>OZ030008.1:46147500-47347500 GCA_964023405.1 Apodemus agrarius | reverse complement strand
TGTAGCATGGTCCACCTGGATACTGGCCTTTTGCTGAACAGCCTTTGAATTGCCTGTCTAGGCTTTAATGCTCCTTAAACTTGTATGTAAAGCATATGGCTTATGTCTGCAGCAGAATGTCACTCACTTTGTTGTCTTCTGTGAACTGTGTGGCAAGACATCTGATAATAGATGACTCCTCATTAAATCATCAGATCGAGATCCCCACTCCCCCCAACCCCCACCTCACCCGCATCCATCCTGTGCATGAATGCCAACTACTAGTTGCTTCTTTAGGCATTATTTCTTTTCTTCACAATAGCAGATTGTCAGCAAAAACAATTTTTGTTGGGCTTATGTTTTACTAATGATATACTTAACAGGGAAAAAAAACAGGACATCAATGATCACAAATATCTACATCTGGCATTATATTGAAAGCAAAACAGATCACAGCTGCCTTTGACAGTTAATGTTATTAAAATGTTCAACATGGAATTTCTATCTTAAATAAGAAACACTTGAAAGGAATGGTTAAGATTAACAGGAGTTAAATTGAAACCATGCTAGTCCGTAGGTAATAGAATGTTAGGCACAACTATTGCCTTTACTATAAAAGCAGTCTTTGCCCTCAAATTATCCATGTGGCCCTGTTTGTGCCACTGGAATTTGATTAGGTTTGGCTTTTCCATGCAACCAGGAGGCAAGAAGCACCCATTTAATCTCCTGTTAAGTGGCTCATTCCCTGCCCAGGCCTTTGGGCACCTAAGTTTATTAAAATATTCTGGAGTTCAAGTCTATTAACTGGGGGCTGTACTATGCACATGCCTAGTTTCTGGCCTGTTCTGTAAGTCTAACATGTGATTTGCTCAACCCAAGGACAATGGAGACAATATACACTGGGGGACTTTGTTAAAAACCTGGGGTAGTATTTATCAGCTCATTGTTTGGTTCACAGGTGTTAGCTGAGGACCAGAATGTCCCCGTCTGGCAGCCCTCTAGTCACCAATCAGACTATGAACATAACAGTAGTCTGGGCACTGAAGCAGAGTCACTGGTTTCAATTCTCCAAATTCACCCTGGTGCCTCAAGACTTGTAAAAATCTGCATTTAGCTTTTTCAGAAAAGATTACATAGAACTGTAGCTCACCTTTCTTGTTACATACAAGTCTTTGTCAAACAACTTAGAAAAAAATCTGTTCTGCTAGGAATTTTCAGAGAATTCATTCTGCATCCATATTGGGAATTCCAAGTAGCCAGTAAGTGAGGCAGATACACTTCACAGAAGCCTATTATGGCATTCTTAAGAGAACTGCTTCTAAAAGAATCAAGTTTTCTTGGTTAATTTTACCAGGAAAAATAATATATAAAGGTTTTCCTCTGAGCTGCAAAAGTCTCTGGATATATTTTCTTGCCTATTTCCGCTCCTGTGAGTCTGTCCATTGGCAATCCTTACTAGCTAGTGTGTAATGTCTGTAGCCCTGGTCTAGTCCATCAATAGATGCTTGAGTCCTGTTCCTTACTATTTATTATTCTTATGCTATTTCAATAGCTTTCTACAGGCTTTCCCTTTCAACAGCACATGTGAGTCTGCCAAAGGAGGCTGCCAATGTTACCCTTTTGGTTGTTTTGCTCATTATTCAAAAACTTTTAATGCTGCCAAATTGCCAATGGGATAGTTTCAAAAACTCCTTGGTCTCATATCACATAAAGCACATCCAAAAATATTAGTCCAGCTTTCCTTCCTGTCTTATCATCTATGAAGTCTCTTTAATCAGATAATTAATTCCAGCCAGTGATTTGGGTCTTTCTAAGGCCAAATTCTTCAGCAAACATATGGACACATGCCATCTGCTGCTTGCTGTGTCTCCTTCAAAGCCTCTGCCCAGGCATCTCTCTTCATTCTTTAAGACCTTGAGTCTAGTGTTCCTTGAAGCACTTCCTGGCATAGTTAAAACAGACATAAAATTTCTCTTGCTTGGTGTGTAGACAGCCTGCTAACAGGAACTCTGGGTGAGAGAGATTATATATCAAGCCAATCTTTTTCTGTTGTTGTTGTTGGATTCAAATTATTGGGTTGAAAAGTCACCTTTATCCTTGATATTTCTTTGACTCTACTTTAACATCCTGTTTTTAAAAAGTGAACCCATTTTTAATTGAAAAACAAATGCGATGGCTGGTCTTTGTTATTTAGTTGAATGGAGACTTATTATTGTGTGTGTCCCTGGAGACATTTTCAAACTGGATGAGCTGATGGAAGAGACCAACCTTAGTATGGATAGTACTGTTCAAGATGTGGGAAATCCATATATAAAGAGGTCGGAGGAAAATACAACTTGCCTGGATCTATCTCCCCTTCTTTTGGAATGAGGGATACATGATTCTGTCACTGCTCTGCCACCATCCAGCCATCTCTGACTCCACCTTCTTCAGACTTCTGATGTGGGCTCAATTCCAGAAACTCTCCAGGGATCATCCAAGATGGTAACACTTAGTTAGGGCCTCTCCATGGGCAGACAGCCACTATTGAACTAGTACCCTTTCTCATGGAAGCCTAAGAAAGTTATCTATACTAAGAAAGAAATAAAAATATTCTAACTTTGCACTATTCATAAAAATAAAATCCAGGTCAGGCAGTAATATTATCTTACAAGAATATGGAGAATATCTTTGTTGCTACCATTAAGGACTTGCTTGTCTGTCTATGTATGTATGTATGTATGTATGTATGTATGTATGTATCTATCTATCTATCTATCTATCTATTTATCCATCCATCCAGCATTTGAGCCCAAACCTAGAATCTTTTTATTTCCTTGGTAGGCACTCTACTACTGCCTTAATCTCTTCTTCTAAGAAAATGTATTTAATACAAGAGAATGTATTAAATATTAAGTGTATTAATAGTATTGGGAGGTTTGCCATAAAATAGGCATAATTTAGTGGGTTATAGAAACTAATTTTTAACAGTGAAGGAAGAGAGTTTGGGTCAATAAGTGACCACTCCTTTGTTCAGCATATAGCTTTCCAAGGGTATTCTTGATGTGGTCACTTGATGAAGTGAGAGAGAGGGAGAAGAAAGAGAGAGGAGAGAGAGAGAGAGAGAGAGAGAGAGAGAGAGAGAGAGAGATTGAGAGAGAGAGAGAGAGAGAGAGAGAGAGAGAGAAGAGAGAAGAGAGAAGAGAAGAGAGAAGAGAGACATGTTCATACAGAAAACTTCTATGTGCCATACCAGAGGAAGGCATCTAGTGCTTCCCTTCCCACCACACTGGAGAGAAGCTCGTGACCATGTCAAAGGCAGTCTGGGAAATGGAAGTCGAGATTTGCCACCAAATAAGGACAGAAAGTGTTTGATGGTCAGAGATTATCAAAATTCTACTCATAAAATGGACACTTATGCCTCTATTAAAGTAACAAAAAGCAGACACATATGCCTGTATTAAAATAGTAGAAAGCTAGTGAAAGCCTAGCCAGTTAATGGGAGACATATTCAGAATATGTTATGGTTTGAAGGAGATGTCATCCATAGGCTCAGGTATGAACATGTGGTCCCTAGTTGGTGGTGCTGCTTAGAGAGGGCTTGGACTCTTTGGGATAGGGAATCTTAATGGAGGAAGTCAGCCATTGGGGGCAGGCTTTGAGTGCCTATAGGCTCACCCTGGAGTTAGTTTTGTCTTTGTTCTTTCTCCCTATGTTTGAAGATGTGACAACTCACCCTCATGTTCCAGCTGCCTGCTGCCACGCCTCCTAGGCATTATGGACTCTCCCTCTAGAATCAAAAAGAGCTTGCTCTTTTGAATGCTTTTAGTCATGGTGTTTTTTTTCTATATTCTTTGTTTACATTCCAAAGGCTTTCCCCTTTCCCAGTTCCCCCCTCACCATATGTCCCATGAGTCCTCTCCCCCCATTTCCCAATCACCCCTCCCCCCCACCATTTCTCTGTTCTGGTACTCTCCTACAAAACTGGATACAGTCTTTTCAGGACCAGGGTCCTCTCCTTCCTTCTTCTTGGGGATCTTTTGATTTGTTAATTGTGTCTTGAGTATTCAGAGCTTCTGGTCTCATTAATATTCACTTATCAGTGATTGCATTTCATGTGTATTCTTTTGTGATTGGGTTAACTCACTTAGGATGATATTTTCCAGACCCAACCATTTGCCTACAAATTGCATGAATTCATTATTTTTAATTGCTGAGTAGTATTCCATTGTATAAATATACCACATTTTCTGTATCCATTCCTCTTTTGAGGGACATCTGGGCTCCTTCCAACTTCTGGCTATTATAAATAAGGCTACTATGAACATAGTGGAGCATGTGTCTTTATTGCATGCAGGGGAATCCTCTGGGTATATGCCCAGGAGTGGTTAGTCATGGTGTTTTATCACAGCAACAGAAAGTTACTAATGCAGTCATAATGGTAAATCATCAATTAAATTAAATCAATCAAAGGGAAAGTGGGTATAGAGAAACAATCCAGAAAGGATGGAATCCAAACAGTAGCCTTATTAATATAGAAATATAGTAAAATTTCTAATATTTCTTCTTTCCTCTTAAATGAATACAAATATTTCATCTGTTACATATTTATATTTCAGATAGCAATGCCAATGGTTTTTTGATTTGTAAACTGATGAGTTCATTGGTGTTGTCAACAGAAACACAGTTGAAGGATTTCTTATAGGAACATTAGTTACCACAAGGCAGCTGTATCCCTAAAATCTCACCCCATAAACCACAGCTACTGTGATTTAATGGGTATAATTATCAGGTAATGTCAAGAACACACTGCTTTACTCCAGTCCTCCCTGATATCTGGCTCTCCAAATCATTCTGTCCCCTTCTCTGTGGTGTTCTCTGAGCCTTGTCAGGTGAGAGGGATGATGCAGATAAACTATTTATGGCCAAGTACATCACTGACACATATTCTTGGTACTGTGACCAGTAGTAAATTTACATGTTAACTACCTTCCACAGAACAAGTAAACTTTTATTGGTTGGGGGGAGGGCTGCATTCATCTATGGGTTGAGAGGTGCCGATTTAGAGAGAAGTTTGATACTATGTCTATTTCGCCCCTGGTGTTTGTGAGCTCTCTAGTCATGGGCTCTTGTGGAGCAGGCCTTAAAGTCAAGCAAAAAGTTGTTGGTTACTCTCATAACATTTATGCCACTATTAAACTATTGAGCATATCTGGTTATGCTGGTCATTATTGTCCTGATTAGCACCAACTCCATGTTCCCTGATCAAAGTTTGTGGTATCTTCAGCAATAGGGTCATACCATCAAGTTCTGTAGAGTAAAGAGCAATGGAAACAATCTGTATTACCAGGTGAAGACTCTGGGAACCTATAACATATATGAGGGAAGGCATCTTTGGGACATCCACTTTTATCTGGGGGTCTCTGCAACAAAAGAGTTGTTGTTTAGTGGGCAAATAGATTATATAGACAGTTCTCCAAAGAAGAACTGCAGATGACCAATAAATAGATACAAAAGCATTCGGCATCCTTAGCAATCAAGGACATGCAAGTTAAAGCTATGAGGAGATTACTCCTTACACTAGTCACAGTGGTATCATTAAGAGGACAAATTACTATGTATATGTATATGTATATATACATATATACATACATGGATATAGGAAAAAAGAATTCTCAATGCATTGTTGATAAAAATGTAAACTGGGTAGTCACTATGGAAACCAACAAGGAAATTCTTGTCAAAAGACTAAAATTCAAAGTACAGTACAAACCAGGTATACCATTCCTGAGAACAATCCCTGGAAAATCTCTTTGTTTATGACAGAGATACTCGTACATGTTTAGTGTTGAACTATTCATAATCTCCAAGATATTGAACCAGCCTTGATGTCCATCAGCGAATGGATTGTTTAAGAAATTACAAAGTTTCTGTAAGGCAAAAGACACTGTCAGAAGGACAAAACGGCAACCAACAAAGTGGGAAAAGATCTTCACCAACCCCACATCCAACAGAGGGCTAATATCCAATATATACAAAGAACTCAAGAAGTTAGACCCCAAAGAACCAAATAACCCTATCAAAAAATGGGGTACAGAGCTAAACAAAGAATTTTCACCAGAAGAAATTCGGATGGCCGAGAAACACCTTAAGAGATGTTCAACATCATTAGTCATCAGGGAAATGCAAATCAAAACAACCCTGAGATTCCACCTCACACCAGTCAGAATGGCTAAGATTAAAAACTCAAGAGACAACAAGTGCTGGCGAGGATGTGGAGAAAGAGGAACACTCCTCCACTGTTGGTGGAATTGCAAAATGATAAAACTACTCTGGTAATCAGTTTGGCGGTTCCTCAGAAAATTGGGCATGTCACTTCCAGAGGACCCTGGCATACCACTCCTGGGCATATACCCAGAGGATTCCCCTGCATACAATAAAGACACCTGCTCCACTATGTTATCCCTCAAAGGAGGAATGGATACAGAAAATGTGGTACATTTATACAATGGAATACTACTCAGCAATTAAAAATAATGAATTCATGCAATTTGTAGGTAAATGGTTAGACCTGGAAAATATCATCCTGAGTGAATTAACCCAATCACAAAAGAATACACACGAAATGCAATCACTGATAAGTGGATATTAATGAGCCCAGAAGCTCTAAATACTCAAGGCACAATTAGCAAGTCAAATGATTCCCAAGAAGAAGAAAGGAGAGGACCCTGGGCCTGTAAAGATTGGATCCAGTTTTGTAGACCCAGAGCAGAGAAATCGTGGTGGGGGGGAATGATTAGGGAATAGTTGGGGGGGAGAGGAATTATGGGACGTATGGTGGGGGGGAACTGGGAAAGGGGAAAGCCTTTGGAATGTAAACATAGAATATAGAAAATAAAAATTAGAAAAAAGAAAATATACTACATATGTGAAAAATAAGGTATTTTGTTTTCTCCCCAAATATCTTCTTTTGCTCCCACTTTCCTTTACACTCACTTTCTTATAGCACATTTTTTTACATTCAGTAAATATACATACATACATACATACATACATACATTCATACACACAAATATCCATATATAGACATACATATGCACATATACACCATATACACATATATACATATATACATGTAGATTCTGTTTGTCTTTCTGAATCTGGTTTATATTACTTAACATGCTGATCGTTGCAAAGTTTTTTGAAGTTGAAATAATTACACTCTTTTTTTTAATGGCAAGACCAAAAAGCAACAGAGAAAACATAGAATCCTCTGGTTCTAGGTCCAGCTTCAGGAACTTGTGGGTGGCATTATCCAGGGTCCAGTAGCCTTAAGGAATCCCTGCTCCGTAGTGCTCTTACCTGTAGCAATCAACTCCCCTCTTTTGCCCCAGCTCCATTACACATCTGTAACTTTTCTTGGTAGATGTCCCATGGTCTTAGCATCTCCAACCTGTGGTATTCTTATTGCTATCTAAGCTTCACCTTTATACCATCACAAATAAGCCTCTGAGAAACTGTGCAGGGTACCCAACCCTGCTACTTATTTCTGGAATGATGGTCTAAATCTTTATGACCCTCTACCTTTGTATTTGCATGCTCACAAATCTTGGCCTGTGTAAATGAAACCAGGTTATGCTACCCGCTTCAGTCTTGTGTAGCCTGACCCTCATGGATCACAGCTGTGGTATAGCCTCAGTGTAACTTGGTGGCTGAATCTGGGAAATCGGGTCTCAAGGTGGTTGTTTTCTGATAGGTAGCTGAAACCTCCAGTTATTCGTTCTCCTTCTAAATGAATTTTCATTATCATAAGGATGTGTTAATGCCATCATGGTACCTTTCCTACTGTCCAAGTGTAGATTAGAGGTTTCTACTTAATTGTGCTGACAACACAGGCGAGTTCCCACTTAGAGTAAAGAAAGGTATAACCACTAAGTTTTTGGTTTAAAGATTCACAAAAACCATTGACAAGCTTATATAGGTGATAAGCAATTGTTGGAGAAAAGGGTTATGGAGTTGCTTGCAAGATGGACAGAGTTCTCCAAGGATGCAGAGTTCATAATCATCTCCTACACCAAGGTGCAGCTCTTTAGTTATTCAGCTGACCCAGAGATACCCACACTCCTCTAAGTAACTTTAATAAACTCATTGTCTCGCAAGATACACTTAGATGAAACTCTTTTCTTTGGTCTGTCCATGGTGAGACATGTCTGAGATGAACAAGCCTTTGTCCAAATCTTTCCACAAAAAAAAAAAAAAAAATCAATCAGGCTCTTATCTCAAAACACAAACTCAACTAATGAACCAGACAGCTGACCAGACAAAACACACAAAAGGACAATGGAGCAATCTCTGATTCCCAAGTTCAGCGCCACCAGGGAACTTGCTAGAGAAACACACCTGAAACAATTGTCTAACAAGTCCCCAGACAATGCCCTTTCCCAGAGAAGCATAGTTTGACTTTTCATCTTCTGGGAAAAATAACACCCTCACATACAACAGTTATGACTTAAGCCAGTTTCTACAGAGAGGGAGAGGGTATGGGCAGAGATCCTAGTTACCCACTATTGAAACTAGCTTCTTGGTGAGGAAGTGCATGTACTCTATTTATATTTGTAGTCAGTCCATTAGTTGAGGAAAGGGATTGATGAGTGGTTCCTCAGTATTGGTTCCTCTCAATATTTTCAGCTGTAACCTGTATACTTGTTGGGATGACAATGTTTCTGTTTGATTTTGTTATTTAAGAATGTTAATAATCTGCCACATGTGTGCCACTGTTCTAAGTGCTGTCCCAAGGAGTGACTAAAGCAAAGATTCTTCCCTCGGTGCATTTAGCATCTCCTCCATGACAAACTATGATAAATGCATAGTGAGAGCATTTAGTCTGAGGAGGTGGAGCTGACCCAATGTCCAGTGGTCCATCCGCTTCATGATCCTTCAAGACAACTTCTCACTTGCCCTTTTGTTAGCTAGCCATTTGTCTATACTAGTACACAGACAAGTGTAATGCTTGCAAGGCTCCTCATTCATGGAACAATACAATATGTTCACTGCAGCCTTCTTGCCTGTGAAAGAGGACGATAAAAGAAATTGACAGAGAATTACAAGACACATTTCCTCTCTCTCTCTCTCTCTCTCTCTCTCTCTCTCTCTCTCTCTCTTTCTCTCTCCTTCTCTCTTTCTTTCCCCCCACACATACTTTTTTTAAAATATTTTTTATTTTCTATATTCTTTGTTTACATTCCAAATGATTTCCCCTTTCCCAGTTCCCCCCTCCCCATAAGTCCCATAAACCCTCTTCCCTTTGCCCATTCCCCAATCAAACCCCTCCTTCTTCTCTGTCCTGGTAATCTCCTACATTGCTGCATCAAGCCTTTCCAGGACCAGGGCCCTCTCCTTCCTTCTTCTTGGGAATGATTTGATATGTGAATTGTGTCTTGGGCATTCAGAGCTTCTGAGCTAATATCCACTTATCAGTGACTACATTCCATGTGGGTTCTTTTGTGAATGGGTTACCTCACTTAGGATGATATTTTCCCGTTCCACCCATTTGCCTAAGAACTTCATGAATTCATTGTTTTTCATTGCGAAGTAGTATTCCATTGTGTAAATATACCACATTTTCTGTATCCATTCCTCCATTGATGGAAGTCTGGGTTCTTTACAGCTTCTGGCTCTTATAAATAAGGTTGCTATGAACATAGTGGAGCATGTGTCCTTATTGCATGCCGGGGAATCCTCTTGGTATATGCCCAGGAGTGGTAGAGCAGGGTCCTCCGGAAGTGTCATGCCCAGTTTTCTGAGAAACCACCAGACTGATTTCCAGATACTTAAATACATGTATATTTGAAATAAAGTTAACTAAATAAGTTGCTTAGAGATAGCTTTATTGATGCATAATTTAGATACCATGGTACAACTTCTGCATTTAAAGAGTGGAATTCAATAACAGTGCATTAGGAATGTTGCGTATCCATTGGATTAGGACTTTAAACCTTCCTACTACCTTAGAGAAAGCCCCTTGCCATTCACACACTATTTTCCAACTTCTTCCAACTGCTCTGACCATTAACCTCAGTCCTGGGTGGCCATCATCAACTACTCGACTGTATATATTTGCCTAATCTGGACATTTAAAGTAAATGGAATTATATTATTTGATCTTTTGTGACTGGGTTTTCTCACTTAACACACTGTTTTTATGAACTCACTGGCTTTTATTTTCATTATTCATTACCTTGAACTAGAAGGGAAAAAAAAAGGCTAGGTAAAAGAACATGTGGCATGGTTAGGAAACCACAAATGAACCTCCAAGCCTGGACTGCACCAACATTTTATTTATGAATTCAGAAATGAACATGGCCCTTTAGTTCCCCTTAAGGCAGACTTGAACTAAGTTTTTATTGCTTGTTGGGTGGGGTGTGTGAGAGAACTGGGAAGGCAACTGTGAAATTGACTGTTTCCTATTTGACTCCTTCAATTCTCCCTATCTTCCATCTCTCTGGAGGTATCTGGTAGTCTAATGGTACATCATTATTGACTCTCAGTATTGCACTGTGATAATGCCTGTTAGGTAGTATTTTTATTTCTACTTCAGACTATCAGTTTGTTTGTTTGTTTTACTTAAAAGGGAGCCCTCCATGTACCAGAGTTTGAGCAAAAGTAGTGGTTGGCCAACTTGCCCAAAGACACAGGCTATTTGATGGTGAAAACAGAGTTTAGCATGAGTTTATTCCTCATTATGGAACACCATGCTTAATCATCACACAGACAGTCTCGCTGGCGCTCCACTGAATCTTCAGCCAACAACTATCCCACCTCGCATCCTTTACACCAACACAGGTGTGTCATTTGCCATTTATTCTGGTTGTTGGCTTTCTCTCTAGAGTGAATGTAACCAGTTATGCCAACTGTAGTTCCTATATAGATCATTTACAAAACCATGGAAATCAACATTTTGTTCATGAAGACATTTCTGGGCCAGTTACCAGAAAACGCCAGGCCTGCAGCTATAAGCCTGACTAACACATTTGTAACAGATTGCATAGAGACCTTAGTTACTACCATCACCAGAAAGGAGCTATTATTTGATAATTTATGAAATTGTCAGACTAATGTGGAATGAGAAGGTATTCAACCCTTTCCCAATTTATCAGCTGTTTAACCAAGAAATGCTAAGACAGTCCTTCAACCAGAAGTAAAAGAACACGAAGGTAGTGTGATGCAGACACACCAAATACTGCAGCCTGCTATGGCTGAGTTACATTTAATACTAGTCTAAGAGAGAATGGACAAAAGTATTAAAAATAATTCCAGCTAGTATGATAATGGAGATATCATATTAATAGAGATAAATTGTGGTATAGATAGCTTAAAGTAGGTAGGGGAGAAAAAGGTGCAGAGTATATATGATTGAATCTAGTTGTTGTAAGCTTAAAAAAAATCACCAATAAAGACTGAACATCCCTTGGGCTTCTCAGGTTCTTGGGAAGATTCCTAGGATTTTAACTTGTACTTGGTGTTCTTAGAAATGGAACAAAGAAGGAAAGCTGTGTTTTTAATTAGAGATTTTGGGGAAACAAAGATGATTCCATGACAATTAGAATAATTAACAGCTTGTGTTCAGAAAGTATCAATCATGAAACAAGGCTGATGGTAGCAGGAAGAAACTAGCCGCCTTTCACCCTCTGGGGTTGTGT
This sequence comes from Apodemus agrarius, assembly GCA_964023405.1. NCBI lineage: Eukaryota > Metazoa > Chordata > Mammalia > Rodentia > Muridae > Apodemus > Apodemus agrarius. The sequence continues at coordinate 47,335,843 of OZ030008.1, read as the reverse complement.
GATCCTGCTGAGTTTTCTGGGATGGACCTCATTTTTGTTTTTTGTCTGTGCTCACTTATAGAACAGGCTTGGTTTTGTGCAGATCTGTTATTGTCTCACTGCGGGTTTGTCTGATGTTGGTGTTCTAAGAATTTCTGTGTGTGTGTGTGTGTGTGTGTGTGTGTGTTCAACAGGACAGTGGAGTGACTTAGCATTGAGGACAAATCTTGGTCCTCAATACTCAGACAAGTTGCCAAGGGACTGTTCTCTCTCTTTTATCAATCATTTGTCATATAAGGAATTGTGGGAAGCTGAGGTTTTTTCCTAATTCCTCAAATTTACCCTTTTTAAAATGTGAGAATGTTTATATCCCCGTGGAGTTTTGTTTTCTATATACATCATATGTGTGTGTGTGTGTGTGTGTGTGTGTGAATACATATTTCTTAGTTTTCTCATATATTCTCTTGCAACAATAATAATTATTTTGATGGTTCATTAGGATAAAAATACAGACATGATCTTCCCACACTGCAGCTCGACAGCTTTCAGATAATTGCTTGTTTGACGACTGATTGAGAGAAAATTGTTTCTATTTTTATGCTGTTAAAACATAATTTGTTAAATTGTACATGCTGAACATCTTGTGACCATAGTATGATGATGGTTCTTGGTTGCGAGTAGCCTATGACTGTGTAACTTGTTTCAAGGGGGAAGTTTGGGGTCTACTTTAGGGTGTCCTAAACCAGACTACCTTTCTTATTTCTCCTACAAATTCTATTTTGTTCATCTGAACTCATCCCAGATGGGAATATCCAGATTGCTCTGTTGATCTTGGAGCATGATTCTCAAGATTGAATATACACTGTAATTGCCTGGAGGACTTTGGAAGTTGCTGTTTTCTACATTCTACTTTTAAGGATTCTAATTTATTTGCTTGGGCTAAGATTAATCATTGTATATTTTTAATTTCCCCAGAAAATTCTATCTGTGACCAGAGTTTGAGAATCATTGATCTTTTTTTCTCCAACTTTAATTTACTTGAGTCACTTAGAGAACCAGATTAAAATGCAGATTTGGATTGAAGACATCAAGGGAAGAACCTGGGAATCTAAATTCAGCCAGACTCTAGTCTGAGAATTACACTTGATATAACAATGGTAAGAAAATCTTTTCCCATCACGTTGAAATCTAGCCAGTTCACTTAATTTTTGTGAGATAGAATTTCAGTATGTAGCTTAGGCTGGTTTGGCACTTATGATGTAGCAGACTGACTTTGACCTCATGATCCTTCTGCCTCACCCTCTTTAGTGCTGGGATTGTAGGCATGCACTATCATGCCTAGCTGGTCTATATATTTCTCAGCGGTGTTTTAGGTGAGATATTTTAGTAGAGTAAGTGAGAGAGAAGGAGACAGGAATGCAGTCATGCAGACGGAATATTTCCACTACCAAAAGAACACAGCCAAGAGCTGGGATTTGCTGTGTGTGTGTGTGTGTGTGCATGTTGAGGATGTTACTAAGGATGACTAAACTGTGTGTCTGTATCCATGAAGAGCAGGTTCTTCTGTTCCTGCTGGGATGAGTCTCCTCAAACAAAGCACCTCAGTTTTAAAAATAGTAACTCTTGGTGGGGTATGTCCGGATATGTTTTCAAATTGTGCTATGTTTTATAGTTCTGTGCCTTGCAAACCAACCACACTGGTAAGATCTTGACTTTATATTCTCTGCAGATCCTATCAGATAGGAAGATACTCTTACTGTCTGGATGTGTGGTTGGAGATACAGAGAAGAAGCCTTTTAGTCCCAGTGTCTTTGTCAAAGAAGTATCAGAGAAAGGTGTTGCAAGGTTCAGTTGTGGTCAGTAAGAAAGGACTTGATTGTAAGGCTTATTCATTGGATCTTGGAGAGATGCATACAGCTGCAGTAACTGAGTCCCTTTTAGGTTTTGCAAGGTGCTAAGAAGCCATGCTTATGGCTGATAGAGATTTCTGGGGATCTGATGTGTTGGTGAATATCCTTCTTAAGACCCCACTGGTGAAGAGTTGATAAGGTGACTTGCGAACTTGACTGAGATAAGCAAAGGTCTTAATTGACCAGGTGAAATGGGAGGCTTTGAACATTATGAATAATTCCAAATTAAAATGAAAGGAAATGAATATGTGGTGATAAAAGATAGATTTCAAAAAGGCTACCAACTGTAAGGTTGATTCATTCATGGCTCCTTGTTCTATAACAAAGTATATTCAAAGTAGATATGGAATGGGGGTTGCTTGGTTAGCAGGTTTGGAAAGATTATGTGTCATAGTTTTTCCTACTGTCTTTGCATTTCAGTTCCTTTCCAAGGATAGGTGGGACAGAGATGGTGAAAGTTACAGAACAGTTGTAACATTTACAGGTCAGAGAAGGTGGAGTCAAGGAATGTGGACCAGAACTCAGTGTTGGACACAGGGTATTTCTCATTTCCCGTATCATATATAGAGGGTTTGATGGTCTGTGTATGTGGATGTGCTCATGTGGTATAAGAAATACCTCTTGTGAATTATGGGCTTCAGCTGGGCATGTCCTAATCATTTCCCCAGTTAAAAGCAGAATGGTCAGTTGCTCTCCTCTGATCGGAAGCAGCTGTCTGTAGCTACCTTCGTCCATCTTCCTGGAATCCCAAAGGCAAACTTTAGTTTCCAGTTAGGTAAAATGACTTCCTATTTCCAGAGAGAAAATGTGGTTGGAGACCTCATCAGGAGCCAGGATGGATTGTTGTGATAAATATAGAAGGTAAAGTTAATATGGGTGCCACATAATTCGTGAAATGTTACTTAAAGCACTAAAGTCCATACAGATCAGCAGATTCACAGACTGTGTGGCATTGTGATGATGTGATCTCATTGATGAGGCTTAGCTGATTTTAGCCAGTTACTGGAGAATGATCGAAATGAATACACTGCAGTGCTGAAGAAGGTTGAAACCAAAGCCAGCCTTCTCCTAGCAGTAACACAAAACTGAAGGTTCTGAAGGGAGCTTGGATGTGGACAAAGGAGGAACAATCAAAAGCCTGTGATATGGGAATAATTATCATACTTCATGGGGGAGCATCAGCCTACCTATTTACAGTCTGCCTAACTGAAAAGAGTATCTGCCATTTCATACAATTTCACCAGACCCTAACAAAAGCTCTTAGATGTATCTCATTTAATCCACTTTGTGCCAAACAGTAGTCCTATCAGAAACACTACTATGGAATTGCTATAAACATGAGGAATTGAAAGGCCAAAACTTGCAATCCCACCAGCAATGGAAGAGTGTTCCTCTTTCTCCACATCCTCTCTAGCATTTGCTATCCCCTGAGTTTTTGATCTTAGCCATTCTGACTGGTATGAGGTGGAATCTCAGGGTAGTTTTGATTTGCATTACCCTGATGATTAAGGATGTTGAACATTTCTTTAAGTGTTTCTCAGCCATCCGGTATTCCTCAGTTGAGAATTCTTTGTTTGCTCTGTAACCCATTTTTTAATAGGGTTATTTGATTCTTTGGAGTCTAACTTCTTGAGTTCTTTGTATATATTGGATATTAGCCCTCTATTAGATGTAGGATTGGTAATCTTTTTCCAATCTGTTGGTTGTTGTTTTGTCCTATTGACAGTTTTTTTTTATTTTATTAGATATTTGCTTTATTTACATTTCAAATGGTATCCCCTTTCAGCATTACCCCTCTGAAAATCCCCCATCCCATCCCCCATTCCCCTTCTCATCTCCCTCCTCCCCAATTTCCTGACTTGCATTCCCCTATTCTGAGGAATCGAGCCTTCACAGAACCAATGGTCTCTCTTCTCACTGACATATGAAATGACCATCTTCTGCTACATATGTAGCTGCAGCCATGGGCCCCTCCATGTGTACTCTTTGGTTGGTGGTTTAGTCCCTGGGAGCTCTGGGGATAGTGGTTGGTACATATTATTGTTCCTCCTGCAGGGCTGCAAACCTCTTCAGTTCCTTGGGTCCTTGGCCTAGCTGCTCAATTGGGGACCCTATGTTCATTCTATTGGTTGGCAGTGAGACATGGGTATTTTGATCCAGTTTCCAATAAGGATCAAAGTATCCACACTTTGGTCTTTCTTATTCTTGAGCTTCATGTTGTCTGTGAGTTGTATCTTAGGTGTTCTGAGCTTTTGGGCTAATACCCACTTATCAGGGAGTGCATACCAGTGTGTTCTTTTGTGATTGGGTTATCTAACTCAGGATGATATTTTCTAGCTCCATCAATTTGCATAAGAATTTCACCAATTCCTTGTTTTTAATAGCTGGGTGTTTAAATATACCACACTTTCTGTATCCATTCCTCTGTTGAAGGACATCTAGGGTCTTTCCAGCTTCTGGATATTAAAAATAGGGCTGCTATGAAAATAGTGGAGCATGTGTTCTTATTACATGATGGAGCATCTTCTGGGTATATGCCCAGGAGTGGTATAGCTGGGTCCTCAGGTAGTACTATTATGTCCAAATTTCTAAGGAACTGCCAAACTGACTTCCAGAATGGTTTTACCAGTTTGAAATCCCACCAGCAATGGAGGAGTATAATTTGATGTGTAATTCGACACATTGTACAACATGATTCTTGAAAGAAATTTTTCCCAAGCAAGGTGAACTGTGTGTGTGGTTTTTTTTTTTTGTTTTGCTAAGAAGACTGAAATTGGTTTTGCAAGGGCAGAGATGGGATCTGTTAGCATCCCCTTCTTCTCTGTTCTTCCTTTTATCCAGTAGATCCCATTTCTTTCCTCAAATTTAGACTAACTCCATTTGTTCCTCATATAAGTATCTGTAGAGACATACAAAGTTGGAGAATGCCTGTGCTAGATGACCCCTAATACATTGGTAAAATGATGCACTACCTTGTTAGAAATTACAGAACGAAGCAACAATGGAACCAAAACCAGAGCTTATATCTTTAACTCTTAAATCTGAATCAATGTGCAATGCTATTAAACTATACTGAAAAAAAAGGACCAAATAGACCAAGGCTATAAGGAAAAGGGCACTATGTTTAAAAAAAGTAAATTCTTAGAGACTAAGTTTGCTTTATTCATGGGTCACTGTTGATTTAGGTCTGTCCAATGTGGACCTGACCCGAAGACTGCTGTATAGATTCATTTTTATTTGATGTTGTGGCTTACACCTTTTTCTCATCTGAATGTCCCAATATAGGTTGTAACAATTAGATAGTTTAACAGACTGTCTATAAGCTTCTCTTTGTCTCATGTATATTTGAGAGTAAGGATGTTTTTTAACATGCCATGCACTGATCCTGATAAATAAGATACATTAAAAAAAATAAGAGCTTGGAGGTTTTGCATAAGAAATTTAAATGAATATTTGACAATTTCTCTTTTTATTCAAGGCCCATACCTAAATATAATAAAAGCAGTTAGTGCAAACCAACAGCCAATATCAAATTAAATGGAGAGATACTTGAAACAACCTCACTAAAATTGGGGACAAGACAAAGATGCCCACTTTCCCCTTATCTATTCAATATAGTACTTGAAGTGTTAGCTAGAACAATAAGACAACAAGGAGAGATCAAGGGGATACAAATTGGCGAAGAAGAAATAAAAGTATCACTATTGCAGATGATATGATAGTATACATAAGTGACGTAAAAAATTCTACCAGAGAACTTCTCCAGCTGATAAATAATTTCACCAAAATAGCCAGTTATAAAATTAACTCAAATAAATCAGTAGCCTTCCTTTATACAAATGATAAACAGGCTGAGAAAGAAATTAGGGAATTTTGTAGTGTTTATTTTTATCACATTTAACCCCCTCCCTCTTCTCCCAGATCCACCTTTTCCTTCCCACCCAACTTTGCATCCTCTTTTTTGCTTTATCCATTACATTCAATTAGTGCACATATTCTTGGATTTGTGGCCTTCCACCAGAAGTATATCTGGGTTACCAAGTGGTACACCCTTAAAGAAAACTGACTCTTCCTCTCCCAGAAGCTACAACTTCAGCTGGAGTGGAACTCTGTATCCACTTCCACTCTCCAGGCTGGAATTTGGTGTAGCCTGAGATTACAAGAGGACTGCACATGCTGTCACAACTGCTATGGTTTCCTGTGTGCAGCTGCCCTACTGTGTCTGGAGGATACTGTTTCTTTGCAGTCACCCATACCCTCTTGCCCTTATATACGTTCACCTCCTCTTCTGCAATTATCTCTTAGCCTTTGGAGAAGGGGATATTATAGCAATGTTCCTTTTAGTGCTGAGCATTCTGCAGTCTATTACTCTCTATACTTGGACCAGTTGTGAATATTTGTAGTGATTACCATCTACTGGAAAAAGCACATCTCAGATGAGGCTTGAACTCTCTGGTGAACTAATCTTTGGTATAAAGATGGGTTATTAAGAGTTTGTTTAATTTACCAATTTAACCTAATAATAATAATAATAATAATAATAATAATAGGTTCTCCCCTGGGAGCTGTGATTTTGTTTGCACCATCAGTTCTTGGCCAGAGAATAGGGCTGAGTATAGATTACATCTGATGGAGTAGGACTTAATGCTAATCATGAAAATGGTTGGTTACTTCCATGACATATGTGCCACTTTTGCATTAGTGTGTCTGTCTTGGTAGGGCAATTATTAACTTAGCTTGCAGTGTATACAGCTGGGTAAGATTGATGGTTACTTCTTTTTGGTAGATTGAATAGCACTGTCTATCACTATGGCAGCTAGCCAGTAAGGATAAAGTTTTCAGATCAGTATCAGCTTAATATCTTCATATTCTATATAGAGTGTTACCATCAAGTTTTGTAGGGAAAACCAACATAACTGGCAATAGTCTATTATGCTTGGGCATCCATGTGATCTCAGTCTCCATCAACTCTATTCTTGACACTGAGATTTTTATTTGTTATTTATTTTATTTGCTTATTTGTTATTTATGGTGTGTACTGAGTGCACCCTCACCCTGTTACAGGCCAACCCCTTGCATGCTCATCACAAAATACTTAAAAATTTCCACATGAATATTTTCTTCAATTCAGTGCCCATTTGTTCTTTGCACTGCTTATGTTGATTTCAAAACCAAGATTTAGGACATTAATCTTTTTACTTTTCAGGCATGTTTACTTTCCCTGTTATAGACACATAACATGGTATAAGATGTAGCAATGCCTCAAAGGATACATTACCAAGACAATCTTCATCTTGGCCTTATATTTCTTCTTCAAGTTAAAAGTCACTTTCCTCGTTTTTTTTTTTTAAGTAATTGTGAACTCACTATCAACCTTTAGAAAATCTGCAACAGTTTTAGGTCACTTTAGGTTTAATATGGTTGATAATTTCCCTCTCCCCCCTAAACACGTAGTATTGTGCAGCCTAACCACCGCTTCATGGGATGCCTTCCATAATTTATAATTTCATTCTTATCAGAGGTCACATCTGTGCAACTTTTTTGATGTGGCAGCTTTAGAATCATATATTCCATGTTTACTAAGCAGGTACATGTGACTTCATTCTTGACAATCCCAAGTATGGTGGTTATCAAAAATATTACAGGACTGAAACTTTCATAAGTTAAAAATTATATTATTCTGAGTAAAGTAATGAACTTTCACACTGTCCAGCTCTTTCCCACATGGACCATGTTTTCATGCCATATATATTCTTTACTGTATGCCACTTAGGAGCTTCTTAGTTAACAGATTAATCCTTACATTATTGACTATGTTGAAATAACTCTTTTGTAGCAGTTTATCAATATACTATCATTCATCTTACTGTACCTCATCACTTAGGCATAGAATCTTCTGTCATCAAAAGGGAGAGTTTACACCCTAAGGTATGTTTGAGTCAGGGTCTCACTATGTAGCCCTGGCTGGTCTGAAATCTGCTATGTAGTCCAGGCTGGCCTCAAAAGCACAGAAGCCCTCCTGCCTCTGCCTCTGCCTCTGCCTCTGCCTCTGCCTCTGCCTCTGCCTCTGCCTCTGCCTCTGCCTCTGCCTCTGCCTCTGCCTCTGCCTCTGCCTCTGCCTCTGCCTCTGCCTCTGCCTCTGCCTCTGCCTCTGCCTCTGCCTCTGCCTATTGAGTGCTAAAATTAAAAACATGAGCTTTCATACCAGATTTAATAAGATGTTTTGAAGTAGTCCACATGCACATACCACCTTTTATTATAGCTAATTGTTTAATTGTTCTGTTTTATTAACAATTCTTATTGTTAATCTCCTATTTAATTATAAATTGAACTTCCTCTTAGGTATACACATGGAAAACAGCATGTACAGGGTCTGGTATGACCACAGATCCAAGCATCTACTGGTATCTTGGAATATACTCTGAGGATCATGTAAAAAGGTAAAATATCATGAGACTTATAAAGAAATAGATTTGCTCAGTGGACACAATCCACATACCAAATGATGTCCGACAAGAAGGAAGGCGTGGACTCTGGTTCTGGAAGGCTCAAAACATTAGTGTAGGGGAATACCAGAACAGAGAAGTGGGAAAGGGTGGGTGGGGGGCGGGGAGAAGAGGAAGACCAGGATGACCTTTTAAAAGTTTCACTTTATGTAGGGGAATGGTGTACTACAGCTTTTGCAGGAAACTGAAAGCTGAGAGTTGCTGAACAGGGGGCACAGTATGGGAGAAGTTTGAACAAGGGATAAAGGACAGTTTAAAGCAGTATAGACTGGGAAGTGGAATCATAATCCAAGCCCAACCAAACGTTCCTAGAATGGCCCAGAGCTTGTGATCAATAACTTACTGCCAATTCTGTGGTTTGACTTGCTGAAGTGTCTTGTACATTAAGCGAGGTGAGCAGGGAAGCAAGCATCAAGGGGAAGGTCCTGTGACAGAGCTCCAAACAGCTTCCTACTTGTTCACAACACAGGAGTGAGGACTCCTTTCTTTAAAAGAATGAGCCACACTCACTGATAAGTGGATATTAGCCTAGAATCTTGGGACACCAAAGACACAATCCACATACCAAATGATGTCTGACAAGAAGGAAGGTGTAGACCCTGGTTCTGGAAAGGCTCAAAGCATTAGTGTAGGAGAATACCAGAACGGAGAAGTGGGAAAGGGTGGATGGGGGAACACGTGGAGGGAAAATGGCATGTGGGACCTTTGGGGGGGCAGGGAACCAGAAAAAAAGGAAATGAAATGTAAACATAGTATATATCCAATAAAAAAAAGAATGAGCACAGAACTGACATGGCTTTTGATCTTTCTATTATGAAAAATATCTCAGGAAAGTACAAAATGGGCTCCCAGTCAGAGACACGGGATGAGAGCTTGACTGTGGACATAAAATCTAAGGCTGATAAACTTCAAGCAGCAACATGTGCCTGAAATTTGGTTCTAAGAGTTAGAAAAAATAATAAATGCCCATGAAGTCAACAGAATCTAGAGGAGGACTTAGAACTGATGCTTAGTGCTTGAGTCTGGGTCAAACTCCAGTAGGAGTGGAAGTCGTGCTTGGAATTGGAAGTCAAAAGTGCTGGTGTGTTGAGTCTCCTTACTGTCCTCCAGCTCTGTGTATGGGCTCCTGTAGTCACTCTCTGGCACGTTGGTTGTACTTTTGGATTAAGTTCATCTTTTGAACCTTATCTGAATGCTGTTTGCTCGGGTTTCCAAATTGCTCTGGGTGACATCTGCTTGTCACCAACAAAAGCCACAGGACAGCAGGGTAGGTTGCCTTGCACAGAGCAGACAGGTAATTGCAGCCTTAATTTTGTTTTGTTTTTGGAAGGATCCAGGTGTCCAGCCTCTTTATCTCACAAAAGAACCTTAATAAATGTGGGAGTGTTGGCAGACGAGTTGGCCCAGTGGGCAGCCTGCCCATCAGATGTGCTAGCCTTTTGCTATTGAAATAGTGCCTCCCGTGGAAGGCTCACACATCAGGAATTCTCTGCTGCTCCAAGCACCCCAACAGCTTCCAAGTTAGGAGCACAATTAGAGACACGGAGACTTCTCAGCAGCCAAGACACACAGTTCACCTTGGAAAGTCAATTCTCAACAGAGAGTACCCAAGCCATGTGAACGTAAAAGTCTGCCTTCTTGTGAAACCAAACTGCCCAGAGCTGGGAGCACTTGGCTGTTGGTAGGAGAACCTATGATTTGAAGAACTGACTGCTGGAAGCTATGCACAAAGAGAACAAAACTGGTTATCTTGCATTCAGCCTCACACTCTTCTCCTTTCTAACCATCTTGCTTTGCTGTAGACATTTTCAAATTGGAGACAGATGTGGAAGAAGCAGGATTCAAAAGTAGAATAGGCCCAGGCTTGGTTCTGGTCTAAGCAGCAGCTCAGAAAGCTGTCTGGAGAAGTTCTGGAAGCATGTAGGGGTGTGAATGGCTCCAGGACAAGCAGTTAGAACAAGGGGCATCTGGAAACAGGCAATGTAGAAGGTAGAAAGTGCCCATATGAAGGTCTGCTTTGTGCAGGGACTAGAATTAGTGGGTAGAACTATGTAATTCTTAGCCATGTGAATTCTAGTCAATTGAGAAATAAAAGGGTTTTCCAGTAGAAAGATTTAATCTTAGGTAAGAACCTAGGGGTCCCTGGAAAAATCATTGTTCCACTCCTTTAGGTCCCAAGCAAAACTGTTTCAGATACCATCTGAGCATAGCACACAGAAAATAATGCTTTTCTTATTGACAATTAGGAAGGAACTGCTACAGAACACCTCTAGAATATAAGAGTATGGAGCTAGATCTATATAGACTTGGATAAAACAGGCTTGATTCTCAAATCCTGTTGAGGGTACCTACTTTCAAGGCATTGGAAACAAACTACCTTGGACTCACTGTGTTGATTTGTGCCAGGATCATGCATGTCAGCTCTGGGGAGCCCTAACTTCAATGAACTTAACTGGAGTGGACCAAATTATCTATTCTCTGACTTTCTGCCATCTAGGATCTGCAAGAGTAGAGACAGTTGTCACTGGAACCAGCCTGGAAGAAACAGCTAGGTCCTAGACAAGTCAGAGGACTGGCTGGAAGTATACACAGCCAGTAAATGTAAGTTTTTCAGAACTTGGCTTTAATTAGGAATCAGTAGAAGATCCACTGTGTTTAAAAAGAAAAGCAAAAATAAAAACAAACAAATGGAATCCAAGGACAGAGAGGGCTAGCCTTGGAAGCACAAGGTTCTGGGGAGACAATATATATTGGTTTGGAAGAAGTGGTTTGCCTTTAAGCTGTTCAGAGACTCCTGGGTAGGAATCTAACACACCAAGAGATTGGGGCTTACCTGGTGAAACGAGGAGCAAAGGGAGAGTTAGTGTGAATGTTTTTCTGAAAGAGAAACTCCGAAGCCTTCTGATGTGAGCATTTCTGCCCAGGGAGCTCCTGAGAGCCATCGCTGGAGAGGCCGGGTCTCTTGCCACATATTTGCTAAACGTTTATCTGCTCAGTTAGTTAGGAGACAGTACCAATGGAGAACAGCCAGAATGATGTATCCGAGCTAGTTTGAGGCCTGAAGGTAAGCTTCAATACAGTTCTGCTGTGTATTTTGGGTAAACCACTAGCATTCCAAGGAGTTCCTGTCCCCTTAACTCTATTTGATTTGATCCTATGCTAAGTGACTTCCTTCTGTTCTCCCAATTTATTGCCATCCCATTCCAATCCAGTTTGTTTCAATGTCTCGAACCGTGCCTGTATAGTAACAACCTTCCATAAGTGCATGTCATGAGGGACTAGCCTAGTGAACTCTCAGTCAATGAAGTTTGTTGTACATCCTCTTTGGAAACCAATGCTCTCATTTGAAAATGCACCAAAACTTGCAGTGAGTTCACATGCCTCTGTTTAACCTGAGATTTCCAGTGATTTGTTACAGAAACAAGTTTATGTATTTATCAATGGCCCATGTGGTGGCCGGGTGGGTGGTCTAGGAGTAGCCCCCAAATGTAAGTGGGTAGACTAAAAGAGGCACTTTTAGTAAAAGCTTGGTACTGCTGGAGTTCTATAGATATAAAAAAAAAATCTAGGGGAGTGATTTTTAATGAGTTTGGGCCTATGACTAACTCAAAGGGTGTATTTACAGGATGAACGGGGAACTTTAGAATAACAAGATGCATTTTTATTAATGGTTTTAAAGTTCAGGGTTAATCAACATTAATGGTCACACACACACATACACACGGAGAAAGAGATAGATAGATAGATAGAGAGAGAGAGAGAGAGAGAGAGAGAGAGAGAGAGAGAGAGGGGAAAACAAGGTAGCAATTAACAAGTACTAGGCTTGATTGAAAGGCAGCAACTGTAGTCAAATGCAGAGTGTTTGAAGGTGGGGAAATCAGGTTTTGATTTGTGACTATTGGTGGGGTCTAGAACAAATCTTGTCCTCATAAGACCCAGAGTGAGGTCATGAGGAACCTTCTGGGAAAATGATGTTTCAAGATGAGTTCATGTTCTCAGGACAGAGTTGAGAGTAAAATCTCAGACCCAGGAGCACAAATTCACAAATTAGAACACTATGGAGAACCTAGAGAAGTAAAAGTCAAAGCACAGATACAGCTCCCCCCACACACACACACACAAAGGAAGCCTGTGGCTAGCACCTGTCCGGGCAATATGGAAGGTTCAGAGGCTGTCTGAAAAATTTGCAGAGAAAAATGACTGGGGACTTACTAGTTTATTCTTAACTTAATGTTCAGTGGTTGCCTTCATAATCAATTCATGTTAAAGATCCGTAGGAAGACACCAGTAGATAATTAGGTTTGAGGATATCTTCGGTGGACACTTCTGATTCCATTCATGCCCTCCCATAAACATGAAGGATGAACAAGGACACCTAGTCACAACTAGCAGACATTAGTGTCATGTGCATAGTATAGTGTGATCTTGCTTATGGTTTCTTTTCATTGTTTCATACTGTCGTACTATATTTATTGATCTCTGTGAGTTTTGAACATTTTTTGGTTATTTCCTATTTGTAAAACAAATTTTTAAAAATGTTCTATTAAGATGTTGGGGAGATGGCTCAGCTGCTAAAATCCTTACTATACAAGCAGGAGGACATGAGTTTGAATCCCTGGCACCCACATAAAGGCTGGCTGCAACCTCACATGGCTGTAAGCCCCATGCTGAGGGGAAGAAGTGGAGATAGGCAGCTTCCAGGAGCTCTTTGGACACTCAGTGTAGACAAATCAGCAGCTCCCGGTTCAGTGAAGGAGCCTCTCTCTAAAATCAAGATAGGGAGTGATAAGGAAATTCACTCTGACCTCATTTGCGTGCACATGCTTTGGTGAGTGTACATAGCACATATACACAGTTTCCTGTCCAATCTCTTCTCCCTTGTCCATTAAACATAGTATGTGAATTTTTATTCTTTTCTTTCTTCCCTCTCTACCTCCTCCCCTTGTTTCCTTTATTTATTTTTTCTTAGATGGCATCTTTGGTGAAGAGCCTCCCACACCATGTTTTACTTTTTCTATCTGCAATTTCCACACCAGAATATCTTTGTACTCTAGACAGAGATTTCTTTCATTTTCATTTTTTCCTTTTTTTTTTTTAAAAAAAAAAAGCCCAAGTGAAGTAGGTAGATGGGTGGCATTTCATTTCTTTTCACATCAAGAATCAGGGAGATAGAGGGAAGCAAAGATTTATCAAAAGGCACATGAGTGGTTCCTGTGAGATTCAAGACTACAGTGTAATCAGAAGATCCGTGACCCAGGTGCCTGTAGTTATTGGAGGCCAGAATGTCTGAAATGAAGGGAGACCCAGCTCTTAACAATCCTAGGCACAGCCCCACACCCAGTGAGAGTCTGCTGCTGCTATATTTTGGGCAGCATTTGGGGTGGCAAGGTCTCCACATCATGTCTCACCATTTATCCCAGCAGCCAGGCAACACATTGTCAGATTCGTCCTAGGTGGAGCATTAGCTTGGCCACACAGATAAGAATGATCCCTGCAGATAGAGTTTTAAATCAGCTCTGTGGGGCGCAGATGTTAACTGTCATCCGTCAAGGAAGCAGCGGGGATCTCAGCACTCTTAGTTATATTTGGAGGTGACACAAAGTGACATGTTAAATCCATAGCTTTTGGAGGGAATGCATTTCAGTATCAGTAAAAGCTACAGGGCACCAGACAGAGCTTGTGAGTACTTTCCGTCTCTCCTTTTGGCAGTAGTTATAATGAAACTGGTTACATAGTATAGGACCTGAACTCTGCCTGGATATTTATTCTGTAATTTTGAGATAAAAGGGTAGGTCAGAGTCTAGTTAATAGCTACAATTACTTAAGTGAAATGTATCCACCACATACAGTTTTTGATGGCTAATTTTATGTAAGAGATGGTATCGGGTTTCCATCTTTTCCATGGACTTTTCCTTAGCTAGCACTCTTTTTCTATGCTTTCATCTTACTACAGCCTGGGAGTACGGTCTTGTCAAGTTCACTCTATGCATTCTTTAGATGTTAAATATGCTTGAAAATTTCATTGCCTTTATGGAAAACATGAGGTGGTCTTGTGGAAGTCTAGAAAGCATCTCTGCAGGAGAGAGGATGGACTGTGGAGTTGGCTTGATCTCAGCCCAGAAGTAGACGAGGCAGTAAACAAGAGAATGGCAGTGGTCACACCAGGGAGCCCCTGATGTGTCTATCTTAGCTTGAGTGTCCCAGTGTAGACTTCAAAGCAAGAACCTGGGACTGAATCTTCATGGCTGAAGTGATTCTAGGAAGGAAGTTGTGATGTGAGACAAGAATGCCAGAGTTTTATTGAGTGTGTTTTGACACTGGGCAGCAGGGTCTGCTCCTGCTGGGACCATCTGCACTGCTCAGCACAAGGGCAAGGAAGTCAGGGAGTAAACCCTCCAGGCTGTTCACTATTGTATGTGGCAGAGAGATTCAGACGCTTTTCCATGTCTGGGAACTGTGGGGTCCTTGTGTGTCCTGTAGGGTGAGCTGAGAACTTTTACTAGAATTAGCAAGTCCTTGGAGCTCAGAATCTTGTCCCAGAGTCCCCCAATATGCTGGGCAGACTCAAAGTCACTTTCCTGACTAGTTTAGACATGATAGGATACTTTGCTGACTCAAAGAGTTTACATTGCTGATGACTATTAATAGATGTCTGGATATTGGATACTTTGTATACATTAATTTAAAACACCGTTGAACTTTAATATTGGATTTCATATTTGGTAAAGGATATTTGATACTATGTATAAGCATAAGGAAACAGGGGGGCATATCCATACTTATATGATGTAGAACACCATGCTCACTGTGTGCATGGCAAATTCCTTAAGGAGATATGGCAAAAATCTTGATTAGAAAAATGCCCATCTATTCAATGTGATGTATGTAGTGTAGAATATTTTCTTGAGATGGATTTGAGGTCAATATATCTGCTGGATAGGAACCACACATTTTCCTTGGACCTCTAAGAAACCTCTTTCTTACTGAATTGTCTTTGTAGTAAAACTAGCAACAGAAAGACTGACCACACCAAAGATTTTTGTGTTGTGGAAATTTGAAGATCTTGGCAACACTCCTGACGGGTTGAGAGTAAGTAAGCAAGCCAGCATAGGCAGCTGCATAAAGGGTGAACCTCCCCGCATGATGGAGGGAGGATAGATAACCCACAGATACATGTCTACCAAGGCTGTTGAGCATAATGCTGGAACTAACTGTCCCAGTACTGTGGATAAGCACCCCAGAAAGCCACTGATGTCAAATATGGGCAATGTGTAAAAGATGGATGAAATACTGCAACTTATTAACCATCAGATATGCCGTTTCCCCACAAATTACTCGGGGATAACTATAGACTTATGATTTGTTCACTATTTATCAACAGAGTCTTTCTGATTTGGTAGGGTGACAGCATAATGATTTTTAACTGTTTCTATGAAGGCAACTCCTGTTTTTCTTTTCTTTACTTTCTTGCCATTGGTATACATTTTCAGTGGCCGTGGGGAAGGATGGACTTGATGAAGCATTTAATACATTCCCTCTGTCAGCATATGTATGGTCGTTTTCACTTTCGACTTTTGTATTCTTCTGTTTCCTTTCCACATGTATAGTAAGAATAAGCATAAAGCATAATTTGAAATATGCACACATAACATATCAGTAAGGATTCAGCCAGGAAGGCAAGGGACACTCATGTTATTTGACACAGCCATTTTTTTAAATAGATGGAACTTGTTAAACAGAAATTAGACTTAAAGAAATAAAAGCTCTTAGAAGCAACCACTCTCTTGGGATATGAGAACAAAGGAAGGACTTGGAGAGATTAGAGGAGAGATCCTGCAGGGCTGGACCTAAGGGAACCTAAATGTAGTTTTAGTGTATGGGACAAAAATAAACTCTCAAAACCGAACTAAAGAATGGGTCCCTGTGTTAGTTAGTTTTATGTCAACTTGATACAAGTTAGAGTCATCTGAACAGAGGTAACCTCAATTGAGAATGTGTTTCCATGAGATCCAGCTGTAGGGCATTTTCTTAATTAGTGATTGATGGGGAGGACCCAGTCTATTATGGGTGGTACCATCCCTGGGCTGGTGGTCCTGGGTTCTATAAGAAAGCAGGCTGAGCAAGCCAAGGGGAGCAAGCCAGTAAGCAGCACCCTTCCTGCCCTGCTTGAGTTCCTGTCCTGACTTTCTTGAGTGATGGACTATGGGATGGAAATGTAAGCCAGATTAACCCGTTCCTCTCTAATCTGCTTTTGGTCATGGCATTTCATCACAGCAATAGAAACCCCAACCAGGGCAGTCCCTACTCTACTGGTAGGTGAAGGAATAGGGATGAGGGATGCCCAGTGAACCTCATGCCAACAGAGAGGCAGGATTCCCTTCACTTCTCGTCTTAAGTCTCCCTCTAGTGTATCTTACTGACCTTCCTTACAGATAGACAACTCATGGCAACAGAGAAATAGTATGTAGAGTACCAGCCCCAGGACCCAAGACAACCGCTTTGGGGTAGCTTGGAGGTGAAGCTCTGCCTCATAATGGCATTATGAATACACATGGGATTGAATCATATGGAATCTCTGATGCCCAGTTAAAAAGCATCTTTTAATTAACAAAATGGTTTTTCTCTTTTCTTATTTTTCCTTCCTTTCTGGGAAAGGAACTCAGTGTCTCAAGTGTGCTAGAAAAGTGTGCTACCACTGAGATATATCCCAAGCCCTTTCTTTCTTGAGACAGGTTCTTAATGGGTAGGCCAGGCTGCTCTTAAACTCAGGACCTTCCTCAAAGGCTGGAATTACAAGAATGGGCTACTACATCCGGATAACAAATTTTGGTGTTCTTGTTATTTTGTTTGTTTGGTTTTTTTTGTTTGATCCACAGTTTCCTGTCTTTGAAACGAATCCACACCTTATTTCATATAACTAAGATAGACTTCATAACTTCATAGACTTTCCCGCCTTAGACATGTATACGCACACACATACAACTGAACTTTTAAGCAGAAGAGACATACTTTTACACTTAACAAGGTCAAAGGATGCTGGCACCTCTATCGAAATGAGATAGTCTGTCTAATGTCAGCTTCCCAATGAAGGGCTTTCATCCCGCACCCAAATGAATTACATTGGCATAGTTTTGTTTGGCATCATTTTTTTTTTTTTTTTACTGTGTGTGGTATTTTTGCATCGAGGATACATCATTAATTTTTCCTATTAATTCTTTGCTTGACTATGTCTTATTGAGTCATCAAGGATCCATACCCACACATATAAGGTTCACTGAAGCTTTTTCACATTGAGGGAATACAAGGCAGTGCTGCTCAATGGTAGAAGTACTTGCTAAGCAAACAGGGAGCTTAGACCTAATTCCTGAGTAACACAGAGAGAGGGGGGAGAGGGAGAATGGAGGGAACTAAAGAAAGAAAAAGAGGGGTGGAGGAAAGAATGGAGAGGGGGAAGGAGGGAGGGGAGAAGGAAGCAGGGGAAAGCAAGGATCTGTGTATAGTTTGGCTTGTTTGCTGTGTGTAGAGAGTGCACACCTATGAATCCTAGCACTTGAAAGGGAAGAGCAGGAGAACGCTGAGAAGTTTGAGGCCAGCTTTGTCTACACCGTAAGTTCTAGACCAAGGCTACACAACAAACTCCAACTTAAAAAAACAAAAACGACACAAAATGGGAAGAGAGAAGCAGGTCAGACTGGTACCCAGCTCCCAGCCACTGTGCCCCCCCCCACCATCTTAGTAGCTATTAGTAGCTTCAGATGCTCACATCCATTTTTGGGCCTGGCAGTCCCAAAGGAGAAAGGTATGTTTGCTTATTCTTTATGGGAGTGATTCAGAGACCATTGAGTAAGTCATCAGTAAGGCACACGGTGTACTCATAATAGGCTATGTGCTCCTTGGGCGTCTTTCAATGGCCGTTGTACTTTTCCTAGGGTCACGGTGCAAATTTCCATTTGGTTTGTGTATTTTCCATTGCTCTATTTCAATGCAGTATAAAAGAAGAGAGAGTGAAGTCTGGAAGCCTAGGACAGAAAGAATGAATGAATCAAAGAATCTCTGAAGTACCGACATCAGCTTCAATGTGTAACTGAATTCAGCGGATCTCGGAAATACCTTTCCCAAAGGGGGCATGTCCATTTTCCTCAGCTACTTGCTCCTCTTTCCTAGACCCCTGGTACCTGCAGTCTTCTCTCCTTCTCCCTCTGACAAATCAATGTCATAATTGACTCAGAGTCTCTGAGCACTGCCTCCTGCTGCCACCTCTTTCACAACAGCCAGGAGGAGGGGAAACTGACAAACAGGCTATTTTTGCACCCGAAGTTGGCCCAACTCTCAGGCATAATAACATCAAGTAATGCTTGTGGGATAGTCCGCTCATGAAAGATGGCTGTAATTGCCTTCCAGATCCTAGGGATAAGAGTGGATGTTGAAATCACTTTAACTCTTTTAGGCTTTCAAGAATCCAACCTCCAGAGGCCCAGGAGTGGGTGAGCAGTGCTTGTGCTTGGCTGATAGAGTACAGATCATCTCGTCCAGTGACCCAAATGTGCGCTGGGCATTTTGGATTACCTCCCTGCCCCCACCCCCCCCACACACACACACACACTGTGTGCTTGTGATATTGGATGGATCAAATGGCACTTCTTAATACACACAGGCCTAGAGGGACGCATTATTGTCTTTACTGCTTAGAAATTCCTTTTGTATTTAATCCTTTCTGCACCATTTATTTTATTTTATTTTATTTTATTTTATTTTATTTTATTTTATTTTATTTTATTTTATTTTATTTTATTTATTTTATTTTATTTTATTTTATTTTATTTTATTTTATTTTATTTTATTTTACTTTTTTCATCCTGTCTGTCAGTGGGCTTTTGTGCCCTGCAGGTCAGCACATCAACACTTCACTCTTCCTTCCCTGAGCACTGTTCCTATTTCTGAAGTCCTTTCACTGGGGAAGGCTGCTACAACTTTTACAGGGCAAGTGGGAGAGCCTGAGCAGAAAATGAGTCAAGGAAGCCATTGCGTTCTGCTCTATTCGGCGATTTATAGCTTGGTGGGAGCTCTTTCTGATTTGAGCTTTCCTTGGAAATAACAGCACAGCACATTCTTATCCTGGGTGCTTTGTTTGCGCGCGCGCGTGTACACGGTGCAGTGCAACTGTGGGAAGACAGAGTTTTCTAAATATGGTGGTGCCAACCCTTTGTCCTTGATTCTGTTCAATACTTGGGTGCTTGTGAGAAGCACATCATGCTCTGGTGGAAATGCTGGAGTACGGTATGTCCTGCCTTTCCCTGGTTAAGTGCAAAATGGTTTCACTTCTTGCATGTGCCCAGTCTGTGAGTTTCTAAAGGATAGATGGGGTCGATGAGGTGGGGTTGGTATTGACTTGGTCAGAAGAGAGGATGGACCTTGGACCTTGGACCTTTGGACCTTGATTTGGCAACAGATGAGATTCCTTCAGCTTAGCTCTAAGGACAATGGGGAAGGGCTCACAGTCCTAGCTTTCAGGTTTCCATCTTATTTTCCAGGCTGTGAAACTCCACAAAAATAGGATCGAAACAGCAGTTTGGCACAGGTGGAATGTGCCAACAGCCAGAGGCCTCACTGTATAGTCTGGCCTCTGCATCTGACTTACACAGAAAGCTTCACACAAAGCCGTTTCCTAGGGTAATGCCAGGTCTACTGACTCAAAATTCTAGATCTTGATGCCTTGTATACACACACACACACACACACACACACACACACACACACGTCTACCTATTCTGATTCACACTGAGATTTGAACAATTACTTTACAGAGGACCAAGTGCTAATGCAAGATGGGCTCGCTGAGTATAGACATGCTTCACACTGGGTAAGTCTCCCCGTCCTTCTACACACAAAGTATGCTGGAGAGACTTCTCCCAGTTTGAGTAGACCAGCTGGCCATAATCTCATCTCATGTGTTATATACTTTTTTATCTGGACAATTCTCTTCACTATATTAAACACAATACCTACCAAAAAAAAGTAAAAATTAACCAAGGCCACCTCATTATCCAGGGGATGAGGTGGGGGAGGAGGGAGCAGAGATTGGGGCTGTTAAAGTAAACCAAGCCTCAAATAGCAATCCCTTGTCTGAGTCTGAACTATGAGCATTTTCCTGAGGCTTCACACAAAGTTGATGAGTGAGGGTACTCTGATGCCTCAAGTCCCCTTTTGGAAAAAACCATTTCACACGTTAACTCTGTGACTTGTGTTGTGCCAGAAGAAATGTCTGGGTAACTCCCAGAGATTGATTTTCTTTTCCATTGTGATGCAAGAGCAGCATGAGAAGGAATTTGGTAAAAGACAAAAAGGACTTTGGCACTTTGGGAACGTATGTAAGAGTATTTTGTCTCCAGAACCCAAAATCAATGCCTGGGACAGCTGTTTTTTTTTTATGACCTTAACATTGCTCAGCCACCAAGACAGTTTTTGCACCTATTGGCTGGACAGTACAGAAGGTAACACAGCCTTCCAGAGAGTGGTTATTTCCACTCCTCCCACCTAGTAAGTAGTCCTCCCTGCAGAGCAAGTGATTTGCCAGTGCTAAGCTTTTCCCTGTTGATTCTCTGAATCAGACAGGCTTTCCCCTAAACCCCAGGGCTATTTGTCCTGCTAACCTTTGCCTTACAAACAATCCTTTGTACAGCTTGCTCCAAGACTTATATTGCTCTTCCCTTATCTTTCATTATATATATATATATATATATATATATATATATATATAATAATATATATGCAAAAACAAAAAACTCAAACAAATAAAAACAATACCAACACTAAAACTTAATGGTAATGACAAATAGCTCAGAGTGGGGGTGTTGAGGAGATGATGAAGGATGACCTCCGGTTGGTCAATCTAGATGACATGATTTATAGGCTTGAAGGACTCCCTTGGCAAGGGACACAGGGAAGGGTCAGCTGGTAAGGAAATAGTGTGGTCACGTGACAAAGAGCTAAGGATGAGAGAAACCGCAAAGTTTCTGCTTCTGAACAATGGCAAAGTTCAGTGGTGTTCTCAGGTGCCGGGAGAGAATAGGCTCTCATTGTTGCAGTGGATCAGCACCTGCCTTTGTTTCTATTTCCCTTGCGGTGGCATTAACACTATCTTGTCAATCTGTAGACAGGCTGGCATAGACACAGCTACTGATGGATCGTTAGCCAGTCAGTGCATCAGAATGGCTTGGCCCTGTTGATATGTGTCTCTGAGTGCTCCTTGATGAGACATCTAAGAAACTGAAACTTTTAGCAGATACCACATTTCATGAAGGAGCTTAACCCCTTGTTGCCTAGCTACAGTGCTTTGTACTGTTACACGCTGCAATTTATCAGCTTAACCAATTAGACTTGGCAAGGTATGGACAGGGGAACTGTGAATATTCATATCTGATTCCCAAATCCATGTAAGATCATTTGCCTTTAAAATAACGCCAAGGTATAGCATATATTATGCACCAATTCAGTCTCGAACTTGCACAACCTTGCTAACCTGTGTACCTATGTATCTATAGTCAAACTGAGGTGGGAAGCAGACTAAAAATCCCCAAGACGCTTCTAAGTCAATATTCACCCAACCCCCAAATATACTGTTCTAACTTCCATTTCCACACATACATTTTACCTAGTCTTAAACTTTCTATGAATAGTGCAATGTAGAAATCTGTTCCTTTGAGTTTGGCTTTGTTCATTTAAAATTATGCTTACAAGACAGTTCTTCTACAGTTAGGAAATATTCTACTATATGAATTTACCATGCTTTATAAATTCAAGTGTGTGTGTGTGTGTGTGTGTGTGTGTGTGTGTGTGTTTTGAGAGAGGGAGAGAGACAGATAGAGAGGGAGATTATGTAGTCTAGGCTGGCCCTAAACTCACTATGTGGCCTCTTCGGGCTTTGAACCCATGATTGTGTCTTAGCCTCCCAAGTGTTCCGATTCTAGCCATGCATTCACTTGGTAGAGTTTATTAATTTTCCTGTTGCTGCTCACTCAATCAAAAAGTCTCACGAAGAAATTTTACGTAAGTCTTCTGTATACAGCCATCTCTGTTGGGCAACGGCCAGCATGGAGTTGTAAGTAGAAGATTGTCCTTCTCTTTATGAAACATTGCTTAGCAATACAATCGTCTTTAAAACATGCGGATGTGAATTTACTTTAAATATATGAAACAGTAAATTTAAAATACTCAGACTAATTGTAATATTGAACTAGAAGAAAATGCCTTTCTTGATTAGTGTTGGTTTATTTGTTTGCTTGAGACAAGGTCTTACTGTATAACACTGGCTGGCCTAGAACTTGCTTTGTAGACAGGCTGGCCTTGTGCTCAGAGAGTTCTCTCTGCCTCCACAGTGAGATATTCAAAATATTCAAAGTGTTTGTTACTTTCTTCTCTCTCTCTCTCTCTCTCTCTCTCTCTCTCTCTCTCTCTCTCTCTCTCTCTCTCTCTCCTTTACATCCAGGTTGCAGCTCCACCTCCTCCTCTCTTCCCAGCCCCACCCTCACAACCTTCCTTGGCTACTATCTCCTCCCCTCCCCCTCAGAAGGGGAAACCCCTCATGGGTACCAACCTGCTGTAGCACACCAAGTCACAGCAGGACTAAGCACATCCTATTCCACTGAGGCCAGAAAAGGCAGCTCAGCTAGGGGAAGGGGATCCAAAGGCAGGCAACATAATCAGAAACAGCCCTGCTCTGATTTGTTAGGGGACCCACATGAAGACCATGATGCAGATCTACTCCAAATGTGTAGGGGGCCTAGGTCGGGCCCAGGCCTGTCCTTTGCTTGGTGGTTCAGTCTCTGTAAGCCCCCATGTGCCTAGTTTAGTTGATTCTTGTGTTGTCCTTGACTCCTCTGACTCCCTCAATCTTTCCCCCAACTTTCCACACATTTCCCCAAGCTCTAATGTTTGGCTATGGGTATCTGCATCTGTTTTCATCAGCTGCTGAATGAAGCTGCTCAGAGGACAGTTATGCTAAGCTCCTGTCTGTAAGCAGAGCAGAGTAACAGTAATAGTGTGAAGGGTTGGTTCTTTCTCAAGTTGGGCTAGTCATTTCTTGGCCATCCCTCAAGCTCTGCTCTGTCTTTATTCCTGTGCATCTTGTAAGCATGTCTTCAGTAAGAGGACTTACCCAGGAGTTTAGAGAAATGGTTACAGGGGGTGATGGCCATATCTGGAAAGCCTTTAATGTATTAGCACACACCTTGCAAAAACTCTTGTTAAGTTGGTCTTACTCTTGATCTAATTTATGGATAATGAAACTGTGGCATAGATAGACCAAGAGACTTAATGACATTACCCTGATAATTGCAAGAGTCCCAAATGTATTTTAAATATAACATAAGCCCCATGTATAACAGTTATTTAAATTACTAGAAAGGACATCAAGTGGGATTACTATGAACACTATCACAGCGGCATTCTGAAGATCTTGGAAGTTCACTAGGGCCTTCACTGCTCAAGGCCTCAAGGCTGTTCTTAGCATCTCTTTCCTGGATCTCCATTAACCTACATATCACAGGCCCTCTCCAGCACCTTCCTTTCTAGAACGCACAGTTTAGCCAAATCCCAAGCTTCCTTCTACCTTTTCTCTTCCCCATTATGGACAGCAGTTGATAGAAAAAAGTTCATTGTGCTATGGTTCATTAAAATAATAAAATTCAGGGTTGGAGAGATGGGTCTGTTGTTAAGAATGCTTCCCGGTCCTCCACAGGACCTGAGTTTGATTCCTGGAAGTCTTGTCAGGGTGCTCTGACATCTTCTGGCCTCTATAGGCATGTGCACACACATACTCACAGATGCACAGATACACACACACACACACACACACACACACACGCACACAAATAAAATTTTTGAATTTCTTAAAAGTAAAGTAATTGAAGATAATTCAAGACATAATGGAATTATAGCCTTGTTAGAGTTGCCAGATCAGCAATCAAGATGACTCACATCTTATGGTTCCTCTGTTTGGCCTGCTGCTTACCCAAAACCCTGCTCTTTATTTTCTCTTTCAAAGCCTTGCTAAGAAAAGTTGGGACCCCTTAACCTGCTACATTCAAATAGTTTGCCCAATACCTCATTCACTTCAGGCATTTTTTTCTCCTCTCTCTTTGCTTTCTATTCTGTCTCCTATTGCCAATTCTAGTGAGATTAATCTTTATGACTAGATCCCCGTATCCCGAATTTTCCCAACATTTAAAGCATCCGTTGGCAAGCTATCAGAGACAGACACAAGAAGAAGACACCACTATTCCTGACCCAAGTATTCCTGATACTGGAGTTAACGGCATGTATATGTTAACGGTATGTACCGAAAACCTCTGAAAGTATTGCTGTTTGTTCAGTATCTTCCACTCTTCTTAACACTGTTCATTGATGTGGACTGGATGGGCCTCAGAGTTCAAGAGAATAGAGATTGTGGCCTAGCTTAGAAGCTGCCTGATGATATTTCCTGACATGTGGCTCCTTGAGGAGGGCATCTCACCAGATAATGCTCCAAAGTGCATTGCCCTTTGGACAAATGGGTCAACCTAGGAAGAGGCACTTTAAAGAGTTTTGGAGGACCACTTGGCCTCTTTGTCCTCTGTGAGGTGCTCCTGGATGTGGTCAGTGGCATTTGATTTTCTCAAGGACTTGTTGGTCCTATTTCAGTCCTAAGTGGCTTTAATATTTATTTATTTATGTTGCCAGTCCACCAAATAACAGATCATTTGGATCAGCAACTATTATCAGCATAGTAACACCAGTAGATATAGCTATTATTAGTAGTATAATAATACCAGTGAATGTAGGGATAACAAACACTAGACTGTAAGCAATGGTAAGAATATATAGATATGACTCTAAGATCCAGGTTTGGGATATGAATGATATTTTATACAATATTTTTAAATGCATGAATTATTTTGTGTGTATGCCTATTTTGCCAACATGTGTGTCTATTTACCATGTATATACCTGATACCCACAAAAGCCAAAAGAGCACATTGGGTCCTCTAAGACTGGAGTTACAGATGATTCTGATGTACCCTGTGGGTGCTAAGATCTGACATCTCTGATGTCCTCTGAAAGATCAGTCACTTCTCTTAACCAATGAGTCATTTCCACAGCCCCCCAAATGCATTAATTTTAATGAAATTTTCTTTTAGTTAAATAGGTTCATTTAGCAATAACACATACATTAAGTTCATATTATTAGAAACTTCTCTAGTATCAAATATTTAACTCAATACCCAGGTTTCTCAATTGATACTCCATTTTCTAATCTCCTAAAGAAGCAGCACTATACCAATAACCCCAGCCATTACTGCACCTGCCTCTGTATTTATATTTAGTTTCCTTTATTTTAAAATGGAAAGATGTATTTATCTATGAGCTTTAGAGTATAGTCTCTTTAAGTGCTTTTATTTTTTGTAATGTCTGATACGTTTTTCTTGGTGAATTCTTTAGTGGTCAATTACAGGATGAGCTTGATGTTTGGAAATGGTTAAAGGCTTCACATTGTTATGAAAACAAGTCTACCTAAATATTGTCCAAATGCTTTTACTCAGTAATGGCCATTCCACAACTGATCAGGCAGGTATCTTCCTATGCAGGAAGCTTCTTTTTATGCTATCCTTGCCACAGAAGTGTAAGTTTATTACAAGTCTCCAGAGGACTTTGAAATACAAATAATAAGGTTTGTTTTTCCTGAGACAGTAATTCTCGTTGCAGCCCAGGCTGGCCTGAGTTTTGTGAACATGCCATTCTTCTGTGTCTGTTTCCAGAGTGCAAGTATATGCCATCAGGTCTAATCTTGGTCATTTATTCTGTAAGTTTTGAGTCATTTATACTGAAAGTGAACAATCTTTTGAATAGAAGTGGCACTCTGTAGACTGTTACCTACAGTTTTCTCTATCCTGACTTTAGAATTGAGGCATCCTAGATGGTCGTGGTGAGAAGTGAATATCAAATTTGTTAGGAAACTTCTCAAACTTTTCATTTTCAGAAAAAAATCACCACTATGATAACAAACAATTCTTTGCTAGTATTTACTAGATTTTTTTTTTTATCAAAAATTTTCGAGACCACATGTTTTAGAATTCCTATCTTGGTAGAGTCCACACTTTTCAATAAGGTCTGACTCTATTTGAATTCATTTATTCCGCCTCAGCTGTGACAGGGGAGAACAGTCTAGGGAAGGCAGAGGGCAAGAGAAAGTTGCTAGCTTTCTTCTCATACTTACTATTTGACAAGAAATATATGGAGTATGGATTTGGCAGGATAGAGTCAGGTTTATTCCTGGGATGTCAGTCTTTTAAAGATGGAGGATCTGTGGCTATAAAGCTCCATCTTCCAGGGGCCTTTAGGGTACACAGGGTTTTTGTGGAAGACAAAGCAGGTGGAATGAGATAATAATGGGAAGGTGTCACAGTTAGGGTTTTATTGCTATAAACAGACACCTTGACCATGGCAGCTCTTATAAAAGAAAACATTTAACTGGGCCTGGCTTAGAGTTTCAGAGGCTTAGTCCATGATCAGCATGCTGGGAAGCATGGTGGCATACAGGCTGAAATGGTGCAGAGGGAGCCCAGAGTTCTACATCTGGATCCATAAGCAAAAGAAGGCAATTGCCCCACTGGGCCAAGCTGGAGCATAGGAGACCTCAAAGCCAGGCTCCACAGTGACACACTTCCTCCAACAAGGCCACACCTCCTAAGAGTGCCACTCCCTACGGGTCAAACATTCATACATGTGAGTCCATGGGGGTCATACTTATTCAATTCACCACAGAAGGGAAGTGCTAAGAGGAGGGAGAAGGGTCTTTACCACCCACAGTATGTCTTCCTTGTCTTCTCCAGACTACTGAAATGAGCTTCAGGCATCTCAGCTCAATTGCTGCATGCTCTTTCCAAACAACAGTTTTGCTCTTCCGTAAGTTAATCTACCTGCCTTATGTTGTTAGTTCATAGCACAATAAACACTGTTTAGAAGAGAGCTAGAGACTAAGAAGAGCCTTACAAGTGTCGTCTTACATTACAAAGGTATGGGATCTGCAATATGTATATGTATGTGTATGTGTATGTGTATATGTAAATGTTTCAGTTATTTTTTAGTATGCAAAATGTTGGGAAAAGAGATATGGTGCTGAATTATGAGTTTAAATATACCTTAGTATGTAAACATTGAAAACCGAATGCACAGATTTTCCTTTGTAACCAATAGCTGAGACTTAGTCACATACAGCAGTCAAGTTCCAAGTTCCATTGAACAGGTGAGTAACTGTTCAAGTAATATTCAGATGAGACAAACAGACAGATGAGACAAACAGACTATAAACATTCCAAATGTCTCTATACCTCATTCCTGCCTCTTGTATGCCCTATCACTTTTTAGCTATAAATATACCCTGCATATGATGATATATAACTCAACCTGAGCATCGGAATCCCTCACTCAGGATAGAGCGGGCACCTGAAGGTCAGATAGTTCCCCGAGGTACAAAAAAGGCAGTGGATGCAGGGTTTCTAGGAGAGAAGTAGCTAGCAAGATACCGGAGAGCACCAGAGGGAAATCTATGGAGAGTACACCTCTTAGGGTTGCCTCTAGTGGATATCTGTGGACACCATTGTTGATACCCCCTTGCTCATAGGTATGCAGTTTTGAGCTGGGTGAGTAGCACTGAGGTAGTACATTCACCCAGCATGTGTGAAAATTTGCTCTATAGCACTGACCCAAAAAGTCATTTCTTTCATAAAAATGCAGCTTTTCAGAGGTTTTTCAGAGTTTACACGTCCTCAAAGTGACAAGCTTACAGCCATTGGTGTGTGAGTTGTATATTTGGGTGTCACGGTTGGCCTCTTGTCCTATGTGGCATAATGCACCCTGAATCTCATTGCTGGCATACTTGGCCATTTGTTGTTTGCTGTCTTTGCACACAGACTTAGGGAACATTCAGAGGCAATAGAGCTCCTTACAAAGACTTACAACCCCCTCTGTCAAAAGGCAGCTATCACTGTTACCTTCCCTGAGCTTTTTCCAGCTGCTCCAGTTTTAGGAACTCATCAGTGATTACTTCAGTGTTGACCTTGGATTTGTCAGGAGACCTGGAGGATTAGAAGGGTATGGAAGATTTCCTGGGTCTTTTCAGCTAGGTGCTCCTGACCTATATGGGCATTGTATAAACCAGGCTTTTTTTCAGCACTGAATCAGGAACAAAGCTCCGTGGATCATCACTAGTGTCATTGAAAGTGTCCCCCGCTGTCTGCCCAGGTCTCGGTGGCAGGTAGCGTTGTAGACTTCTTTCTGTCAAGGCTGTGTGACAGTAATGACTGAATGTTACCTAGCAGAGATGGAGTTATAAGTCAGTATGGCATTCATACTCACTCTTTCCACTTGCTATGGTGATAAGCAACACTCCAAATAGAGGCTCTTTTGTTAGCCTGGCTCTTAGTGTGAGGACAGAGCTGAATTCAGACCCTGCTGACCTGTGATAGACATAAATATGAGCAACAAGTGAAACTCTTGCTGTTTCAAGGCACTGAGGTTTCTATTCCTTCCTTCCTTCCTTTCTTTTTTAACTATAGTATACATAGCTCATC
This sequence comes from Apodemus agrarius, assembly GCA_964023405.1. NCBI lineage: Eukaryota > Metazoa > Chordata > Mammalia > Rodentia > Muridae > Apodemus > Apodemus agrarius. The sequence continues at coordinate 47,306,842 of OZ030008.1, read as the reverse complement.
TCAGGTATTATAGATGGGTCACTGGAAGACCAAACTCATTAACATGCCCAGAACAACAGGGCTTCATAGACCAGGGAGCACAATGCCACAATGCCTCCCAGGAGACAAATGAGACTGGGAAAACTCTTGATGACTCAGCATCCTGGGGCTCAGAGAAAAAGCATCCATCCTTGTCTGCTGTCTTGTTGTTCTTTGCCAAACTCCCCAGGATAAGTGAATCACGGTTCAGTGATTGACTGCGTGCTCAGAGCCATGCAGAATGGCTGTATATCTTCCCGGGGGTCCAACTGTCTGCTGCGTTGCCTGGGCTTCATAGGCTGAGGAGTCAGTGGAGCCTCCTAACATCATAACTGTTTAATTCTAGGACCAGCTAGTTGTTCGTGTTGATCATAGGAAATCAAACTGAGTTGCTGGGAAGATGTGAAGTCACTCTGATACTGCATACTTACCTCCATTGCCGGTCCTTTCTGAGTTTCTGTTCTGATTTGTTCTTTGTAAGACCCTAAGTTCTAAAGTTTAAGTGATCAGGTAATTGTTAGAAATAAATAAATGGTAGAATCAAGCTTGGATTCTAAGTTCCATTCAGGGACCCAGTCAGACAGAAAGACAGACAAACTGACAGACACAAACACATTTACACACAAGAGTAGAGACACAAACAGACATACAAGTATACACTCAAACACACACATATAAGAATAGGAAGATGGATTGTCACACATACATATACACACAAGGATGAGATACACACACACACACACACACACATACACACACACACACACACACACACACACACCCCTGTGTTTTTGCTTAGAACCAAAGGTTAGCTTATTCTACATCTCAAAACCCCTCTGGCAAGTAATTCCACATGGGTCCTTTTTGCATCAGTGTATATATCAGGTATATATGACCAACAGATAGAAACCAGTGAGGGTGGGCACTTGGGAGAAAAGATAAACTAGAAAAGGAATAGCCATGTAGACACCAGAGGTTTCACACTCAAACCTGATTAGTGAGCTCTAGGCTGAAGAAGTCAGACTTCAGTCTCTGTGTGAGCCACATCCACAGTGAAACCGGAGATCTGCAGCTCTTCTCTTAGTTCTTGCTGCCTCTCACTGGGAATCCGACCTTCCCAGGATGGAGATAGGGTGAGGCCAGGGACCTCCCAACAGATGACAAGCATGAGGTCAGCTCTCAGCTCCCAAGGGAATTGCTGGAAATGATGAGTGGCTCAAAGCCACTGACTTGATAAAAAGAAAACTGGCTGGCTTCCCTGTCCTTATCAATGAGCCTGTGTGTCAGAAGCTGCCAGAAAAGGGGAGAGTAAGTGGGGTAGAAGAGGAAGGGGGAGTGCCTAGATCTCCCCTGGGAGGGTGTCAATGGGTGAGCCACCATCCTCAGGGACTCTCTTCTTATCTTCCCCAAAGGTTTGGGAACTCTTCATCAGGATTTTATTTTCTGCCCCCGTGTGCATTTGCTTAAAGAAAGAAATGACAAAGGTGACTATCACCAAAGGTAGAGTGGATGAAAGAGTATGGCACCCAAGATGTGGGTCCTATTCAGATACACCCCACACACAAATTGTAAAATTTCCTGATAATGGAAACATTCCATTTCCAGATGAGTGTGTAACTCACTTCAATTCAAAATATACCAATTCAAATGACTGTTGTGCCTTATTTAATCATGTGTTTATATGACCACCTTTTGCACACTTTCAAGGACTATTTTTAGCTTAGTAATTGAAAGCCAGTGTATACACACTCTGCTAAATGGTGAAAGTGGTCCTACTGGGTGTTTGGTGTATACCATGGATGTCTCCATTATTGGATTGTTTCTCTGCTCCAAATTCAAACTCCTCCCACAAGACACAAGCCTTGGGAATGCTTTGTGGCATTTGAACACTAGGAAAAAGCTGAAAACATTAGATGAGAAGCAAGAAAACTCCCCCACATTGAGATGCAGTCCAGTTTCCCTGTAGTGTCCCCCAACCCACCACTTATCTCTGAGTGACTTTGTAATAACAGCTGCCACTCTTGAGCTAAGAAGCCTAGTTTCTACCGGTGACAAGGTGATTCTCTGGGGTGAATGAGCTGCGTCTAGAGACCTGTTCCATGACCTTCATCCTCCCAAATGTCACATCAGGCTTGCTCAAAGTGGGCACAATTGAGACCCAAAGAATAAAATTCACACAGGTTTCCTTCCACAGACAGCCCAGGCATGGGGTGTGGCGGTGGGGTGAGGATCAGAGTGTATGTGTGCCAACCACAGATGGCACCCCCCCCATACACACACAGGCCACACCACGCACACACCACACCATGCACACACACATGCATCAAGGAAAGTTAAACTCTAGCATTTATATAGAGTATCTAATAGAGCTCTATTTTTAATTCAATTACCTTATGTATTTTAGTCTCACTTTAATGTTCTGCAGAAGTTTGTTTGAAATATGGATAATGGGCTTCTTGATTAGAAACTTCCATGTTTCCTTTTCTGCTTTAGTTTGCTTTCTATTGCTGTGATAAAACACCATGACTGAAATGGACTCGGAGAGAAAAGGATTAGCTGGCTTATATGTCCTGGGTCACAGTCCACTGAGTAAAGGCAAGGCACGTGGAGGTAGGAGCTGAAGCAAAATCCCCAGAGGAACATTGCTTACTGCCTTGTCCCCTCTGGCTTGCTCAGTTTGCTTTTGAACACATCTAAGGACCATCTGGCCCCAGGAGTATACTACCCACAGTGGGCGGGACCCTTTCACATAAATCATCAACCAAGGGGAAAAAAAATACTCCATAGGCTTGTCTATAGGCCAATCTAGTTGGAGCATTTTCTCAACTGAGGTTCCTCTCAAATGATTCTAGCTTGTGTCACATTGAGAGAAGAAGCCTAGCCACGAGTTTGGAAGACAGTCGGAATGATTCCAGGGAGATCTAGGAACAGCTCCTTTACCCTTAGTGCTTTCAGACGTGTAGTCAATTAATGGAGCTGCTTGCTTATTGTAGGACCAACACACTGATGTTTCAACCTGTTTGAGAGCCCCAAAATGCAACATAGGAATGCAAACAACTGTGAGAACTGTCATAGAAACAGAGAGCTGGGGGAGAGACACAGTGGGGACTTGGCTCTGTTCTCTGGTAGATGGCAATGCAAGTCCTGTGACTTAACCTCTTTGAGTTCCATATTCTGTGAAGGGCAGTAATCCTGTCCAGGTCCATCTTGAAAACTGTAGCAAAGTGCACTTGGTAATAGATTTGGCATATGGAAATCACCCCAGCAATTGTAGCTTTTATTTCATTATTGATAATGTATTTATTTTAATTTCTTAATTCATGCCCCTTGTTTCAAAATGGGCCCATGGTGACTAGATGCAGACCACGTGATTGATGGCTAACAGCTAGAATTACATGGTTCAAGTCTGAATCCGGCTTTCATTCATTTACTTTGTGAAATTTCTCACAGCTCCTGCCAAGCTGTGGTTCCGTTCTGTCTTGTACCTCTGCACGAATTACCTGGGAGCAAGGATGATGCAGACAGACGTGGCCACATGGGTCTGGGGAGCAGTGGTTACCTGGGGACATGCTGTGTCGGTGAGCTCACTGGGAAGCTGCCTTCCCTGATCTGCCCTTCTTGTCGAAACCAAACTCTCTCACCTGGAAACTATGCGGAGTCCTCAAACGTGGGGCTCCACCACTGTTCCAAACCTTCCTATGGCGTGAGTGTCTGTTTACCTTCCTCAGACCTCTACCTGGCATTTTTAATAAAGGAGCATATTATGATGCAGTGGACCAAACAAGAAAGCAAGACTTGGGAAAGCCAGTTTTCAATTCTTGTCCGAACACCCACTTAAGGGGTATTTGTGGTGACTTAAGTTTAGTATTCTATGGCTTAGTTCTCAAAAATTTGGGGGGATTTGATTAAGAAATATCTCCTGGATGTAAACTTTTTTGTTTGTTTTCTTTTGATTCATGGTCTCACTATGTAGCCCAGGCCGGTCTAGAAATTAGACTCCCCCTGCCTAGGTCTTTTGAGTGCTGGGATTATACAGGTGTATGCTGCAATGCCTAAGGCATAGGAATTTTTATATATGCAGAAAGGAAGAAATAAAATTTGCCTATTAATGAAGCAGTCACAATGACTAATATTTTATGGTTTTGGAGAAAGCAGAGAATTCAGCATGATGAATTTTTTTTTTACAGAAAAATTTCTATGAGAGAGAAATTCTATTAGATGTGTGATTTAGGGCTTAGATGTGTGATTTAGGGCTTATCTTGGAAATACAATGAAAAAACTTGTCTGCTTTCAGTTTGTTGGGTAGCAAATACATTATTGCCTACATAAACTTCAGGTTTCAGTGTTTCTAAGTGCTGGAAATTCTGACATTTTGGGTGAGATCTTTCTTGATTGTGGATGCCCACCTGGCCATTGTGAGAGATTTGTGGCATTCCTGTCCCACTAGATGCCAGTAGAGCACCCCACAGATTAACTATGAACAGCCAAGAACTACTCAAGACACTGGCATTATTAAATGTCTTTGGGGGGTAGCCAGAGTATAAATGTTTCTTGGGAAAGAGCCTCTACTTTAAGAATGTGTGTATGATAATTTTATTGGTATGTTTCTCAGCTCCTAATTGATCTACATTTTTTTCCATTGTCTTAGTCGGTGGCACAGTTGAAGTAATAAACAAACCGAATGTTAACGCTTCCTGGAAGACATTTATTCTTGTTCCAAAGCAGCTGTGTTCCTTGTGGTGACTGAACAGGCTCAGGTCATCATCGTTACTGGCTTCCATAGTTGTGAAGACAATATTTAAAACCCACACAGAGAACTGGCCACCACTCTTGGGTGGGGAGAGCTGGACGTGGCTGGCCTCCCTCAGGTTTGGTCACAGATCATGGTGGGGTCCAGGCATATCATTTTCCTAAACGTCGAGGGACCTGGGGACTCCCTGGGAACATGCATACATGTGGTTTATGAGGTATGTTCTACATTAAACATTCACAGCGTGGAGAATTGGCTGCTTGTGGTGGAAGCCCAGAGGGAATTTTCCACTTATCTGCCATCTTGTATCTTGGGAGAGGCCACTAATAACTAGAACAGAGACTGTTCTCCAGCTCTTCCTCGTGCTTTGTGTTGTTCTTTATTAACCACTTCTAGTACAAATCTTCATGGTAATATGTTAGTTGCCCGACAGTATCTTTTAAAGTTCCACTTCGTCCACTTTTCCTTTAAATAAGTCTCCAGAGAAGGTGGCAATATAAATAAATTTGAAGTTGGCCTGGAGAGGGGGTGCAGAGGGTTGCAGTGCATGGTGGGTACTTTGCCTTCTCATGCCTATGAGCTCCCGGTGCCTAACAAGAGCAGAGAGTATCCTTGTGTTTGCAAACCTGTGATCCACAGCAGTTTAACCCTCTTGTTGTGAATAAATATAAGCCCTTTGATCTGCCTGTATCAGCTGCTACTTAGACAAAGGGAACAAGGTAGCCAAACATGATTACCCTTCCCTCTATCAATAAACCCATTAGTAAAAATGTTGGGTTTTCAATAACTTCCAGACTCCATTTGAGGCAGAGAAGAATGCAGAAGATTAGACATCTGCCCGTTTCGTGAAGTTCTTGCTTTATGTTCCAAGCCTCATCCCATCCTCGGCTGCTATGTCACTGTCTGACTTTCTTGCATCTGTGCCTCTGTGAATGAGTTGCCCAATTGGCAGTGCCTCTTTCCCCACCTTCTGCACGCCAGCGGACCCATCAGAATCACAGCTGTTCCTCCCATCCCCAGAAGGAGCAAAGCGCATGCCCTATCTTAAGTAAAAACTTTCTCCACAACCAGTTTCTGACTGACTCCATTGGTCCTTAACTTCAAAAATTATTTTCATTTCTTTTTGATATTTTTCATACACATGTACTATATTTATAGCACTTCTACCCTTCCTGTTTCCCAAGCCCTACTACCTCTCAAATTTAGTATCTCTTTAACAATTATTGTCTGACACACATGCACACACACACATGCACACACACACACACACACACACACACACACACACACATGTGTATATATACAGCCTACTGAGTCCATTTGGCATTGTTCATGCTTATGTGTTTTGGGCTGACTTCTCGGGATTGGATAACTTATCAGACAGCCTATACCATTGCTTGCCTGTAGCTCTTCATCTAGGGATGGGGCTTTGTGAGATTTCCCACATCCATACTGGCATGCCATTGGGTGGTATTGTTGGGAAGGCCTTGTTCAGGTGAGTATATTTGGAGATTTCATGGGTTCAGTGTTCCTGTTGCACAGAGTACGTAATCTCATAGTAGATGTCCTGGCCCCCTGGCTCTTACATTCTTTCTAACCCCTTTTCCTTGATGGAGTGCCATCAGGGTATAGGGTCATGTTGTAGATGACCAATAGGTGTCAGGCATTAACTCTTCTTTATAAGTGGGTTTACTATATCCATGATCCTTTCCTTTCTAGGCGATATTAACCATAATGTAATTTAGTATAATTTCATTTAGTTAGAAACCAAGTTACCTATTTACTGTTGAACATTGTGAACTACTTTTCTTGCCTACTGTAACATAAAAACATCTTTTAGCCACAGAAGAGCTTATGCACACACATGAGGGCAGCATATTATAATTATGCTGCGCTGTCTGGCTGTCTGATCACTCAGGCAAGACCCTGATCTGAGAAGTTGTGTGAACTTAAACACAACACTCAGTTCCACTGTTTTCCTTGTCTCATCTGTGAAACAGCAAGAATAATAAATAATAACAATGATAACAGTAATAATGATAATAGCACCCACTGCACTATGTAAAAATAGTCTATAAATGTTAAAGTCTCATAGGCATGGTTAAATTTAAGCAGGTATACACACAAACATATATGTATATCTCACATTAGCATCTTCATTATAGGGCAAAGGTAATCTAATATATCCTCAAGAATCCTCAACAAAAGCCCAATTATGACTCCAGAAAGATGAGTGGCCAGTCATAAAGCACAGGTACAACAGGTCACCACCAAAGCAGATGTCAGATGTACTGAAAATCTAACATTTCAAAGTGACTGTGATAATTTGTACTCTATTTTAAGGAAGAATTTTGCATTCCCCAGAATGAAATAATTTGGGCAATTACAATTCTCTAAGAATCATCAATGGATTCTAAAACAGGAGAAGAAATTGGGAATGTGTGATGATGAGGGTGTGTGTTGTAAAATTATCTCCTTACATCTAACACACTGATGATGAAAGGAAGCATCGTAGTTTATCAGTGGAAAAAACAGGCAAACACAATGGTAAGTACGTGAGCAAAACTGGAAAGGAAACAGACTGACAGGCACATCTCCACGAGTTGGCACGGCCATGCATCAATTGTATGCCCTTGTAGTGAAACTTTCATAAACTGGCCTCATCCTAGGAAACACAGACCAAACCAAATGAAGAGACACTGCGTAACAGCACAGTTATCCTGCCTCCCAGTGTCCTGTAAGAGAGGTGATCAAGGGCTCTAGCCCGGTTCTTGAGGGAGGCTAAATGAACATAGCAGTTAAATAGCCCCTAGATCCAGGAAAGAGTAATCGAGAGGACGTTATGGGGCCAGTTAATGTCTTTTGTATGTGGATTAATTAGGTTAATATAAAAATGTATTAGATATATATATATATATATATATACATATATATGTACATATATATATATGTGTGTGTGTGTATATATATATATAACTTGAACAATTGTATATTAGCTATGCTAACCTGGAAAGTAAGTAGGAACCCCAAAACTATCCTTGATAGACAAAACCTTGTAAGACGGTTATTCTCAGTATTCCTAATGTTGTGACCCTTTAATACCTTATGTTGTGATGACCCCCAACCATAAAATTATTTTTGTTGCTACTTCATAACTGTAGTTTTGCTATGATCATAAATTATAACATAGATACCTGTATTTTGGGGTGGTTTTAGGTGATCCCTGCAAAAGGATCATTTGATCTGTAAAGGGGTTGACTCAGGTTGAAAAAACACTGGTGTAAGGAAGTGGGTGTTTTGTTGTTGTTGTTTTGCTTTTTGAGTTTTCTGTTTGTTTTTAAAGAGGCCTCTTGGCTTTGAATCTAGATTCTAAAAATTCAGTTTGAAAAGCAATTTCTTGGAGATCAGTGGCACTTGTAGCCAGCACTGTTAATGTGACCCAGTCTTGCTGAGTTGAGGGAGCCATTGTAAAGATTTTACAGTGTACAGGAAGCTGGGTGGGTAGTCTCTGCAGATGGCCTCGGTCATGCATCATATGAGGAGGAATGACCTAGGTGACAGATATGCGTGGTACCTGTTATTGCCAAGGTAGTATGCTGGTGTATGCGAGAATGTGTTCTGACCAAGCTTTCACTCAGTCCTGTGTCAGTGCTGGGTGGCTCAGATACAGAGGACACTCACCTTATCTCTGGCTGAACTTCAAGTCTAGTTCGTTATGAGGATCTAGTGATATCTGCACAGACCATCAGATCACGTGTTCAGACATTCAGGTGAACACTTTCGGCAAAGAGGAGACAAAGATATTTATATAATTCTGGGACATTGAAAAGCGGTTGGGTTTGTGGTATGACAATTTGTGGGTTTTTTCCCCCGAGTCAGTGGTAGGTAAATATTCAGTTTTAAAGATAGAATCCATTTCTGCACATAAACTAGAGACAGATTATGAATTTTGAGAACCATTAAGAGGGAAACTGAATTTTCAGAACAACAAATAAATATTCCTTCCCGTATTGATATATCCCTCGTTCCCATTTTTTTTCTACCATGTGTACAAATTCCAAAAGTCAATATAGAGAGAAATTGACTTACAAGTCTAGATTCCATCTCTATTCTTGTTTCTTTTGTTGCCCAATTAACACTTTAGTGCTCAATTAGCATTTGGTCTTCTTCAGTGGTTTTTTGCTTGTGTTTTTTTTTTTGTTGTTGTTGTTGTTGTTTTTTTGTTTTTTTTTGTTTTTTTTTTTTTTATTGCTGCGAGGTCCATGTCCCTATACTACTTTATCTAGCACACTATGGACATTTCTCAAATCATCGTTAAGGCTCATGAATTCTAAGTGTATATTTCTGTGAAAAGGGGTTGATTATCTTGTTCTGCCTGTATACCATTACACTAATCTTTTAAAATCAAACTGGACTTCTTCACTTCCAAGTTTTCACCAAGACTTTCTTTCCAGTCTATTTCTGCATTACACACTTACTAATGAATTACATTAGCCTCAAGTATGAATGAAGAGCTGTATTAGTAGCACCACGACCTTGGAAGGCTCCTGCAAATGGTTAATCATACACTACTTCCGAGAACCAGCCTCTCGTTATGACTGATTAAACTGGTTTGTTTCCTGCTAATCTACTGAGGGGATGTAGTCTTAGTTGAATGGTTTAGCCAGGCAGAAATTCCATATAAGGGTGTAAGAAAGGTAATATTTCCATGCAGGAAATGACCCCAGCTTATAAGCATTTTATCATAAAGTGTGCATGGATGTTTGAAAATCCCCCATTAACACCAATCCTCAAATCTATTTCCACTTTCTTGTCTCTTAAACACCTCTTCCCAGTTTCAGATTGGAAAGGACTTCTAGCTGGCAAATGCCTTCCACAGTCTGAAGCAATTTACGCTAGATGATGCCAGCGGGCTGATAAGTAGGCTGTCATTAGGACCGTGTTGATAGAGGCTCCAGCTATGCTTTTCTGGGACTGTTGATAACTTTCAATGTAGTGGAATGAGTAAAGCCCCAGTTTAAAAAAAAATCTCAGTGGCAGTATTATTTTCTTTTGCAGGCAATAACTAATCTGTAATAGTTTCCATTCGTTCATCTGACATACTTTAGAACACCTATTATGTACTAGTCCTATAAGGATTTAGAATTTGCTGATAAGAAAAGTCTGAGGAAATGCAAGTAAGTCAGAAATGTGCACACTATTATCAAGGGGAGGAGGTTTTCAGATGTTATGCTCACATATCCACTGCAAACTTTGCCTTCCTGATGGGACACTTGAACTTATCAGTATATAATCCTCATAGGTATAGTTATTCTAACGTATTTCCTACTAACACCCTTCAAATAACTGCATCATCTTTTTTTTTTTTTTTTAAAGAATGGTACCCCTTACTCCATTAAGTTTTCATTATTCCCTTCCAAAATGTTCAGTTGGTTATCCTGTACTATTATGGCAACATGTCTTGCTGTCTTTTTTTCTTTACGAATTTCAGTTTGGAGTCATTTTCAAAGCCACTTTGTTGCCAGTACATTGACGGTTCATCCATCTTCTCTTCCTCAGAACTGAACCGTGGGAGAAGAATGCCCTGTGATAATCAAGGAACCTAAATCCTTCTCTCACTTCTATAGCTCATAGCATTGTGACCCACCAGCCAGAAATTCAGTGTCTTGCATTTTAATAGGAAATGTGATAATTTGAACTTGGTCGTTTTCACCATCCCTCTAAGTTTTAAGCACAGAGAATGGATCATAGAGCATCCTTCTTTGGAACCTTCAATGGTACCTTAAAAAAAGCAGGAACTCATTAACATCTCAGGCACAATCAAATGCGGTTGGTGCTGGTTAAGATGCCAGCTTTTCAAATAGAGCTTTAAAATATTAAGAACATAGCTCATGTCAATGTCTTTATGGAGAATAACTATTGACTCTACAAACGGTGACCTTAATTATGGAGTCAATTTCCAGCTCAGTTTCCTACCTAGTTGTGACCCTGGAAAGTTAAGTGTCTTTTGTTTCAGTTACTCCATACACAGCAATACAATTATCGGTGATGTCTTTATACACTATCAAGTAAAGGCAAGCCTTGAGCTTACGTAGCAGTGGGAAGATGTAGTAAATTATGAATTTGTTAAATGAGATTATTTCAAGGTCCTGGAGCCTCACCGAGATGAAGCTGACCTGATCTGGGAGATGTTACTCCTCAGGGATGTCATTGTTTTGTAGGATAATTGATATACAGGAAGGCAATGAAGTTACCCAGCCAGTCTTATTCCCAAGGGAAACATGTCACAGGCGGTAGAAGGGCAAAGCACTGGGAATAACTGTTGGATACACACCCAGACACAGATCAAACTAAGACTGTGGGCCCTGTGTTTGTGCTCCATTGCTTCATAGTACAGTGAGTTGAACTGAGATCCAGCTATGCGTGTCCTCCTGAAATATCTACTCTATAGCTCTCATTGGCCCTGTTCCTATGCAATCAGAGTCCAAAAGCAGCATGGCTGGGAACGAATATGTCACTTGTCTCAAAACTACATGTGATTGGTTATTGGACCATTAGCCCCTTTCATTTATGTGGTGACTGATTTTACCCTTCAGGGTCCATTCTTAAGTTAGGGTCTGTCCACTTACATTAGAATGCAAGGTTTACATTTAATAGTCTTGAGGGAGATTGCCAGGCACTTACTGAATTACCTAGCAGAACTGCTCTGAGTACTTGATGTCCTGGAATCACCAACCCACCCTCTTGGGAAACAGCCAACCCTGCTCCAAATAATAGAGAAGCCAGATTGCAGGGCTAGTGGTAATGCAGGTTTAAAAGAATGAAACACATTATATTTAAGTGGAAAGCTAACCTTTGGGTTTTTCTCTGGGAACATTAGAAGTAATGGCCAAATTAAAACAACAATATTACAAATAAACAACTCCATCTCTGGAGATGTCATTTAATTGCAGTATGCAGAAGAGAATGTGTAGATTAGCCAAACACATGGTTTCTCTGGGTAGCAGACATTTTTTTTTTTTTTCTGTTTACCAGCAGTAGCTCACATGCCCTTCGATACTTAGTTTGTTTTATTGAGGAATGCTTGGAACTAAAGAGTTGCTTTATTATTTCCTTAAATTGCCAGCAGGTGATCTTCAACCAACAGGAGAACTCAATTAAAATGAAATAGCATTCGACGTTCACAGGAGCACGCTGCTGTTCTTACGGAAGAACAGTGTGGTTTTCCTCGGTTCTGTGGCCTCTGTCGCATGGAGTTTCTCTGTGCCTCTTTCTTCTCTAATTACTTTTGTCTGGCTTTTCTTCTGGGCTTTTGTAATTTAATCCGTCAAATGCCTGTTGGCACAATAACATTTCAGGTGACAGAGGACAAGCATAAGTTGGATGTAGAATTTACCTTCACGACAGCCCCTCCTGTCTGGGCTGAAAAAATGAAGCTGAAAGGACATGTCCAAGATACAGAGACATTGGGCTATGTAGCCAATCACAAAGGCAAGTTGCTGAGCCTTTTTTATGAGTTTTTATTTTGGATAACCTTGGTGTTATAGAAGAGCTCTGACTATACACTTTTCATGCTTCTGCTAAGAAGTGAGAAGTGAAGTGAGAATTGCTCACGTTGCAACTGGTTTCTTTTTCTTTTTTCTTTTTCTGCTCTGCAGTGTTTCCTTTTTTTTATTTTTATTTTCTATATTCTATGTTTACATTCCAAAGGCTTTCCCCTTTCCCAGTTCCTCCCCTCCCTATGTCCCATAGTTCTTTTTAACTAAAGAAATGGAAGATGTTTGGCCACCATCCACCTCTCCTCACAGCTGTCAATCAGCATATTGCCTGGAGATTCTAACAGGGCTAGGAATAAGGGAATAAGGTAACATACACTTGAGATCCGTTGTGAGGGAGAAAGTCACCAATATTCTCTCATTGTATATGCAAAGTGGTAACTAGGTGATGTCACCAAAATTACATTATACACAACAATAAATGATTTTATCAATCCTACAGCAATAAAGATGTGGAAGATTAATGTTTAATGGAGTCAGAGTCTACCAAGTTCAAGTCCAAGAAATCTTTTTTCTAACTATTATGTTGGCTAGACTTCATTTGACACACTCCTTTCCTAGTATAACCAGTTAAATAGCCCCTTCTTTTCAAAGGTATCCAAATACTCTACAAGAATCATGTAAGTAATTTAATATCAATGAAGAATCACCTTCCTTGACTGGAAGTTGGCATTATTGTAGCTTTTGAGACAGAATAGCCTTAATATTGATCTGCTCAGACATCATCAGAAATAAGCACCATGCTTTCTGCATTGAATATACAATATTTATATATTCATTTTTATGGACTCATTAAGCATCTAATATCATGGAGGAAAAGTATAGTTCACAGACTATATATATATATAGTATTGGGGAAATGCTAATTTCCAGGAAATCTATGAAGAGTTTTCCACCATGAAACCCCCTTTCTTCAGAAGGCCACATTCCAGCAAAGAAAAAAATAACTCAATGAAAATAGGAACATTGCACAGGACAAAATAAGTCCGGAATCAATAGGTTGAGCTTTTCCTACAGTGCTCCAAAGATCCCTACTTATTACCAAGTGTCGTAGTAGCAACACACGTTAGATAAACAAAGGGCAGAAGAATATCTTACTCTCAAAACATTCTGAACAATTATGACTCAGAAAAGAATCATGCTGTAGACCAGAAGAAATCATCACAGTGAGCTCTTGTGGCTGAGAATCTTGAGCTGCCCCAGGAAGACTGGAAACAGAAAACTTTATTCATTCTATCTACGGAGGCATGGCTTTCCCATACCTAGCCCTGTGGTGATTGTAGTTCAAGAAAACGAATGACTGGCAAGGAGACAAGCAGACAGGAACCATTAAGCTATACAAGGGGTGTCTTTATGAGATCAGCCACAGAAACAGCATTCTTAAGTTTGGAAAGACAAAGACTTTAAAGAATATAGTAAGACTACAAAATCTTAGTGTATGGCTAACAAGAACACTGGGCTTTACCTAAACATTACAAAGATTGAATGTAAGAGTAAGATGAAAATGGTTAACAAGCATATGAATTCATAATCCCGTGAAGCTACAGATCACATGAACAAGTCAATGCAAAAGATTGTTGATAAGACTAAGTCTCAGTATCTGAAAAGAGACCAATTTGTAGATGCCAGATCATGATAGGTTTATGAGGAGAATAAAGATTTTTATATATGGCTTTATGTTTCCCATTATGAGAAGAAATCATTAAATGGCACCCACAAGACATTGTTTCTTATTATTGATGAAAATGTAAAACTACATTCTTACATCAGAAAGCCTATTCAACTATGTTAGTAAGCCTCCAGCGTCTGTCTGGTTACTTTAAAGAGTTGGTATCTTCTAATGTCAGTGAGTTATTGCTCTAACTCCATTCATCTCTGGATGTTCCCTTCCCAACTCCCATTCAGAAAGTCACAGAGGAAGTCAGTTCCTATCTCTGAAGACTAAAGATTTGTGAGTGATCTTTAGAGGTTCAAAAAGTTCCCAGACTCTGGTCTGGGGGGATTGGCATGGTCTGGGGTGCTCGCCTCTCTCAGGAAAGGGAAGTGCTGTGAACCACAGTAAAGGACAGAGATCCTCAGAAAATTGGTATCACATTCTCAGTGATAGACATTTTAAAGAGAACAAGGGGAAGGAAGGGAGACAGAAGCTGTACAGGCAACAGTGGAGGCCAGAGAGGGGCTACTGGGAAATTGCTCTCTCTTTGGCACTTGGCTGGAGAGGCTGTGAGATGGCACCTTAAAAATAAAATTAAAACCCAAGCAGTGGGAAGACCCCTATTAGTCAGCCTTGGCACCCCAGAATCTCTGCAAACTGTACTCTTGGGAAGCATAGAGAAGTGTATGTGGAGTCCTGGCTAGCACTCTCCAGAGTACAGAGAAGCAGCTAAATCAGAACAATGCAGTGTTCCGCAGTGTGAAAACATGGCTGGAGATAGCTTGGAAGGGAGTGGAGACAGGCTCTGAGCAGACCGCTGGATGTTGGGAAGGTCGGTCCAAGGATATGATCATGACTCTTAGTTGATCCCAAAAGGACTTCTCAGAGGGTAACTGCCACCAGCCCCTTGACACCGGGAACACGAAACCTGGAACCAGCAGGCAAGAGACTTCATTCAGAAATTCCTCATAATAGAAATTCCTCTCTACACTTATTCATCCTATATTTAATATCCAATGTAAATCTAGTAAGCCAGCTCTCCTTTCATTTTCCCTTCCTTCCTTTCTTCCTTCCTTCCTTCTTCCCTCCCTCCTTCCCTTCCTTCCATTCCTTCTCCTCTCTCTCCTCTCCTCTTTTCTTTTAGTCCCTCTTTTCTCTCTTTTATCACTTTCCTTTTCTTAGACTTTCCCAGTAAACCTAGCATCATCAGTGTGTTCCTGCTCCTTGAGGCTAGGACTATGTTGTATTATCTGGCTGCCTGCTTTTACCTTCCTCCTTCCTTCAGTCCACTTCCAGCCAGACCTGTCTTATTGCCCCATCCTTCTGTCCCATCTTCAACTTACTTCTCCCTCCTCATTTTCTATTCAATCGTCCCAGTAATAATCACTAGTCACCATATTAATATACACCATGAACAAAAGCAACTTGGGGAGAAGGTTCTATTTTACCCACAGTTCCATGTGACAGTTCATTATCAAAATTAGTGAGAGCAGGAACTCAATCAAGGCAGGAACCTGGAGGCAGGAGCAGATGCAGAGTTCATGGAGGACTGCTGCTTACTGCTTTGTTCATCATGGCTTGCTCAGCCTGCTTTCTTATAGAACCCAGGACCAGGGATGGCACCACCCACAATGGCCTGGAAAGTCCCCCATCCATATCTAATTAATAAAATGCCCTACAACTGGATCTTATGGAAGCATTTTCTTAATTGAGGTTTCTTCCTTTCACATAAGTTTAGTCAGTACATACTAAGGAATGAAAAGTTCAATAAATGAAATAAAAATCTCCATGGAATGTTTCATCAATTGAAAGAATCAAGGGAACAGAATAACAAGGCTTGAAGACAGGATAAAGTACTTGGAACACTTTAGCAACACAAAAAATAAATTAAAAGAAGGTATAAACAAAGCATACAAGATCCAAAAGAGAGTATGAGAAGACCGAATTTAATCAAAGGCATGAAAGACAGAAAGGCATCTATTCTAAAGCCTTGGAAACATCTTCAATAAACCAGGAGAAATATCTCCAAATTGGGGGAAAGAGATATCCATCCATTTACAGAGAGTATTTAGAACACCAAACAGACAAGTTCAGAAAAGCAACTCTATAGTTAGAGCTCCACATGTACAGAACAAATAAAGTGTATTGAAATCTACAAGAAAGAAATGCTGCAGATAAAGACAGATCCATTGCAATACTGTGGGTTTTCAACAGAAATTTCAAATACCATCACACCTTGGAACAGCACTTAAATTCTAATATATAATATCTTGCCACCTGAGGTATTTTATTCAGCAAATTGAAGGAGAAAAAAATCATACACATGGACCAACACTGCAGAAGACACTTGAAACTCCCTTTTTCTTATAAAGACAATCTGGACTTTGGTCTTAATAAGTAAAGACTGTGTAGGATGTCGTAGAATTCTTTGGACCCAAAGAAGTACAAATACATCTATGAAGCTACAGGAGAGAATAAAACATTGTAGAAATGTACGCACAAGAATGAAGAATAGGAAGATAGAAAAAACCATAAAATCAGAAAACAGCAGGTATTAAATATTTCAATAACCTTGCATATTAATGTGCTTAGTCATCAATTCCACAGTCAAGAGTCACAGAATAGGAGAATATATTTTTTAAGAAATAGAGTCCATCTATTCACTGTCTCTAAGACTCAGTTTATGATATATGGTTTTAAAGTCCTGAGATTTTCGATTGTTTAAGCCCCAAACATTTATTGTCGACATAGCAAAATCCAGCATAACTGGATAAAATTGGGCAACTTTCTGTGGCTGATGACTCTATGTGAAGGCTCAGGGAGCAAGAAGAATTCCATTTTGTCACTTTACCATCTCGCCATGAGGCCTTGTCAGATGGCCCCTAGATACTCCTCTGAGATAGGAGAAGAGGTAACATTCCCCCACACCTGAAGCTCTCCAGCAGCACTATGTGGATATATCCTGCTTCCCTTGGAACACAGAAAGAACTGAGACAATAGCTGTCAACATCTAGCTGTGACTTTACTTCTCTAACAGTTTGAAAAGTTTGCTGCTTTACAAGCAGTTCTAGGTTGATAGATGTATTATCTAAACAGTTGGAAGGAGGATCTTTGAAGATGGACCTATTCTGTCTGTTGCTGTTGGAGAAACTAGATAAGAGTGACTCCATCCCAGTGTCTACTTTAATCCCAGCTAGGGGTGTCATAGTCTTTTCTACTCAGTGTCCTTTCCTCTTGGTCCTAGCTGCTTCTTATGTTTCCTGTTTACTTAAAGACAGTTCACATCTATCATCTATAAAACATCTAGGTATGGACATTTCATTTAACTCTTTGTCATCTGACCTCTTCATCTTCATGACTCAAATGACAGAACTTCCACTTATGTTGGGATTGCCTTGGATTTTATATTTGAGTATGACCTGTTTCTCACTTTTCTACTTCTTGTTGCTAGAACTTGAATTGAAGGTATGTTACACCACCGTATTTAGTTGTTTCCACTAGCTAAATTTTAGTAGAATACACAGGTTTTCACTCATAGTTATTTCCCTGAGGATAAAGTTCATCCTCTCTTTGAGCCTATTCTGTCATATAAATTTCAAGGAACAAACACCGTGTTTTGAAGTTAGGAAGAGTTAGCCTAGGCTGACCCACAATTTCAACCCCTGCTCTCTGTCCCTTGCCTGGCTTAAGAAGAAACACTTTAAATAAGTATTTATTGAGCTATTTTATATGAATCTGTGTACCTGAGGGAATGTACCGCATGTTTTCAGTACCTGAAGAAGGCAAAGAGGGCTTTGGATCCGGGAATTGGGTTCAGGTCCTCTGGAAGAGCAGGCAGTGCTCTTAACTACTGAGCCATCTCTCCAGCCCCACAGCAACCACTTTTTCAATGCCGTTAAAATTTGCTGGAATAGACTAGTTCATTCCAGAATGATAAAATGGGAAAGAAAGAAATAGCGACGAAAATTATTATTTCCTTTACAACAGGCCTCGGGCTGTGGAACTCCTCACTGATTCTCTCTATCCACACATGTCTCACTTGGAAGATAGAGGCAGGAGCATCTGGAGTTCTCGGCCATCCTTGGCTACAGGGTGATTTCAAGACACACCTAGGATACAAATAAAGAAAACCTGAGAAGGGGTGGGAGGTGTTTGGGAAGAGGAAAGTAAACACAGGAAGGGGCAGGGGACAGCAAAAAGGCTAATAGGGTGGATATAACCAAAATACATCCATGAAAATATTTTAGTATTATTCTAGATAGTTAATGCATATAATAAAATTTAAAAAAGATTCAGCCGATGTCCTTACCTGTTTAAGCCTTCAGACAAACTAATTTTTTTAAAGACAGATTTTATCAAAGGACTCTACCCAACTTAGTAACTCCAATATTAAGTACCAGCCTTCTGAGCTGTGTATCCCTGCCCCATCCTAAAGCCTCCTGCCTCCCTGCTCCCCCACAGCTGCCCCTGGGACCCTCTGACTAGCTCCTCTATGGCCAAACTTGGATTCTTCTCTTCCTTTGCCGTTGGCTTCTCCCTTATTTGAGGGACTGATTTATATTCTCTTCTGGGTACTTGGCATCTAGCACCCTGACCTCAAAGGTTTAGACTTGACAGCCATATTGAGTCTCCCACACTAGGAAGGCGCTGGCTCCCATGTCATCTCTGTGGCCATCTGCTTTCCTAGCCTCAACCAAAGCTCACTAGCTTTCCTTTCTTTAACATCTTTATCATGACCAATTCTTTTCATTACCTTTATCAGTTCTTTTAGAGCACGTGGCCTATGTCCCTGTACTTTCGGAATTTCTAACAGAAATATATGCTCTTGCTTGTAACAACATCACTAAAATAAGTCTGGTCAAACACCATTCTCTTATAAAGGCAATCTGGACTTTGGACTTAATAAGCAAAGACTGTGTAGGACGCCAACAGAAGAACAGGAAACACTTTATGACCCAGGTCCTCCAAGTGTCCCCCTCCCTAAGCCTCCCTGTAAGCTCCTAGGCAGGGCATCAGGCTCCGGAGCTGACGGTCAGCCACTGGCATTTTCAAATAGCTTGTTGACGGGACCGGCTTGTGAGAAAACCAACATTACACCGAAACTCTTAGGGATACTTTAAATTGGAGGATTATATGGTCGCTTGATTAAGTCTGGGTTATGTGAACAGTGGCGTGTTTAGCTTCAGGCTTGGCTGTTGGAGTCTAGGCAGCTGTTTGTACTTAAGTGCAGCAAGAAGTCTTGTTAATCAAAGTACTGACTGGATTTCTTTCTTTCTCCCGCCCCCGCCTGTGTCTTTCTGGTACCTGTGTTGTTTTTCCTCCTGTCCAAAGCCTTTGGGCTCAGGATTGTTGGGAAGCAAACGCTCTCTGAGGAGCGGAGACTTATTTTTTTGATTACATAGTGATGTGCCTCGCAGACTTCCCTCGCTGTGAGGTAACCACTTCATTTATCCAAGCTCCACAAAGCCTTTATTATTTCAGTGAGTTCATATTTTCGAAGCTAAGTCATCAGTTTGATGCGTTTGTTGTAAAGTGTGGTTTAACAGCTTGTTAGCACATTTATTTTTTTTTAATGGAATCCAAAGATATTTCATGCTTGAGCAGCAGTGGATTTAAGAGCTGATGAAAAGTCCTCCGAACTTCATGCATTCAGCCCAGGACAATGCATCAGGATGCTGTGGGCGTGGAGCTGGTGTGGCTGGGATGGATGGTGGAGGCCCTGCTTTCTAGCTCGGAGCTTCTCTCCCCACCCTATCCTTGCCGGGGTGTCCTAGGTAACCAGTATTGCATATGTTCCTCTGACTTCAGGTGGTCTGGGATACCCTGGATCATTTGGGATTATTTGGGCAGTCTGAGTTCATGTGGCTTTTTTTCCCCTCCACCCACTGAGCTGATTTTATTCTCTTTTGTCCACAGAGCCAGTGGGGAACTTGGGTGGTTCTTTTCTGTCTTCTGCATGTGGCTTGTAAAGTTGTCTCAGAACTAACGGGTTGGAACTGAGAGCTATTGTGGAGCCTGGTAAGCATGAGCCAGCCTTTGAAAAGCAAAGACAGGGAAAGGGCTGGCTCTTTCCATGGCTTCAGCACAAATATAAACAAGGTCACTTTCCTGGGCAGCAGCAGGGGTGAGCATTCTGTGTAGACCAAAGATGACCTTTTGGGTGAGGTTTTGAAAATCCAGGCATGAAATAGAGGCAAATGGACTCCTTTGCCTGACTCCAGACCTATTTTTGTACCAGACTAACCGTTGGGCTGAAGGATCTGCGGCCCACAGGAGCAGCCTCATGAAACTGGAATTGGTCAAATGGGCTTCCTAATGAAGCTCAGATGAGTTGCTTGGTCCATAGATGAGTTGCCTGTTCTGTGTCTCTTGAGTGCACAAACCAGTCTTACTAGAATGGGTCAGCACCCATTTATTCCTCTTAGATTCGAGTAATCTGTGATTGAAGACAAGAACCGAAGGGAGGAAATCAATCCTTGTTTACCACTTCAAAGTCTTAAGTTGTAGAGAGTTGTTTCAGTGCTTACTGCCTGTATTTTCTATCTAGCCTCTATTTTCTATCTGTCATCTGAGCGTGTATGTGTATGTGTATACATATATATGTGTGTGTATCATCAATTGATCTTATATTTTCTTTGACTGATCTTGTCATTTATCATTTAATATAAATTATCATCTATCATTATTTATCCATGTATCCATCCTATTTTGTCATGGAAGAGATATTGAAACACTTGAAGTGAGAGAAAGTGATACCATATGAGAACAGGGGCCCATGATCTCATCACAGTGGATGAGAGTCATGTTTTTAATCTGCCCACATTGCCAATGTCTCTTTGAGGTTGAGAACATAAAATGGAACCCAGGAATGAGACAGTCTTAGCTTTGCCGATGAGTTAAGAAAATCCAGCTGTTCATGGCAGTGTGTTCATTTACAGAATGATGACAAAAGTTACTTTTGGAAGATACTTTTATATAAAATCCAGTTGTCTAATTTAGTAGACAAAGGATGACATTGCCTGGGATTCTCTCATTTCCTTTCTGATCTCAGCAAGCATCTCTTAATTCTGGGTGTCCCACAATAAATGGTTAACTAATATGTGATCTTTTATATGTTGCTTCTCTAACATAGCATAATGTTTCAAGGCTTTTTCACATTGGAGCATGGATATACCCTTCATTGCTTGGTGACAGAATAATATTTCATTGTATAAATACTATATTTGCTTATCCACTCATGAGTCAGCAGGCTTCTGGTGGTTTCTATCTTTAGGCGATTGTGAATAGTGTGGCTTTGTATACTCATACAGGTTGTCATTTGATCACCTGTGTTCAATTCTTTCAAAAGCTAGTAGAATTGCTGTTGCCATGCAATTTTATGCCTAATTGGCTGAAGAATCACCAATTTGTTTTTAAAGAGGGGGCACACCATTTTACACACATAACAGTAATATGTGAGATTGCCTAGTTTCTCCAAATCCTCTAATCTTGCTGTTTCATGTTTTGATTTATGAGAACTATCCTTGTATGTGTGAAGTGATCCCATTTGGGGTTAGATTTATATCCCCTTAATATTAGTAGTGATGATTATCTTTTCATGTACTTACTTGTCAATTAAATACATTCTGTGGGGACACGACCTTTGATTGAGTTGCTCATCTCTTAAATTAGACTGTAGTCTATTATTGTTGTGCTGTAAGATTTTGCTATAGTTCAGATACCTGATCCTTTTCAGGCTCCTAGTTCGCAGACACTTCTTGCCAATGTGAAGACAGTATTTTCTCTTCCTTTGTAACATCCTTTAATGCCTTACAGTTTTAATGCATTGGCCATAATTCATTACATTCATGTCTGTGAAGTTTGTTCCTTTAACAGAGCTACCAGGGTCCTTTCAAGAGTTTAATACCGAAAGAATGTTTTAAGTGTCCTCTCCAGTATGAACTTTCCTGCACTATGCCACAGATACAGTCATCTCATTTGGGCAGAACCTTATTATAGTCTGTGAGCTTCAAAGCAGGAGGACAGACAATGGAGCTCTTGTCAGACACTCCTAGCTGACAACGAAGAAAGCCTCTGGCTTGCTTCTCCCACGTGGAAATGGCTCTACTCTGTGTAGGTAGTGGGTGAGATCTGAGAATAGCCTGGGAGGATTATGACCTGGCATGGGGTCCCTCTGCTGCTTCCAGAGATATGAACTCTAAGAACAGGGCTCTGAGGGAAGAGAAGAGCTCCTATACATTCTGCTGCAGGAACTGCAGGTGCTGCCTCTGTAGCTGGAACTTGGGAGGAGGTGTCTCTTACTGGGGAGATGCTTTTCTGGAACTGGGGCGAAGCTTCTGCCATCCTGTACCAGGGTGGGAGGGATGGAGCGTTTGTGATTCAAGGTTCACAAATTCTCACCATTTTTTCACAAAATAGGTAAAACTTTCAAGAAATATTTCTTCATTTTTGATATGACCTTAAGACAAAAATATTTTTATTTTTAAAATATAATTGTCACCAAGTATAGTTGTTTGCTCTGTGAGCAGATGTGTGGAAATTCTAATGTCTTGCTTCATTTTATCTTCCTTTTCTACTGGTATTTTTTGCTTCCTTCTGTCTCCCAAGCACTGAAATTACAGGTGTGACACAGCATATCTACAGAAAAAGACCTGCTAATCACTCACCATCTGTCTGCATCTATATGTTAGGATTAATTAGTCCTAGGAAGACAAGGTCTGAGGCAGGCCCCACTATTCTTTCTGCCTTACGCTATTATCATCCCTTTCCTTCTGTTTTGTTGAAACCATTTTGTAGCTGGGATCTAGATTTACCGGGAAACAAATCCTGAAGACAGGTACCCTGAGATGGAGTTCAATTGCATCTCCTATTGTTCCTTAAGTCACCACTCCAGGTTAACTATTGATTCTTTTCCCTGATTTTTATGTTATTCACTGCATACTGGTTGGTCAGTGTTCTTTATCTTTTAAAAGAATCAACTTTCATTTTATTGATTGTTTGAATATTTTCATTCTTTCTATTTCATTAATTTCTGCCTTGATTTTGATTATTTCTTTGTGTTTAGTGTTTTGGAGTTTGTTTTCTTTTTCTTGTTCCAAAACCTTAAGTTACATCACTAAGTGACTTGTGTTCTCTCTGTTTTTATTTCTCTTTATTTACATGTATATTTACATGTGTGTATGTGTGTTTGTCCATATGAGTACCAAGTATGTGCATGTGTGCATGATGGCCAGAAGATGTTGTAGGTACCATGTAATTGGTGGTTGTGAATCATGTGATATGGGTGCTGGTAACTAAACCCAAGTCAGTTCTTGATAGAGATCAGATATAGAAAGCACAGATAGAAACCTATCATCATCTTTTCCAGGTACTGGCTGCTGTCAGAGAAAGTGTAGAGATAAGAAAACCTCATAGGAAGCTGTATTAGAAAGTAAAAGCACATTCTGAAGAGGGAGTACAGGCTCCTCAAGAGACAGTAGTTCCCCAGAGCCTTGACAGTTCATTCTATAAGCAAACATTAATGGAAGGGAGTTCATGAGTCTTTACGGTTTTCAGATATCATGTCATCAGATAAATGATTGGATACAAGGCTCATTGTATGCCTTTGTACATGAATTGTGCATTCCACTGCAATGAATAAAAGATAGTTAATGAACTTCTCGATCAGCCGTGTCAGTTTGAGGCAGTCTTGTTTTTCTCTGTTTGAGTAGTCACGTGATGTCTTCCTGTAACAGGTCTATGTTTGAACGAGCCTCCGTTTACCATGCTGTCTGTTCTCTTTCTCTGTGTACCTATGTAACATAGTTAGGTAGGAAGGGAATGAGAAAGGGCCACTTGTGTCTACCTGCTTTTGAGACAGTGATTGAGATATGTGAGTATCAGTACACTGGACACAGTTCCAGTGTTCTCTGTAACAAAGGTATTGTCGGTGGTTGGTTATATGGTTATACCCTTTAAAATTGGGCTTAGATAGTTGGTAGCCTCCTTCCCAAATAAGGGAGCAGGTGCTTCCTGTGTTTGCACACAATCTTTTGTACTGGAGAGGAAACCCCATTTTACAACCTAGAGAAGACTAGCCTAAGCCAGGAGATGAAAAGAAACAAGACAAATGTAATGAGATAAAGAACTGGGTGGAGTCGGGGCCACTTCAATGAGATACACCTGCACCTACTCCAAACCCCCCACCCCTTGCTAGAGTTGAAGACTGAGTTTGCCCATTTCTGACTTCCCACTCAGACAAATGTGACTCTTCCACCCATTTCAGTTTCCTTCCTCAGCAAAAGTCTAAATGCCAGAGTCATCCACATTGTTGTTTTCTTTCCCAAACTCCAATAAATCATTCCCCTTTGTGTCTATTTTTAGATCTCTTTGTGACAAGTCCTAGAACTGAAAAAGGGATCCGGTATCGGAATCCTATTGTCACATACACGACCTACCTCAAGTGGCCACATATTTTAAAAGGAACTTGTAGGCTTTCTAAAGCTGATGGATCTGCTGTAGAAGAATGGACATTCTTCCTAACCAAGCCCAGATGGAGCCAGGTCAGAAGCCTATACAGACCAGAGAGGAAAGCTGTTTGCAAAGTTGGTCATGCAAATGACTGACGAACTATTAAACATATAGTTGATCTACGCCAACCACCCCTTCCTCTTCTTACCACTGAGGTATAAGGATGCTCTGCTAGTATAAGGCAACTGATAACTCTGAAACAATGTGGGAGAGAAGGGTCTTGACAGCATCCTGGAACAAGACAGTGGTGGAGGAAAGCCTGGATTAAAGCTACAGACTTTCATTAAGGAAGACAAGAAGCTACATGTTCAAGTGGCTTTCCTCCAAATGAAGCTAGTGAAATACCCAAGACAACGAACTAAGGAGAAAAAAAGGCTTATTTTATAGGCCTTTCGCAAGTTCTAGTATAAGATCAAGTACACCCATAGTGTTGAGCCTCTTGCTAGACATGCTGGATTGCAATGGCAGAGAGACCACAGCAAAGCAGACTGCTCAGCTCAGGGCCAGGAGGTGAGAGCGAGGAAGGGCTTCAGTGTCCTTGAAGGGCGCACTTTCAGTGACCTAAAGAGCTCGCAGACAGCCTCTTCCTTAAAGGTGCCCCTACTTCCCATTTGCACCATCCCAAGGATGGAACTTTTGAAACATGGCGTTTGGGGAAATAAGGGAACAGTTATCCAAGCCAAGGGGAAAGCCCCGCTGTTTTGTCAACTCTGTATTTCTCCTGAACTGGAGATTGGCTGGGTGCAAAAGCTGCTTCTTGCTCCATTCAAAGTACTAAGGACAATGAATCTCACAGTTCACACAGATGATTTTATAGTATGTATATCATATCTGGAAGCCTTCAAAAGGCAAAAGAAAATAAATGGTAAAGGGATAGATTGGGGGTTCTAGAGAGCAGACAAAAGGTTTATTCATGGTTAGGACCAGAGTTGCTTACTCTTCAATGAGTCAAAATACGTTTCTTAAGCTATTTTTTCCTTTTTTTTTATTGAAAAGGGAAGTAAAAACACTTTGTGATAAAATTAAAGATTTACATGGAAAATATTTCAGACAAAATAGAAGAGATACATAGAAAAACACGTGAAAATTGACAATTTTTCATGGAAAATTAAAGAGTAAAATGGTACATTGCTACTTTGTTTCCAACCCAATTCCTGGTAAAAGAAAGCTCAACTCACTCAGTTAACAAAACAAGCTACAAGCCTAGATTAGAAGGCAAACTCCTCATCTATAGCCCCTCTGAGGAGTGGAATTAGCATCAAAATACAAGCCCAGGCTATCCACAACAGTGGTACACATAACAAACATTGCTAAATTAATTGAAATATGAAATAGAAGCATTTTATGACAGAATTGAAGATTTACATGGAAAATATTTCTGATAAAATTGTAGTAAAATGTAGGAAAACATGTTAGAATTGAAGATTATCATGAAAAATTTTATATAGATATAATAATGGTAGGCATAAAAGTATTCCTAAGTTGATTGAAAGTGGAATTGTAAACATTTTCTGATAAACCTGAAGATTCACATGGAAAATATTTCTGATAAAATTGAAGAAATATATAGAAAAACATGTTAAAATTAAAGATCGTGGAAATTATACAGATAAAATGATAGGCATAAAAATAATTCTAAGTTGATTAAAGGTAAAATTATAAACATTTTTGGATAAAATTGAAGATTTACATGGAAAATATTTCTGGTAAATTCAATAAGTATATAGACAAACACATTAATATTGACTATCTCATGGAAAATTTTACATATAAAATGATAGATATAAAAACTCTAAATTAATTGAAGGTGGAATTAGAAACTTTTGTGATTAAAATCAAATATTTAAATTGAAAACATTTCTGATAAAGTAGAGGAAATATATAGAAAGACATATTAAAATTGAAGATTATCATGAAAAATAATGCAGATAAAATGGTAGACATAAAAAATTACTAAATTAATTAAAAGGGGAATTACAAACATTTTCTGATCAAATTGAAGATTTACATGAAAAATATTTCTGCTAGTATATGTCTTCTCATTGGGGAGTTGAGTCCATGGCTGTTAAGAGATATTAAGGAATAGTGATTGTTTCTTCCTGTTATTTTTGATGTTATTTTTATGTTTGTATGGGTATCTTCTTTTGGGTTTGTTAGAACAAGATTATTTTCTTGCTTTTTCTAGGGTGTAGGTTCCCTCCTTATGTTGGCATTTTCCATCTATTATCCTTTGTAGGGCTGGATTTGTGGACAAATATTGTTTAAATTTCATTTTATCATGGAATATCTTGGTTTCTCCATCTATGATGACTGAGAGTTTTGCTAATTATAGTACCCTGGGCTGGCATTTGTGTTCTCTTACGGTCTATATGAAGTCTGCCCAGGATCTTCTAGCTTTCATCGTCTCTGGTGAGAAAGTCTGGTGTAATTCTGATAGGTCTGCCTTTATAAGTTACTTGCCCTTTATCCCTTACTGCTTTAAATAATTCTTTCTTCGTTTAGTAAATTTGGTGTTTTGATTATTACGTACCAGGAGGAGTTTCTGTTCTGGTCCAGTCTGTTTGGAATTCTGAAGGCTTCTTGTATGTTCAAGGGCATCTCTTTCTCTAGCTTAGGGAAGTTTTCTTCTATAATTTTTTGAAGATATTTACTGGCCCTTTAAGTTGGAAATCTTCGCTCTTGTCTATACCTATAATTCTTAGATTTGGTCTTCTTATTGTGTCCTGGAGTTCCTGGATGTTTTAGGTTACCAGCTGTATGCATTTTGTATTTTCTTTGACTGTTGAGGTCAATATTTTCTATGGTATCTTCAGCACCTGAGGTTCTTTCTTCTATCTCTTGTATTCTGTTGTTGATGCTTGCATCTATGACTCCTGAATTCTTTCCAAGGTTTTCTATCTCCAGAGATGACTCACTTTGTGATTTCTTTATTGTTTCTATTTCCACTTTTAGATCCTAGATGGTTTTGCTCAGTTCCTTCACTTGATTGTTTGTGTTTTCCTGTAATTCTTTAAGGGAATTTTGTGTTTCTTCCTTAAGGGCTTCTGCCTGTTGACCCATGATCTCCTGTATTTCTTTCAGGGATTTTTGTGTTTCCTCTTTAAGGGCTTTTATTTGTTGACTGATGTTCTCTTGTATTTCTTTAAGGGAGTTATTTAAGTCTTTCTTGAAGCCCTCTATCAGCATCATAAGATACAATTTTAAATCCGACTGTTGCTTTTCCGGTGTGTTGGGGTATCCGGGACTTGCTGTAGTGGGAGAACTGGGCTCTGAGGCTGCCCTGTGGACTTGGTTTCTGTTGGTAGGGTTCTTATGCTTGTCTTTCACCATCTGGTTATCTCTGGTGCTAGTTGGTATTGTCTCTGGCTGGAGTTTGTTCCTCCTGTGGGCATGTAAGCCTGGGTCCTTATTCCTCTGAGCTCAGAAATGAATGCACTGTTGGGAGATCACTCTCCTGGTGGACTATGCACAGAAGGCTGTTGCAAATGGCAGCGGGAAGTTAAGCTAATTTTTAATCAGTTTTTTTTCCTTATAAAAACCATCATAACTGTTTTGCATCATTCATTTCCTATAAAGGTCATCATTATTGTCGGTTTTGTCTTGGTTCATTTATATGAATACATATTCGCTCCACCTTGTGTGAGCTTCCTTTCGTGTTCCTCTCTTCCACAGCTCTGCTGCTGCCCATCTGCTATTTAGATGTGAAGTCTTGTGCCCCACTGGATGAGCACGGCCTCTTCCAGTCTCCAGACAGATGCCTTCATCACTTTCCTTACCTGTTCATCCTCCATTTCCACCTGACATAAGTTTCAGTCACACAAAATAGTATGTCCAGCTGCATGGACGCTGTGATGGATCTGTCCTTAAAGCTATGTGCATGCCATCATCTTTTGTTTGGTGGGCTGGTCTGGATCTTGAGTGTGGGGGGCACAGCACCTTGTCTCCCAAAGTCGTGATGTCTGTTATGCTCTAGTAAGAGAATAGGTATAAAACTCAAGGAAATGTTCAGTGATCAGGGTCATAAATATTACCATGCTGCATGATCAGCTAGTCCTTACTGATGAAAGATATCATAAATGGTGCCCAGGTTTTCTTTTTTCCTTTTCTTATGTTACCACTTTCTGCTTTATTCAGAAATTGGTTTAAATGAAAGTTCTAGATAAAAATAGAAAAATGTTAAGAGGGAAAAATGGAATTAGTTTTCCAGAGGATATAGAAACTGAAGACATGCAAAGTCAGCCATGACACACTAGCAACACACACACGAATCAACATGTACATTTCTCTCCAAAGGAGATGTTTCCATTTTATGTTGGGAAATGAAGTCATTACACAGCTGTTTGTAAAAAAATAATAATAGTAAACCCCTAATTCATTATGTATTTTTTTGCCTGTGAAACATAATTAATTTGTCCAAGAGGACAAAGTAGGAACAGTTGATTATTCTAAAAGTGTAAATTTTACGTACTTGATTTAGTGCAGACTTTTGGGAAGCAAATTCTTGTAATCTGCTTTCTTTTTTTTCTTTTTTTAAATTTAATTTAATTTATTTATTTATTGGATATATTCTATATTTACATTTCATTTCCCTTTTTCTGGTTCCCCATCCCCCAAAGGTCTCACATGCCTTTTTCCCTCCCCCTGTTCCCCCATCCACCCCTTCCCACTTCCCTGTTCTGGTATTCCCCTACACTGATGTTTTGATCCTTTCCAGCACCAGTGTCCACTCCTTCCTTATTGTCGGATATCATTTGATATGTGGATTGTGTCTTTGGTGTCCCAAGAGTCTGGGCTAATATCCACTTATCAGTGACTGCATACCATGGGTATTCTTTTGAGACTGGGTTACCTCACTTAGTAAGATGTTCTCCAGCTCCATCCGTTTCTCTAAGAATTTCATGAATTCATTGTTTCTAATGGCTGAATAGTATTCCATTGTATATATATACCACATTTTTTGTATCCATTCTTCCATTGAGGGACATCTAGGTTCTTTCTAGCTTTTGGCCATTATAAATAAGGCTTCTATGAACATAGTGGAGCATGTATCCTTATTGCATGCTAGGGAATATTCTTCTGGGTATATGCCCAGGAGTGGTATGGCTGGGTCCTCTGGAAGTATCATGTCCAGTTTTCTGAGGAACCGCCAGACTGATTTCCAGAGTGGTTGTACTAGCTTGCAGTCCCACCAGCAGTGGAGGAGTGTAATCTGCTTTCAAACAAGTAAAAACAGAAAGAAGAAAAGAAAGAAAGACAGAAAGAAAAGAAAGAAGGAAGGGAGAGGGAGAGGGAGAGGGAGAGGGAGAGGGAGAGGGAGAGGGAGAGGGAGAGAGAGAGAGAGAGAGAGAGAGAGAGAGAGAGAGAAACAATCTAGCCATCCCACATCTAGGAATTTATCCAAGAAAAAGGACATTATGCATTTATACACAGGTTATTAATTGAGTATTTGGGGCAGGGTTATACATGATTAAACAATAGGAACCAACGTCTGTCAAGGTGTGAGTGGATCTATAGATTCTTGACTACTCATGAGATGACACATTACTGGAAGACAAAAGGAGTGAACTTTGGTTACATGCATCTGTAAAGATAGATCCCAGCAAAAGAAGAGGGAGGACCCCACATGCTAATGACAAAGTGGTAAGGGGCCCGTGAGATGGCTCAACAGGCAAAGGCACTTGCCATGCAGGCCTGGTAAACTGGGTTCTAGCACCAGAACCCACAGAAGGATGGAAGGAAGCAACCCACAGTTATTCTCTGACTTCCATGTGCAGACCATGGTAAACATGACCTCCCCAACACATCACACACACACACACACACACACACACACACACACCACTCACACCAACAAAAGAAGTAATTATTATTAGCTGATATTAAGATGACAAGGAAGGACTGGCACAATGAAGGTCTGGAGAGTGTTGTATGTTTCTAGGTTCTCCGTTTGCTGATAGTTCTGGAAATAAATGCTCAGAATATTACTATTGCTTATTGTTAATATGGCTAGCTTATTGTGTGTCAGTCATGATGCAACAAAACTGTGTAAAAATGAGAAAAAACACCCCTTGGACCTGCATACCCTAGTTGGCGTCTATGCTTATGTTCGCTCCCATAATCTGACTGTTAATAAAATCAATATTTATCTGAAGGCAGCACAAGCGGTTCAGCTGGTGTGGCCATGGCTTGAGACATCAGTCATTCTCTGAAATAGCCTAGGTTCTATCCAACTAAACAGCAAATATTTACCTCCACAAGTTCATTCTTAAGTAATCCTTTCCATTAAGGCATTACAGAGAAGTGCATAGGCAATCAAGAGCACAGGTCCCTGTTCTCCCAGTGTGAGCACACCTGTGTAACCAGTACCCAAATCAAGAAATAGGATTAGTAACATTCCAGAAGAAAAAAACTCTTGTTTTTCTTTCTAAACCTATCATCTTCCAGGGGCAGCACTCTGATTTCTAACACTATAAATCGATAATGCCTGCTTTCAAGTTTTCTATCATTGGAATCATATGGGATGTGCTTTTTAGAAGCTACCCTCTAATTCATCACCATTCTCTCCCCCCCCTCTCTCTCTCTCCTCTCTTTCCCTCCCTCCCCTATCTGTCTCTCTGTCTCTCTCTTCTCTCTCTCCCCCTCTCTCCCTCTCTCCGTCTCTCTGTCTCTGTTTCTCTCTGTCTGTCTCTGTCTCTGTCTCTGTCTCTGTCTCTCTCTCTCTCTCTCTCTCTCTCTCTCTCTCTCTCTCTGTGTGTGTGTGTGTGTGTGTGTGTGTGTGTGTGTGTGTGCTTGTAGTAGTGCCTTCCTCTATCTTCTCTGACCTATTCATTTGAGGAATGGTCTTTCCGTCAACCTATAGTTTTTACTTTTTTTTTGCTGGACTGGAGGCCAGACAGCTCCAACCTTCCTCCTGTCTCTGACTCTTCTCAGTCCTGGGTTTACAGGCTTGTACAGGACTACACTTAGATTGTTATATGGACTCTGAGATCCAAAGTCTATTCTTCATGTTTGAGCAGCAAGCACCCCTAACCACTGAGTGATCTCTCTAGTTCCTCAACATTATTCCTGTAAGATTCATGAATGCTGTTGTGTGAGTGACGACTGCTCACTTTCACTATACAACATTAGCTGTATGTCTACAATTTACCTATTTATTCTACTGTTACTGGACATATACTGGACTCTTTTCCTGCTTTGTATATTGTACATGGTGTTTATAGAAACATTCTTTATTTATAATAATAGATTATTAATTCTTTGAAAATTTCATAGAATGTATTTTGAACATATTCAAAGTCCTCCCCCAACTCCTTCTAGATCCACTCCAACCCTAATCCAACTTTGTGTTCTTTCTCTACTTTTTCTTTAATTCACTGAATCAATCTGTGCTGTCCAAGTACTCTTGAGTATGGGACCAACCCTTGGAGGATGGTGATATCCTTAACACTCCTTAACTGGAGGGGTGGGGGTTCATGCCAACCTTCCCCCTCAATACTGGGATTTGGTCTGTCTTGAGACATGCTGTCACAACTGCTGGGAGTTCGTATGTGCAACTTTCCTGCTATGTCTAAAATCTAGTGGTTTGTATACCATCTTCGGCTGTTAGAATATTTCCACCCCGTCTTCTCCAGTGATCTTTGTGCCATGGAAGAAGAGGAATAATATAGAGCTGATCACTCTGTAGTCTCATATTTTCTGCAGTTTGACCAGTTGTATGCCTCTGTGCTAATCACCATCTACTTCAAGAATAAACTTCACTGATGAGTGCTGAGAGATGTGTTAATTGATGGTATAGTGATACATTATTAGGAATCTGTTTAATACTATATCCATTCAGCAGAATAGTATGGCCCATGTCCTATCCAATCCTGTATTCTTGGTCCCAATAATGGTACCAAGTATGGGTTCCATCTTGTGGAGTGAGTGGGGCCTTAGATCCAATAAAATGTGTTTGTTATTCACATAACATATGTGCCCCTATTGTGCTAGCAGGCATATTTTGACAAGCTTATCATTATTATAATGACAAGCTTATCATATATTATAGCTTGCAGGGTTTACAACTAGATATGAAGGATGGTTACACTTCTCCTCTGGTGGCATACATAGTCTATAAAACCTAGCAGTAAGGATATAGGTTCCTGGTGAGTACCAAGTAGATTTCTTTGTTTTTTAACTCAAGTTTGCAGTGTCTTCAGCTATAGAATTTTACCATCAAATTCTGGTAGGTGATCAAGAGTAATGACAATAGTTTGGGATATTTAATTTGAGGTTCTGTGAGGTCCCACTGATTGAGAACTCCAAACCCATTCGTAGCACTGGGTTTGCTATCCTGTATTGTTTAGTAAGGACATTAGACAAATTCTTATACACATCTTTGTGTGAACACAGAGGGTGTGTTCCAATGGAGATGCAATACCTTCATTGTTTATGTCATGTCCCTTTCACACGGGTGTCATATCCTCTCATCTTATTGCAAGTAGAGCTACTTCGGTAAAGAAGTTATTTTAAGAGAGAGAGACATCATATTTACATAATTATTATGAAGCTATGCTGTTTGTTGTTTTTATCAATCTATTTTGTTATGTAATATTTAATCTCAATCTGGGGTTTCCAACCTGTGTTTGACCTTTTTGTTCCAGGATAAAAGACATACACAATGAAGCCTTAATCAGCATAAGAGCTGGGCAGATATCTATTCTCTCAGCTATTATGTCTACTCCCTAGCCAATAATTCTGTTATATAATTTGCCATGTTTCATCTGGGTTGCTCTTAACTCCAATTAGCCAACCTACATGGTCGTTAGAGATTTTTACTCCATTGCGCCTTCTCTCTTCACTTATTATTTTTTAATGGTTTTCCTCTGACCTCAAGCTCAGGAACCCTAAGCCCTGCCCACTTCTGTTTTGCTCAGCTATTGGCTGCCGGCATCTTTATTCATCAATCAGGGATAACTTGGGGTGGGACAAGGTCATATAAGATTATCTGCGTCTATGTGCAGTCGCTGGGAACAACCAGTATTTAACATAGCAAAAGACCAAACCTCAACAATTTTGCCATTATTTATTATTGCTATCTTGCCTCTCTTGCAAATTAAAAACTTTCATATGTGTGGATGTATAGAAGAGAAGAGTATGCATAGGACTCTTAGTACTAGCTTCAATTTCAGGTATCCACAGGGAATATTGAAAAATATCTCCCATGGGTGTGTGGCTCTTGAAGTATAAAATTGCATGAGAAATTATCAAAAGGAAATGCACTTTCTCTTAGTGTTCTTTCGTCTTCATTCCAACCACAGCCTGGGTTTCCCAAGGACAAACATCATCATGGAGAAGGGAAGGGAATGGGAATGCGAGCAGAGGACCCAGATGCAATGCCACCGTAAAGTCAGAGCTGACTGATCCCTACTGTGAGCTCTGGAGCCAACAATAGCCCTGCAATGGTGCCTCCAATGATACTGATATGGCCAGGCCTTGATATGTTGTTCACTTAGATCAGACATTACAGGTAGCCTTCTCCAGGAAGGGTTGTGGTGTGGGTCTGGCTCCCTGCCACTGAGGCACACTGTGAAGGTTCTGAAGATGTTGTGACCACACTCACAAAGATGGACGTCAATGCTTACATCGAAAGGATCACAGTGTCTCATGTAGAAGGTTATAATTCTCATGCATCTTTAAAAATAAATCTTATTTGTAATGTCCATATAGTTGTTTGAATTATATCCCCATACACAAAATGATAGCTGAACCTACGGTAAATATGTTATCTTTTTTACATTTCAAATGTTATCCCATTTCCTCGTTTTCCCTCTGAAATCCTCCTATCCCATCCCCCCTCACTCTGCTCACCAACCACCCACTCCTGCTTCCTTATCTTGGCATTCCACTACACTGGGGCATTGAGCCTTCACAGGACCAAGGGCCTCTCCTCTCATTGATGTCTGAAAAGCCATCCTCTGCTACATATATGGCTGAGCCATGGGTCCCTCCATGTGTACTCTTTAATTGGTGGTTTAGTTCCTGGGAGCTCTGGGGGTACTGGTTCATATTGTTGTTCCTCCTATGGGGCTGCAAACCCCTTCAGCTCCTTTGATCCTTTCTCTGCAGGAGCTTGATATTGCTGTCTCCTGAGAGACTCTGCCAGTACCTGACAAATACAGAGGTGGATGGTCTCAGTCAACCATTGGACTGAGCAGAGGGTCTCATGGACGGTAGCAATGACTGTAGATGTCACATCTATCAAGGGCTTTTACTTATGGTCAGGGATACCTCTTTAGTGGACTTCCCAGCTGCCTTGAGACTGGTACACCTCAGCTCATCACTGAACAAACATAACCTGAATGAGGGCTTGTGTAGGGCCCTAGAGTTCTACATGCCTTTGTGCTCAGAAACAATAATCCAGTTCTATTTAAAGATCATAAACCATGTCCACACCCTGGAATATAGTCTTTCATATTTGCTTTATCAGCTGGGTTGCTAGAGCAAAAACAAAACAAACAAACAAACAAAAACCTAATTCTTTAAAAGACTATTGGAACCAGAAAGAAAAGTATGAAAGTAAAAGTGTTTTTCTTGTTTATGCCATAATTTCAGATAACTAGCTTAAGGATAGGCTGCTATACATATCCATGTGATGACTTTAGAATGCAAAGAATTTTTCAGTTCTTTTGGGTAGACAAAAAGAGCACAGTTGCTGGGTCTTATCATAAGAGTGAGTTCATGAACTGGCTAGCTCTCAGTCTCCGAGGTTGTGCTATGCCATCCTGAGTTCTCAGCAGCAAAGAATGAGAAATCCTTGTTGCTCGGCATCCTCAGCAGCATGTACTGTTCTCAGTGTCTTGCTGACCAATCCTGGGACCTTGAAAGTGCTAGAAAAACTTTCTACCACTGAGCTCCAGTTAGCTTTAGTTTTTAAAGTTAAATTACCTAAGCATACGATATATCTGTTCATTTAATTTTTTGATTTGTTCATCGAGATTTTATAGTTTTATTTATATAAATCTTTGTTCATACTTTGTTATATGTATGAATTGTATTGGGGGTACTAATGTAAATTATAGTTTTTAAATGTAAAATGCCACTTGATTTTGGTTTAATAAGGAAAGCATGACATTTCTACAGATGATCATATTATCTATAAACAATCTACAAACAAAAAATTTAAAATCTAGAGTTCTTTCTTTTCTATCCATTTATCTTCTATTTCTTTCTCTTGTCTTGCTGCATTGGTGAAGACTTCTGGCACTGTGCTGGAAGCTGAGCAATGAGACTTGATATCCTGGCCTTTAAACCAACCTCAGTGGGAGGATTTCTAGCATCTCATCCAGTCTACTGGTACCTAAAGATAAAGGGCGGCAGCTCTCTTTATCCCATTTTGCTGAGAGTTTATCAAGAATGTTAATCACGTTTTTTCCAAAAGCTTTTATTGCATATAGCAACATGATGTTATCTTTGACTTTTGTAAATTGTTGTTGTAACAATTTTGTAAACACTGAGATAGCTTGCATTTCTAAAGAAATGTACTTGATTCTAGTGCTTAATAATTTTATATATTACCAGATTTAACTTGCTAATATTTTGTTGGTTGTTTTAACATTTATCTGCATAAAAGATATTGGTCTATAGTTTTCTTTTCTTTATAATTTGGCTTGTTTTGAAGTTAGGAAGTATTCCTTCTGCTTCTTAAAAAACTGGAGTATTAATGTACTTTCTTTAAATACTTAGTACAATCTGTGTATTTTAATTTTATGATTAACTTTTATCTATTTGTTTATTTAAATTTTTGTTTAAATGTAATTGATATAACAAACTTTTGAACACTGAGATGGCTTGCATATTTCAAATAAATTTGATTATAGGGCTTAATACTTTTTATAACTTATATAAAAGTCATATATATATATATATATATATATATATATATATGACTTATTCTTTGCTTATTCTTTGCTTCTCAAGATACTGAAAAAGGCAGTTTTTTAGGTATTACCCCTAATCTCATTTCTGGGAAAATCTGTACCAGTGAACAGCCACCTAGTCACTGTGTGCTTGAAGAGCCAGGTGCACTGTCCCTACCTACCCACTCCAGTTCCTGAGAGCCCTAAGGCTGAGTCTTTGTGGGAATGTCATTGTAGCCCTCTTTCTATTTCTAACAATCCTATTGAGTTTTCTGGTCTTCCAGGGAAACAGATTCCAGAGCTATCAAAGGTTTTCTTCTAGGGTTAGATCAAAGCCCCGTCCTGGGCGATATTCAGAACCTGCTGTCCTGTCTGTTTGCTTGCCTTTCGTGGCAGTGCTCTTGGCTGCAGAGGATGAAGTCAAACTTGTTGAGTTCAAACTCGGCTTTACTTATTTATGAATCTACAGGAACTTGAACAAAAGAAAATAAGATCACTGTGAGTTTATCAATCTATACAATGGACATAAATTATTCATTATTATAAGCATTTAATATTTCTTATCACTCCAACCTTACACAGTATATTCCAGATATTCTAACTCTGAAGTGACTTAATCCAATTAGAGCTGAAGCTTCCTACACGGGATATTTATAATAAATCAATGGATATCTAGGATAAACTAATAAGTATCTGGGGATAAATAGAAGGCTTAAATAATGCACAAATATGTTAAAAGACTGGAAAGTGTGAGCAGCATTTTTCTAACAAAATATTCCAAACATTTTCTTATGATATTTAAGCAATGGAGAAAATATATCTAAGATATGGTTATTGGAAAGAGAAGAGGGAAGACAGGTTAACAGATAATACTTAGAATAATTGTAACATCATCCTTTTATATGCTTCATCAACATCTGGAAGTAAACAGATGGAGCAAGAAATTTAATGTAATATATGGAAAATGCACTGTTCTGTAAAGAAAAATATAAACAGTAAAATGATAGGATAAAAAATTCATTTCAATTGATTAACAAAGTATACCATTTATTTGGGGAAAATAAATTTCCTTTTTGTGGTTCCTAATATAAGAAAGATTTTGTTATTGATGCTATTATTTTCCATCTTTGGTAGGTTATAGAGTGGCCACAGAAGAATATTGTTCACTGGGATGTTTTTATTTACTCTATTAAGATGGATAAACAATTTAGAAATCAAATTACTTTACTTCCAGCTGGTGAAGGCACATTACTTTAATCTTGACACTCCAGAGGCAGAGGCAGGTGGATTTCTGAGTTCAAGGCCAGGCTGGTCTCCAGAGGCAGGGCATCCAAAGCTATAGAAAGAAACCCTGTCTCAAAAAATATCACTTTCCAAATGGATCTTCATGTGAGTCTTAGCAGAGAAAGTCCACTCCCTTTATATACATTCACACTGTTCACCTGACTAAGGGGTCATATTTAGAGAGAACTGAATGGGAACCACTCAGTCCAGTTGTATGTCACCGTCTCCAGGGAAACTGAAAAGTCTGGGTGCCCTCATTACATTCTGAGACACTTATCCCTTCATGTCTACTGGGGGCCCAGGTGACACTGCCCAGATCTCTAGGGGATTCCCCTGTGCAGCCCAAGTCAAGCACCACAGATAATAAGGGAATGAGTATGAACTGTCCCTTTTTATGTCAGTACTTTTCAGTACAATATTTCAAATGCTGGTTCACAGCCAAATAATATGCCTACACATATCTAAAGTGCCAGATATATGGGGAATTGATCAAATAACTAAGGCAGCAGAGTGGCCTCAGTAGTAATAAAACTATAGACTGGAGGACATTTCTGAAGGCTTGAACAATCTTCTGGATGTTGAGAGAGAATTCAGGTGTACCGTTGAGTCAAATCCTGTAATTTTCCGCGGTAGTTTGCTTCACAATTGTAGGTTGGTAAGGAATACAAAACAATTTAAATAATTAAAAATCAAGAGGTTGGTGCCCTGAAATATTTGGAAACACTAGACTGATTCAGGAGATGTTCTGGATTCCAACAGCGCAATTCTGCCAATGACCGAAGGCTTAGTCGAAGTTCCCAGGAATTAACACGAAATGAAACTTCATGAATGCAAAAGTGTTTGTAAGTGACTTGTAGATAATAGTTCCATTCTCTACCAGTGTAAGGTGGTGGCCTTACATCTTATCGCAATATCTAAGGCCCTAATAGAATTGCAGAGCGTTCCAAGGGCTTCATTCTTTTCTCCTTTGGAGGACTGAGCGCTGAAGGCTTCTGGCTCTACCCATTGCTTGCCTCGTCTTTCTGCGCCACATTAGATCCCACGGTTCTCGTTGGCTGTGATCCATTACTCTTCCCATCTGCATATTATTTGGGGTGATGTACAGAGAAGCTCTGCTGAGAAACAGACCGGAGCTTTGACCCCTCACTCCTATTCTAAATCCCGAGTCCCTGAGAAGGTTGTCACACTGTTTCTCAAACCTGTTTTCTATTGTTTAATGTGAAGGCAATAATCTTTCATCAAAATATTTGGTATGGCGGTACATATGCAAGGCATTATTTTTTTAAAAGGTTGATGCAGTGTTCAACCTAAGAGAAACAGACTGCTGATAGTAAACAGGCAAGCCAGAGATTTAAAAGTCCATGTCCTATGCAGCTTTGAATGTGTTCAAGGAAATGAACAAAAGGAGGTATATCTGCCACACTCTCTTATTCTGGAGAAAAGGATGCTTATTTCCAGAGCTGCTTTGCAAACAGATGCCACTGCTGTCTTACAATGTGTCCAGTGTGTAAGATGTATTTGTAGCTTGAATTCTTCAAAGACCTTGTTTTAAAATAGCAATGAAATGTGTATTGCCCATGATTCTATGCTGATTGTACCTTGGTCATGTTAGGTCAAGGGGGATTTATTCCTGAAATCAACTTTATCCTTTTTTTCTTTTTCCTTTATCTTTTTCTTTTTAAAGGGGGAGCTACTAAAAATTTAACCTTATATAGGAGTTTCGTTTTCTAGCTTGGATCATGCTTGGTCTAGAATACATTTAACTACTTCCTCTTGGACCAGCATGAGAACCACTGAATCTCACAGAGACCGACCACCTTCTCCAGCAGCCACTGTCCTTTTTATTTTCTTTCGATAGAAATCGGCCCTTTCAGGAAGACATTATTATGTTTCATCCTTGCTGATCTGCTCTTGTATGTGATGTTCATAAAAGAGTGGAGAACCAGGGTCCAGCCTTGAAGAAGTCAAGGGAGATAGACAGTATTTCCCGACCTCTAGCAGAGGGTCTTTACCATAAAGAATGGTTAGAATTAGATTCTCTGGATTCTCTCAGCTCTCAGGCCCTGGCTCCAGTATACCTCCGCAAAATGAAGTCCTAGGCAAGCATTCACAGAACACATTGCCCAGGCTGTGATTTCTTGGCTTGTACTGGGGCTGACCTTTGAGATCCTGGACACACATGTGACTTGCTCTCTCTTACAGCTTGAACATATATATTCTGCACATGGGAGGGAATGTGCCAGGGGTGACTTAAATCAATGAGGTGCCATCAATTGCTCTGAATGGGACAAATATAAGTCAAAGTCTACAAACCCTCCTACCTGATCCCTAATAAGGGAGTGGTTCAGTTACCTCTAGCAGTGTCCTACTCTGAAACACACAGTGTGCCGTTGACTTCGTTCCTTCATCCTGCAACCTGTCACCATCTCCCAAACAACTCAAAGCTAAACCTTCAATTCATCATCTATGTTTTTCTGGGAAACTAAAGTCAGAAGAAAAGCAGGGTAGAGAAGAAATGGTAGATGCAAGGCAAAGACACACAAAGTATTTGTATGCCGGTGTATTGTAGTTGCACCTTGTTATGCTGTACGTTTAAGCATCCCCCTCATAGCACACAGAGGGATTTTTTATCCCACATTTGGCTTCAGTTGAGTCAGTATAATCAATTCTAGCATGAAATATGTACTTGCTTCAAGTTGCCATGTGGTGGTTCTATATTATAAGGTGTTCTTTAAATGTTACTTTATCTGACTGATTTGTCCTGTTTTCCACCCTTAATACCATTAAAGTATGTGCCTCAATGAACCATCATTTGTAAAGCTGAAAGCTGATATTTACTTAATCAAAATTAGACTTCCTAATACCCAGCAAAGGGAAAACCCACTGGGAGAAAAAAAAAACCAGAAAGGATAGTGCTCGTATTATTTTTCAGACAATAAACAGCCTGTATAATCCTATTATAAACATTAGCATACATTTCACAGCCCATCTGGCAGACAATAAAGGTTGTGACTCTGAGTATTTGAAATGCTATCCAGATCATTGTAGTGGGGAAAATGGTAAGCCTACAGCTGTGTCAGTGGGTCAAAAAGCGGTCACAGTACATTTCTCAGACACCAAGCATTACCCAAATAGATTATTATGAAGGCAAGCTGTGTATAGGAAACATGTTTTTCAAAGTCACACGGGTCGGGAGGAATAAATGTGAGGGGTGGGGGTGTAGGACTGGGAGGGGGTTGCTTGCTTTGGTTCAGGGTTAAACTAACTGTAATAAAATTCTATTGTCTTGTTACTATATAAAAAAAAGTCCTTTATGTAGCAGATAAAACTAGTACATAATTATTTGAAGATCGCCTCCCCCAAGAATGTCCAAAGGGGCTTAATCAATTTGCCTAGAATTTACAACTGAAAGACTAAAAGACTCCTTTTATATTCAAAAGCAGTAACATCCTATCGGTAAATCTGAGTCCAACAGAAACATTTAAAATCATGTGAGGTGTTAGAGCTCTGCTAGGTGAGGCCCATTATTTGCTCTTTATATCCCTGGCGCGCGCTCTCTCTCTCTCTCTCTCTCTCTCTCTCTCTCTCTCTCTCTCTCTCTCTCTCTCTCTCTCCTCTCTCCTTTCCTATTATGTCACATGAGGATTTACTTTAAAATATGAGACCATACTTGCAAGAAGTCTCCAGTATGTTATGGTTGCAATTCTGTATGAACTGAACCTAGGAAATTGCTGCTATCTATTAAAGGTTATTCTATGAGGTTGCACATCTGTTCCATTTAACACTTACATTGGGGCCAAGTTGACTTCATCACTTCACTACTCAAAAGCCTCATAAATGGCATTATCTCTGTCATTATCACCCTAAGCAATGCTAAAAGCCATCTCATACAGGAATTTGGTTTATCTTATACATAAATTTGAAGGCACACTACTCATATGTCACATTCTTTTGTCTGACAATAGTGATGAAGTTTTGTTAAGGAATTCTAAAAGTGTGTGCTGAGGCTGACTGAATAGTAATCTTCATTGTATGCCAACATACCTGATACAACATTGAATATGACCCTCCTCATAGTCAAGTCCCTGTGTGTCTTTCTGTGGGATCACCATAGACCTGATGTAGATTTCTAAATCAATGCACTTTTTCAACAAGTAGGTGAAACAGGAAGTCCCAGTTTTCACCAAAACAACAGAGTGTGATAATCTTTCACCCTATGTCAAAGGCTGCAAACTCTTCTAAATCTAGAGAACTTGGGGTAAGAATGGGAGGCCCTGTTCCTGACTGGAGGACTTAGGGGCAGGCACGCACGTACCTAGATAAACTCAATCCTGGCAGGACAAATGCATAGGATTCCAGAAAAGGTAATGCCTCCTAACACCCTCTTAGGTATAAATTTTGAACAAAGTGGGGAATATATTAAACTCTTTGAATTGAGTCCTGCTGCAAATCACTTCATATGAAATGTACAGGTAAGATGCTGAGAAGGACCCAAGGCACTGCAGGGGAGAATGCTTATGTTCTGCACCAGAAGAGAGGCAAATAATCTCTGGAGAAGGACTTTTACCACTTTCTTAAATCTTTAGTATTATTTGTCAGGATATTTTTAATGATAACTTAAAGTTTCAATTCAGTAGAATATATATGATGTCTCACGTCCTAAATTCTAGTTAGAAGATGGGTCTCAACATAAGAAATAGGACACCCAAGTTCTTTCTATCTTCTGGCTCTGCTACTTCATGGGCACATAATAGAAATAACAGGGGCATGGAGGAGGGACACCTGCTTCTTCCTTGCCTGGAAGTGTCACTATTACTGCCACTTCTGTCTGACAGGTGAGAACCTGTTACCCAGCCAGAACCAAGTCCAAGAGAATGAATGATATGGCCTGTAGCCAGAGAGACACTTCATTGTTTTCTATGGAAAAAGACAAAAGATTATGGTTGTCAGCAGCTAGCCATCACCATGGGAGCTGTTGAATGTTCCCGAATTCCCTGCAAAGCCCCCGTAATATTTACTGTCTGATTCGTAAAGGACAAGAAAGACACATTACAAGTAGGTCTTTGTCATTTGAAGTTTTATTTATGTTTAAAGGCTTTTAAAATATATTTTGTTATCTTTGGAGATTATAATATAATTATAACACACAGAGAGAAACACACAGAAAATGCATGCAAGAATCCCTGTTAGGACCTCCCCTCTAAGACCTGAGACCCTGGACCATGTCAGTTCATGAAAGGGTAGTCAACTCAACTTTATCATGTATTTCTGTTTCCTTCTCATTTTTTCAAAGGTGAAACATACTTTAAAGCATGGTGGTTTTCATTGCAACTTGATTAGAAAATAAAATTCCAAAATTCCTTCCCACCAGTCACCATTACTATTGTCTTTCCCTAACCCTGTACATATCAGGACCTTGCACTGAGAACTGAGTTCAGGTGACGGCGTAGAATATAATGTAGTGCCTTGTGTGATTCTCCACCTACAGAGGTAGACTTTACAGGGCTCTCCACACTGTAAGCAGGAAAATGAGCACACATATGCTCTAAAATTTAGGGAAGAGCCCTTTTCTCGAAACCTACAAGTAAACCACAATACTTTTATGTATAAGATATTACTGGGCAATGTTGGCACATGCCTTTAATCCCAGCACTTGGAAGGTGTATCTCTGTGAATGCCAGGCAAATGTGGTCTACAGAGTTCTAGGACTGCCAGGACTACAGAGATTAACTCTGTCTTGAAAAAAATACAAACGTAGAGGGAGAGACGTTGCACTAGTGAGCTGAAGATAAAGTGATGCACTGCTTCTATCTGCAACCTAATGAAACGTCACAAATGCTCGTCTATTTTCCCTTTATTTTCACCCTGGATTT
Source organism: Apodemus agrarius (assembly GCA_964023405.1). Taxonomy (NCBI): domain Eukaryota; kingdom Metazoa; phylum Chordata; class Mammalia; order Rodentia; family Muridae; genus Apodemus; species Apodemus agrarius. The sequence goes on along the minus strand of OZ030008.1, from coordinate 47,263,301 downwards.
TTCCCACTACTGTATTTCCCATCCTTATAACCACAGGTAAGACGGGAAAGAAGGTCAAGCGTGGGCTTGACCCCATTTTCAGAACATTAATCAGCTTCAAGTCATGACTCTTCGCAGCTGCAATTTGGGGTGCCATTGATGTGGTCTGATTGTCTTCAAAGTCCCAGAAGACCTAACTTAAGGAGCAGTCAGCAGAGAGACACCTACTTGCTTTTTGAAATGCATGTACTTAGCTTATGACCAGCAGAACATTTGATGCTCTTCAATGAGCTAATGCTTCATTACTAGCTTTAATAAGCATAAGACATGACATCACTGGTACGTCCCAACTACTTCCTATGGAAACCACATGGAAATGACTCTTGAGGTGAAGTATTTGGACACACATTTCAGAAAGTAAGGTAAGTGATTTGTCTGTATGGGGACAATATACTCAAAAGGCCCCAGATTACAGGAGATGTAGGGTGGCTCATTTTCCTTACAGGCTTTCAAATGTCACATAATTTCTCCACTAGCTGGCAGATGGATTTGTTCTCATAGTTTGTGTGTGTGTGTGTGTGTGTGTGTGTGTGTGTGTACCTTTTTTCCCTCAAACCATTTCTTATATTTGAAATAATTTGACTCCTCTACTTTGCAAACCCAAACTCGAATACTTTTTTTTTTTGAGCATTTCAAAGCTAAGAGGATAATCTCTTTTTTTTATCTTTTTTTTTAATTTTTTTATTTTCTATATTCTTTGTTTACATTCCAAAGGCTTTCCTCTTTCCCAGTTCCCCCCCACCATACGTCCCATAAGTCCTCTCCCCCCCAATTATTCCCCAATCACCCCCCCCCACCATTTCTCTGTTCTGGATCTACAAAACTGGATCCAATCTTTTCAGGCCCAGGGTCCTCTCCTTTCTTCTTCTTGGGAATCATTTGACTTGCTAATTGTGCCTTGAGAATTTAGGGCTTCTGGGTTCATTAATATCCACTTATCAGTGATTGCATTTCTTGTGTATTCTTGACTAAATGTTTGCAGTTTGATATTAGATGATATCTGTGTTTTTGCCTAATTTCTGTCCATCTCAACTGGACAGCCTTGTATAAGTTGTCTTTCTCAGACACCATTCCTCATTCTACTACAGCAGCACAGGGTACCCTCACTGTGCCTGGCACACAGCTAAATTTGCACTAGGTGTTCAATATACACTTGACTGTGTGAACATATACATATCTCATGTTCTGCAGCACCATCATTCCTGGGTCTCTGAGATGAAAGGGGGTCAGGAATGTCACATGCTTCTTCATCTCACTTCCTTGACCTTCTGTGACCTAAGGGTGTTTCACACTCAAGTGTGGAAAGGAATCCACTGCCTTGCCCAGCTCTTCCAACACATCCTGCCTGGAGGATGCTCTAGACATCATTGGCGAGAGTCTGTCTGTAAGCAAATCAGATGAAAGGGTCGCCCTTGCCTTAGGGGAAGGTCTGCAGTATCTGTTTTCTCTACAAGGAGCAAGACCTCCTTAAGTGTCAATTGAATACAGATAAGGCTCAAGAATAAAAGAATATGTCCACAAGCAAACTGTGATGCTGTAGATGACCACAGAGTACATTTCCTAAAGAGGCAAGCATAGCGCATCTGCATACAGACTGTGAGCTGGTTTATGCATGTCTAGGGGGACGTGTATGTGTCTGTATCACTGCAGACCTTCAACAGACCTACGGAGGATTCACCAATCAGCTACGGCAGCTAGAAGAGGACATTCGCTTGCTCCCTCTGGGTTGAGCCCTATTCCACAGATTTATATAATTTTATTCAGCCATGTCTCATATGCCCCTTTCATGATGGCTGCCACGATCCTCTACCTTCCAATTTAAGTGGAGTTAGGGAGCGTGTTCCACATGTTTCTTACATAGGTGAGCTTTGAGATAGTTTAATTTCTCTGTTGTCCAGTTTCCTTGTCTGTACAATGAAGATAATCATATACATATACACACACACACATACATATATACATACACATATACATATGCATATGTGTCAGATTGATCTGAGAAATAAAAGGGATATATGTAAGCCACCCAGTATGAATCTTGAACAGAAATCAATAATGTATCTCTCATTTAATGAATCTAATCATTGCGCATCTATGACAAAATCTGTTCCAGTATGAAAATACCATATAAATAAATCGCACAGTCTGATCATTGTGTCCTACAAACATGGCTAAATCTGTGGAGTGAAGGGAGTTTCTAGAATGAAATTGGAGATCACTTTACTGATAAGGTACATTGACAAAAGATGTTAAGGGAGCAGGGGAGTCAGTCATGTACAAAGGTGGAATGCATTGGAGAGGTAGGGCTGTGTCCACAAAAGTCTCCTCAGTGCCGTGGCTCCATGGTTAAATTTTCATTGTTTTGGAGAGTAGAAAAATGAGATCAAGTTGGGGGGGGGATCCAGTAACTAATCAAAGCATTCTTCCTTGTTTGCCAGCAAGCAACTTCTTGTTATTTCTTCATTTGGTGAAAAGCTGAGAGCATGAGGAAGAATTTGTGTCTGCCATTCTTACAACTCTCACCCTCCTGACCCAGTTATCTCCTGAGGCCAAGACCTAGAAGACCACATTGAATGTTTGGGAGTCCAACCCTATGAATTTAGTCCATATCAGAGATAAGAGTGGAAGTGTTGGGGTGGGTTGAGTAAAAGCAAAGCTGTTGGGTTATTACGATATCTGAGACTCTTTGGAAGGTTAGCAAGAAGACAAGAAGACAAGGTGAGAGAAATGGTGGGGATCTTAGTTATGAGCTCCCCAGGACTCCTGTGGACAGTGAAATGCCTGTTTCTTTTAACTCCATGCAGTGGGGGACCAAGGAGGCTCTGTGAACAGGTGGGTCACTTAGAATGCCACTTGATATAACAAAATGAGACAAATACCCAACTTTCAGGCCACTAGAGCCAGACGGGATGAGCTGTCTTTGCATCTCCAACACTGGGATCATAGGAATGCAGCATCAGCCTGGACCTCTGAGGATACAGCCATGGTTACAATCTATCTCCTTCACACACATTCATATCTTGTTAGCAGAAAGGTAGGGGTAGTAAGTAGATTAACCATAAAACTACTAAAGGCGACAAGATAAAATATGAAGATTAATGAATGGAATACTCCAATTTATGTTCAGCTTCTCACCTAGCTCAGGGAAAAGTAAATAAAATTTTAATTTGAAGACTCAAAGGAGAACAAACAAGCAGAAAAATTATAGCACATATAAAATCAGTTTAAGATGAGTAAGGAGGCAAGTTTGGGTTTATTGGTAATTAAAATAAATATAAGGTCTGGAGATATGGCTCAGCAGTTAAGAGCACGTACTGCTCTTGAGGAGGATGCAGGTTCAGCTCTCAGCACTCATGCCAAACGGCTCGTATTGCTGCCAATTTCAGCCCCAGAGGATTGAACACCTTCTGAACTCTGCGGTCACCTGCACTCATGTGCACATAGCCACACACACATACATAGAGCTTTTAAATAGTTAAAATAAGTCTTCAAAATAATTATAATTTGAGCAAATCTCTCTTAAAAGAACCTGGACTTTCAGACTGAATTTGCAAAATCCAAGATATGCTCAAATTAAAATAACTAAGAAAAGTTGAAAAAAAATACCCAGGGCTTAGATACTAACAGGATAATGACTTTTATAATGTCTAAAATATAAAATAATTTAAGACAAATAATTTCAGCATCCTTCTGTGCTTGACTTACTGTGTGTTGTGTCCAAGGCTGCTTGTCCTCTTGAAGTAATATTTTCTATGTGCTTGAGACGTTTTTCCTTCCTATATAAATTGTGTAAACATGAAAATCTATAGTTTTTGTTTTGTTTTCAAGAATATATTGACATCTTTTGTCTCACCTAATACTTCACACCTTTTTCTAATATAAAGAGAGGAAATGAATTATCCTCAGGCATCCGCCTTGTATCCCCCTTCTGCGTGTCCTGGGGCTCCAACCATGAGCCTTGAGTTCACTAGGGAGGCACACTGCTACTAAGCTATAGCCCTAGTTGTAATTTTAGTGGCTTTGTCTCTTTGTTTGATTAACTTATTTTTGTTTTGACAGAAGTTCTCACTAATTGCCCAAGAAGCACTTGAACCCACTCTGTAGCCAAGGTAGGCCTTGAACTTGCAATCTTCCTGCCTCAACCTTTCAGGACCTGGGGGTTGCAGGCTTGAGTCACCAGGCCCAGTGTTAGCCTGTCTAATGTTCCATCCTGGCTTAATGCCATTCATTTTGTAGCATGGAGAGAAATGATGTAAGCTAAAGCAAAAGTCTAATCCTCATGTAACATCCTTTATTGACTTTCTACCACTTTTAAAATTAAAACCCAATGTCTTTCTGTGATTTTGAAAATACTAGATGGTCTAGGTCCTATACGTCATATAATCTTTTCTTCGTGCTGTTTTCTGTCTTGCTCATCATTGGCCTTCGGCAATGTGCACTGCCCTTCAGTTTCTGGGGCCCAGTCAGCGCTTTTCCATGAGGGCTGTGATGTCTCCTCAGAATACCTTTTGTGTAGTTTTACATGACTGGGTTCCCCCATGTCTCTAGATGGTGATGGTAAATTGTATGTTAACCAGACTGAGCCGTGAGATGCCCAGATGTTTGACTTCACACGATAACGGATGGGCCTGTGAATGTGTTTCTGATGGGATGACTATCTGAATAAGCTTACTAAGCAAAGCAGAGAGCCCTTCCCAGTAGGAGACCTCATTCAGAACGGGCCTGTACAGATCAAAATGGCTGAGAAGGGGAGACTTTTCTTTTTCCGTTTGACTGTCCACTGGTCTCCTGCCTTTGGACTCGGCCTGAAACAGAAGCGGGTGCCACACATGCAGAGAGCTCTGGTTAATAAATAGTTTAATTTAGAAGTCTCCCGTTTTGGGGAAAACAGCCTCTTTTCTGATCATGTTCCTCAAGCCTTTGTCTCCTTTACAATCCACATAACAACACGATACTCTCTTGTTTAAATTTTTCCTAATTTTTAAAATCATCTCCCCAATTTCAGTTACAATTATGATTCCTGAAAAGAGTGACAAAATCAGTTTTCTACCCATTCCCTAAACCTTTCCCAAGGCATGATACAGAGCAAGTTCCCCATAAGGACGCATGGACCCACGACTAAATGAGAATGAGTGCTTGAGTGATTGTCTATTTTGTCTGGGTAATTATACTTTTCTCCAGTGGACTGAAATACTGTCTCTATATTTCTGACTTCCAAACCATAATCTCTAGTTTTGAATTTTTATCCCTGAAACCGAAGATTCATATTTCCAAATGTATTTCTCATGTGGACCTAAAATATCCAAAACTAAACTCAATTTCCTTTGCTCTCTGGTTGTTCTATTTTCACCAGCCTCTTTTGGATAATGGCCCAAGCATTCAAGTCACCCAAGCCCAGGGCCTGAAGGTCACGATTCATCCATTCATGCAGACAGTTGTTTGCTTACAGAGCAAGTATTACGTGGCCCTTACTACATGAAGCATAGTGTACATGATGAATGGCCAGGCAGAATCCACAGCTGTGTACAGCTCATCCCACCCTCTATCTCAAACCAGCATAGGATGCCAGGATTGTCTGTCCATTCTACTTTGAGAAAAATCTCTTGAAACTGTGCCTTTATCTATTCCTGTCTCTTGGATTCTGTCTCATGTGCATGAACACAGAGTTTCTAGATCAAGCCATAGGTTCCTATCTGAACTATTATAAAATATTTTCACTTGTTCCCTTGCCCGTACCATTATCTCACCCTAATCAATGTGTCTGTCACACTGGTGTATTTAAAAAAAACAACTCCATAGCAATATGAATATGATATGAATGCTAATAATGAATTATTTGTTCATTTTGTAGCATGGAGAAAAATAATGTAAGTTTGAGCAAAAGTCCACTCAACCAGAGACCTATATTGGCGCTTTTGACCACTTCTAAAATTAAGTCTTAATGTTTTGAAATTTCTAGACAGTCTAGATCCAGTGCACTGTATCAACTCTGCATGCTGTTTTCTATCTCCATGCTATAACATGAATGAATGAATGAATTAGTACATAATTTCACACATAAATAATAAATCCCATGTCACTCCATCACTACTTATCCACTTATGAGGTAAAGTTAACCTCTCTTTCATGGCTTGCTGTTTCTTCTCTGATGTAGTTTGATTCACGACACTCTGATTCCAGAGCATGTTACTCCACACGCCTTTCTCTTATCTGGGAGTCTCCCTTCTCTGCTTTCCCATGACAGCCTGGAATTCACAAAACTTTCTGGGTCCTATGCCTATCTGGGCAGAAACAATAACTTTAGAAGCAGGTTCTCATATTTCCTCCCAGGGATTCCTGTTATCAGATTCATTGTGAGCATCAGGTTTCCATCTGGAATTCTCCCTAGCCTTCGGGAAGTTCACGAGTGAAGGGCAGGTTTTAGGCCAGCTTCCCCCTGACCAGGCTAGCCCAGGCCCTTGTAGAAATGGCCAACTGCATCCTCACTCAATATGTGAATATTAGCAGAATGATTAACACAGGCTTAGACATTTACTTTAAGTAACAAAGAAAGCTATGGCATCACTGACCCAAATTTCCACTCTAACATTCTTCAAAAGAGTCAAGCACCATTGGCTATAACTTGTCCAGTGATTTCTTTGATTGGAAATGAGGTGGATAAGGAAAGAAAGAGAGAAAGAAAGAAAGAAAGAAAGAAAGAAAGAAAGAAAGAAAGGAAGGAAGGAAGGAAGAAAGGAAGAAAGGAAGGAAGGAAGAAAGAACAAAGGAAGGAAAGAAGGAAGCAAGGAAGGAAGGAAAACCATTTGTGCTGGGTTAGAAAGCTGGGTCTGGATCAGATGTGACCTTTGGGTATATATGTTTAGCTTGAGATTACAACCTACACTTCTTAAATAGAGCAGTTACATGGTTTAAGTGTTCACACACACACACACACACACACACACACACACACACTGCATACAGTGAGGTATAAACAGAGCTGAGAGTTTAAGTGTAGCCTTGGAGTCTAGCAGATGTGGATTTCTTCCTTTGTCAGCTTTGCTTACATGTGTGGAAACTGAGGCACAGACTCTGCGTTGTTTAGCAGCTAGGTGTCTCGTTTTCCTTACTGCAAACATCTGAGCCGTATTTGGAAACACAAGGGGAAGTCCTGTAGATGACTGAACCTGGTAAAGCATTAGAATGTCACCTGACACACACTAGGCATGCCAACATGTCTCTTTGGCATTCACATTTCTGTTGTTTGGTTTGCCCTGACACACACACCCCCATGTCTGGTACAATGGTAGTTCCATTTGTGCAAGGAATTTATTGCTCCTGTCAATCTAACTGTCACACACACACACACACACACACACACACACAAACACAAACACACCTTGACAGCTCCAGGCTGTCTTCAAATTAGGCCTCTTATCGCTCATTAACACCGCGGCAGGAAACTGATAAAAGCTCAGCTCTTCAGGGCCAGGACCCAGGAAAGTCCCCTTTCTTTTATCATCTGATTTCTGACCTTAAAGACTTCACTCTAGCTCCAGGCCTTAATTTATCTTCTGTTAAAGTGGCAGTTTTCCCTTACATGGAAATGGCGGTGCCCAGAGGACACTTAGTAAAACAAGACCCAGACCTGCTGCAGGAAGCTCTTTCCGGCGTCTCCGCCACGGGGGATGGACAGGCTGCGGCCGCAGGGCAGCGTACTTCAGCTGGAGGTTGCGACTGGACATCACACATTGTAAGGGTTTAAAAGCCCACAGGACACACTGCACACCATTGTACAGAGACGGCCTCCTGTTTGTCTCCTGATGCCTGAGTTTGTGTTGTTTGAACTAAGTCTGGACAAATATGTATAAAATGTGTATTCAAAAGAGATTTCACTTAGGAACAAAGGAAGGTTTGTGTCTTTCGATTGCCTCAGAACCCAAGGGCTACTGAGGATTATAAATAAATTTGGCTTCACAGGCCTGCAGTCATAAATGACATTTTTTAAATGATGGAAGGGGGGAGATTTAAGCCATACACCAGCTTCCCAGTTAATTCCCCTCCTCTCAAATATGTCCAAAATTGAAAGAAAGTGCCTTTAAATATAACTCGGAGTTGAAAAGGAGCTTTTGATTCCTGGGTACCGGGGAAAGACCTGTTTAACTATTTATACCATTGCTTTGTTTTCTTAAATTGATGCAGAAGGAACGTGGGTCCGGCCCTTTAAAATACTGTGTTTTATCACTCTCTGGCTGATGGGCGCAATCCAGCTTGAGGAAATTAGAAACAGCTGGGGTGGACACAATACCTCCCTTTGAAAAGACAGTTGAACATTGCTAGGGAAAAATAAAGATGGCCCTAAACAGCACAACTCACATGTGGTTTCTGGCCAGCTGCATCAGCATCAGCATCTGCATCAGCATCAGCATCTGCATCAGCACCAACACCAGCACCAGCATCAGCATCAGCATCAGCATCAGCATCAGCATCAGCATCAGCATCAGCACCAGCTGGGTCATGTTTGCTATTATGCACCTTAGTCCCACCCAGCCTTACTGAATGAAAAGTCCCCCCAACCCCCACCCATCAGATACACAAAAAGGAGGCTAATGGTGTAAAAAATGCCATCCAGACCACCAGAAACAATTTCCTGAAAGAAGGGACCTTGAAGGGTCGCAGAACAAAGGGGAGTGGCCTGGAGTATATAACACTCCAAAGTAATGGAAGGTACTAATCGGGTATTATCATCAGAATTTCAACAGCATCTGTTTCTAAATCTGAAATTAAGTTAATATAAAGACCACAGGCAATTTCTGAGGGCAATGAGAGATATACACCGAATAGAAGTGACAAACATAATAGGTAATATGACATGTAAGTGAAGACTTTTCTATTTTTTTAAGGCATAATCTGTATGGTTATCTTAACGGTAAACAGTGTGAAATTACACAAGTTTATAGAAGTAAATTATTGACTTGGATTAATAGTGTACTTGATTTCCCAGATGACGAAATGGCTTGTAGTACACAAAAGCTCTTGATGAAAAGAAAACTAGAAATGCTGAGGAAGATACAGAAACCATGTGTCTGTAGGCTTCAGGGGGCTGTGTAAGCAGATTCTGGAGGATGGGGGGTCAGTGAGAGGCTAACTCATCACCGGTGTTGTCACCCAAGATGTCACCATTGACCTAATAATTACATATCAGTGCACACACACACACACACACACACACACACACACACACTTAGAAATGTATGCATGAGTAGAGTATAAGGCATATGTAAGAAATTTCATAAATTTATTATTTGTGACAGCTCTTACATGGAAACCACCCAAGGTCACATAAACAACAAGTAGATGAATGAATTTGAGGGTAGCCACATGTGAGACATTGACAGTGTGTAAACAGCTACATGAAATAAAATGAATTAATTTCACGAATGTCACTCAAAATACCTATGATACGAAAAGTCATTAACAGTGGTAGCTTTTCACCTTTGATGGTGATAATGCTGGAAGATGGGAGTCAGGATAGCGGGCCCTGTTGGATTCAGGTAGCTGTGAATTCTGGAGCTTACACCATGGGAAGCCTCCTACCCTGAAACATTCAGTTGACCAAATACTTGTGATTTGGGCTCTTTTCCAATTCCTTTAAAAAATATACTAAGAAAAATATTCATTTTACTGTTGAAAATCATCTTGGGAATAACTCCATAACATGTATTACCTGAAAGACACAGGAGGCATGAGAATGCAGCTGTTAATATTCTTAGATCAACATCTGGGCAGAGTGGTGCCTGTCTATAATTCCAACACTTGGGGGTCTGACACAGAAGGCTCACGAGTTTATAACCAGACTGGATCATATAGACTTACAATAACAAAACAAGAACATCATTTAGCCTTGACTCTGGAAATTAGCTGGTAAGTGTCTTTGGAACATTTTTTGTTTTACATTTTCCTTCCTCTATGTTAAAATAGCAACTAACTTACAATAAAGTCAAGACTCAGCAAAGGTGACTGACAGCGTTGGTGTCTGAGATGTAGCCTAAAGTCAAGTGTAAAAGTTGGGCATCTACGATGACTGAGAGGAACCTTTCAATAGCCCCTTCTGTGTACTACAGTTCTCTTAGATGAACAAAACTGTTATCATTAGTTATTTGGGAGAATGAATTTCCCTAATAAATGAAAACTGGGTTCTTTTTTTGGGTAGGAAGAAAGAAACCAGAAAGAGGAGAGAGTAAGAATGAGAAATGGTAAGGTTTGAAAGAATTCAGAATCCCATGACTGAGGACTTGGTGGCCCCAGGTCATGGCACTTGGAAATGCCAAGTAAGTGCCCAGGGCATGCTGGGAGTGCAGAGGAATTCGGCATCTCTAGGAGCATCCTTCAGTGATTCCAAAGCATGTGCTTAATCAGTCCCCAGATAGCCGGTGGCAATGAGCTCTAGCTGCTGAGAGTGGAGATTTGATGGACAGGAATTCCTTCCTTGGCTGCTTTCCTTCCTGCATGTTAGCTGTATGTCACTGTAACAAATAACAGAGAGAAACAACTTAAAAGGAAGAAAGCTTTGGGCTCAAGTTTCAAAGGTTTCAGTTCAGTATTGCTGGATCCATTACTCTGGGTCAGAAATGAGGCAGAAAAATCGTGGCAGCAGGAGTGTGTCACAGGGCATCCAGGAAGCAGAGCGGGAGACAAGATACACCCTTCAAAGACACACAGAGGGACAAATATCTTCTAACCAGGTCCCATGTTCCATAGTTCTACCACCTTCCAAGGCTAGATGCAAATTTCAATAGATTAAACTGTTGGCTATACCTCAGTCCTCATGATCTACTCCTCTCTGCTGATGCCTTCACAGACACTCTCAGAAGTGCACATAGCTAATTTCCTACATGCTTCTCAACCCAAAACAGTCAACAGTAAAGATCAGCCATATACTTTCGCTTTATAGTATACTATTAGTGTTTCTTTGAGATCATTGGTTTCAAATGCATGTCCTCTGTTATTCCAAAGCTTCCTGTGTTGGGAGGTTCCTCCCCCAGAGTATTAGGATGTGGAAAAGAGATGAGGCCCAATATGTGGTCCTACTAGGCATAAGAGCTGGTTCTGTTGAAAGTGTTGTGGCCAAAACCTGAGCTGACCTGAAGTCTTTTCCTGGCTTCTTGCATAGCCTATGCCTTGTAAGCACACAACCTCTAAGACATTGATCTATAAACCTCTTATCCTCCAGACGTGCCATCTCAGATATTTTGTTATAGCACTGAAATGTTGACCTCATTACCCAACTCCTAGTATTATAACCAGCTTCACAAAAAACTGCACTTAGACAATCCATAGTATACAACTGATGGTCACTCTTACTTGGCTTTTTGGCTTCCTCTCCCAATCAGCAGTGCCTTTGAATAACAGAGTACCAGCTTTGTTTGAACACTGTTAGTCACCACTGAGCTGTGGTAAGGCTATCATGGGTCTCTTTGCTTAGTAAGACTTGTGTTGCTCTCTACTGACGCACATGGTATAACCTTTACTAATACCTACATAAGGTGGTCAGGCAGGGAGAAATTATCCTTATGTTGCCTGGCTAGAAGTTTTCTCATTTTATTCCTTCTTTTACTTAGAATGAAGATCTAGTGAACCCCAAAAGAGCATTCTTGCTGTTAACCTAGGGAGCCTCCATCCACTTGGGAGTAGCTGAGTTTCCTGTCACCGCTCATCTTGTCTGATTTTGCCATTCTTCCTTCTCTCCCCTAAACTCTGCCTCTCCCACATCAGGACCTCATAGTCTGATGACTTCTCTCTCTACCAGAGACTCTGCCTTGGTGTATAGGTCATCACTTCCACTTTTGGGACCTTGATTATGTGTGAGATAAGGACAACAGGATGCTTCAATAGATGCATGACTTTATTCCAAATCTACAAACAATCTTCTCCAAAGAGAATTTTCAGGGTCCTAAGTTTCTAGAGCTTCTATAGCAGCTTCACACAGGAAGACATGGTGGCATCTCAGAAGGGAATGATACAATTGTGCCTAATAGCCTAACTGGAACTCATAAAGATACCTCAAATTACACTCCATCTCTTCCCACCTCAGAATTCATTAGGATGGCTTTCAGCAGCAACCTAGTGGCTCTCTGTGGTACTATTCTTACAAGTTTGGAAACAGTACAGAAGCATCCATATAGGTGGTGAACTGCAGGGTGGAAAAGTCCAGGAGAACATTTTGGTGTTTCTTCCTTGAACAGTACCTCAAGGGCATATAGTCTGGCTGTGTTCTCTTAGAGAAAAGCATCAGGTCCCTGAGCAGGCAGGCTTAGCCTGCTGTCGTGGTATGGGTTGCAGTTCTTCACACTCGAATCTAAGCATCATGTTTTTTAAATAGCTACTGAGCAAAAAACTTTGATTCCCAAAGCCACTTTGAATCTGTGTAATACGGCTGGGATGAAGTCATCTCTCTACGGGCCAGCTGCATCCCCAGATGTGTTCTTACCTCAGCCTTACTTGAAGAGAGCCAGGGAATGGCTAATCATGGGGAAAGTCTGGGGACCTATGCCCATATGTCCACAGCAGACCTAACACCTGGCCAGGCCTGTCAGCTAGGAAGGACCTCGCCCCTTGCTCTCTGCCAAACATTGTTCCTTGTGCTTGGCCAGCGCCTGGGTTTTGCAGCCTCGGACACCTAACCACCTTTTCCCGAAGGGCCTCACCCACTTTACCTCAGTTCCACCCCAACCCATCCCTTGGCCAGACCTGTAATTACTGGACCTGAAGAGCAGCCAAGATAGCACATGGGGTAGGGCACCCAATACGTGCCAAGCTGTAAGATTTTCTTTCTGCAACATCCTTTCAGTATGATCATTGGGCATAACCTCTCTTTAGTTCCTTTAAGGTGATTGTGACAGGCCTGCCCCCTCACACTATGGGGCAGGGTAGGCATGAGATGGAACTTCCCAACCTATGGCTTATCCCATTTGGCCCTTACTTGTCTTACATGTGGGCTTTGTCTTAATGAGCCCCTTTCCCCCACTTCTGTCTGTTTCTGTTTCTCCTCTCAAGACCTTCCAAGCAATCAATGGACATATGCATAACTGTTATCCTTCAAGGAGACAAAACTGGGAGAAAGATGCTTTCATGAACACTTGGACATGGGAGCCTGACATTAGAGATGTTGGAGGTGAAGTCTCGGGTGAGCATGGGACTCTGCAAGAGGTCAGCATATGGCTCTGAAGATTCTTTGTTGGAGAAAGGGCAGAATCAAGTCTGAAGAGTGGACCCATGGTAGAGGCCATTGCACCAAATAATTAAAGGGTTTCCTGGCTCCTACTCTTTTCCTTCTTCCTACCAAAAATATTTGTGTTGGATCAAATCAAACTCTATGGCAAAGGATGGTGGTTCCAATTAGTTACAAATCATGATGTATCTCCAAACAGCCATTGAAGAACCTTTTGATATTCCTCGATATGAAGAGCTGCTAAAGGTTTGTGGCAAGGGGGTATAATCTCTCTGGTGTGGTCTTTGAACACTTTGTGTAGAAGTGTCAGAATCCACGCTGACCATCACAGGTATATGCAATTATTATTAACTTTATACATCTGTGCCTTCCACACTTGGGGCCAAGCTGGAATCTTATGTCCTTTCTATCTCCCTCCCAAACATCCTCTGACCAACAAACAGGATCTTAAGGGAGAAAGGACCCATGTACTGAATGTCTGCTTCATCTTCAGGGAATAAGAAAGCCACTCATTCTCTCACTGGCCTCCATTCAGATCTCCTCATCTAGCTCTGTAGGGTGGAATGGCTTCCCTGTGAAAATAAACAGCAATTGTAGACTATGTTTAGTGGGACACGTGCCTTAAAAATGTATAGCCATGACAGAGCTCTTAAGTTTGTAAGTGTAAATGTGGGTAGGCTTGAACCGAGGCTGGCATTTCAGAGAACACTGGAGGGTGAACTGTGTGACCACGTGATCATCTGTGTAACTGAAGAACGTTCCAGACTGTAACAGGCAATGTGAAGTTTCTACTGTGAGGCTCGGCTAGTTAGAAATCAAAGAAGTGGAAGGTTAATGTACCCAGAAGTGAGAAAGGAGCAGGCAAAGGACAGGGTTTGAGATGGCATCAGGGCATATGACAGGATGTTTATCTGAAGTGGTACCAGAAGAGCTACTAAAGGTTGAAGGTGTTGGGGGCCAGAATGCCTATTTCCCACAGCTTTCTTGCCCTGGTGAATGAGATGGGGGAAGGTCTCACTGACTGCTAGGCATCCCCCAATTAAGCACAGGGAAGCAGGCTAAGAGAGTGGTGCCGAGGTTCAGGGCATGGCATGGGGATGAGGATGGCTCCCACTAGTTCGGTAACACGTTGGAAGAAGAAAAAGTCAGAAGCTACCCAGGTATCAAACATTCACTCAGTTGGGGTTTTTCTGGCTTCTTTCATTTGGTGAGAGCGCAGCCATTAGACCAAGCCACTAGTACTTATCAAAGAACAAAAATCTGTGGAGACGGACAGATCTTCCAGTGACCACTGTGGAAGAGAGTTTTGTATGCACTGTTCCTCACGGCTTGCCTTGTCCTTCTCCTGACTCCTGCTCTCTCTGTGCCAGCCTTTCTCCATGTGACACACCCACTTGGAATTCTGCCACCAGGGTCCACATTGGCATTTAGCCTTTCGATATCTCTGAAGCACATCGGAATGTGAGTAAATACATCCTATAGATCTGCCGGTGCAGATTCCCAAGTAACTATGCCATATGGATTCAGAGGTCTCTGCATGTGGGCAGAGATTCAACAGGAACTGGGCAAATGGTAGAGCTGGTGTTACAGAGCAAGCAGACTGACGTCTCCTGGGCTTCTTCTTGCCTTGCAATGCAGAACAGAAACAGAACAGGCTAAGGACTATTGACCTTTACCTACAACACCCTTTGCTTCCGCTACACCACCCCAAGCTTCACTTGGCTTTTTTTCTTAGCAGCTCAGCAGACCCCAGGACTTCTGCTTCTTCCAATTTCATCTCTTTCTGCCCTGCCAAAGGAGCATCTTCCCTGTGTGCCATTTCCTCCCAGCAGATGGCAGTATTCAATTTTGTTTCCCAGCAGCACTTTTCACCGTTGGAGGCCTGGGCCCAGTCCCTTTCCCTACAAAGCTTGTGTTAGTTTTGCAGTCTGGGTGGTCATGGAAGGAGGAAAGAAGTGCTTGGTAGTGCCAAAGAGTATGTCTTTTCTGCTCAAGTATGTTTATCCAGTTCTCTTGAACTTTGGGATTACAGATAAAAATAACCACCTTCCGTAGTGAAAGGAGACCCAAGTCGCACGATCCTTGAGCCCTGGGAGGGCAGTGAACGCCAGTCTCCTTTTTGCCTTGGACCTAGAACTCAGAAGTTGTAACAGGACAACTGGCTTCTGTTGTGAGAAGACTCAGGAAGGCAAGTTGGTCATAGCAAGAGATGTAGGTGGCTCATTTGTGGCAGTTGCTTAATCCGTGCCACGGTGACACTGGGCACATATTCTAGGACCCAGCAAGTCTGATGTTTAATAATTTCAAGCATAGTCTCATTGTCTATCCACATGTACCTTTTAGGACCTTGATATAAGACACAGAAGAATTAGATGTGGAATGAGCTAGAAGCCAGCCCCTTGGTAGGCACCCCACCTCATTGTTGACTGGGTCAGCAACACTTTTGTTTTCCAAAAGTATCCATTCCTTTCCCTGCACCCAAAGAATTCTCATTTAGGAAAACATGGTGCATGTAAGGAGTCAAAGCAAATGGAGTCCTCCGACCCAGCTCATCTTAAACTGCAGGGAGTAGAGTCAACCCCTGCATCTCTGGGTGGAGGAAACAGGAGCCTAGATAAGAAGACTTGAATTTCTGGGCTGTGTCTGACTTGTGTGAAGTAGGAATTTGGGGATCCTTGGTACCAGACCCCCCTTTCTGTAGCCATGCTGACAGGATTCTGAAATGGGGAGAATGCAAGGAGGGTAGGGAGAAATTTTTCTAGGGTGTCTGAAGCGGTCCAAGAGTGGGTGGGTGTCGTCACATTCAAATTTACAAACCTTTCCTGGTGCCTAATGGCCCGTAAGATCAAGTTCAGATTTGCTCACCTAGATAAAGGAGTTTCATAAGCTGCCCTCTGCTGACTTCTCCAAGTCAGCGAGCATGCTGACTTCTTGGTACGTCCTTGAAGACGTACCTTGACAGCACTCCTCCTGGAAAATGTTGCTCCAAGCATTTTTCTCCTTTGCCTGGCAAACATTCACAGCATCTTCTCCATGGTTGACTTGTGTCCTGTATGACTGTACCTGTTTGTCCTTCAGCTTTGTCCCTTCTTTGTTACTTGCTTGAGAATAAAGATCAAGTCTTCTTATCTGTCTTAAGCATCCAGCATGAGCCAGCAAAAGGTCACAGTGGGCAGTCTGTTGGTGACAAGAGGAGTGGAGTGGAAACTTCTAGTTCCTTTGGAAAGTTATCTCAAATGATGTTTTGCTGGGGCACACAAATGAAATGATACATTGCTAAAGCAAAGGTGAAGGGGTATACATATGACCCCACAGAGTAGGAGACGAGCACTGAGCATTGGTTTGGTTTGCTTTGCTTCACTTTTCTTCGATAAAGACATACATGTATTTGTTTGCCTTACACAGCATTAGTCTTAATACTTTACTGCTGTGAATAGATACCACGAAAAAGGTAACTCATAAGGACAACATTTAATTGGGGCTGGATTATGGGTTCAGAGGTTCAGTCCATTATGCTCAAGGCAGGAGCATGGCAGCATCCAGGCAGGCATGGTACAGCAGGAGCTGAGAGTTCTACATCTTCATCTGAAGGCTGCTAGCAGAATACTGGTTTCCAGGCAGCTAGGATGAGGGTCTTAAAGCCCACACACACAGTGATACACCTACTCCAACAAGGCCACACCTGATCCAACCGGGCCACACCTTCCAATAGTGCCACTCCCTGGGCCAAGCATATACAAACAAATACACTCCACTCCCTGGCTCCCATAGGCTTGTTCAAACACATGAGTCTATGAGGACTATACCTAGCATAGCATAATAAAAAAGTACATTTAGTCCAACTTCCAACGTTCCCATAGTCTATAGCAGTCTCAACAATGTTAAAACTCCAAAGTAAAGTCTCTTCTGAGATCCATCCAATCACTTAACTGTAATCCCCAAAACAAGATAGAAAACCAGCTGGGCAAACTCCAAACTCTGCATCTCCATGTCTGATGTCAGAGCAGTCTTTAGATCTCCAACTCCTTTTACTACTTTGTTAACTGCAACAAACTTCTTTCTCCTGGGCTAGTTCCACTCCCTGTTAACAACTTTCCTCAGTAGATAGCCCATGGCTCTGGTATCTCAAAAGCTTGGGGTCTCCAAGGCAACTTCAACTTTACAGCCTTTTGTTTCAATGTCTATAATCCACACATGATCTTCTGGGCTCTTTCAAAGGGATGGACACCCCAGCTCTGTGCTCTGTAGCACTCTAAGCTCAGGTTGATGTGCTCCACTGCTGCTGCCATTCTTGGTGATCATCCCACAGTACTGGCATCTCCAGTACGCTGGGGTCTTCCACTGCAACTAGGTTTCAGCATTGCCCTCTCATTGGATCTATTTGTGGTGCCAAGCCTTAACTTCTTTGCATGACCCCTTCAGTCCTGGGCTGTCAACTGCAACTGAGGCTGCACCTTCACCAATGCCCTTCCATGGTCTTTCACGGTGCCAAGCCTCAGCTGTTCTTCATGATTCCTTCATGCCTTCAAAACCAGTACCAGCTGGGTGACTCTTACACATTACTAAGTACAGCTGCACCACAAGGTAGAACCTTGGCTATCTCTGGAACACAGCTTCTTAGTGCCTTCAGAAAACACCAGATTTCACTTCAGTGATGCTGGTCTCTTCTTAATCACTGCTAAATTCTTAGCTCTAGCTGATCAGCATCAATTGTCCCAGTAATCCCTTCTGTTTTTGACTCTAAAAGCCAGAGCCAAATTGGTGAAACTGCTGAGTTCTGCTGCTTCCTGGGGATGGAACATAACCCCCTTGTTGTCAATGAATTTATTCTCTCCCTAAACTTGGTCACTTACTCTGTAAGCTGGAACTACTCAAAACTGGAATTCACTCTGTAGACTAACTTTGAACTTATAGATCTGCATACCTGTCTCCTAAATGCTGAGATTAAAGGTGTGGTCTGACATGCCTGGATTTATGCCTTTCTCTACTTGGAACTTGCTCTATACCAAGCTGGACTTAAAATCAGAGATCTGCTTGGCTTTGTCTCATCTGATTAAAGGTGTGTACTACCATGCTTATACCAAAAGTTAGTTGGGGGGAATCTTGCTCCAAATCCCACCTCCCTTAATCTATTATCTGCAAGAATATAGGATTCAGTTGCATTCTACTTCCTGATAGTCATTAATACTTGAACCGTATATTCTGTATTTTTCCTTTCTCGGCTTGCTATGCTTCTTCAAAACACTCTTCATGATACTGGAACAAAGTCTCTGTTGGGCTTTTTGAGGCTTCCTTTGTCAAGGCAATTAATATAAATCTCTTTATCTAAGCCTCAGGTAGACTCTTCAGACAAGGATGAAAAGCAGCCACATTCTTCACCAAAATACCACAAAAACAGTCTCTAGGTCACAAACTGAAATTCTCCTCTGGAACCTCTTGGGGTCGAGTCTGAACAGTTCAATTCACTCTCAGCAAAAACAGTCTTACATATTCCTACTTGGATAGCTAATTAAGCTCCACTTAAAGCATTCCATGGCTGCCCAAATCCAAAGTCCCAAAATCCACATTCTTGCAAACAAAAGCATGATCAGGCCTATCACAGTGATACGCTACTCTTGGTACCAACTTCTGTCTTAGTGTTTTACTGCTGTGAACAGACACCATGATGAAGGCAACTCTTATAAGGACAATATTTAATTAGGGCTGGCTTACAAGTTCAGAGGTTCAGTCCATTATCCTCAAGGCAGGAACATGGCAGCATCCAGACAGGCATTGTGCAGAAGGAACTGAAAGTTCTACATCTTCATCTGAAGGCTACTAACAGAATACTGGTTTCCAGACAGCTAGGATGATGGTCTTAAAGCCCACACCCACAGTGACACACCTACTCCAACAAGGTCTCACATACTCCAAAAGTGCCACACTTTCTAATAAAGCCACTCCCTAGGCTGAACATATACAAACCATCACAGCGTTGTTGAGCTCAACTTGTGGTAATACCGCCATTGAGAGAAACTCACCCAGGAACTGCTCCTGAGGTTCCTGTGGCAGCTTACTGCTTCCAAGGCCTTATTGGCAACCCTGGTGGTTTCTTCAGGATTGAAGAAACTACGGCTGCCTGGTTTCTGCTTGCTGAAAGAACTGGACTGTAGCTGCTGCTTCATGCCTGAGGGCTGCCTGCCTAGATGACTGGTCTGCAGCTGCTGAGTCGTATTTGGTGTTTGTTACAGGACTGCTGCCAAAGATAATCAAGCTTGTCCCCAATGAACTATTTGCTGAACAGTCTTCTTCCCCCATGTCACAATAACTTTTCTCTTCCACTACCTCTGCTTGTAGACTCTTCAGACAAAAGAAGTTGAACCCTTACTAAAAATATGTTGCAAAAAACGTATGCCTACAGAGGAGTTTGGGGTTGACCGAAATGCCAAACACAGAGTAGCTAAGGGATAATCTCAAAATTTATTACAGAGAGCTTGATGGATATTGCTACTGTTGATTCCCAAAGCATAGACAAGATAACCATTATCTGTCAGAGGCCTGCTCAGTAATAGTTTACACATAACACAGGGGCCTCAGAGTACAGAGGGCCTGAAGACTCCCTAAGGCTTAGTATTTTACTATATCCTAAATATTTTTGATATACACATATTTATCATGATATTTCTGACAGTATGTGATAAAATACCATGTTCTATAGAGCTTTATAGCCTCAGAGTAATAGATGTTGCCATATAGCCCAGAAGTATTATAGACTATACCAACCAGATTTGTGTAGTACAAGCTGTGATATTTCAACAATGATGGGATTACCCAATGATGCATCTCTCAGGGTATCATTGTGTGTGTGTGTGTGTGTGTGTGTGTGTGTGTGTATGTGTGTTTAGTTAGAGAAACTGTTGAGGTTTTTTACTATTTAATAACAGGTAGAATAACAGTGATTTTTAAACCACCTTAATATGGTAGGTTGTTGTATTTTTTGCCTGTTAATATCTTTGTAAGAGTTTTTTTTAATTTATAATCAAGTATACAAATAGAGCTTTACTCCTGAATTGTTATCCATAAATTGCAAACACACAATCATTCAGCCATTAGTGTTTGATGTCATTATGCTTTGGGTGGAAAAAAATCATACCCCAATCCATTGTGAAAACAGAGCTGTTGTAGAAACTCTGACCTACTTGGAAGAAACAAATCACTCAGGGTTAGGGAATTACCTTAGCATGCAGGAGGCCCAAAGTTCTATACCCAGCAAAACATGCGAGCATACAAACAAGAAATGTATATCTACATATAGCTGCTCATTTGTCTGTTGAAGGACAATAATACTTTATGTTAGAGTGTTCTAATTTTGTAAATAAATCCACTTGTTTGGACTGATAATTAGGGATTATATAGATGGAATGATTTATTAATTAATGCCAGTTAAGTATTATAGAACAATATAAGTACTGTATTTTATATTCTCTAAAGATATGTTTCTTTAAAGTAGCATTTCCTTAGAGAAACAATTCACAGTGTGTTTTGCTTGTTTATTTTTAGATAGGGTCTCACTAATTGTCTCTTTCTGGTCTCAAGTTTTAATCACTCTACCCATATTAGCCTTCTCAAGTACCAGGATTATAGATATGTGCCACTACATACAGTGTTAGTATAAACTGTGTTTGATTTTTATTAGATTATTTATTATATGTTATCATATTATGATTTGAATTATATGGCTTATGATGGGGAAGATGTGTATTGTGGATTTCAAATCACAGAACTGAGTACTAATGAGCTGAGTTGTGTATCTCAGGCTGCGTATTCTGCCATTCTGTGCCCCAGTGTCTTCATTTGTAAGAAGGTGGAAATAACTCACATGAGGGTTAAACGAGATGTATGCTGTGCTTTATTAGGAGATGGGAGGAAGCACTCTTCCCTCAAACCTCAGAAAGGAACAACTGCTACCCACATCCGGCCCTTAACCCTGGGAAGCTTATCCAGGGCTTGTGCTCAGCAGACCTGTCATAAATCTGTGTCATATAAAGCTACTACATTTGTGGGTGGTAAATTGTTATGAGAGCCATGGAATTAAACAGATTTTTACCATCAAAACCAAGAAGAAATAACACTGTATAAATTTAATTTGAAATATGTATTAATTAATTTAATTTTAACAAATAGAATTTAAATTTTAATAAAAAAGCAATGTGCATGTTTTTTATTTGGGCTTCACTAAATAGATAAGTATAAAATTACTATATATTCCAAATATAGTAGAGTATTATATAGGGAAGATACATTAAGTTTCTTCCATCTAACTGGAAATAAAGTTTTTAAATTCTATTATTTTTGTAGGACTTGGTTTGATGCTTTTTAAAACTGAACGGGCTTCTTACTTTTGTGTTGGTACATTTTTATTTTCAACTGAATAAAATTTACTAATGGATAATGTAACATGAAAGAGGTAGTGAGAGACAGAGGGAAGGAGGGAGGAGAGATGGGGCAGAGGAAAGGGAGAGAAGAGATAAACAATGAGGTAGAAGAATAGAGGAGAAGTTCTTGGTTTGGCGTGTGTTCTTATTGCTGTGAGGAAATACCATGACTGAAAAGCAAGGAGAGAAGGAAAGGGTTTATTTGGCTTGTATTTCAAAGTAGCTGTTCTTCATTTAAAGTAATGAGAACAGGAACTCAAACAGATCAGGAACCTGGAGGCAGGAGCAAATGCAGAAGTCATGAAGGGGTGCATCTTACAGGCTTGCTTCTCATGGCTTGCTCAGCCTGCTTTCTTATAAAGCTCAGGACCACCAGCCCAGAGGTGACATCACTCACAATGGGCTGGGCTCTCCACATCAATCACTAATTAAGAAAATGTTCTATGACTGGATCTTATGGAGGCATATTCTAAAATGAGGTTTCCTTCTTTCAGAAAGTTCTAGCTTGTGTCAAGTTGACATAAAACTAGCCAGTACAGGCAGGCAGACAGGAAGGAAGGAAGGAAGGAAGGAAGGAAGGAAGGAAGGAAGGAAGGATAGAAGGAAGGAAGAGAGGGAGAGAGGATAGAGGGAAGGGAGGGAGAGGAAGGGGTCAGAAAGAGAAGGAGGAAAGAAAGATAAAAGAATATATTACTAGGTAAGAATAAAGCAAATAAATATCCACTTATCAGTGACTACATTCCATGTGTATTCTTTTGTGATTGGGTTACTAGAAGCTCTGAATACTCAAGACACAATTAACATATCAAATGATTCCCAAGAAGAAGGAAGGAGAGGGCCCTGGTCCTGGAAAGGCTTGATCCAGCATTGTAGGGGATTACCAGAACAGAGAAATAGGAGGGGGTGATTGGGGAATGGATGGAGGGAAGAGGGCTTTGGGACTTATGGGGAGGGGGGAACCGGGAAAGGGGAAGGCATTTGGAATGTAAACAAAGAATATAGAAAATATTTAAAAAAGAAAAAAAAAGAAACTGAAAAAAATTAGAAGAAAAAAAAAGAATAAAGCTAATAACTACCACCATAACTGGCAACTCTGCTTCAATCTATGTGCAGACTTACAACCTTCTTCCATTAAGTCTACAGGTGTTTTAAAAACACAAAGAATGTGAAACATTTTAAAAGTCTCAACTCCTCCAAGTGACAACACATATGCACCTTCTTCCACATGCACACATGACCACTGCCATCACTACAGAACATCCATCTCAGAAACAACCCAGGAAGCATGTAAAGTCTGTCCCCTACCCTTTCAGTAAATCTACCATTTATATTTTCTATAACCTATATGTAAACTTTGTTCATAGTCTCTCTGTGCATAAAACAACACCAATTTCTTATTTTCAAAACTTACTAAGACAACCTTTCAGGTGCTAGCATCATACAAGATCTCAGAGATGTATAAAAGTGCTTTAAGTTACTAGTAATTTTACTTTTACTTTTTTGATTGCAATTTTAAGTGATTTTCAGTGTTGTTCCACACATGGTGCTTGAAATCAGCCATGCTCACTCAGTGCCTGTTGTTTTGCCAGAGTATTTCACTGACGCTGACCCTGGTGCTGTACCTGATGGTGCACAGATCTACTGTGGGAGAAGTCTTCAGACTCCACCCCACATTTCAAGCCCAACATGGTCATGGCAAAGGAAGACATCACTTGAAGGATCAACAAACGTGCCTATATGAATGTGGAGAACACAGATGGCACAAGTGTAAGTTCTAGAAACAAAGCCAAACATCAGGTTTGGGAAATGCAGGAGCTGGAGGTGTCTGTACTGCGCTCTAGTCCTCATGTGCAAAAAAGTAATCAAAAAGGACTCTCAGGATGACTCAGCAGTTAAAGGGGATTGCTGACAAGTCTGGTGACCTGAATTTGATCCTAGAACCCCACATGGTGGAAGAGAACTGATAAGAGTTGTCTTCTGACCTCCACATGTGGGCCTTGGCATATACATATATAGCACACACATAAACATACCCTAAGTAATAAATAGATTGTTTGTAAAAAGAAGAATAGTAATGAAATGGGGTGAATATACAGTTTCATTTTATGCACATGAATGCAAAACGGTGTAAAAATACTTTTTACGGAGCCACCGCAAATGATCAGTTACATTGAATTCACTGTTTAGTCCGTGTGTGAATATTCATCACTATCATTGGCATCGGTGCATCTCCATGGCAACTAGATAGCAAAAGAGGCTAACTAGATGAATGTTGTTAGGAGGCTGTTGGTATTCAGGGTCCTCTGGTTTATGCACACTGCTATCCATTATAATAGACTCCTTTCGCCAAATTCCTTTCTATTCTTCATGAATCCCCCTCCTTCTTGAGCTTGTCCATGGAACCTCCCATGATTGCCCTGTACATGAGGGACCACTCTCTGAACTGTTGCCCAGGCTGGCATTGGTCAGATCAGCTTCCAAATGCTGCAGATCTGAACCTTTCATAGAGTCACTGAGCCGGAAGAGGCATCAAGGAGCACAGAGTAAAAACCCCTAATTTTACAGATAAAGAGAATGTACTCCAGAGAGTTTGGCATCTTGTCATAGATAATTTCAGACAGTGACTGGGACCCTGGCTTCTTGGCTCCTGTCACCAGTTTTTATGCCACTAAGGCAGACTGTTGTCAGTGTTTCATGCCTCTGCAGACCTCTTCACTAGGCTGTAAAACCCACTTAGTAATGTTTTGACCCTAGAGTATGTAGTAGTGGAAAATAGTTACTTCATGATTATTTACATAAATACCAATCACATTCTCTGTAATAGAGGATGCAAATAATTTCTGGTCACCCTCAAGTTGCTGAGAAAGGAATATAAAGAATATAGTCTAACTACACTGTGTCTAAAATGGCAAATTCTTTATTCTTCCTTCTCTTTACATACTAATGTAAAAAATGTATGTTACTAATGTACTTCTGCTAATATGAGCCATATACTCTACTAATAATAGTGTATTCATGAATAGCATACTCATATTTATAGTTTGCATTTGATATAACACCAAGGCATTGCAACTCCATTAAGCATATACATGTCTGAGATCATATTAATCTCCAAATCCAATGTTATGAAACTTCAGAGTCAGTGTTATGAAAGACAAAGACAAAACAAAAAATATTTCCGATTAAAGGGATATGAAAAGAAATGATCACAAAGTGTGGATTGGTATTAGGATCTGGGAAAGAAAATGAAGGACATACAGAAGACATTTTGATAACTGGCAAAATTTGATTTTGAACAATGGGTTTAGAGAATCATGTTGTGTTAATGCTCAACCTCCTAATTTTCTTACCACAGCATGTTTATACAAGGGGGGAAAAGATAGCATTGTTTTCTTGGAGGATTAGTGATGAAATATCTAAAAGAGGCATGATGCTACCAACCAAATTATGTTTGTGCACGTATGCATGCTTGCACGTGTGTGTTATGAAACTATACACCAAGCCAAATTGCCATCATTTTCCTTAGATCAACTATAACAACATGCAAAAAAAATCATCACAGTTGGGCTTAGAGATTGCTCCCAGCGCTTCAGACAATGAGGTGTTGGGAGAGGATAGCCTGTATGCCCACATGAGTAACCAACTATTCCTGACTAGTGTTTTGCATTTCTGCCTTAATTACATGTGGGTTCAAGGCTGAGCTAATAAGGAAACCTAATAAATTCATTGATTCCTCAAGGTGAACTTTGATTAACTATAACTCGGTTTGTCACTGGGAGCTTTCGAGATGTTTCCTACAAGTCCTGATGATGCTATGAAGCCTAAGGAGGAAAGAAAGGTAGAGAGAGGTGGGTAATAGAAAAGTCTCCATGGTTTGTGACTAGGCATTCCCCAGAGCTATGAGAGATGTCGTCCATCATCCCGTTCATGTTTGTATCATAGTACCAAAGACGTAGTAACCCAAGGGATAAAAAAATACATACACATTCAATTAATGTGTAAGCATGTTTCTGAGCGAGCATGGGCTTGTGTCCAATGTCTTTTAAAGTTCTCTGAGCTGACTAAGCAGAACGTGGCCTGGTTTTGATCACAAGAACATTTTGATAAAGAAGAGAAAAGAACTTCAGGAAAGTCAACATTTGAAGAAGCTTCTTTTGGAGATTCGGTCAGAAAGACCCCCAAAACACAAAATCTGCCTTAGACACTGTCTCACAACTTTTGTTCATATACTATGGAGAAATCTGATTCTGTGATGTGTGTTTTGTGCAGGCTGACCCATTGTAGAGTACACATTGAGGTATCCAGGACACAACTTGAGATATAGGTTCTTTGTTCCTAAAACTGGCCAGTATCTGTATCAAATTGGCACTAGCTAGAGTTCTCTGGCAGGAGGAACCGCAGTGGAGAAAATGCCTCCATCAGATTGCCTACAGGCAAGGCTTTAGTGCACTTTCCTGATTAATGATCAAGATGGGAGGGCCTCGGTCATTGAGAGTGGTGCCACCACAGGGCAGGTGGCCCTAGTGCCATAGGAAAACATACTAAGCAAGGCTTGGGGATCAAATCAGTAAACAGTGTGCCTCTGCAGTTTCTGCTTCAGTTCGTGCCTCCAGGTTCCTGACCTGACTTTTTTCAGTGATATATTGTGATCAGGACTAAAAAATAAGCTGAAAAAAAGCCTTTTTTTTTTGGTTCCTAAGTTGCTTTTGGTCCTGGTGTTTGTTAGTTTGTTTGTCATCGAAATAGAAACCTTACTAAGATTTCAACTGAACACACACACACACACACACACACACACACACACACACAAAAGGAAAACCGTATTTTAAGGGGCACATCTGTGGGTCTCAGTATTCAAACACCCACAGTCTAACCCAGCAGTGGGACTAGCACTTAACAGCATCAAACCCCAAATTTCCTGTGACACTGCCATTTGTTGCATAATACTGGCAAATTGCCAAGGTCTTTATAACCCAATTTCTTTGCCTATAAAAGAACCCCGATCAGACTATCTTCTCTGTTTCCTTCAGCAATAGTGATTATAAGTTCATCAACAGCCCTCTGGGTGATTCTAAAGAAAGTTGTGAGGTGAATTAGAGACACCTTATAATATTAAGTTTTTAATGAAGAATCTGTCCCCAGGGTTGCCAAGGCTGAGTGACAAGCTTGAGTTGCTCCATCTGTGCCCACCAATGGGCTCCGACCACAGCCCAGCGGTTCGCTTGTCAGAAGCTGCCTGGCAACAAGAATGCTTCTGATTCAGTGAAAAGCAAAACCATATGCATGTTCATGGCTTCCACTTCTACCAATGCTCAGGGAGTGTTCACTGGAAACTCCCCTGCGACAAATTGGGTTAACGTGTGAAACCTCATTGTATTAATTTCGGGGGGGGGTGGATGACAGTAAGATGGAATGCTGGGAGAGATGAGTTGAACTGATTGTCTAGGAAATGTAGGGCGTAAATTCTCCTCCAAATATAAGCACCTGGGTGTCTTCTCTTTCCCCTCTCCTCCAGCCTTAGAACACATGCTCCAAGACTGTTTAGATCGGCTGAATTTATAAATTAATTGCAATTAAATGTAGCAGGCCAAGTGGTTCTTTGGAGCTTTGGGAAATCCCAGGCCTGAGAAAGTGACCTTTAGCCCTGTTATCCCTGTCCCTTTGCCAAATATCTTTTTCTCCCTCCATCTATACCAGGTGATTGAACAAAAGAAGCAAGTGAGGGCGGAGAGAGCACGGGCTGGAGCTGTTGCCCTGGTCTGCCCTATTGAGTCATCACCATAATGTGCCAAATTACTCAAATGAGTCTGGTCATGTTCACATCGAGCAGCCAGGAGGAGATTCTGAATGACTCGCACGAGGACTTGAAATGCCAGCGGGATTCGTATAATCAACGTCTTGGCTGGTGCCAAGAAGGGTGGGTGGAGTCGTGTGCCACATGCAAGGGATTCCTAAATGTTTACTCTAATTTACTGGCTGGTTATATTTGACTTCTGTGGGTTGGCACAGCAACCGTTCTGTTTAATTCTGGCTCTTCTAATTGTTGGGGGAACACTTGAGGACTTTTAACCTAATGTTTAAAACGCAGTTGTTTGGGGGCCTCTGTACCTTCTCCTTTGGAATAGCTCTTGGTCTTTCCGCTTCAGTTCATCTGCAAGCTCTAGGACAGACAAGCTCATTTTTTTGTTTCTGGATTTTACCGCTAAAAAGTACTTGTCTCTTTTGTGCTTTCTTTCTCTTTCTGTTCTATAATGGAGATAATCATAGCACCTTTTGGGGTTATTGGAAAAGTTAAACAAACTAATACATGTTAACATAGCATGATAGTGTGGGTATAGTAAGTTCTCAATAAATGCAATTTGACTATAGATTCCCACAATGCATTATTCTGAGTTCAATATGTGTAGATCACGCAGGATTGTTTGGGCTCGCAGACACTCTTATATCGAAGTGACATTGCTAACTAAAAGGTCACAGAAACCCAGACTCATTCAATGCTAGATGCCCACAATACCATACAAACTTCACAGCTTCAATTCTGGTCACTTTCAGAAGGATTTATCTAAAGGTTGATGTTGAAATGTCTTTTGTTACAAGCTGCTCTTCACCTAAAGACATAGAAAGAAGAGGAATTTTACTTCCGCTCTCTGAAGACTCCCGCTCAGCACTCCCTCTATTCTAGGCTCCGGCCTCTGGCTCCAGTGTGCACCTGAACTGCCGGGGGTTCTGTTCAGACACAGAGTCTGATACAGCAAGTCTAGGGAGGGCTGGGATGGGCTGGAGGGATGCGAGTCTGCTGCTTCACAGCAGTTGCTGTGCTCAGTGAGGATCTGCCTGCCAGGTTGGGTCAAGCCGAGGCACCGGCCTGTGGTGCTGAGCCAGTGCCCATCTTATAGGTTACCTTGGTAACACTGTGAGGTAGGGGAGTACATGAGATGTCTAGGAAAACATGTCTCAACTCTGGCTGCCTATGAGAGTCACTTAAGCTTTATAGTATTCCTGAATCTGCATTGTCCTAAAGAAATGAAAACCTCGATAGGGGTGTAGGAGAGACAGCTCAGAGCTTAGGGCATGCACAACTCTTACAAGAGATCTGAATTCAGTTCCCAGAACCCATGTCTAATGGCTTTGTGCAACACACACACACACACACACACACACACGCACGCACGCACGCACGCACGCACGCAGGCACGCACGCACGCACGCGCGCGCGCACACGCACACGCGCACACACACATGCACACAGTTGTATACACACACAATTTTAAAAGTAACAAAAATGAAAACAGCAGCAACAAGGGCCTTGACAGGGTTTTCAAATGGTTTGAACTTTTAGAAGACTAGCATACACAACATAAGGCACAAAGATAAGCACCACTGCATTAAGACAGAGGTCTCAGACATTAGCAAGTCTCAGGAACAGTGGAAAAGGCTTGCTATAATGAAGATTAACTGGGCCCCATTCCCAACCTTTTTTATGTATATTTTGAAACAGCCCCAGGATGTATCTCTTAACAGTTTGGAAAGAGGCATATTAGCAGGTGAGCAGGTAGTGCTGGACACTTTTGGGAATGCACAGGGAGGCATGGGTCCCAGGAAGTGATGTCCCCATTACCACCTTGTCAGAATCAAATACCAGATACGTTGGTATTGAGGGAGGCTCCAGGCAAGGTCAGACTGTGAGGCAGAGGTCACCTGTGCTTAAGGACAATCCTGGGAGCATCAGAGCTTGCCTGTGAAAAATCCAGTGCCAGAAAAGAAGGGAGTTAGAGTGGAAAGAGAAAGACGAGGCTAGAGAGATAAGCAGCAGCCAGCTCACAAAGAATGTCATGTGCCATTCAGAATTTATTCAGGGACAGGAGGGTGGCAGTGAAGGATTTCAAGTAGGAGAGAGACATGGTCAGCATCCCTTCTTAAAAACATTCTGGCAGAAGGGTGGACACCAGACTGTGATAGGGTGGAAGAGAGATTCCAAAAAAGAAAAGAAAAGCTATTGTCATTTTAGATGTTTACTTGCAAATTGATTTAGTGTTGTGTTTTTTCTTAGACAACAAGCTACAGCTTGCATTTAATGTACTAAACCTAGAATGGGCACAGGAGAGTGGACAGTGGCTGTGAGAGGCGGGTAGACCATCTTCCGAGAGACTGACATGTGAGCCAGAATCACAGGTGAACAGTAGAAAAGATGGCCATTCAACCTAGGACTCATGTCAAACGTCTTCGGGGGAATTTGTTAACAACTCCAATAATAATTATTCAGTGACAAATGCTTGATCTGAATGTATCACTTCAATATAGAAAACAGGAAATAACTGGTCCAGGAGAGTGAGCACTGCAGTCATGAAAACATTGAAGTTGTCATCTGAACAATTGAAATTTGCCTGCGGTGATGCCAATCCTAGTCAAGGCAAGACCTCATATTCTTTCTCCACCTCTTTCAACTATAGGCAGAGAGACAAGGAACTGAATGGGGTGACAGAGACCAACTGTTACTCCCTCCTCATCTACACACACGCACACACACACACACACACACACACACACACACTTTGTGTATATCAACCTCAGGGTGGAAAACTGTCCTGTTGGAGCCTGGTGTCTCTGACGTTCATGTCCGTCCACAGACTCTCAGAGCACCACATTATTTTTAAATTAGAAATTTCTGAACACACAGAGGATTCAGAGCTCTTACAGCTAAATGCTAAGGAAATATTTATTGATGTCAAGACACTTTAAATTATGGTTTTTGCCTCCTAAAATATTCCCGGAACTGTCAAATTGGCCACTAAAGGAAATCCCCCAACCTTTCTACTGTGTTCAATTTCTAGCTACTTTTGGAAATGAACATGTTCTGCTATTTACAAGCATTGAAAGGACAGGTGCAATTGTTGGCCGACTGATAGCCAACATCTTCTTGCTCTGTCCATTAGCCTACTCTGCCTTCCCAGTGATAGCATGGAATATGTTTTCATTTTTCCAATCCTACAGAGGAGAAAATGATAGGTATAGAAATTAGCTATTGTGTTGTCCAAAACAACGTATCTGACATGGCAGAAAACTGGAACTAGTTTTGTCTGACATGAACCTTATCAGTGAGCTTAAAGAATGTAAGTAAAGTTGCTCTTCTTAGTTGGAGGAAGGATTGAGGGCCATGAAGGGGATAAGTACTCTACATGAAGACCAGAGTCGACTAACCTGGACCCTTGTGGGCTCTCAGAGACTGAACCACCAACAAAAAAGCATATGCTGGCTAGATCTAGGCCTCCCCACATTTATGTAGCAGATGTGAAGCAAGGTCTTCATGTGGGTTCCCCCAAAACAGGAGTGAGAGCTATCCCTAAAGCTTTTGCCTGTCTGAGGAATAGGACCCCCTAGCTGGCTGCCTTGTTTGGCCTCAGTGAGAAATGATGTCCTAGCCCTAGAAAGATTTAATGTGCCAGGGTTGGCGGATACCCAGAAAGGGGGGTCTCCACCCCCTCAGAGAAGAAGGGGAGGAAAATGGGGGGAAGAGACAGTATGACAGGGGACTCGGGAGACAGCAATTAATAAGTGAAGTGAACAACAACAAACAAACAAGAAACCCAAATGCAGATGGAGAGAAAGAAAACACCAGAAAGTGCCTTTCCCCGGCTTTGTGAATGAGGACTAGGATCCAAGGGCAAACCTTGCCTAAGATTAAAAAGTATTTTATTCTGTGAAGCAGGAAAAAAAAAACTTACTCTTCTTGGAGAAAACTAAAACTAAATTAAAAACTCACCTCTGCCTCGTTATTTGAAGAAGGAGGCAAGCACCCCTGCACTGTGGTGCTGAGCTGTGTCCTGCCCCAAGTTCAGATCTGCTGAAGCAGGATTTGAACTTCAAACCTAACTCTCACCCTTGATCTTCATTTTTGTCACATGAAATGGTGCCTTGAAACACTGGGTTACGTGTCCTCTCAAAGTGAACTACAATGCCCCCCCCTCCAGTCAATCCTGAAAGCAGTAGGTGGGAGGCGTTGACTGGACCTCATATTTTTCAGTATCTGGTGTGTTTATTCTCACTGTACTCAACCCAATGCCATTCACAGAGAATGCATGATGTATTTGGAGGGATTTCTGATGCTAACATCAAATAGGTGGTAGTGCAACCATTTACATTTCTGTCTTTGGCTCTTAGCGATCAAGCAATGCTCATGGACAAAACACTGGTATCTCCTGGAATTTATCAGAAATACAACTGTGCACAAATAAGGATCTATCACTACTTGATCACAATGTATACTTTACCAGCCCTCCCTTCCTCTTAACCAAGGCAAGGCAACTTACCTACAAACCTACAAAATATTAAATTGTTCTATGGAAATGGGCCTCTTACTTTATCTAGGATACACAGGCTGCAAAAAAGGAGCCTCAGCAAAGACTCCTAAAGACACGGGGCCCTTCAGAGCTTGTTTCCTGCTGGATAACTCACCAGATCTTTAAAACTGGAATGCGGAGCAAGGGTTCAGCCAAGGAGCTGCTGAATGCTAACGGAGCAATCTGCTCTCCCTGACAGCTCTTAGCGATGACTTCTGGAATGTGTTTGGTGAAAGGAGAGCAACTTCTTCAGAGGGAAGATACTGATGCAGCCAGGCTGAGGTTAGGACCCGTGGGAACAATACTCCAATGTTATCAGAGTTTCCTTGGCCTCCAGCTCCATCCCCAACCTGGCAACAGAAGGGAAGGCATGTCTTACAGGCCGAAGCTGTCAGCTGCCATTCTTATGAATAGACGTGGGCTTTCCTCTTCCTCAGGGGAACTGAGGTATCATTGATCAATTCTTGCTTAGATTGAGAGCATCTTTGTGGTTGCCTTTTTTTTCCCCAACAGATCTGGAACCAGGAGCACAGTAGCATAACTTCCACTTACCTGCTCAAACCTTTTGGGCTTATTAAATGCCAAATAGGAAGAGGACTTTTTCCTTCTTCTGTACCATCAAGTTTGAGTTCCATTTATCAATAAATAGTTAACAAAATGGGGGGGCAGGGTTTTTATTTAATGCCCTAGACTTTCCCTCAGTGTTTCAGGAAAATAAGAATCTCAAGAATTACACATAACTGACATCACCATACACCTAACCATTGGGAATCTTGAAGTGCCCTTCCAGATAAACACTATCCCCTTTTATCACCATGGTTAAGGGAGATTGTTAATACCAGCTGGTTAATCTTAGTGAAGGTTTCAAAATGTGACCATAACGGGTTAGGCAGCCTAATGATGTTTGAGCATAAGAGGGTAAAGGAAGATCCAGCAGTAACAAAAAGAGATGCATTGGAGAGAGAGTTGTATTCACAGTTTTTCGTTTTACACACATGCACACACACACACACACACACACACACACACACACACACGAGACTCATACAAAAATACCACCACCCACCTTTTGGGTTTCATTTCTGGGCTTAGGTCAATGTCTGGGAGTTGGGGTCACTGACCATCTGCCCCCACCCTACCACCCCAATCACTCTTTTATTGGGGTTGGCAAGCCTTCCAAGGTAACTGTGGACAGTTAGTAAACCCACCTGGGGCTTATAAAGATACTGGGCCCTTGATTAGCATGTAACAAACTGAGCCAAGGACATGAGTTTGTACACCTGGCCGGGAAGGACAAACTGATCAGAATTAATCAACCCTGACACATTTCAAAAGGCTGTTATAAATGGGTAAGACATCTAGTGTGAACCTGGCTTGTTGGACCCAACAGGAAACCCCAGAAAAGATTTTTTACCTCACCTGGGAATTCTGTAGGCTCTACAAAGAAATCGTGAGTTTTTCTACTAACTACTCTCACAGGTATTATTAGTTTTACATCCTGGTCTCTGGTAGAATTATCAGGGCTCAGGCTGTATAGTGTGGCCATCAGAAGATTTGTTTTCCACTGGGAAGATGGTTTATTTTTGTCTTTCTTTAGCTCCATAGTTACATGGGGTTCTGGGAAAAGTGAGGTTGTCTATTGATAAACCAAGTTCTCAGAAGGGTGAGGTGCTGGTGAACAGAAGACAACAGTCAGACAGTCAGGCTTCCGCCCTGTGACTCTCCCTAGATGTGCTTGGGAACACAGGCAAGTCTTTATGCAAAGGAGGCTTTCCCTTGAAGCACACCTGATTACACTCAACCTGGATTCAAAGAGCCCTGCGCCATGTCAAAGGAAAATGTTCTATCATAAATCTGCAGAATTGGAAAAGGTCAAAGTCACTCTCAGTAATTAGCCTGCTGAAATACAGTGGTCTGCTTTTTGTTTAACCTTTTAAGAAAAGGGCTCTGGTCCCACATGCTCCAACAAGCAGCCTTTCATCAAGCACACCCTCCAGGCTCCCGCCCCTCTTTCCTTCCCCTACCTGCAGCCCTGGCAGAGCATGGTTTTAGTTTGTTGCTTAAATTCTCCAGCCTTAGCTGTATTTGTCTTTCCTTCTTAGCACACTCTCTGCACTGCTAACCACCTGAAGTTTATGGAAAGGAACCACTTTGGAGTAAAGCAAGCCACATAGAGAAAGACCTGGATGTCTATAATATGTCATTTTCAATACCCAGAGAAATCTGTAGGCATTCACCAGTAGCTAGAATATATGTTGTTTTGGCCAAGCAGGTTAAACAATCAAACTTATTAATTAATTTAGCCTCTGCTATTATGTTGAACATCTCTGGATAATTGAGTAGCTATTCTATTGTAGATGTGTGGTGTGTCATCTCCACTGAGATATGCTGTTCGTGTCAGATACGCATTGGATTTTGAAGGCAGTAAAACGAAAAAGATGTTAAATTATATTATCTCATGTTGATTAGGTGTTGAAATAATAATAGTTTGGATATATCAGGTTATATAAAAGACATAATTTAACTTGATTTCATACTCAGGGGGCAATTCAAAGGAATTTAACTTAGGAATTAAAAGTCTATGGCTAGCCTTAGCTACATAATGACCCAGTTTTTAAAAACCCAAAAAGAAAAGACAAAGATGACTTTTACCTGTCTCATTGCTTTAGGAATTACAAAGTCATATGAAATTGTAGACATGGCTCGCCTACCTCCATTGGAACGTGCTGGGGCAGTGGGTCATTTGCCTTCCAGATATGTGAAGAGAAAAAGGAGCAATGGGAGAGATTTCTTCGAGAATCACATGCTCTGGCATCTAATTCTGTACTGCTTGAGGTTATGTGTGTGTGTGTGTGTGTGTGTGTGTGTGTGTGTGTGTGTGTGTATCTTGCCTTATTTTCTTCAAGAAACTAAACAGTTTTATTTGTTGATTTTTTTTCTTTTGCTCCCCTTTGTAAGCACAGAGTATAATGGAATATAGCAAATTACTAGGGCAATTCCTGAATGGAGAGATGGGCGTGAGTCTGAATTTTGGAAGCCAGGCTTAGTAATTACTACATCTTAGTGATTACTACATCTCCTGACTTAATATACTCAGGTACCTCTGAGACAAATTCTGCCTAGCGGGCTGTGGGTGAAAGGAAAGTTCACCTCTGAGCTGAGTGACTCCTGTCCAGAAAGCTCTTTATCCTTCTCCGCCACGGCAGTCAGTTACCTATGCTATGGAAACTGTTTCTGTAAGCTGCGTCCCAGATGACTTGAAGATATACTCACTGTTTGCTCTTAGCTGGTGAATCTCAGGGACTCTTTCCGACAGCAACAGCACCTTGTTTCTGCTCAGAGAATGCAGCTATTGGATATGAATCAGGCAGAGGCTGTAGAGCTAGTTCTGGAAATCTCACATTTGTACAGATGTTTATTTTTTACTAACTAAAAACAAAGAGGGTATTATTGCAATCTCTTGCATCAAGAGTGAGCTTCATTTACAAAGTCAGAGTTAGTGTGTCTGCATTTAAAAACCTTAATTGAACTGATAACAAGACTAATGAGTTAGGAGTGTCAGTCAGATTACTATGGGAAACTTCTCCCTTGAGCAAAAGAGGCAACTATAAACGAAGCATCCTTTTAAAGGGAAGTTTCAGATCTCCTTGAGTGGCACTAATTGATATCTCTTGGATCATTTGGCTCACTTTGTCACTGGTTTTGAAAACTGACTGTATTCCCTGCCTTCCTTTCACTGATTTATCAAGGAGGTAGCATGGAGGTCTCATTGAAAAAGCGGGACTGAATAATGAGTGAATTTGGAAGACATGAATTCAAAGGGGATTAATCCCAATGAAGAGACCTCCAAGTAAAGAGTGAAAAGATATAAGGTAATCGAATCTAATAGATTGCTAGTAGAAATTGAGTCTCAGGCTTGGAGTTGACTTGTCTGGCTTAGAGAAACTCCATCCTTCATTTCCTAAACATGGCCTTTTATGATGTATTCTAAATAAAACATTTATCATCCATATGTATTTCAACTCCCATGTCTTCTCTCACCTTGCAGAAGAGTTTCCATTTATGGCACTGATTAACAACTCAGAAGATAAATGAATCATTTTGCTATACACAGGAATAGTGCAGTATGGCTAATGGGCTATATATTTGGACACTGGTTTGCCTCTTTGCTACTCCAACTGGGGGTAATACCTAAACTCTATTGTTTGTGGAGGCTCTAAGAATGTTATATGTGTCACCAGACTGAAGTAGAGACCCTTTATAGAAGCTGAACATAGTGCTAGTAGGACCGCGGGATGGACTCACATCGTACACACCCTTTTTCTAGCTGAAACATTGGCAAAGGAAATGAGAAAGATGTGGGAGAGTCTGGGTTATTCTGGGAGCAGAATCTCCTTCAGGCTAAGTGGCTGGTGAATTAGTTTCTTCCTTCCCCGGGTAGTGTGCATCCTGCCTGCCTTGGAGTGGCCTCTTTAGAAGAAGAGTCTGAGATGAAAAGTCAGATATGTGTGATTTACTGAAGGAGTGTTGGGGTGGGGAGACAGGAGCAGGAGGGGCAGGGATTAGAGATGAGTAAACATGAGGTCTCCTGGGCTCCAGCTGCAACCCGGGCCTTGGGGCCCAGGCACATGGGATCATGCATTGTGCCACAGCAACAGTCAGAACTTTGTGTCAGAAACTCCTATTTTTATGCTCCTGACTCAGAGTGTCATTATATATGCATTGCCCTAAGTAGGGGGCAGAAACTGCTGGGGAAAGTGGCTCCTGACAAGTCATAGCAACTCTAGAGAAGTTGGGACAAGAGGTAGGTTGAGAGGCACTAGTAATGGCAACAGCTGGGGTAGTGAGAGAACATGCCCAGGGATGAAGACCTTACCAGGGTGTTCACAATGCCAGCAGCATCCTGCACTACCCATGTTCACACTTCTCCAGCTGTCTATGTTCTGGGCCTCCATATCTCTTGTATTCTAACTTCATATTTCACCGATCTAAAAGGAAGAGCCTGCTTGTGGGCAAGGGAGGGGCATACTTACTTTTCCCCAAATCCTCTTCCACCTTGGATAATCTACATTGTTCTCTTAATACCTAAAAGGCTGATCAATTTAGCTTTTCTGCCAATAAATGACCTTTTGTAGAGAGAATGTCAAGTCAAGGAGTAGTTGTGAAGGTGGAGATGTAAGGACGTCTGTTGTGTGGCAATTTCAGGAGATCAGCCTTCATTTTGGAGGGTAGCTCCTAAGACTCTTCATGCACTATAGCAGTAGTTCTCAACCCTTCTAATGCTGTGACCCTTTAATACAGTTCCTAAGTTATGGTGACACCAACCATAAAATTATTTCCTTTGCTACTTTACAACTGTAATTTTGCTACTGTTATGAATCATAATGTAAATATTTGATATTCAGAATATCTAATATGTGACCCCTGTCAAAGGGCCATTAGACCCTCTAAAGAGGTCATGACCCACAAGTTGAGAACACTGACCTAGAGGGAGGTGAAGCATTCCATCCTGAAGGGAAGGAATTAAGCTCGGAGTATAAACAACTGAAAGATTTCAGGAAGTCCCTGAAACTGACCAGATCCACTAGGTTGTTCCTCCCCCAAGTATAGATAATCCATAAAGACTTGTATCAGCCACACTAGTGCAAAGAGACAGAGACCATCCCAACTACCTAGAAAATTCTCAACAAGCTGAGTTAGCCTAGAAAGGCTCAAAGCTATTAAACCAATAGGAAGAAACCAAAACAAGGCAAACTACCCCGAAGAGGTTCAAACCAACTGACCTAGGTGGGAACAACACTTTCCTGCAGACTGTGCAGCATACTCCAGGTTTCATATTCCCATGATCCATGATGGGGTGGGCTTTGAGTCATTTCTGCTCATAGCCCCTCAGCCAATCCCTGAAAGTAACCCAATAAAACGCAATGTTTAACGGTTGGACTTTGCTGTTACCCTTACATTG
Organism: Apodemus agrarius; assembly: GCA_964023405.1. NCBI lineage: Eukaryota > Metazoa > Chordata > Mammalia > Rodentia > Muridae > Apodemus > Apodemus agrarius. The sequence goes on along the minus strand of OZ030008.1, from coordinate 47,225,339 downwards.
GTCTGCTGTTGTTTCCATTTCTGAAGTGACTAGATGTTTCTTCACATATTACTAGAAATAGTAGTGGGTTGGATTTGATCCAATATCAAATTGGATCAGTAACTCTTGTCTGTAGAGAACTGGAAACAGAGCCTCAGGAGGGCTGATCAGGTACCCTGAGCATCCCACCACCACTACCACATTGACTTACTAGAGGGCTAACTTTGTTAAGTCCACACACACTATATGAAGTTTGGGGTGGGACTTGCAGAATCCAGATGCTAAGGAAACCTGGTATTGTCAGGGAAAGCTAAAAGCCAGGGCTAATCCCATCTGGGGAGGTAGTGAGGGTGAGGCCTGTCTTGCTCTCTTTGGCATAGACAGTAAGAACAGCAAACCACCCAGGCAGGCTGTAGCTTCCTCTATTTTGTTGTTGATCTTGTTTGGGGCTTTCTGTTTGTTTGCTTGTTTGTTTGTTCATTCATTTGTTTTATCTCTACTTTTTAAACAATTTACCTTTGCCTTTCTATTTTCTTCCCCATATCCTTTCTCTTATTCCAAAGTCATGCAGCACAGTAATAAACAGTTCCTCTTCATCCTCTTAGTAGACAGTAGTGTCCAGTGATGAGGACAGTCTACATGACCCAGCTAGGACATGCTGAATACAGACATTATACAGAAAAATACAATTAACCATCTGGCCCTCTGGCTGAGAGTCTACATGATGAGCATCCTTCATTCTCAAGAACATCTACTGCAGTGGATAGGGAGTGGGGTGTGGACCTAGACAGTCTGCTCTCAATACCGACTCTGCTGCCAGCTCTGTGAGCTTTGAATGTGTTACTAACCTTGCCCTGCCTTTCTTTCCTCAAAACTCTCCCCAGCACTTGACTCTTCAGAGCTGAGGGTAAATATTTTCCAAAACACAGGTGGTATAAAAAAATCAATATAAATCCTACTGAAGGCATTCAAACACAGAGGTAAAAGAATCAACTTTCATGGCCTCCTAAACAGAAAATGAAATCGTGCATTGCAAAGAAACCAGAATTTTCTTAAAAGTGTATACAGCAAGCACTCCATACCAGAGTGGAAAACAACTTCTATGACATGCTGAGGAGAATGTGAGCCAGTCATCTTTCAAGCATTCCAGCCACAGAACACCACAAGCTTTCTTGAACAAGCAAACAAACAAAGCATCACAGCGTTTAATCCCATCGGCCAATGAGAGACTCCACAGGAAACCGTGAACCAGGGTCGCGGCGATAAAACGTTGCTGATGGTAAACATTCGTGTTATTTAATAGCAATAAAAGCCAAGGAACCATTGAAGTCGCTGTAACAGAACAGAATGTAAGTGTCATAAAACTAAAATATAAAAAATAATATACACAATAAAACAAGGAATGCGCATTTCCACATTCTTCCATCAGAACAGACAATAGATACTATCTAGGGGCTATGTTTGCACATTGTTCTTTTAAGCAATAGTTGAGGGATGATCGATTTTTGTGAAGCGTCTTGTTCTTTTCGTTCTGAAGTTGAATTGTTTCTTGACTTTTCTGCCTTCAACTTTGAAGTCAAGACAAAGAGCAGATAAAGCTTCTGTTTCAAAACGTCAGCCTGATTCATAGGACACACATACTGATTATTAATGTCCTGCTCATCTCTCTTCTTTAGTCCAGTCATCCATCCTTCCCTCCCCTTTTCTCTATTTGTATACAAACATAGAAGATGCCCATAAGGAAGATCTTCAAACGTGAGTGGCCATTGTTTCTGGGTGAAAATGATCCCATGCTATTTTAAATTTTATTTTAATGGTTCATTACTTGAGTGGTCTAAGATGAACGTGCATCATTCTCATATGAAAGCTATGACCATATCACTTTCAAACAAGAATGGCCCAGCTGTGGTGATGTACTCCTTTAATCTCAGCTTTTGGGAGGCAGAGGCAGGCAGATATCTGAAAATTTGAGGCCAATCTGGTCTCATAATTAGTTGCAGGCTAGCCATGGCTACATAGTGAGACCTTCTCTTGAAAAGAAGGAGGCAGAGTAGAATAGAGAAGAAATACTCCAATACTGTAAAGTGAAAATGGGCATAGATAACTTATGTATAACATTGGATGCGAATGCGTGTAGACACCTACTCCTTATCTTGGCATGATTATAAAGCAATAGTGATACTTAAGAGATCCAATAGAACTACAGCAGCTGAGAGATGTCTTTTATTTTTAATCATCCAAACTATCATATTGTAATGTTTAAAACATAAACAATAGGCGCTATAATGATAGGTCAGTGGACGAAATGCTTTCTGTGAAGGCATGGGGACCCAAGCACCAGAATTGAAGTATGAATGTAACTTGGGTGTGAGGAGGAGGGATGGAAGGTGGGGGGAATGAAGGATCCCTGGACCTCACTGGCCAGCCAGTCTAGCTTTATCTCTGAGCTCTAAGTTCAGGGAGATGTACTCTCTCAAAAAATAAGGTGGAGAGCAAGAAAGAAATGACTGAGTTCAATGTCATATGTGCATATGCATATAGGAACACACACACATACAAATAAAAATGAATCCTAGAAAAAAGGTTGAAACTTCTAAAGTCAATCTTTGTACTGCACAGGAAGCTCATTGGCGTTATTTTCTCAGCATCCTCAGACCTTTAAGCTCAGCACATGGAGGCAGCTCCTGTTCTAGTGCATGAGAAGAAAGCCACCATCGGGGCTCCAAACAAGTCCTGTTTTTCCAACATCCCTGTTTAACTGTCTTACAAGATCAGTTATAACAAAAAAAAATCAAGTTAACTCTTGATGCAAGACGTGGCTTTGCCTCTTTTTTCTTTTTCACAGAAGAAAGCCTAGAAACATACAAAGCAGCTAAGAAACAATGAGGTCTGTGGTGAGGAGATTCACTCTATCCAGAGGGATGTCTTACTCAGTAGGGACACTAGCCCTCTTACTGGAAGACCACTCACTCAGTAGGGACACTAGCCCTCTTACTAGAAGATAACACAGAACAAAAAGCTCTGGAAAAGTTAAAACATGGGGTTTAACTCCAACTTGCCAGTTTTAAGACTAATTCAAGCAATGATTCTGAAAGGGTGCTGTGAAGACTATTCAATGCATACACTGGGTTTGGAGCTGGAGCGCTGGCTGCCATTTTCCGATTTCTACTTATAAAGGGCAAGCCTTTAGACAATGGTGGGAGAGCTGTAGAAACACCAGCAGCATGAACAGCATAAGTTAAATTATACAGCAATGGACAAAGTGGTTTTCCCCACTCCTCCTTCTAATATCTTAGAAACACTTTTCAATGAATGGAAATCTGACCAGCAAGCATATACAGAGGAGCTGATACCTCATGTCCACCATGGGCTCCTGAGAACTCCTAGAGTCCTCGAGCAAAAGCAGATCATAGAAAACAACTCCAAACAAGGCTCAGAGAAATAAGCAGCCTAGTATGACACTGTGGAAAGCATTCCTTTGAACAGAGCTTGACATCTCCATTTCTGCCAGCCTGCTTGAACTACCTATGATGTGGCTTCCTCGGGCTCTTTCGGTTATTGCATTCCTTTTCATAAAAACACCTTGGTCGGAACAAGTGCAGCATCAGTATCCAAGACAGCATGCACTTTTGCCAAGATTCTACAATCTTATTATGTGAGAAAGCCCAGCATGCGGCCTGCTTAAGGATGTTCTGTAAGATAGTCCTAACCACTAACTGTTTGATTGATAATCCTGCCTCTTTCACCCCTTAATCCGTCTCCAGGGAACATGTGCCTTTGATCAGCGAATGCTGACTGGGTATAACCTGGCCGAGGTGTTTTCTTGGAGTGAGATGTGCAGCACGTCTCCACTCCCATCTCCACTTAATTTATTGTTTGTTTTTGCTCAAGGAGGGCCTATTTTCACAGCTGAACAGATTTGGAAGCTGATTTGGGGTGTTTCATTTCCTCATGTGAAGAGCTAGAATGCGACCAGCTGTTTCCACCTTCACCCAAGGGGACTGAGCCACCGATGCAACAAAAGATTGGTTCCCAGGAGGAACTTCCTGAGAGTTGCTGACTACCCTCCTGGAGCGCTTCCCTGGATGACTGTCCTGTCTCTGAGGTGGTGCATGGAAGATCAACATTAACTGCATAAGAATCAGCTAAGTCGCTGTCGCTGTCCCTAATCATTGCAAGGCTAGGTCTCCCTAGATGATAGCCATTGGCCAAACCTGAGACTAGCACACCTGGGCGACTACAGATGAGGCCTTTTGGATGTTTATTTTTACCCCTCCCACATCTTAGAAATTCTGTTCCCTTTCTATCTGATTTCCAAGTAAATGACTTTAGTGGCGAAGAGCTGGAGTGCCAGCTGTTAAATATTTAAAGTGTGTTGTTGTTGTTGGCAAGTCAGTTATACGGAGCTTTTATGAAAACCAATCACATAAACTTGAACTATAAAGAATCATATTAAAAACAACGGGATAAAATAGTGAAGACTTCAAGTCCACTAATGCCACAGGGTTTTTCTCTCGTGTATGCCCCTCACTTCTACATCTCTTGTCTTGGTCCATTTTGTGCTGTTAGGACAGAATGCCCAAGTGTGGGACGTGTACTAAGGACTGAAATGAACTTTTCACATTTCTGGAGAATGTGAAGTCCAAGGCTGTCTCAATGTGCAGTGTCAGCAAGATGCAATGTCCTCACATCCTAAAGGCAGAAAGGCAGAGGGGAACTGGAAATCCTCACAGAGCAGAACAGAGTCACCCAGGGAGGTGACTCCATGTTCTTGGTGACAGAGCAGGCCAGAGCCTACTCCCACAAGCTTCCAATTGCAGAAGGAGTCCTCCCTGGCTTCCCCATTTCCCAGCATTGTCTGCTGGGGAGTGAGGCTACAGCAAAGGGTTGCGAGGGACACTCAGAGCATGGTCATAGCAGAGCCAAGGATCTGGTAAGCAAGGTCTGAGCTGGGCAGCTCTTCCTAGCTCTGCATAGTGATGGAGGCTCTGGAGTGTGCAACTTAGTTGTACTACCAAGTGCTTACACCCTAGAAATGTAGATTGTGAATCAGGCTTTTCTCCCACTGCAGCATCGAATACTCAGTATCTGTACATGAAAGGGGGTAGGGAGAAGGATAACAGAAACTATCACCCTGCTGGCTATCGGGCCTTCTCAATGTTGTTACAAATCTTTGTAGAGGCAAATGGTACAAACAGAGGCTGTTTGAGAGGGGAACATGATCAACTGTTTCCTTCTTTTTTCTTTCTTCGAGGTGGGTCTTACTATTAGGCCCAGGTTGGCCTTGAATTTCCAATCCTTCTGTCTCAGCACTCTGAGTTCTTTGTTTACAAGGATATGCCATCATGCCTGCCTTTAGAATTTAAGTCCCCAAACTGTTTCTTTTACCTTGAGCTCATTAGCACAAAATCCAGACTGCTCATAGCTATTGAAGGCTCTGGTTCTGCTTCAGTATCCGCCACCTGAGCCAGCAGCACACATTAAAAAAAACAAAACAAACAAAAAAACAGTACAGGTAAAATGTGCAGTTTCAACCTAACTAGCAGCTGAAGTAAAGCCAAAAGGAACATGAGAAATTAACTTATACCCAATCCGCTTCAAGGAACCTTCTGGTTTTACCATACAATCAACAAAATATTGCCAAAGTTCCATTTACTTTTCTTATTCTTATTCTTGATAATATCATTTGAAATCTTCCATAGAGTGTACATTCATAGCCAATCTCGGGCTCATGTATTTTGAGTGTGCAATAGCTCATGTGGCTATGTACTGGTTAACATATTGGGAAGGGATGCTGCTCTGTAGTTTTGAGATTGTTAAGGCTGAGTTAAGGCCACGGCCATTGCCCTTGTGGTCTTACACATGCCTAGGTTGTGCAGGCAATGAGCAGAGGGCTGATCTCATGTTAGTGCCAGATAGGGCATGGAGTTCAATCCATCTCTTGCCTCATAGATGGAGGGATAAAGGGATGACTGAACTTTGGGAAGTTGTTGACTTGCTCTCAGTAACACATTAGTGTGCTAGGTGCTTCCAATGGTATCCATTATATGGTTACTGAATTGTGCAATACTTAAACACTTGATGAATGAATCAGGATTCTGAACTGTCACATCACCAAAGCCCTGCCATCTACTTTAGGCCAATTCATCAAATCCTTGTATAGAAGAATGAGCACTCCTAGGCTGTTCATCTATGTGCTTTTTTTTAAATACATTATAGCAAACTCAGAATAAAGGCTAAAATCCCCTCAGTGTGCAGTAAGGGTTATTTGTGTGTTATAATATAGTCAATGGGGAAAGAGACTAACAGGAGAAAAGACTCGGGCTGTGTTTCATCCAGCAGCTATACTGCCTGCTGGTTACTACATAACCATCGTTAGAGAAAGGAAGCTATGGACTAGATTCTTGTCTATTGACTACTTAGAAATTTTGTTTGTTTAAAGCGTAAATTGTACTTTCTGTTTCTAATATCACTATTCTAGTTAAAGTGGCAAATATTTGCTTTTAGGGAGAAAATGTTGGTGTACATATAATGATGCCATTTTACTCAAACGTTGGCAATTTGATATTTCAAAAAAAATTTTTTTCAGAAGTTGGCTGTCACCCATTCCCTGAATTCCTCCTACAAGACACTTCAAGGCACATGCTCAAGAGCACAAAGGGTTTCCACTGTGCACTATGTCCTTCGCCAGGGGAGGGAGAAAGAGGAGCTAGTAAAAGAAAAGTTATTTCTTACCTATCTGTGTATGCGTGGCTGTATCTCTCACCTATCTAAGTGACTATCATCTCTCTGTCTGCCTAACTGTCTATCTACATAACACTCACCCACCTCTACCAGAGGGCTTTTAGCATTTGCTAACTGATTTGTGTTTCTAGGTAGAATTCACACATTGCTTCACGGTGTCTGTGTAGGCCATACTTTATTTTTAGCACAAGCTTTGTCATGCTCAAAGGAGGAGTCATAGAACAGTTATGCTGGCATTTCTTTAGAAGTCAGGATGCCGTTTCCATTACCCAGAAAGCTGTTGTAATTAAGGAGAGCAAATGCCACCAGGATAAAATTATGGCCTGATACTTTTAGATGAGGTTGGTATGTTAATATCTTCTTTTTCTTCTAATGTGTATTTTACCCTGGCCACGGAATTATGAAAACATTATTTAATTTGCTGAATAAAAAGGTGAGTTCCCACATTATATTCTGCACTGCTCATGGTGCTTTTAGAGAATACTTGTAAAAAAATGTAAAAAGGCAGCCTTTCCATTAAGAACATTTAGATGGTGTTGGGTAAGAGCAGTCATGAAAGGGTTGGGAGCCAATATAAAAAATATATGATTATGTCCTCAAATTAATGATTAGTGTTGTTCCCAGATGTATTTTTGCTGTATAATAAACCAATTAAGGCTTGTGGGCTTAAAATAGCAACCATTTTACTTAGCTTCTATTCTATAGCTTGTTTCTGATTCTCCTTATCTGTGCCAGATTTCCTACTGCTCCAGCATTTTCCCTCAAGTCTCATAGCAAGCTGACAACTGGACTCCTAGTGGTTGGGTGGATCATGACCCCATCCAGCTCTCTGCCATTGATAGGCTGGTTAATCTTTCTGGGCCTTTATTTTATTGGTTTGTTTGTTTGTTTGTTTGTTTGTTTTCTCTATGTGGTCTCTCAATCTCCAGCAGGCTATCTTGGGTTGCTGTAGACAATTATCTAAGAATTTCAAAGAATATGAATTTGGAAATTTTTCAAGATGTCAGCTATACCTTATTTGTTAGAGTCCCACTGGGTGACCAAGTCCCAAACCACTGTGCAAGGGGATTGTGGACAAAGAGACCTCTAAAGACTCAAAAGTGCAAAACAGAACATGAGAGGCTTCTTTTGTCTTTAAGTCACTAATGCTATTTGGCATTCTTGGATAGCTTGGCACAGTCTGACTCGATATGCCTGATACAGTAGCTGAATCGGTCCCAGGCATTCAAAGCCAGCTCGGCCACCGTTCTTTGACTCATTTTCAGACTCTCCAGACACCTCAACACTATCTCGTTATGCAGACAACTACTTTTTGTATCTCTTTACGGACTGAAACTTTCAGCAGAAAACTCGGGAGTTTGTGAGCTGTGCCCAGGTGAAGAAGAGTAAGAGGACGATAGGAAGCCAGCGCTGGTGTGATGATGATAGGCAAGACTCTGTGGACAGAAAAGCCATGTGGGGTGCCGTTTAGAGGTGTCCTTCAATCGACATGAAGATTCACAGAAAGGTTTTGTGGCAGTTGCGAGCAATTATCTTAGAGTATCAGGTAGATTCCCTAGATGGACCTCCCAATCCATTTTTTTCAATCACCAGGAAGCAGATAAGCTAGGGTTTACCTGATACATTAAAAGATATGGCAAAAATGACCCACATTTTTTAATAATAATATAGCTGAGTTCACCAGCAACAGCTCCCTTTAAGGAAGGCATTCGGACAGGAGGAGAATGTGGCCACTGATACCTGCAGGTTTTGTACCCTTTCATTATCAAGTGTTAACTATGTGGCCATTGGTAACCTTCTAAATCTTTGTTTCTCATCCCCAAAGGGGTGATTGATATGTATAGTGCTTTAAGTTTCTGTTTGTCTAATTTGGAATGATATAGCCAGAATTTTCCTTACCCCGTGAATCATAAACCAAGCCTTGTTTCACTCTGCATATTTCTGTAAAATGAGGCAGAAATCCAAAAAGCCCCCAAATTTGCCAGGTTTCTCAGTGAAATTTATTCTAAACACATAGGCCATTGTCATTTTCATCAGAAATTGATACTAAATATCAAAATACTTTTTATAAAACTCATGTATCCTAGTATACTGAAGGAGGACAAAGTGTTAGCATCTATCATATCTCTTTCTCCAAAATGCAAAATAGGGCATACACAAAGAGATGGCAATGCATTATGGGATCTCCAATAAGCAGTGGGAGCTATTTTGTTAGTGGCTATCCAAGACAGTGTTTGGCTCACATTCTTTTCCAAGGTATATGTAACTGGACTTTTCTAAAATACAAAACAGACAGAGAAAAGTATACTTGCAAAAGACATACCCGAGATATGCACAAATATGAAAGAAAAATGGTTATGTGGAATGAAAGATGCAAACAAATATGGTTTATAGAAATATTATCTTAAAAAGACAAAAGCTATATTAAAAGTAATAGTCCAGGTGAGTCCCCTATAAACATAGATAGATGAGAGGAATTTACAGAGTTACCTCTAACTACAGGAATCTATTCCAAAGCATAATGGCTTCAAAGTCAACATTTATTTGACTATTGACATTCCAAGCATTGGCTCAGTTTATTATTTCTTCTGGTTCTTCTGGTCCATATGGTACCAGTTAGGGGTCACTCATGCAAATGAACTCAAGTGTTGGCTTGGCTTGGTCCAGGACATGAAATGGCTTCACTCACATATTCCAAAGTGGCTGATTTCATTTGAGTAGCTGGAACAGCTAGAGACTGGCTAGATCTTTCTCTTCCCACGTGTTTTCCCTGAGTTTATTTTTATGGCATCTGTAATGCAAAGTGGTCAAAGGGTAAAAATAAAGAAGCTCTCTGAACTCCTAAGTTTCCAATTGTTGTTCTGGCACACACGTTCGATCAAAGCACCTTACAATTAACGAGCAGAAGAAATAGACTCATTCTGTAGAGAAGTCTCAGTCACAAACGCAGCTAAGGACCCACAGCTGTGGCCAATGAGTTTCTAGCTCTGAATCCTTGGTTTTAAAGTTGGCTTTCTTGTTACCTGAAATTGACAAATCTTTAATGATTTTCAGACACATGTGGAAAAAGAAGTATAAAAGAATAAATAAGGAAACTATTATTTCAGACCTTTGTTTGCTGGGTGATAAATACAAGACCCCAGAAGAAAGGCTATCTGTGAAGCGATGACATGGGATAGCTCTTCCTTTCTGATACAAGTTCTGCAACCTAGACTCATATTTAAACAAAAAATATGTGAATTTTCTTGTTTATCAAGAGAAGCCCCATCTTTTAAAACAAAATATTTGTTATCTGAACTCATAAAACTTCAATTCCATCTTGTGATTATACAAATTCATGATTGCATAAAACTAAAAATGCCAGTTATAATTTACAATAAACACTGGAAGGGTGAAAAACTTTGTGGTCATCTCGACCTGCAAACCTCAGGGTGAAAACAAGGGAGACTGGATAAATTAAATGTTGGATGGAAGGTAAATGACCTACACATCTGCTTCCCGGTGAGAATGGCTTCTTTAAGAGAGTAAGAATATCAAGCCATTTCCTACATACATGTTCATGTGAAATGTGTTCTTGTTGAGGGATGGAATATGCCCAAAGATGGATGATTGGATTCTCTCTCCCCTGGATGTTTCTGGGATGGATATAAGGACAGGCGATCTCAGCTTCTAAGATTGGGTCTCTCTGAAAATCCCATTCAATCAGCACTAGGAAATAGTTTTTAAATGGCTCTCTGAAAAGAAATTGATACTTGCTGAAGTTTTAATGATCAGTGGTATAAATAGAAAACAAAGTAAAAATGTATGAACTTATGAAATGCATCCCACTTTAACTGTGTAGAGAAAAGTCACACATCCACTTTACTCCTTAAGTTTCCTTTGTTCAGTCCTTGTCCTGAGATGTCATCTCCCAAACATTCCTTGGTGTCTTATCAGCTCAGATAGCTCCCAGGATAGCATGTGGGCAGCCTGTGACTATATCCCTTTGTGTGTTGCCTCTTATGCATAGATCACTGGGCTTCTTTCTACATCCCAACAAACACCTAAAAACCCACATGCCAAGACACACTCTCAGATTTCAGCTGCTCAATGCAGGAAGTATTTGTTACTTATGTCAAGTCTTGGGCAGTTCTGCTGCATTAATCTTCTCCACAAGATGGACCAGGGACTCAGTTTCTGTGGTATGACTCTGATACGTCTCACTTAAGGCTCTGGGGTTATTTACTACAGAAGGAGAGTATTGGAGGATGATAGAAATAGCTGCCTTCAAGTCATTTGTCCTGGGAAGAACATAATTCACCTCACCCACATTCCACTCATATGAACAAACTCAATCATATGATTGTAACTAAATACATGGGGTCTTAACTTATTAGTCTCTGCTAAGGAAAGAAGAAAAATGAATTGCTAAGTATCTAACCCAGTAGGGGTTTCCTACGTTTTATAATTTTATTTCCAAAAATAATAGTAGGGAAAAGAAAACCAAAAACTGTATTCTGAGCACGATTGTTTCAAGAGAAAAGCTACTAGAATGTGAAGTTCTTTAACTCTGAATGCTTTGTTTATCTTGTCCTTTACAGGTAGAGTTTGTATGCACCTGGTTTAAACACTGATCAGAAAAGTCATACTCCAAAAGGGCAAGGAAGTCAGTGTGGCTATAGAGAAGCAGGACGGTTACAAACTAAAGAAGAAAAATGAATGCCATCTACATGTTTCTGCTGCCATGTGCCTGGGTACCCTGTGACATTTTAGCATTTGCCTGAGATGGGCAAGTGGCATGGCTGGAACTGTGACCCACCCCATGCTGGGGGCCAGAAGACCAAGTGGAGGTTCCCTCCACAGTGACAGGTTAAAATGAGTCCACTCAGGGCCCAATAGAAGATGGCTGTTGAGCTCAACGTGGTTAGGATGACTAGCATGTCCGGCAGAGCCGAGGACATGCTGCTCGAGGTCTCACCTCCCCACTTGGAGACAGAGCAAGTCCAAGGACTTGGACTATGCATCTCCAAGAATTGGGATGTCCATGAGTGGACAGTCAAAGGTTGACAGAGCTGTCTCATTGTAATGAAGAGCTGAAAATTACAAAAGGACTCTGCACCTGCATGCTTCCGGCAGGATACACAAGGAGGTACACCTTACAACATGCCTAGGAAAAGCACCCCCTATTGGATGTCATATAAGAGGAAGAAGGCTTTTTCTGCGATGCCTTCTGGAGCCTTAATCATGGTACAGTGTCCTTGGCTAAAGAAGGGATATTTATCATGCCTGTATATGGCTGCATATGTGTGTCTATATGAATCCAAATTCAATAAGCTGGGGCTTACTGTGGTTGTGGGGCAGGGCAAGGATTACATTTCTCAATTCACTCAACTTACTCTTCTGATTTTACATTGAGACCTTTTCTCAAAATATTATTTTTCCTAAATTGCATTTTTAAAAGGCATTCTACTCTATTTTGACATCTATCAATAGCATTGTGTGTTCAACAGTCTGACTTAAATACCCAATTCCAGCCAGAAAAATCTAAGGATGGCTTGGAGAGAGCTTTGTCTAGTTAATCAGCCAATAAGACTCATCAAGTGAATATACACACATTTTCTAAGGGCTCATGACATCGTCTGTGTTCACACATTATCAAAACCTTTAGAGCTGGAAGCAGAGATCAGTGAACTGTAGTTCTTGGGACTACATCTAAGTCCTTTGATTTCCATTTTCCTTGCTTTTTTTTTCTTTTATTTCCTACCTTTGTAGATTGTGCTATTAGAATACAACCATGCCTGTTTGTTTGTTTGTTTGCCATGACTGTTTTTGTGCTACATTGGCAAAGCTGGGAAGCTAGGTAGCTGTAAAAGAGATCACATGACCCACAGAACCTTCTCTTGTTATGGATGGATACAGTTTGTTCACACCAAGTTTAAACATTGATTAAAAGAGTCCAGTGCTTAAAGAAACAGGAAGTCCAAATGAAAGAGGCACAGTTACAGTATAAAATGCAATGTAGTTTTTCCTGAGATTAAAAACTATACTCAGAGCCCTCTGGAACATTTCATCTTTAAGTCTGCAATTTATAGGGGAAAGAAACAATCCCACCACATTAGGCCCAAAGGCACACTGTGTAGGGTGTGTTGGGTGCGGGGATGGAGGGAGGGTCACTTCATCCTTCTTTCTTATTTGTAGTTCAATTTTCTTACCTGACAAATTTATACTCTGGAAACTGTGTTTTATTTCACTTTTATGCTGACTTGTTTATGAATCCCAAAGTATGGGAATCGCTTAGCCAGCTGGCACGGCAGAGCGGTGGGATGAGCTGAGGTGTTTTTGCTTTGATCCTTCATTAGGAATGTTATGAGGTATGAGCCTCAAGAGAGCAAACTCATTCTTTTGTCCACATGTCTTGGGAATTGCTCACTGAGACTAGAATTTGCAGCTTAAGAACAGATGCCAAAAGATAATGCCTGCTGCTGGCCCATGCTTAATCATGGGCCAGGTGATTCCTGGGATGACTACGTCTTGAAAGGACTACTAAGTTCAGGAGAAAGAGTTCCAGAACTCCGCGTTTCAAGGACCTGTAAGCATAAGCCAGCCGTAGCCATGGATGGGCCTGGAGGGTGGAAACTGGTATTTAGTCAGTCCTGCAGTCCTAGGCTCCTTTAACAGGGCTGCGGAAGTCATACTCACTATCTAGAATTCATGGACGAACAACTTGAACCTTATCAAGACTAGGCAAACACACTCTGGGCTAGACAGCCGGGAAGTAGTAAATTCAGACTGATTGAGGCAAGGCTTTTCCTCCAGATTAGAGCAACAGCCAATCCTTCTGCTAACCCCGCCCTTCTTTTTCTTTCTCTTTTCTTTTTGGAGGTAATAAATCACCTCCAGCACGTGAAATGCCAAGGAAACCCATCTTAAGTCAGTTTTCGGTAAGTTTGAGGGGAAGGAAGGGAGGTGCTGTGATATTTATCCGCACAGATTTACCTAGTGGCCAACAGTGAAACAGTGTGCCTGCCAGCTATAGTTTTGCCACAAGCCTTAGAGAAATCCGTGTGTTGGGGAAAGGCTTGCACACCATCACCTAAGTGAAAGAAATTCACAGAGAAGTGTAGGCTTGGTTATTAAATAAAAAGCTCCCAGGCCCTCAGAAAAACAATCATCCTTCATGTATTAGTGTGGGTGATAGAAAGTTTCTGTTTGTTTGTTTGTTTGTTTGTTTGTTTGTTGGAGACAGGGTTTTACTAAAGCCCAGATTGGCCTTCAATTTGGGAACTCCCTTCCCAGCCTTTCCCTTTTCTAAGATTATAGGAGACCCATTAAACCTCATGAGAAGGGCCACCAAATAAAGGTTTGGTGTGTGACCAATAAAGAAAAATGGCACAAACAACAAACCAACAGCAAAACTTACCTGTCATCATGGATTACTATAGCTATGGATTACACAAAATTCAAAGTATCAGTAGGAAAATGCAGATTATCCTGAGCTTACTATTAGGGCTCTTTTGAGCTGTTAGAACAAACTAAGAGAGGATGTGGACTGTTGGGACATCACAGTCAGAGGCTGCAGATGCCTCGGCAACATAAGGTGAATCTGAGCATTCTTGACAAGGAACCCAGTATGTATTTTGGTGAGGAAGGACCATTCTAGACTATGAAGGTGCCAACCATCTTCAATAATTGCAGAGCAGATTGGACTTATGACACACTTGTTTCTTTAATGTATTGGATCAGCAGATATCATATATATGGAACAGTTATCGGGATCTTTAAAAGAGATTTCATAGCATTCCTTAAAAAAAGAAAATATAAACAGAAGTAGGGAGGCAGTGTGTTCATAGCTGGTCCAGTAGTGTAACCATCATCACGCCTGGATAGGTGGTTCATGGGAAGAGATCACAGCAGTCTTTCCTTTCAATGCTGTGATCAACACTTGTCTATGGGGGACACAGATGGGCTTTCTTTGAAGTGAAAATGCCAGGAATTCATCAGACAGAGTCAGAGTCAGAGGTGAGAAACTGGACAAGGGCTCTGAAGGTTCTGAGCATCTGTCTCCATTTCCTTCGGTTGACTGCTGCCTCGGCTTCCCCAGATGCTGTTAGCTATGGACATGTGATGTCATTCTTACATTTCAGCAGTCGCTACCTCAAAGAGTGTCATTCCTAACAAAGGCTCTGAGGTGACTTAATTCAGGTACCTGAATTAATCATATGTCCAGTCCTGACACAGTGACAGCAGCCAGCTCAATGGAGTTTTCTGATTAGCTAGGTCAAAATAACACAACTGCCTGTTGAGTCAAGGGGTGTCAATCCCCTCCAAGGAATCCAGATAGAGGTGAGATTGGTTTTAATATAAAAATTGAGATATTATTACAAAAAGAAAGAATTTTTAAATTATTTCTTTTATATTTTTGAGATTATAAAACAATTACACCATTTCCCCCATCATTTCCTCCTTCCTAACCCCTCCCATTTACCCGTCCATGCTCAAAGAAGGATTTAAAATACACATAAATAAGCACTGTCCTTTAAAGCAACTATTAATTCGCAGGTGGTACAAAGTTGCTATTAATAGATAATATTATTAGGAGTCCTAATCTGTTGAATACAGACACTAACAGATGACAACAATACATTCAGGGTATATTCACATATACTATCTGGAGAGCTATTTAGTTCCTTATTTGGTATAAGAAAAAATCAAAATATATCTTGGCACTGCTGAGGACCAAAGGAATCCTGTACCTAGGTTCTACATTAAGTATCCAGTACATAGATACTCTATTAAGCATCCTGTACATAAGTACTAAACTAAATATGTCAAATATCAACTCTTTGTGGCTTAATGAAAACAGTGACCTATCATTAAAATGTCTTTTTAATGCACACACATGTGTCCTGTATATGAGGACAAAGGTTGGCTATGAATGTGTCCATAACATTACAGATAAAACACAAGCACAAATCCAAGCAAATACACACATTAGGTTCTTATTTGGTCATATCATAGAGAAGGTATTTATGGGTAATAATAGAGAGTGCAGAGTTCTGGAGCTGCCTGGAGCTGTGGTAAGGACGGAGCTATCTGAAATGTCGTTTTGAACCTCCTTATAGTGACACATTAACTTCGGTGCTGTTGACCAGGGCACAAACCAGTTTCTTTCATTTCCTGTTATCTCACTTCTGCTTTATAGTGAGGCTCAGAGGGTATTTGAGAGTAGGGAACACTTTGGTACAAAGGTAATTGTCAAACAAGAAAAGCAACTAGCTTGCTGGTTATAGGTTAATAAAGACAACTGGGAAAGGAGCCTCTTAGACCTCCTTTGGACTGGTCAGCTTCCACAAGGGTCAAAAGGTCATAGGGCAATTTTAAGACAAAGGAAAGTCACTTCTGAACTGAAAACAAAGAAAGAGTTCCTGGCTAGGTCATAAACACTGTAGACATGCCATTGTCACCTGGGGTCTGGCGGCTGGGTAGATCTGATGAGATTTATGAAGTCGAATGCACTTTGTGAACCATGCCGTTTTATAGGAATGGTTTGTGGTTGTGAGGAAGACAGTTTTCCGGAGAACTTCTATAAACCATATCCTCTCTTTAAATGGTGAGGCAAGATGGACATTTACACAAAGAAGTTGTGTGCAAGAGACCAAAAGCATAATTCACAAAAGGAAGAACAAACTGAGCTTTATCAGATTTAAAGCTTTATCAGGCTGGAGAGATGGCTTAGTAGTTCATAGCACGTACTGCTCTTGCAGAGGTCCTAAGTTCATTTCCTGACAGCATTGTTAGGGAGATTAGAATTACCTTTGACTCCAGGTCCAGGATCTGAAGGCCTGTGTGGGTACCTGCGCTTACACACCACAATACTTCAGACACATGAGTACATATGCTAAGAAAAAAACAAAAATAAATTTTAAATAGAAACACTTTACTTCAAGAGAGATGGGCTAAGAGGATGGAAGGATAAGGGATGGGCTAGGAAAAACACGTGCAAATCATGGAGTGGATGAGGACTTGTGTCTACAAAATGTAAAGAATTCTCAAAGTTCAACAGTAAGAAAGCAAGCACTGCCTGGAGAACGCAAAACCTTGAACACATACTCAAGAAGAAGATGTAGGGATGACACATAGGCACATGAAACAGTGTTCAATAGCTTTGAATAGCCTATCAGAAAGGGCATATGGGAGTTGTGACAGTACCAAGCAAGACTAGGCTATCAACTAAGTGGAAGTGTGAAATATCTTCAGTGAGAATGCAAAGAAGACGAGAAGGATACAGTCAGGAATGGATTTAGGATCCAGAAATCCCATCTCTCTGTATTTTCCCTAGAGAAATGAAACTGTATGGTCACACGAATAGACTTCTATGTAATTGTCCAAATCTCTAAACACATCAGCAGCAGGTGACAAATGGTATAACCATACAACGTAATGGCACTCTGAAGGACAGGAGTGGACTTGAGACCCTTGGGGACCATCACAAAAGCATCATGCTGAGTGGTAGAAGCCAGTCTGGGTGATTACTAGTCATGTGGCTGTCTCTCTATGGGACTCATAATAGAGTATATGGAGAACACAGCAGAGGAAGCTAGAGATGTAGGTTAGCTGCTGAGTATAGTTCACAGAGGACCAGCATGAGAGACTTCTTTCAGATGGTTTTAAAAAAATAAATAAATTTTTTAAAGTAAAAATTAAATTTAAACATTAAAAGGTTGGCTCGACTGGTAAAGTTGCTTGCCATGTGAAATCTTAGAGCTTCAGTTTAATTCTTAGAACCCTCATAAACCCGGAATCAACTTCACACTTTGTCCTTTGACTTCCATGAGTGTATCCCGGGACTCATGGCCCAGCCCCAACACATCGTGTGTGTATGCACACAGATGAGCACACCTAGGCACACACTAAGAACAAGATAAAGCTTTAGAGGCTGGTAAGATGGTCAGCTGGTTAAGACATTTGCTGTCAAGCCTGATGACTGTTTGGTCGCTGGGAACTTACATAGAGAAGGAAAATACTGGCTCCCACACTTGGTCCTCTGACCTCCATTAGCATGCCATGGCCCGGATGGGCCTCTCCTCAACAAAATAAGTAAATGCAATACAACTTTTCAGTTAAATAAAGTTAAGAGTCTGAGCTTACCATTTGTATGAGAGTTTTAGTCTTTGTTGTAGTAACCCACACTTCCTAATGAGTTCACCAACAGTAAGTGCTCATCTTGCTTGAATATCTTCTACCATCTGGGTGAAAAAAAAATAATTTAATTACCTGTCTTGTGTATGACCTTCCAAGTGTGTGGTGACATGGTCTGGTTCTGTTACTTTAACAGGCATTCACACGCAGATTCCCCTGATCCTAAGGTAGAATTCTTACTTTTTGTAATTCTATTACTGCAACCAGTTGAAGCCTCATCACCCTACCATCACCTGCCTTCTGTTAGTTACTAACCACAGATTCCTGTTCCCTGCCCCATTTAAAGGAGGAGAGAACTCTCAAGCCTACCTAAGAGACCTAGGCTACATCATCCTCAGAGGTAGTACCTGTCTCAAACCTGGATTGTTCATAGCCCTTGTTAGTGGTATCAGTCATGGGAATTTTTTTGACTGAGTATCTGCGTAACCCTGGCTGGTGATAGATCCAGAAGAGATTGTCCACTATGCCGCTTAATGGCTGATGGTAATATCAAAGATGATATGTGAGAAAGATGGTCATTTATCCATTTTTTACAAGGCAGGTCCCACATTCTTGATCATAGTGGTTTACTTTAAAGCAAGACATTGTCAGTGCAAATTTCCTAGCATCAGAAAGTTTTGGATTCTTGGTTTTCCTCTACTTCCAAAGATGATTGTTTCTCCTTTTGAATCAGAGACTTATCTTAGAGGTCCCTCTGTTTTGTTGTTGTTTTTATTTTATTTTGTTTTTGATTTTTAAGAGTCCATGGAATTCTGACATAGAACAGAAATTACCAAGAAATTTACCTGTATGAATGCCATCTTCCATAAAACCCTTTTAATTCCCCAATGAAGGTCAATGTGATTCCATCACAGACTGGAGATAGAAATTTCTCCTGGACTTGGCTACACCATGAGTCTAATATTCTTCACTATGATGAAACGTCCCTGACGCCTCCCTGGGTAGTGGTATCCTTCCAGGCTAAGGTCAGGGGAAGGGTCTCATCAATGAGTCAAGTCTTCATCCTTGTCTCATGGTGCAAGGCTTGCATGCAGTTTCCAATAGTTACAAGTGATGCTAGAAATGTGTTTCTGTTATATATGCTTGTTAACTTCCAATGTAGAGCTAGTGAAATCACCCATCATTCTGAGTCATGTTCCACACCGATGTTAATCATAAAGTCCTTTACCCCACCATAGTGAGCTATACTCAGACCAAGATTAGAGTAAATGGCATTGAGATCTTTTGAACTACACTAACAGAGCAACACTTTTTGAACATTTCCAAAAAGACAGAAAATTCTCTTCTGAGCCCACAACCTAGTTATGTGGAAAGAGAGTCACTTACCCCTAGATTAGAAGCACTGGCTCATAAAACAGGGGAGAAGCAATATGAGGTTGGTTTGATTTCCAAGATACACAAAAAGAAAACAGTACCATTATGATCCATTTTATGTAACTTTATTTTCTTTGTTGCTCTATGGTTTAAAAAGAGGTGTGGCTGACCTCAGAGAAATTATGCCACAAATCAAGCATAATGTCACACCCTTAAAATACTAGCATTTGGTAAACTGAGGCGGGAGGATTTTGAGCTCAAGAACAGACTGAGCTCCAAAGTGGGTTCCAGGCCAGTTTCAACATCTCTTCACCTTAAAAATAAAACAAAAACAAACAAAACAACAGCTACAACAACCTGACCGCTAGGTGTCACTTGTCTAAGTGTTGAAGGATTTATTAGTGTTGAATTCAGGGATCATAAATTAGTTCTAAAACAGAAATCTTAAATTTTAAGAGAGCAGCAACCTCAGGGATGAAGCTATGGGAAGTTTAACAGAATGGTACAATGGGTAGCCCTGAGACTTGTAACATTGGAATCTTTTAGCATAGATACTGGAGAAACAGGAGTAAGAGGATTTCACTAGTGTGTGAGTACTGGGATCGGGTGATGCAAAGCAGAACCCTTGCAAGATACAGAGAAAATGCTTGATCCACCAGGAAAATGCAGGCATGAACAAGGATGGTTCCTATGGTAGAGATGGGGAGAGAGTGAAAGGTGAATCACTCCGGTTATCTATCTTTCAAGTTCCAGGATCTCCGTAAGGCCCCCCATTAACTAAATCCACTCACAAGCCAACTTATGTGGACTTCTAGAAAATACAACCAAAATGAGATCAACTTCCTCCTTCTAAGCTGAGAAGCAGATCAAGGGAAACAAAAAGCGGGTCTGTGGGAAGCAGGCCTCTGACCAGCTGGGTCAACATGACACTGACCACAAATCAGTCTCATGACTAGAGCTGGGGCTCTTGGGCCTAGTGCTTAGACTCGTTGTCTCTTTAACAGAGCACTTTTAATCAGATTGCAAAGCCCTCTCTCTGTCACGTGCAGCAGCTTCAATGATGGCTGCGGGAGCCTGGTTTGGGGAGCTTTGTAACAGTGTGTTCAAATTCCAGCTTTGAACTACTTCAAGGAAAGGTCCCTCTGTGCTTTCGGCAATCCTCCTGCATTCCCCTCGGCAAGACGTTCTATTGCCACATTTCCCAAGTGTGCTCCCAGCCACTGTGTGTTTATTCCTCCCCCATCCCCCCATCCCGCGTCACTCACTTTTACTACCCTCTTGTCACCTAATGGTGTCCCCCATTGGTTACTTCTTGTAGGACGCTCATCCCTCTTCTCAGTCTGGGAAGCAAATTCTAGAGGCCGTTGGTCCTTAGAACTCTGCCATTTCACCTAATGACTGCCAATGCCTCCCTAGCACTAACTGTCTTTGAAAGATGAAAGTCATTTTTGTGGAATGCTGAGCCATTCTCTGTGTTCAGCTTCCTTCAAATGCCGTATTAGTCAGTGTTCTCTAGAGCAACGGAACTGAGAGAATGAGTATATACTGAAAGGGAACTATTTAATATAATATTTAATTACTTTTTAATGAGGAAGATCATCCAATATGATCTGATTAGTCTAGCAATTGTTCTCTTACAATGGAAAAACAAAAAACAAAACGAACAAACAAACAAACAACGACAACAACAAAAAGAGAACCCATAGCTGCTCAGAGCATGAGGCTGGAGGGCTGGAGGACTCCAGCAGCCCTGATCTGCCTTCGAAGTCCAAAGGCAGTCATTCTCAACCTGGGTCTTGACCCTCTCCGGGTCATATATCAGATATTTATATTGATTCATAACCAGCAAAATTATAGTTATGAAGTAGCACTGAAATAATTTTCTGGGTGAGGAGGTCATCACAATATGTATTAAGGGGTCACAGCAGTAGGATGGATGAGAAGCACTGATCTAGGGGATGTCTGGAGAGCCACTGGTCTTCCGTCTATGTTGGAGGGTTTCAGAACTGGGTTCTAATGGCAGCAAATGGCAGCAGGACCGGGAGGAGAGGGCAGCAGCAGTGAAATAGTTCAACTTCCCGGTGGGACCCGAGGGCAAGCAGGTAAAAGCCAAAACTCCCCTTACATCTGGGCTCCTTATATCTGGGCTGCCACCAAAGGTGCCACAAATACTTAGGGTAGACCTTCCCTGTCACCTAACCTAATCAAGGCAATCAATCACAAATGTGTCCAGAGGCTTGCGTTTCAGTTGATACCAGACCCAGTCAAGTTGACACAGAGATTCATTAATAACTTCCAGTGGGAATCCTTTGACTGCGTGGCCTGATAAATGTGCACTCGCTCTAAGGCAGAAGAATGGCTTCCTGGTTGCATCAGTTTGCGTCCAGGCAGGAGCACAGAGGCCATGCCAGACACTGCAATAGGAGGAATTGGATATCGTGGGCCAACTGCAAAAATGCTGAAAGAACTGAAGGAAAAAAAAAAAAAACTTCTGAAGACAGTAAGTGGTGCAGCTTAAGAAAAGCATGGATATTAATGAGCCCAGAAGCCCTAAATACTCAAGACACAAATAGCAAGTCAAATGATTCCCAAGAAGAAGAAAGGAGAGGACCCTGGGCCTGTAAAGATTGCATCCAGTTTAGTAAAGAAACCGAGGGGGGAGGGGGAATGATTGGGGAACAGTTGGGGGGGGGGAGAGGAACTATGGGAACTATGGTGGGTGGGAACTGGGAAAGGGGAAAGCCTTTGGAATGTAAACATAGAATATAGAAAATAAAAATAAAAAAAAAAGAAAAGCATGGTTCTTCTTACAGGACAAGAAGGGCGGAGCGAAGACTCGGTGTTATCAGAACCCAAGAGTTAGAACCACCCATGGGGCACAATAGATAACAATAACAGAGGTTTCCTGTTAGGAGTAAAAAAAAAAAAAAAAGAGGAAAGAAACCAAAAAAACAAAGAAGATACAACTACTTCCGGAGCCCCTGCGCAGCCTGGCTTCCCCTCCTGTCTCCTTATTGTCTCTGTCCTTTTCGTTGACGAAGTTCCCGTAAGTATGCCCAGGAAACTGAGTTTGCACAGGAAAATTTAAGAGCAAACAATTCACCCAGTGTGGGGTTGTACCGTCCTTAGTTCCGGAGGTTTTACCGCTTGTTCCTCTGTTCCCTGCCCAGAAAAGCCTTTATTGTCCGACAAGGATCCCATGAGCCCGGGTCTGGGGTGTTGGTCTAGTTTGTCATTCAGCGATAAGACACATTTACTAATCAGTTGCAGTTGCACTGGCTCTCCCCTCCAATGCCTACCTCTGCTGTACCGTTCCCCACCCGTAATCCTGTGTTCATGGCCATAGTGTGTGAGAGCACATGGGTACTGAGGCTCACAGGATATATATGCAAAGATTACATAAGTAATTGGTATTGTCTGCCCCTTTGTCATCCACGGGTCCACTGAGGTTCTCTCATAGCCGGTAGACCCCCTTGCCTTCTGTGTGTAGTACCTCCGTTTGTTTCCTTGATTTCCTTATAAGCCATGCTTTCTAGCCAGTACGAACTCACATAGGTGATCTAGGTGACGAATGCTTCCTATAACGATTCATTGTTTATGAGTTACTAATGTCCTCAGTAGATTCATGATTCATGACCAACTGTATCTCCTAAGAGTATGTGGTCTTTCCTTCTTCCTTCAACATGGTGGAACTTTCCTGGCTTGATTCCGTTTGCGATTCAGGAGTTGTTGTTTCATTACGCATATTTACTTCTGTTTTCAGTCTCTTCGGCATCCTCTTTCTTCTTACTGAGCTTGCGATTGTCTGAGAATGCATTCCATCAGCACAGAGCACTGGATTCGCTTGCCTATTCAAACACTCAGGGCTTGACTGAACTTGAGAAGGAGGAGTTAGTGTCAGTTTAAGGGTCCTCCGGCCCCTTTGCTGCTTCCGAGCACTCACCACCCAGGTCCTGCTTTAGCAATAGGAAGGCACAGGGAGCAGCCTTGGCCTTGTGTTCTAGGCCCACAAAGTCCTTGATAGGCAACTGCTGGGATCATTTATTTGCTCCCATTTCTGTCACTGTGTCTGGTCCAATCCACCCAGACACTCCTTTGGCCTCCTTTCTGCACATTGTAAGTTAACTTTCATTCTTGCCTAAACACATTCCAGCAGTTACAAAGGAAGCCCCTTCGAACAACCCTGTCTCTGGCCTAGCGCTGTCATGTGGAAGCCGCCTTCCAGGTCCGAGCAGCAAAGAGAAGTCTCCTTGCTTCTCTTTGCTCCCCGATGTCATTTCAAGGCTTCTGCTCGTTTGAGTGGGTTTCTGTTTCTTGCAATTAAGCAAGCCATGACTAAGGGAGATAACGAAGCATGAAGCTGTCCTTCCCAGAGAAACCACAAGTATGGAATGAGGAGTCCCTGCAGAGGCCTTGTCTGTCCCTTCATCCAACAGGGACATTCTTTTCACAGTCAGTGACCTCCGGAGCAACGCTGAGGGGTGTTGAGTGGGTTCCCAGTGTCCTGTGCCATCTGTGTCAGATCCTGGCGCCAAAAAGAAGGATGACAGTTTTCATCCTTTTTCATGTTCTTTTGTCTCCCCTTGGGGACCATCTCTTTACCCCAAGATTGCTTGTATTCAAAAATCTTACACAACAGTCTTCTATCAGCCCAGTGTCATAGGACAGTAACCCTTAGCATGCCGCAATGTAGAGCTACACGCTTGCCGATTTCTTCCATATCCCAAGGAGATGCACAACCTAGGATGATCTTACTTCCTTAGATTATTTATCATAATACCAACAAGCATACATTTCCTTATGAATCCAGCTACAGTGGAGAACTGGGATCTATATGGTATTCTTTCATAACTAGTTGAAATATTTGATCTATGATCTCCTAAGGCCTCTGTGATTTCACTGAGCAGGTGCTTTGGGACAGATGACTCTGGTCAGAATAACATTGTATAGATGGGATACACCTTCATTACTAGGGCAGCCTGTTTCCCTTGCATTTTAAAGAGCAAAAGCAGTTTAGGAGGGACGTTTTTATAGTTAAACAAACAAAGAAATCTGGCATAGCAGCACACACCCGTGACCCCAGATTACAAGAGGCTGAAGCGAGGGAATTGCCTTGACCTAGAGGCCAGCCAAGGCTGTTTACTGAATGCCAGGCCAGCCTGTGTTGCATGAGTTTCAGGCCAGCCTGGACTACAGTGTGAGATCCTATCTCAAACAAAACAAACAAACAAACAAACAAACAAACAACTAATGAAGGTACTTTTCAGAATAAATGGGGAAGGTGGACTGTCATTACTAAAGCCATGGACACCGAAGCCGTGGACATGGCTGCTGCTATGTGTATTTTATCATTTATACATATTTATGTTTTTTCTCCCTCTCCCACTACACCCTCTGTCTATTCTGCAAAATCTCCTCTGACCTTTTGTCATCTCCCTCACAGGATGCTTAATATCCTAGTGATTCTTGCCTGCCAATCTGGGAAATGAGGGTCTTTATTCTCCAACCTATGGACTAACACATTGGAAGTGATTCAGTTTTTCGAGCATCAGGTATGACTCTGAAAGATGAATTCAGTCAGACTTCTCTGCCTCTCTCTAGTGAACATCAGATGGAAAGAGCAAATGGTTTGCCTGCTAAGGGAGAAAAGATTTGGGGGCAAGAGAAAAAGGGAACAAAAGAAAGTAGTGAGTGGGGCAAATATGATCAGAATCCATTGTGCACTGTTAGCAAATAATGAAATGCGTTGTTTTCTACAATTTACATATGTAAGTACAAAGAAATACTAGTAATAAAAAAATGTCACATCCATCAGATACGTAGGCGCATTCAGTTGTCCTTGGTTCAGGGACTGTCCCAGCTCTAGACAGAAACCTAGAAGGGCTACCTAGAAATGACAGTCACAATCTCATGACCCCAAATAATAAATAATTATTGTATTTAAAATATATTCCAGCTGTGCTGCTGGCCCCATTTTCATTAGTTTCATGGTAGTGGCCAGCTGGACTCCCAGAACAATAGTCAATCAACTCTCAAGCTACCTCTTTGAGAAAATGAGAACAAAACAAAGTTTTGCAGAGATCAATGAATGACAAGGGCCATTTAACCTACTGACCCTGCTGAGGCCGGGCCTTGTGTTTGCAGAGCCATTTTTGCTTCCTTGCTACTCTTGCTTTTTCAGGTCACCTCTTGCCTTTGTCTGTTTGCCCATGTTCAGATGGACCCAGAGCTTCTATAATGCTAAAGTTCACGTGCAATATTCCCTTATGGTGCAGAAGGAGGGAGGGAGGGAGGGAGAGAGAGAGAGAGAGAGAGAGAGAGAGAGAGAGAGAAATAGCTTTGAACATGGACTTGACAAGCAAAACTAAATCACCAGAAGTTGTACCTTTTAAAAACTCAAGAATGCAGCATGTATGTATAACCCTCCGCCCCAGCGATTTCTAAATGCATGCTTTGCTTGCCCCTCCCCCTGTCTGTTACATTTGCTCTGGTTACCTTTTCATTTGGTAAATGGTATTAGTATGGTCAATCAAAATCCACTTTTATTATTCTTAAAATGCATAAAACATCCCCCCCATCCAGGTCTCTTTGAATTGCAGCAAATATGTGCCCTATAATCATGGGGTTTCTACACATCCTGCTTTAACTTGCTTCGCATAAAAAGAAAAGAAAGAGAGAGAAAACCCTCACGTGGACCCTTCTTAACTTTAGAGCTGGGAAGGAATGTCTTCTGATATGCCTGGGCTTTGATAGCTTATCTCCACTCCCAACTTCCCAACTTTACAGACAACTTTACAGCTTCTAGATCCCTACATCCTTGCCTTCTGTCTCTCTACTAACCCAAGAAGCCCTCCAGTCAGGAGCCATGGGACTCGGTCTCACGCTGACTTCCCAGCCTTCCAGGGTCTCACTCAAGTGCTGACACAGTGGGCAGTTCTACTAGGCCTCCCTCTGTAGGGGTGGGAGGCAGGAATGCACAGCACCTAGTTGTAGAGGAGTTCCCAGGCTTGGGGAGGAATGGTGCAAGATGTCCTTAGGTCCAGATGTTGTTAGGGGGAGATAAGTCTGGCCACACAGAGAGATGGGCTTGGCCTGGGCTTTCCAGATAAGGAGGTGAGACTGATGGTCGCTGGAGGTGGAGTTTTGCAAGTTCGGTTCTTTCAGATGAGTGTGAGACGTGACAACCAGTGTTTGAACATCATCAGCTCAATTCAAGTGAGTAATAAGAAATAGAACCCGAATCATAGTACTAGGGACACTGTTCATTAGTATAGTGCTTGCCCCGTATGCAGGAAACTATGGATTCAAGCCCCAACAGTGTAATAATCAAGCAAACAAGTTGCGTAGGAAACAAAAGTCATGAAGCACTTTCTTTGAGCTTGTGAGACCAGACAGTCCAGAGAGAGGTAAAATCTACCAAATGTGACTACCTGAACTGGATCCCAGTAGCGCAGAAGATGGAGGGAAAGAACCAGTTTCTACAAGTTTTACCCTGATTACCACAAATGAGTCAGGGCACATGTTCACGAACCATTCAAACTTGAGTCTCCTTGTCCCTAACATCTGGTTTCTCTAGGTCTCAATATTATGCTGACTTTATATATCACGGTAAAATTGGTGGAGCTATAGTATAGCCATTAATTCATTTCCACTGAAATTTACAATAAGTAAGTAAGCAAATTAATTAATTAAGCTGTCAAGTTTGTAGAGCGATCCCAGCTAGCAGAATGCTTGGTGTGTATAGTTTAGACTAGACAACAACTGATGTCCTTGGAAATATGTACAGACTATTTTAGCTCCTTTAGGAAGCATGACAGTTCTTCCAGCAAAGTCCATATCATGCTATTGGGCAAAAGGGCCACAAATCTTAACAAATTCTTCAGTTGTTTCCCAACAAGAGCCTTCAGAGAAGATGAATTGTTACATCTTCCCTATTTAAGGAGAGGAACTCAAGACAGGAAGTTTGCATGAAGTGTTAAAGTCATCTAGCTACACAAAGTCACTGCCTCCAGCTATCTCTGTCCAGAGGAGAGTAATTAAACCATTTCCCCTGGGATCAGCCAGCCCCTAGATAGAAGCAAGATTCCACTGCCTGCTGCACTAACCCCACTAGCACATGCTCTTCTTATCTGCCAAATGGAGCTGCAATTGAGCTCTCCGGAAACTTGTCCTTGCTATTATAGTGTCTGTGGGTAAAGGAGAGAATGAGAGGATGGTTTGTATGAAGAACTAGGAAATAAAAATTGAGATTTTTTCCCAAGTAATCACTTCATCTTTGAATCAGATTTTATTTGGTGACATTTAAAAGATTATCTGTGTGTGTCAAAAAAAAATCTAGATAAAATTGCTTTCCTGATAATCAAAAGTAGAGGAAAGAGTAAATATTCTCTTTTATCTGGTGTTGCCTTTGTTTAGGCTGAATTTAGTGCAATTCTCCACCAGGTGGCGCTCTGGTGAAGACATGGTTCTCTTAATGAGGCTCTCCACCCACTTGTTTCTATGCTTGGTAATCTTTTTGATAGATCCAGTCATTATTACTAGGCTACATAGTCAAGAGAAAATGATTTACCATCTTATAAAAAAAGATGGCTTGTAGACAGAAGGCAGATGACACGCAGTAGACCTTTTATGAAGATGAACGGCCCCAGAAACTGTTGTGTCGATTCCTAAACATCGAAGGAAGGACCAGGTCTTGGATATGAATCTCCTGGGACCAGAATTAGGAATCTAAAGCCTCTACATTCTGTAGAGAATCTCATCCTTCCCTGGATCATATCCATAGAGTAAGCGTGAGTGAGTCAAGGGGAGTTGTGTATGTTAGGGTTCCTCTACTGGGAGTCAGGTAATTTGTGATTCAGTCTCCCGAAGGCATATGAAAACTGCATACACACAGTTTTCTGGGAGGAAAGTCTCTTGCTTTCCACAAATTTGAAGCAGGCAGTGAGTCTTCGAGTATTAACAGCATTTGATTTAGATAGTTTCTGGGCTTTCTCTGAGTTTCGATGACCCATAAATGCTGGAATCCATCTTGAGGGTGTCTGAGTCTGGTGCAGCCGAAGGAACTGGATTGCCTGTCTCGGTGTGTTCTGTCCTCACCTCGCTAATGATTTTGCTGGGGCAGTCCTATTGAAGTCCAGCAACACCCTGTCTAGATTAGGTGGCATGTCATGTCATGTGACTAACCGGGTTCATGAGGCAGCAGTGCTCAAGACCAGTGAGAGAAACTGCACCACCGGAGCGCCGTGCCAAATCCCACAGGAGCTCAGCGGTGGAAGCAGGTGCTAATTATCATTCGGATGAACAGGATATGCATTTTTTTGGGAGTGGGTAAGAATTTCTGGTTAGACAAGCTCCAGATTCTTTGGCCTACTTCGAAGGCACTGCCTGTGCCATGAGGGAGGATGAGATTTGGTTTCCTGATGAGTACCTGCTCAGCCAAAATAGAAAGCTCAGCAAGGGGGTGGGGATACTCTTTTGGGAGCCACTGTTATGCAGATAAAGGTTCCTTCCCAAACTAGGCCACAGGGAGTGTCAGTGTCCTCCTTTCTGGTTCAAGAAGAAGAAATCTCTCTTAAACTTCTTTTATAAGACTAGGTACTGTAGCCCTGTGATGTAATTGGATAGATTACTGGCAGGAAAAGAGATTTTAAACTGTCCTAGATAATCAGTCTGCAGAAGGGGAGGAGCTTAGAGAAGGGTGGGGATTCTGACTGGGAACATAGCCAATGGGAAAACCCCGTTATTAAACCGTGCCCAGTTCGTGTTTCATCAGCAAGAGGGTTTAAATGTGTAGACGCTAGAGGTGAAGATCAGATAAGTACTTGGGAGCTGGAGGCAAGGCTGTCCTTCAAAAGTATCTACGTTGGGGTGTTGTTCAGGATAAGGTTAGTGTGTGTCTGGGAGAGGGGTTCCTTTCTTGGACTTTGGAAGATCTGGCCTACTTACCTTTTTGATGATCTGACTTACTACCTTAATCAATGGTTCTCTGCGCTAGCTACATGTTAAAATCATCTTTAAAAAGTTACTAATGTCTTAGCCCCACTTATCTCGATAACTTAGCATCTCCGAGGAGGATAAGGCCTAGATATGGCTGCCCAGAAGAATTTCTCTCCTGGTGACTTCATCATGGTGAAGAACCACTACTCTAGAATAATTATCTCTAAATATGGGTCCCACGTGCTAATAATCTCCTCCTCCCAAATTCACAGCATGTGTTGGACGATTACAACATTCTTCTGGACTTTTTAGGGCATGTCTAAGTTTAAGCTTTCAGTTATGGAGATGAGAGAAACATTTAAGGTGCTCATAGGGCAAGTTCACTCTTTGGGCTCTCGGACAGCAGGCTTGAACTAGAGCATGTGCATGCGCTTTGTGTTTTGATGTTTCTATATCCATCACCATGGCCCCACCTCCTGCCCTCTTGGATCCACACAGATGGAAACTACAGATCTCTAATACCTTACATATGCTATGCAGTCCAAGTCATTGTTCTCTGAACAAATAAATTATCGGGTGAAACTTATCTACTGACTGTGGTTGCAAGAAACTGATAGAAGATTTGAGCACTTTTTTTTTTTTAATTTCTCTGTGTTGGGACTGAAGAATTAGCTCAACATGTAGGAACACTTATTGTTTGTGCAGAGCACCTAAATTGGATACCCAGCCTTTACGTGGTAGCTTGCCCACACCAAGTGACTCTAGTCCCAGGGTAACAGATTTTCTCTTCAGACCTCAGGCATACAACTGATATGCACACACACACACACACACACACACACACACCAAAGGTAAAACAATCCTACACACAAAATAATAAAATAAAAAAAATCTCTTATAAAGTTATTTGGCTGTGTCAAAATTGAGTCTCCACTGTCTCCGTTGCTTTACCTCATTAAACAAAAATCCTCGTAGAATTTATTATTTAATATTATCATTTATTGTAACATGGTGTAAAGATGTAGGCAGTGAATAGTAATTGATTATGATTTTTGTTTATACCTTCATTTATCAAATCGGTCTTTGACTCTTCTTCCTAGTTGAAGAGTTGCATGCCTCTGTATTCATCTTATAGAGCCTACAAGTCTACTCATGTAGAGCCTCATAGTCTACTAAGAAAGCTATGTGAAGTGATTTTGAGATTATTGTACTTGTATCAGAGTGCAAACAGTGGGAGAATACTTTGGGTAAGGGGGAAACGATCAGTGAGACAGGCACTTGGCACCTGAATGAACTAGGTACAGTGTCTCTGCTGATAAGGGAGGAAGCCAACAGAGAGGCAGCTCATGGAGGGTCAAGATGGACTGATATGATATGAAGGGACTAAGACCCAAGCCAGACACTAGAGTAGAAGCATTCTGAGAGTAATGGAAGGAACCTGAAACTACCCATCTATAGGAGCAAGAAAGCCAGGGCGAGGGATGTTAGGGAGTGGAGCTAATAGAATAAAGGAAGGGAGAGAGTGGGCAGTTCTGTCAAAGGACATTGGCTGTTGTAGCAAAGACATGGGTCACGGCTGAGAGAGATGTGAAGTGGTTCTAAATGTTTCACATATAAGTTAAAACCTAATAAGAGACCAATGGAAGGAGAGAGTGTGGAAACTAGAGGGAAATCTAGGACCAAGTAAGGACTTTTGGTTTTATTTATCCACATTATAGTTTTTAGTTAGCATGCAGAATAATACATCTCAGTGACATTTCCAAGCATGTCAATCATCCTCCAAACATTCTCCCTCTTTTCCTTCCCTTAAATAAGGCCTCACCTGCTTGAATTCCATATATATTTACTCTATTTCAATCAATATTCTGCATACGAGATAAATACATAGTATTTGTCTTTCTAGGTATGACTTATTTAACATAATGATCTCCAGTTATATTTATTTTCCTAAAAATGAGGCAATTTCATTCTTCATTGCGGTTAGGCAAAACTCTATTTTGTATTTATGCTGTGCAAAGTATGGCTTTTATAATGGAGGAGAAATTTTATTTGTGTAGGTAAAAACCCAGTGTCAAGGGAGTGTATATGCTGTGTTCCACCCCTTTGTGGGGCTCTCGGCTATAAGCACAACTGTTACCAGCTCCATGAACTCATCTCTCTGAAGCATTCTGAATCTGATCGCCAACTTCAAATGTGGTCCAAACATAGTTGCCCTGTCATTGTCACTTAGCAGGCTTTAATAGTTAGGTTATTTTATCTTACTCTGTCTCCAAAGATTTTCCAGAGGTCCTAGGTAAAGTAAACCTTATTATAATTCCTTCATATAATGCTCCTGTGATTTTTTTCTGTTATTTTTAAAACATTAAATATATTATACTCTTAATACTTCATACAATAACATCTTACTTTTAAAGTCATAACATAGAATTATGCCTTTGACACTATTGCTCTAAGGAGTATGTGTTGTTTTCCTATTATGTGGTGGAAGTCTACAGTACTCAGATGGTGAAGGTTTTCACCAAATACATTATAACAGCTCTGTATTTGTAAAGGAATACTTAATCATTTGGCCTACAGTCCACCCTGTTTCAGGTTGACAATAATAGAAACTGGTAGGCCATGAAAGTCTTCTCTGAGTCTCTCTTAAATGTGGTAAAAGTTGGGGTTGGAACAATGGCCCGGTGGTTAAGCTCATACACTACGCTTGCAGAGGACCAGAGTCCAGTTCTCAGTACCCATGGCAGGCAGCTCACAATAACCCAAAACTCCTGCTTTAGGGGAACCTGATGCTCTCCTTTGGCCTCTACAGGCAACTGCACTTGTGTGAATAATGCCTGCCCCACCCCAACAATGTACACAATGAAAAATGAAATAGACCCTTGCTAGGAAAAGAGATATATAATGATAATAAAGGTCACCTTCAGGAGACAAAATAAAATATTTCAAAAGTCCTCATTTTGACATTTTACCTGAAAGAGCCTTAGTTAATATCTTCACAAAGGAATCCAAGAATTTATAGTTTTTGAAAACGAGTCTTTTGATGAAAATGGACTTTGCCCATAAAGAAACATATCATTTATCTTCCCATTTTGCTTTGGATGTGAAATGCCCTCCACAGGCTCCTATGTTTGAACACTTGGCGCCCACCTGGTGGCGCTGTGTGGGATGGATGTGAAACCTGTAGGGAGAGCGCAGGATTTGGTGGTAGGGAACGCATCCATGGTTATGGGTCTTTGGGGTTATAGTCCAGGCCCTGCCTCCAGCGTCCCCTTCTCTCTGCTTCCTGCTTGGTGCCATGTGACAAGCAGCTGCCACAGCCCCAGAGCCATCATTCTGCCCCCATTCTATCCCCTCAGTGAGCCAAAATGTGCGTCTCCTTTCTTTAGGTTTCTTTTTTTTCTCAGGTATTTGGTCACAGGAATAAAAGAGAATTAATGGACTTTCTTTTTTATTGTTCATTCCCATTCTTTCAAACATTTGGGCTTCCTTTGACCAATGTCAAGTCTTAAAGCAGCTAGTTCAAACTTCCCAGAGGAACACTGTCATGTCTAATATCTGCACAGTGAATAACTACACCTCTGTTACTGTTTGCCCATATATTCTTGGGGACTGATCATACTTTGGCCAGAGAGCTTCATGAAAAGACACTGCAAATGGAGGATCTGTGGCTGTAGTTAAGGAAGAATGACGTTCTTGGCGAGGAAGATTACTTTTATTTGCACCTATCCATTTTATTAATTTTTAAATGATTTATTTTATTTATTTACCTTCCAAATGTTGCCCCCTTCTGGTCCCCTCTTGCAGAGTTCTTCACCCTATCCTCCTTCCCTTTCACCTCTGAGAGCGTGCTCTTTCTGCAACTCACCTGGCATCCCCCTTCCCTGGGGCATCAAGTCTCTATAGGATTAGGAGCAACATCTCCCACTGAGGCGAGACCAGGCTACATATGTGACATGGATGCAGCCATGAACCAGCCCATGTATGCTCATTGGTTGGGGGCTTAGTCTCTGGGAGCTCCCGAAAGTCCAGATTGGTTTACACTGTTGGCCCTCCCATGAGTCTGCCATCTCTTTCAGCTCCTTTAATCCTTCCCCTAACTCTCATAGGGGCCCCTGACCTCAATATCAATGTAGATATCTACATATGTCTCAGTCAGTTGCTGATAGTCTCTCAGAAGACAGCCATGCCAGGCTCTTGTCTGCAAGCACACCATAACCTTAGGAATAGCGAATAAGCAGATTTTGTAAATATGAGAAAGGCTGTGGAAAAATAGGTTCAGTTGTTGATGATGTAGTCTAAACTAAAGTTTGTTCTCTATGCAGAAGCCACAAGCTAAGCCAGGAATCTCCTATACTGTGCAAACATCTAGCAAGTCACCCAGGGAGTGATCTCTCTCACCTTGAACAAAAGTATATGTAATCAAAATGGACAGACACAATGTGTCAAGATGCTTCATTCTAAAGGAGGCTCCTTGCTATGGCAGAGCTCTTGGCAATGCCAAAGTGATTTTCAGCTAGTGAGTGATTTTGCAGATATAATTAACGGTCCTATCTTCCAAGTCTGATAAAACCTTTAGAGAGGTCTTCATGGTTCTCTTCTTCCAAATCCAAGAAGAAATTCTTTCATATAGACCATAGGCCATGATCTAGGCAAACCTCTGGTCAGATATCTGCTAAGAAAATTAAAGCAATATATTTTAGTACTTTGCAATTTTTTTAAACTATAATTGGAAATGGATTTAATCAAGAGAGAGAAGATAAAAGACAACATCTCTATTTCTACTGTGGCTATGTAAAACTAATATTGCAGTTGGGAAGAGAATTTGGTTTATGTACCCATAACTTCTCCAGAACATAGATGTGCGGCATCCTGAACTCTGGTCTCTAAATAATGTTTGTCTGGTCAATAATATTCATGGGTTATTTTTGTTGATGTGGGGCTTGAAGTAGCTTTTTCATTTATAGAGAAGTGTTAACTAAAGCAAACAATCCCACTTTTCTGCATGGAGTAGCCATTTTTTGCAACAGCAACAGCCACTGCTGGGCAGCCACCGGGAAACAGCATCCTGATACTGTTCAAGGTCATCATATTGGCAGAGTTCTTTCCAGAAACTGGATGTAATTATTAATGGAGAATTTTACTTTTTCAGTAGAATGAGTTCCTCTTATGACCAGGGGATGTTATATGAGGGATGCATTTTCCCCACGTTCTTGTGGAACAAGAGTGCTTGTATTTTAATGAGTTTTTTTCCCCAAAATAATAAGCGAAGAAGGGCCAACTAAGGTCTGACACTTCACTGTTACCCAGCGGCCACTTCCCTGCTCTTCTCTTGCCTGTAGAGCCTTCTTGAAATCCCTTATTACAGACATGACTAAACTCTAGAGACTTAGTCTTTCTTGGAGGCAGGTCAAAAGCATATGACTATATCCTGGCTTCTTTGAGGTAAAGAGAAGTCTGAAAAGAAGGGTCCCAAGAAAAAAACTTTCTTCTCTAGTAACAGAATAGTGCTGGAGACGTGATCCCTGCTTCACTCCCCACCCCCACATACACACTTTTAAGCTAACTTTAAGCTCAGCTGCAAGTGTGTGTGTGTGTGTGTGCTTATGGTTGTGGTAGCCCTGTGTGTGACCCTGAGCGAAAACCAAAAAGCAACGAGAAGAAGCCACACCAGTCAAGGCACTCCTGGGTATCTTATCAAGTGTAGATTGGTGTTCTGTCATTTACAACGATTTTCCAAGAGTGCTTCACTATTTTCTTAAACAAATTATTCACCTGGTACCCGCAAAGGTTAGGTTGCCAGGGCGCTGGAGCGCTCACGGTGTGATAGAAATTACTGCTGTGCTTTGGGGAGTCTGGTCCAGGGAAGGACAGAACGGTAATTAGAGGCTATCAGATATACGTTTATCTTGACTTTGTGGGAAGTCTGTGGTCACAGAGGCGAGAGTGAAGTTGGAGAAGCTCTCTGGAGAATGACTGAAGGAACCAAGCACACGAGGAGGGCTTTTGCTCTAGTGCTTCTGTGAACGGGTTAATAACAAACAAATCACGTTAGAGCTGATGGAGTCAAAGCACAGAATCCCAAGAGGAATGGTAGCCACCACAATGTTTCAGCTGTTTAGGCTCAGTCTCCTAAATCAGACTATTGCAGTTCTGCATCATTAGGAGGATACTAGGACCGGCCCCAACCTCATCCTCCCTCCCTGGCTCTCCGCAGCCCTTGTTTTGATCGTTTATAAATAGAAAGCATCGCGGCGCTCACGGTAGCTCCATCACTGACACTGGTTTTCATTTGCTTGCCGTGCTCCTTGTTATAAATGATCTAATGAATGATCCCTTTCGGCTAAGAATTTCCATAATTGGTTTCAGCCTCAGGGTGCTTTTTTTTTTTTTTTTTTTTTTTTTTTTTGCTTGTTTTTAAACATTTCAGCCATTTTGATTTATGTGAATGTGAAAATATCGACATTTTACTTTCTCGACTGCATTTGATCTACACACGATTATTTGGCACAAAGAAATCTCCAAAATAGCTGAACCTTTCCACTTATTTAGATTTCACCAGAGTCCCCAGGGAAGCATGAAAACAGCCTGAGCGAGGGTAATTTTACAAAACTGCTTAGAGTCCAGCAGCTATTTCTGTGCTTTTGGAATTCTGTAAACATATGGGGGAAAGAAACTTTGTCCACAACTATGCAGGCATTGCACTGGGCCCTGGATTCCCCTATCCATGCATTGCTGCTGTGAAGGGCCAGGGCCACAGGCTACATGCACGGGGAAGAGAGACACCTCTCTGTCTTGTTAGAAAACTCCTCCTGGAGAGAGAAAACCAGGCTGTTCTCTTCTTCCCCTCCTGTAGTCCCCCCTCCCCTCCCCTCCCCTCCCCTTCCCTCCTATATCCTTTGCAGATGGATATCTGCCTGACTTAGAGCACTAGATTCACCTCCTTTCCTGGTTGGGCATCACTCCTGGGTGTCATAGGCCTAGCAAACCCTGTGTAGGTAGTAAGAGAATAGTCTGTATTTACATTAAAAAAGGGGGTCGCCATGAGTACTGGTAGGAAGTGTTTTGCTTGTGGGTAAGAATGATGAGAGATGGAAATCTATCTTCATTGTAAAAAACTTTGAGTGTTATGGACAATATCACTTCTCCTGTGGCTCTGGGCCCTGAGTTTAACAGGTCCGAACTCAAAGCTACTTCCTCTTTGGCTAGGTAATGTGGACCTTCCAGGAAACCTCAGATGAACATTTTCCATGTCCAAATAAGTTAATAAGTAAGGATCATTTTTTTCCCAGATGAGGTTGTGTGGATGTGCTTATTATAGAAATGGACAGTGAATTCAAGGATGTCCATCCTATGGCTTTAAATTTGTCTCCTTTTCACAAAGCCCTCACTCTCAAGGAATCTATAGAGTAACACTATTCAAAAATAAACACGTTGCTCTTGTAGATGTCACAGGTCTATCAGAATGCGTTGCTGAGTGAAAAGTGCTACCTGTGATGATGCAGATGGTAAATATTTAAAATGTTCAGCAATTTTAAAAGCTGACTTGCTAACACTTTCACTGTTTAATATTATAGGAGCTTTGAAGAAACGTGCAGATTAGACATTTCTCAACTTTTGGGAGAACTTTCCCTTGTCAGTTTCTCCAGGAAGATCTTTTTGCCATGTTCTTAATGATCTGACTTTTAGGAGTTGTTATCAGATAGATATAAAATTACATTAACTCAGGTCTTTTCCCATTTGAATGTTTAAAATATTTGGGTATAGTATTTCCTGTGTCAGGTACCATTTCTTCCTGTGTGCATTTCTTTTAATCTTTTTTTTTGTTTGTTTGTTTGTTTGTTTTTCGAGACAGGGTTTCTCTATGTAGCCCTGGCTGTCCTGTAACTCACTCTGTAGACCAGGCTGGCCTCGAACTCAGAAATCCACCTGCCTCTGCCTCCCAAGTGCTGGGATTACAGGCGTGTGCCGCCATGCCCAGCCATTTCTTTTAATCTTATTGCTTGAAGCTCGAGCACACAGTGAGCACACAGTGAGCACACAGTGAGGTTTTTAACATATGCTGGTAGCCTGGCAGAGCTATTAAAAGCAAAGTTTCAAGTAAGAGAAATATTCTAGAATTGGCAATTTTCTTGAATGAAGAGGGACTTGAGGGAAACAAATGGAATCTCAAGTATGTGCCTCATATTTTCAAGCCCAAGAATTTATTTTCTGTGGCAGTATGAAAGACAGACTTTTTTTTTTTTTTTTGGTTGAAGCACATGTTTTCCCATATAGGCTCACTGAGATGTTAGACTGATAATATACTGATAATACTGATAATAGAAGTCACTTGCATGTACTTTATGATATGCAATGGGCTTCCTGGGAATTAAGGTGAGTTTTTAACCTATAGTCATTTAAAAATACATATATGTATATGTATGTGTATATATATATTTGTTAAATACAGACATGCATCATCCATATGCTTCAAAATACTTGGTCTAAAAAGAAAAGTAAAACCTCGCACAGTCAGTGAGGATTAATCGAAAGGATTCATTCCCAAAAGAAAAGACATGTTATGGATAGTAAGTGAAGATTTGACTTACCCAACCCTCAAGTCCACAGACCTGCTTTAAAACAAAAATCCAAGGAAACCGTATCTGGACACCTCTGTGCTGACTCCCAAGGGCGGGTGCATGTATCACATTTGATACTCTTATGATGTTACCTTTGGTTGTCAGCTTGATTAGACTGAGGGATTCCTAAGAGATTGAGAAAGCACATCTCTGGGTGTGTCTGTAAGGATGTTTCCAGAGACAATAGGCTAATGACAGTCTGACTTAATGAATGGCTTAATTCATTTATGTACTCCGTGTGTGAGTGGACTGTTGAGAGGTAGTGGAATGGGGGAAGGTGGAGCCTGGTGGGAGGAAGTGGACCACTGAGGGGGTGTTTTTGGGAACTCCTGATTTTTTTTGTCTCCCATGATGTAAGATGCTTCACTATAGATTCCCTGCTTTGACTGACTGATACCTTTGAAACCTTGAACAAAATTAGTCTTTCTTCCCTTTGACACTTGTTCAGAGCAGGGGAGTATCAGTTGTTTCATTCCAGTGTGGTCTTGATGCTTCATTTTTTTTTCCAGAAGGGCATCCTAAGAAGAAGGCTCTGAGGTGAGGGACACCAAAGGTGACAGGCACAATGAAGGGGATGCAAATGATCAATATGGCATATAAAAATTAATCAGATACCTGCACGGGGAAAATGGTTTTAGGTTAAGCAAAGCTGGTGAGAACTGCAAATGACATTTTCTAAGAATTTCTAAGAGAGTCAGAGGATGATGGTGGTGATTAGGGTCTCAAGTAGAGTAGGGATTGTAAATTGTGTGCAGAATTCCAAGACATCCCCACAGATTTATATCTCTTGGTATATACATGTTCCTCTACTATCCAGGCAAAGGTTAATCTCAGTCAGCTTTAAAGAGACTTACAGAATAATTAAGCCCTCCCTCGAAGGGCTTTGAGTATGGGGAGTATGTTGACTTAGTCTAAAGGTATCTGTGAGTCCCCGAGAAAGAGGCTATAGAGCTTTCTCTCAAGGAAGACTGGAGCATAAGAGATCAGATTAGGATGGCCCCTCTTACTACTAGCTGTGTCTTGTGGCAAGCAGTGAGATGCCAAAGGGGACCCAAGCAAGGAAATGAGTCTCAGAAGTGGAAAGGACTGGGGAGAGATCACAGAAGCAGATTCTTCCTCAGAGTCTCCAGCTAGGTGCCTTCTTGGTAAATACTTTGCTAAATGCTGAGACGTCTTTTTACCCTGGGAAATGGGGGAAAGTGATAATCAAAATACATTATATGTATGCATAAAGCTTTCATGATGAACCCCACTACTATGTAAAACTGATACATCCTAAAATAAATAAACAAATAAGAAAGAAAACCATTTCTAAGCCTCGTTTTTGGTGACTTATAATGTGCTGTAGAAATCTAGTACTAAGCCAATACAAAAGGGAAAAGAATCTGGGATTGTTTTAGTTTTGCCTCTTTTTTTTTTTTCAGTTTCTTTACTTTTGAGGTTAAGGCATTTCATAAGCAATTAAAATATAACCTGTGCTGGGGGAAGATTCCTAATGTGAAGCTCATGCATTTCAAAGCCACTGACGGAGACTCAGTGAGGAAGTCACAAGAGAGATTGTATGGATGTGTTCCTCATTGGTCAGCTCCTCTGATTTTCGGTGATAAAAGTTTTCTTGCCAGAGGAGAGAGAGAGAATTCTTAGGGCAGTGGGGGTATGCCAGTCATATTATCTTTTGATTACGTCCCTTGTATTTACAGTGAAATGCTTCTCAATATTCTGGCTTAGTCAATAGGGGAAGCTAGCAAACACGCCATTAAGGCCAGGACTTCCTGCTTTTGAGTCGGTGGCAGATGTCATAATCAATCTGCTTGCTTTGCTCTCTGACCTGGCACACTTCCTAAATTTGTGCTCCAAGTGGCAGCTAATTGCAGTTCACATACATCTAGAACATTGGTTTAGTTTTAGAAACATATCTAGTTCATAAAACTCATATTTTTGGCTTAGATTTTTGTTTATTAATTTTTTTTTGCTTGTTTCTCTTTTTATCTGTCTGCCAAAGTTGAATGAGATTATCTGACGCAGTG
This sequence comes from Apodemus agrarius, assembly GCA_964023405.1. Taxonomy (NCBI): domain Eukaryota; kingdom Metazoa; phylum Chordata; class Mammalia; order Rodentia; family Muridae; genus Apodemus; species Apodemus agrarius. The sequence continues at coordinate 47,185,543 of OZ030008.1, read as the reverse complement.
AGCACTTGTTGAGAAGGCAAAAAAGGTAGTTCTCAGAGCCTGAACCACAAATGTTAGGAAGACAACGTAAGTCAGGGTTTCATTCCCTTTGACTGTGGCTAAATGGCATCGTATCCACAAGCCAAGAGACTCAAATATTATGATTTCTAGTTTCTATCCTGGGAACTAGCCATCGTCCTTATAATAATACAAGAAAGATGGTATAACGCTGAGAGTTGGTATGTAGTAATTGATCTCTTTACAGGTACAAATAGGTACGATTTGCAGAAATCCTTGCCTGCCAATCAGCTGTTTGTGTCCTGGTGCAGCATCTTGGAAGATCTGAGAATCCCTGTCTGAGACATAGTTTACATGACCCAGCCTTAAAAAAAAAGCTTAAGCAACTCTACTTCTGGATCACAGGGTGTTAACATATTAGTCAACCTGTAAAAGCTCCCACTGGTTTATATGGAGTTGTAGCGTTGCATCACGGGTGGAGGGGCCCAAATTGTTTTTGGAGAAATATAAGGCTCTGTCTTCAGGATCATGACCCATGAGTCACACCCAGGTTCCTGAAGCCAAGTGGGGACATGGAAGAACTTGGCTCAGACGCAGGGATGTGACTCATCAGAAAAGATGAACTGGTTTTGAAAAATAACAAGAACCACCTTCTATTCTCTGCTTGCCTGCCTACCTTCTCTCTGTAACAAAGAAAAGCAGTGGAGGAGATTGTAAAAAATGCATGAGTTGCACAAACTATTGTTCCCTCTGTGCGCTTTTAGAGCGCCCGGTCCATTTTACCATGGGACACGTTGCTCAGAGTTATCCTCAGGAAGGGTGACTGGCCAAAGGACACCTGTATTTCTTTAAAAAGAAATCGCTTGCCAAATGTGTGTGTGTGTGTGTGTGTGTGTGTGTGTGTGTGTGTATGAGAAAATGAGTAACACTGCCACACATTCATACGGTGTAGTATTTCGGTCCAGCTTTGATCAGATCGGAGCTTCTGATGTGCAGTTTATAAAGTCTGCTGGTAGAAAGCGCGAGGTCATTGTTGATGTGCCACTGTGCGTACGGTAGCAGGAGACCTGCCCATGTGGTGACAGTTCAAGAGTGGGTATGGTCATGCTGTGTCACGATCCCGTATGCAAGGAGAACTTGTCATCTTCTGAAACATGCCACATGTGGATTTGCCGAAGCATTAGAGTTTCGGGCCACTCAACTCTTCTTTCTTGATCTTCACCCCCGTGTCTCTCACTGTCCTTTCCTTCCTCCCACTCTCTTCTCTCTTTCAACGCCATCCTTAGAGTGGCGACCCTCCTGCCTCAGCCTTCCCAGGTGAGGAATTACAGGTATACTCCACCCGGTCCAACTTTATTTCATGATTTTCAGAATTTAAATGGGAAGAAAAATAGTATTTTAATGTTTTGTGCATCTGTTAGAAACATCTAAGTTAACTCTGATGTGAGAAATTGTATTCCCAAAGATCAAAGACATGTCATCCTCTTCTTTCAGCTGGAAAATCACAGTGGGAAATAGCACAAAGGCTGTCACGTCCCAAAGAACAGCAGGGATGGAGAAGCAGTGAACACTCGAGAAGCTTCCTTAATCTTCCTCCTTTCCTTTCAGGTGAGTTGGGTGGGCTTCTTGTCGCAGAAGCCCCCCCCCCATCACTGCCACCCTTCTGATGAATGAGAGTCTTCCCAAGCTTGCAAGCTGCTGCCTCCCCCAGGTTCCCTAAATCTCTGTAATGCCCAATTTGTCGTATAACAGAGATACACATTTTCTCCCCAATCTTCCATTAATTGGTTTGCCCTCAAACAGGTTTCTTCCATTTCCCCCTGCAGGGCTTGTCCTGTTCTTACCCACCTTCTCCAGCTCTTACTCACCAACCATCCTTCCTACCTCCATGGGAAGCTCCCAGTTCATGTGTCTCAGTCATCTTGCCTGAAGGATCCTTGTCCTAGTGATCGCCTTGTCTCTGTCCCTTGCTCCTGTCGGCCAGTCTACCAGGTGCCAGCAGAATAGTTTCAGAAGGTAATCATTGGCATGCCTCTTTCCGGATGAAAACTGATTTTAATTCAGCAGAGGTAGAAGACTTTGAACGGTTGGTGCTGCCAGTCCCCATGGGCATTTAGACCTCATTTGCACAGGCTGCTTTTTCTTCATGCTTTAGGTCAACCTTATGTTCTGGGATTACTTTTTATTCTAGAGCAAAGTTGTTTCTTCCGCCTGCCTTCCCATTTAGATTTGCAGAGTGCTGAATGGACAGAGTGTGGCTGAGTTTTAGGGTGAGTGTGGACCATGCCACAAAAGAGGGCCTCTGTGAGTACTGACGGGTGCTTCTTGGAAACGCATTAAATGGCTATGTTCCAGCATTCTAATTGTTGATATGCTTCTTGTTCCAGCAGAATAGCTGCTGATATATTTGCCCAGTCTTCCACTTGGTTTGTATCTTATGGCTTTCCCAAGTCATGGCCTTGTATGTCCTCTGCCCTGCTCTAGGATTAATATTCCTAACTCTTCTTGTTATGCCTGAGGACGAAGTCCAAGAATAGTGAACTTCTTAAGCCATTTACAGTGTTTTGCTTATTCATAGGAGAGTGCTGTTTGGTCTTTTAACAATATTTGTTGACTGGACGCATAACAGATGGATGGGTAGGTAGATGGATGGAGAGATAGGTGTGAAGAGAGATGGAGATACGAGTGGAGGGTGCCCTGCTTCAGTAACAAAAGAGTTTGAGCCCATTTATCTCTACATGGTGTTCCTCTCGGTGTGAATCAATTTGCTGGGCCGCTTCATCCCCAGGGAAACCATTACACAATGAATCTACTGGTTCCTGAAAATTAACGGACGCAGAAAGAAATGGCTGCAGAAGCTACTGTCTCCAAGGTAGCTTTCTGAGGAGTCTGTCGCTTCATGCGTCTCAGTTTGCATGATCAAAATTCAGTGACAAACTCATTCTAGTAGATTCCTGGCTATCACTATGTGCAGGGGTATTGTCGCTGTTGCTGTTGTTGTTGTTTTGTCTTTTTGTTTTGTTAACAAACAGCTCTCCTTTTAATTCCTGCACGTTTAGCAAGGCTTCGGGTACAGCTCTCCTCGTCCTCCTTGATTCAAGGGATCCACTTCCATGGACATGGGTAACATCAGAAGAGGCAAAGAACCTCTGAATGCCCTTCTCCTTGTTGGTGAAATCTACCTCTGCTGTCAGTTTGTCAGGCTTCTCTCCTTCCTCTGCTCTGGTTTCCAAGACACTAGGTCCAACTCCCCCTTCAGTCTTGGCCTTCCCCAGTTAAGTTCCACTGGCATTTCTGTGCAAGGTTATGGATACATATGGAGCCCAGAATTCATTGCTTTTTCAGAAAAAGCAAAATAAAAGAAGGGATTTTTTTTCCATATTCACAGTTTCCCACAGAAATGCATTCATAAGCTTTAAACTAGCCCAGGCTATGTTAATGTATGTGGTTGGTTTCTGTGCCAATTTTCATTGTGAATAAGATGCTAAATAAAAGGGTTCTTGTCTTTCCCTCTCTCCTCCCCTCCCATGATTTTAAGTTCATAAGCCCATTCTGTAAATGCATTTGGGTTTTAGCAGAGTCAGAAATCATGGTGTTCTCTTAGCCGCTCACAATGTTTGCTTTAGCTCTTGATAGGAACGCGGGGCTGTGACAGCAGCAGCTGAGGCAAACAGATGACTCTATACAACGCTGTTTTATATGGTGGTTCAATTCATTCCCAACATTGGTTTTGGCCTCATGAAGTCAGTCAGGGAAATTCCACCCTTTCACCTTACCCTGCACCTTTTTTCTTCTAGGGAAGAAAATATTCATATTGCCTTTGGCTTCACAGCTCTTCCCCACAGTAGACCAACACAGCACAGTCCCAAAACCCAGGAGAACCCCAGCGGTTATTGTTATTTTTATTTTAACCAGGTGACGTGACTCTTCACAATGAAAGCTGTAACCTTTATAGGCCAGGAGCTGGCATGTCCTGGCACATCCTGGTGGTCGGGTTTCAGTGTGTTTTGGTTCAAATGCTCTCTGCCTTATTTATTTCTGGTCACACCACACCTCCTGAGACGGTCTTTGTGACTTTTGCTGAGCTGTTGACTCAAATTGCAGAAGACACAGGGGTAGCAGAAGAGTATCTAGCCAATTCTGTGCCAAAGCCAAGCTCTGGGGACACCATAGCTATGGGTCATTGAAGATAGGTCCTCTCCTCCTCAGATCCCTGGAAGGTTCTATGACTCCCTAAGTCAAACTAGCCAGGACTGTGTAGAGTCAAGGAAACATTGACCTGTGTAGTGTGGTAAGGACCGGCATCCCTGAAGGCCAAGAGGTATCCATGTACTTCCTGTCAGAGAAACTTCCCTGTACATGACAGGCTTTCAGGGAGATAGCTAAGCTTCTGTTGTAGCCATTTCTAAGTAGAAAATAATGGCAGAAATCAAATCCATTTAGAAGATGAGATTACATGAGGGACAGAAAGGAGAATGCACATAGTCCATGAATTGGCACACGGCAGGATGCAGTATTGTTAATAATATTAGCTATTATGAAATTATTAGAAATTAACAAGGAGTTAATAATATAATAAAGATTACAAGCATACATTATAATACCATTAATCATACATATAATCTATACCCTGAATAATTAGTAGTACTAGCAATGATTGATAGCTGTTAATATATATTGATTTGTCTCATAGTTTCCTTTCCTTCATCTGACAATTGATGCATTTATGTTTACACTGAAAAAAACCTGACCTTTGTAGGGATGTTTGTAAAGAGGAATAAATCGCTTTTTACAGTTCCTAGGCCATTAGCTCATACTTGGGGCTTTCTCCCTGGTAACCTCAGCTGCTTCCTCATTGAGGGAGAAATTCACACAAAAGGTAGCAAGTTGGATCTCTGCAATGAGCTCGTATGACCAGAGGTTGGCTTATGCCATAGAATGCATCTAGGGCCTTTGGCACCTGGACTTTCGACAATCTGGAAACTCCTGTATATCCCTTCTAAAGTACAGATTAAAGTCAAAATATGGAGTCTGAAACATTGAAATGGAAACCAAAATATTTTTATTCATTTCTTTTTAAAATTAAATTTAATTATTTCCTTTACAATCAGATATCAGCCGTTTCTCTCCTCCCAGTACCTCCCCATGCAAGTCCTCCCTCCTTTGAGTCCTCATCTGGGTGTCAACCCCTCCCTTGCATATCAAGTAGCTGCAGTACTAGGCACATCTCCCACAGAGGCCAACCAGGACTGTCTATCAGGGGCTCAGGGTCTAAAGGCAGGTAGGCAGGCAGGCTGGCAGGCAAGCAGGCTGGCAGGCAGGCAACAGGCTCAGAGACAGCCCCTGCTCCAGTTGTTTGGGGGACCCTCATAAAGACCAAGCTGTTCCTCTGCTAAATACATGCAGAGGGCCTAGGTCCAGCCTGTGCTCACTCTATGATTGGCGATTCAGTCTCTGGGAGGCCCCAAGAGTCCAGATTAGTTGTCTCTAATTAGCTGGTCTTCCTGTGGAGTCCCTGTTCTCTTTGGGTCTCTCAATCTTTCTGCCAACTCTTTCAGAAGACTCCCAAAGCTCCATTTATTGTTTGGGTGTGAGTCTCTGTATCTCTTTCCATAGGCTGCTGGACTGGAGCCTATCAAAGGACAGTTATGCTAGGTTCCTGTCTGCAAGCACAACAGTATCATTAATTGTGTCAGGGATTGGGTTTTGCCCATGGAATGGGTTTCAATTTGGGGCTATCATTGCACTGTCTTTGTCCCTGCACATCTTGTAGGCTGGGCACATTTTGGGTCAAAGGCTTTGTAAGTGGGTTCTTGTCTTTATCCTTCCAGTGGGATTACTGCCTGGCTACAGGAAATAGCCACTTCAGCATCCATATCCCCCAGTGATAGGAATCTCAGAGTTGCCCCCTTATACTGTCTGGGACCTGTCCCCATCCCAGGTCTCTGGCATATCCAAGAGACTGGTCCCTCCCAGTCGATTTCCCTTCTCTCTCTGCTGGTCTCCCTGCATATGGCTTACCCCCCCCCACTCCTCTCCCCATCTCATCTTCCATCCAGTTCCCTCCTTTCATCCACATCTATTTTCTTTCCCCTTCTGAGAGAGATTCAAACATTCTTCATTGTGCCTACCTTATTTTTTGTCTATTTGGCTTCTTTGTGTCTGTTGATTATAGCATGTGTATTCTGTACTTTATGACTAATATCCATTTATAAGTGAATCCCATGCATGTCCTTTTAGTTCTGGATTACCTCACTCAAATGATATTTTCTATATCCATTTGTCTACGAAATTCATGATGTCCTTATTTTTAATAGCTGAGTAGTATTCCATTGATATACCACATTTTTTTAATCCATTCGTCAGTTGAGAGACATCTAGGCTGTTTCCAGTTTCCGGCTATTAAGAGTAAAGCTGCTATGAGCATAGCTGAGCAAGTGTCCTTTATCTTTTAGGCATATGCCCAGGAGTAGTAGCTGGGTCTGGAGATAGAATTCTTCCTGGTTGTCTGAGACCACCAGATTGATTGACTGTTTAAGTTTGCACTCTGACCAGAGTGTCCCCCTTGCTCCACAACCTTGCCAGCATGTGTTGTCCTTTGAGTCTTTGATCTTGGTCATTCTGATTGGTATAAGATCGAATCTCAGGGTCATTTTGATTTGCATTTCCCTGATGACTAAGTAGGTTAAACATTTCTTCAGGTGTTTAACCTACGTAGTCTTACTTACTTAACCTACTTTCTCTCAGCCATTCTAGAATCCTCTGTTGAGAATTCTCTGTTTAACTCTGTACCCCATTTTAAGTGGGTTATTTGGATTGCCAGTGTCTAATGTCTTGAGTTCTTCATATATTTTGGATATTAGCCCTCTGATATAAGGACAGTGAGGATATTTTCCTAATCTGTAGGCTGTCATATTGTCCTAATGATGGTGTCCTTTGACTTTCATGAAGTCCTGTTTACTTTCTTGACCTTAGTGTCTGAGCCACTGGTGTTCTGTTCAGGCAGATTTAGTATATTTGGTTTTACATTGAGATCTTTGATCCATTTGGACTTGAGTTTTGTGCAGGGTGATATATATGGATCTATTTGCATCCTTCTACATGCAGATATCCAGTTAGACCAGTACATTTGTTGAAGATGTTTTCCCTTTTCCATTGCATGTTTTTTGACTGTCAAAAACCAAGTGTTCATGGGTATTTGGGCTTATTTCTGGTCTTTGATTCAGCTCCATTGATCCATATGTCTGTTTTTATACTAATGCCATGTAATTTTTAAACTATTGCTCTGTAGTAGAGCTTGAAGTCAGGGATAGTGATGCCTCCAGAAGTTCTTTTATTATTCAGGATTGGCTTAGCTATCTGGGTTTTGTGTTTTTCCATATGAAGTTGAGAATTGTTCTTTCAAGATCTGTGAAGAATTGTGTTGGAATTTTGATGGGGATTGCATTCAATTTGTAGATTGCGTTTGGTAGGATGGTCATTTTCACTATGTTAATCCTGTGAATCCATGAGCTTGGATAATCTTTTTCCACTTTCTGATATCTTCCTCATTTTCTTTCCTCAGAGGCTTGAAGTTCTTGTCATATAGGTCTTTCACTTACTTGATTAGTTACACCAAGTTATTTTATGTTATTTGTGGCTATTGTGAATGGATTATTTCCTTAGCTTCTGTCTCAGCCCATTTATCACTTATGTAGAGGAAGGCTGATGATTTCTTTGAGGAGATTTTTTTTTTTATCCAGTGACTTTGCTGACAATGTTTATTAGCTGTAGGAGTTGTTTGGTAGAATTTTGGGTCATTTATGTATACTATAATATCTGCAAATAGCAATACTTTGACTTCTTTCTTTCCAATTTACATTCCCTTGATCTCCTTCGGTTGTCTTATTGCTCTCCCTTGAACTTCAAGTAGCATATTAAAGAGATATGGGGAGAGTGGACAACCTTATTTGTCCCTGATTTTAGTGGAAATCCTAAGTTTATTTCCATTTAATTTGGTGTTGGCTATTGGCTTGCTGTATATTGCCCTTATTGTGTGTGCCCCTGGTGTCCCTGTTCTAAGACTTTTAACATGAAGGGGTGTTGGATTTTCTCAAATGCTTTTTAGGCCTCTAGTGAGGTGATTATGTGTGTTTTTTTTTTTCAATTTGTTTGGTAGATTACATCGATGGTTTTTCATATATTGAACCACTCCTGCATCCCTGGGATGAAGCCTACTTGATCACAGTGGATGATATCTTTGATGTGTTCTTGGATTCAGTTTTACTGAGTATTTTTGCATCAATGTTCATAAGGGAAATCGGTCTAAAATTCTCTTTCTTTGTTGAGTCTTTGTGTGGTTTAGGTACCAGGGTGACTGTGGCCTCACAGAATGAGTTTGACAGTGTTCCTTCTATTTCTATTTTGTGGAACAGATGAGGATTATTGTCATTATCTCTTATTTGAGAGTTTGATAGAATTCTGCACTAAAACCATCTGGCCTAGGACTTTTATTTTTTTGGTTAGGAGACTTTATTAACTGCTTCTATTTTCTTAGGGCTTTTAGGACTACTCAGCTTTGGCAATTGGTATCTGTCTAGAAAATAATCCATTTCATTTAGATTTTTCAATTTTGTAGAGTATAGGCTGCTCCTCTAATAGTCTATCAAATGACACACTATAGCATAAAGTTTAAACCAATCACTATTTGTAAGTACTGATGAGTAACAATGAATTATCTGAGGTGTAAAAATATATATGATTTTGCTTTGTAGGGACATAGTCTTGCTCTTCATTGCTACTGTGGTTTTTTGCCTATATTCAAAATTAGAGGGAAAGAGATATTTCAGATGGTGGCTAGTTCATATAGAATAAAAACTTTTCCCAGAGCTAGTTCACAGACTCCATAGTAAGAGTGCTGCCTCAGCCTGCCCTGACTGGACTGATGTCCCAAGCTGTACTGTGAATGGTACTAGGTGCAGCATCCTACTACCCCCTTAATTCCCACGGCTTTCTATGTGTGCCTTCTCGCTTCATATGATATCCCAAGACCTGCAAGCATCTGTCTTTGCAATCCTTGGGTTTAATGACAGAACTTTTCCTTTACATTGTGGTATTGAAAGAATGCTTAGATAATTTCCAACACTGCAGTGGGCAACAGCACCATCTGAAGCACCAAATGAAACCCAAAATATGCTGTGCTTCGCTTCCAGTTTGAGTGGACAGGTCTGGAGTAATTGGTGGCTTAGTTTCAGTATTTTGAAGAACTCCCCAATTCTTCTGAAGCCGGTGCTCTTTAACAGGCTGATAATTCTGCCGAGAAAGCAAGCCTTTTCCAGGTTTGATGTCTCTTATGTTATTGTATTCAGAGAGGGGCTGAGTGGGCAGCCAATGTTCAGTCATATGAAAACACAGATGCAGTCGCAAGAATATGAGAGTGGGAACGGATGGAGGGAGGAGAGTGTAATGGGGGTTTAATAAGTGGGTTACAGTTTTCCTTTAACCCACCTAGCTCACAAATAATTAAGATTGGACCATTATATTTATTAAACATGCTTTAAAGGCACAACTAAGCACTATTACTCTATTTTAATCCTCCAAACTAATCTGGCTACCTCCCATCCAAAATCCTTGAGATACTCAAATTTTGTGGCTTTCTCTGCTCCAGCTGTTTTGTCAGGGAGTCTCCTGGACTCTCTTCCTGGAGACTCCATTCTCTCTCTCTCTCTCTCTCTCTCTCTCTCTCTCTCTCTCCCTCCCTCCCTCCCTCTCTCTCTCTCTCTCTCTCTCTCTCTCTCTCTCTCTCTCTCTCTCTCTCCTGCACATCCCCTGGCTGGGAGGAAGTCCAGTTCTATTCTCTTTCCTGTTCAGTCACTGACTGATCAGTTTTTATTAACAAATCAGAGAATAAATGGGGAGCAATGCTTATACAATAATGAGTCTGGAGATACTTAGAATAAGGTTTGCAACTAGATATAGGAGAGACAGAAAGCAGCATTCGAATTGCACAGTACAGAATAACATAATGCCTACAGGGTGGGAGGAAGACAGGAAGGAAATAAAAGGAAGGAGGGAAGAAGGGAGGTTGAAGTAATCCATCCCTGCAACAACTCAAGTGGAAATGCAGGCATTTTTTTTATATAGTATTCAATTGTGGGAGCTGCAATAGGTGTTTAGTTATGGAGTTGTGAATATTTGAGGCAACTATTACTAGGATGGGGAGTAGTATAAAGGGGGAAAATTGATTCACCTTTCCCTCTCTCCCTCTTGCTCTCTCTGCCTTCATGATGTTTCCTCAGTGCTGTGATACAGGCACAAGGCCTTGACCTCTCTCATTCAGTCCCTCAGACTAACCAGCCTCCAGAATCATAAATCAAATAAAGTTTTGTGGATTTTGAATGACCTCATCTCAGGTATTTTACTTTCACATCAGAAAGTGGACTAAACAAATAAAAGGAAGAAGTGATGATGGAAGAGATGGAAGAGAAAGAAAGGGGGGAAGAAAGGAGGAAAGGAATCATGAAAGGCTTAAACTCTTTTACGCTTATGGGAAAGTAAACTCTATCAGCAAGAATACAGAGATAAATTAAAATCAGCAAGAAGAATGGATGCATTTCGAAATTCAACAAATATTTATTGTGTGCTTTCTCTGTTCTAGGGCAAGGGTTGCAAACTTAGACACATAAGGAGCCGGGCAAGACGGTGCTGATGGATGGGGGCAGGATGTTCGCTGCCCTCTGGTTCCCCCTCTAAAAGGAAACAATGACTGATATGTGACCGTCTGCCAACAATCCTCAGCCTGCAGTGTTTAGAATGGCTCTTGAAATCCCTTGAGGGCCTAGAACTTCTGTCTGTCTGCTCCAAAATTTCAAGGAAACATGACATTTTCTTTTAAGGAAAAAAGAAGGAATCCTATTTAAATATAAAAATATAAAATTCTCTCAAAATACAGCCACTTGAAACAACTCTCCTATTGCTTCTCATGAACCCTCAGGTTGTATGCACAGCTACAGTGGGGGCTGCCCAGGTTCTGCATTTCCATGTTTGAAGTCTTAGCTAACAACAGAATGCCAGGAAACTGGACCCATCTAAATGGCTGTTTAGAAACCTTTCTGGGAAGATTCACTGACCAGATTTACCAACTGACCAGGTAATCTGTCTCATCAAGATGGTCTCAGAGAAGTTGGACATTATCTTACCTTGGTTCGCTATTGCTGCAAGACAGCACTCCAACAAAAATTGGGAGGCAAAGGTTTATTTCATCTTCCATTTCCAGATCATAATTCAACATGAAGGAAATTTAAGGGAAGACCTTAAAGCTGAAACCATAGAGAGAACTTGCTTGCTGGTGAGCTCACTAGCTCTCTCACTGGCGGAAGCTTAGCTTCCTTTCTTATATAGCCCAGGACTACCTGCCCACAGATGGCACTAATCACCATGGGATGGGCCATTCCTTATCAAGCAGCAATCACTGAAATGTACACAGACATGCCCACAAATCAATCTGAGTTTTCTTCTTCCCCAGTGACACTACATTGTTATCAAGTTGGCAATAAAATCTATCCAATGTAGATCTTTTCTGTAGTGTCTTGGATCTTCAAGCATAAGTGTTCTCTCAAACAAGGAGGATGTTTCGTGGCCTTTTAAGATCTCATCTTAGAAGAAGTTTTAAGGTGTCTATTCAGTCTTAGTGTCTTGGTCAAAACAGTGACCAACCCAGCTGGATCCCAGTCAAGGAGAATTATCCTCTGTCTTTTGCTTCAGGAGTGATTTTTACCTGTCAGATGAACATATGGAGCAGGAGATAATTTTAAAATTTCCTTTGAAATCTCTTTGAAAACATTTAATCGATTGTAGTACCTGATTCAAAGCTTGACTTCAGAGCTGGGTGGTATGGCTCAGTGGTATAGGACTTGTCTAATATGCCAGAGCTTGAATTCATTCCTTTAGCCTTGAAAATACACATAAGCATCCCTTTACTTTAAAAACAAGTTGAACACTGTAGGCGCAGCATGAAACATATCTATAGGCTGAACATGGTGCAGGTCTGTCTGTGTGTTGTGGGAGGTTGGGGGGAGCACCAGCTTTTCACCTTGTCTTTAGAGTATGAGAATTTAAGTATGATTAAGATTAGGCTTCTCTTGCTTGCTTGTGTGTGTGTGTGTGTGTGTGTGTGTGTGTGTGTATGTAAGTGCACATGTATGTATGTTTGTGAATAAGTATGAGGGCACATGCCATGGCTCATATGTGAACATCAGAGGACAGTCTAGGATTCTTCACTCACCTCTGGTGTTGTTTGAAACACTCGTATTTTCTGCTCTATATGCCAGGCTAGCTGGCTCGTTGGCTTTCCTGGAGTCTCTGACTCTGACTTCCATTTCCCCACCTTGTGGAGGGAACGTACTGCCACACCCAGCTTTACTTGAGTTCTCAGGAGTCAAACTTTTTATGCACCAAATCATCATGTCTCCAGCTCTAGGCTCTTCTTTCTTGAGAACAACATATAGTATTGTGAATTTTTAGGATTTCCATGAATCAGGTATTCACAATGTTTTACTTTTGTCCAAGTTGAGAGGATTTAATATAAGGGGAGGTACTGAGACTAGGTGCCACCATGTACCAGGAAATACAGAGAAGTGGACTTCCTCCTCCTTAGCTCTAAGTGGTATAATGAAACGACACGCCTTTTAAAAGTACTTTCAAGAATGACAGAATAAGGGCCCTCACTTGCTCTGTAAGGATGTACTATTCGAAACAGAACTCCACATCACAACACGTACCTGTGAATTCACAAATCACACATGAAACACCACTAAAGTCTCCATTTGCTTTTAAATGACATGGAACTCCGGGCTCAGATTCGTGCACTGCTCAGGCGCCTCGATCCTTCGGAAAGCAAGTCTTGCTAAATACATTTGGGAACTGACATAGGGTTCGAGTAGAACCGGAAGGGTGAGGGCATGTACTTGTCATTTACACTGTAGATCTCCAGGCCCAGCTACAATGACCTGGGGGAAATGTTTTGGAGGACTCCAAGTTCTCTGTCTTCGTGGCTATTGAATGACAGGGCTAAGTACCTCCATATCTCATCTGACTAATAACGGATCCCTTGTCCTAGAGATAGCACTTCTCACTATGACACTTCAGCCTACTTCCCAGCTCACACGGTGTGACTTGGCTAGGTCTGTGCGGTCCATTCATTATTCAAAGGTTATACCCGAGCCAGGATTTCTATAGCCTTCACCACGGTCCTGTGTGTCAGGGTGAGGTGTGTTTCAGGGATTCAAGGTTATTGTCCAAACATTAATTGTGTGAGTGAGGTGCCAGGTCTGGCAGTCCGATCCCAGTCCCCTCTGCCTTTGGCAGGCGTCCAGAGAAGGATGCGAGCACAACCTCTGTGTGAGCTCACCTTTACAGCTAATGGGACAGGCATGTGGCATTAAAGAGCAGGAAGGCCATCAAAGGCTGGTAATTGTTTAACTCTTCCAGCACACACCTCTGAGTACAGGACCACACCCAGCAGCCTCGTAGGACGTGCTGTGCATGACTGGATAGAGGTGTTTGATGCACTGAGAAGAGGAAAGGGGTTAGGCAGAAGCTTGAAGCTGACACAGAAGCCGGCCCACAGCTTGCCTAAAATCTTAAGGCGCCCAAACGCCTGTGCTTCAGAGAGACCGGCTGCTTCTCACTAGCTAGAGAAATGAACAAGGATGTCACTGTCTGTCCCCTCAGTTTCCTCACTGCTGTATAGTGAGGGATGTAAGCATGTCACCCTTAAGACTCATCTCAGCTCTGACATCCCCTGGTATGGTGGCTCTCAAACTAGAGGAACTAGCAGAATCACTGGAAAGCCTAATACAGAACAAACTTTGTTCATAGGGTTGCTGATTCAGAAAGGGAGGCAAAAATGTGTTTTCTAATATATTCCTGATGATGTTAAGCTGATGATTTGGGGGCCACACTTTGACAGCCATTGTTAGGCTCTCTGATGCCTGGCCATGCCCTGAAGATTGGGGGTTGGGGGCTATCTCCCATACCCTTAGTGACACAGGAAGGAAGCTCCTTTGTATGAGATTTCATTTCTTGAACTTTTTTTTTGTTGTTTGGTCCTTTGCTTTCTTCTACCACTATATCAGCCATTTGGAGGACACTGGAGTTTGAAAGGAAAAGATAAAATGAAATATTGGAGTTTGGATCAGGCTATATAGCATAGCCCCCTATTCTACCCAGATCTATGTCATATGACTTGACTAAGTGTCTCTCTCTCTCTCTCTCTCTCTCTCTCTCTCTCTCTCTCTCTCTCTCTCCATCTCTCCCTCTCCCTCCCCCCCTCACACACACACACACACACACACACACACACACACACACAAACACACACAAAACAACCAACATTAAATAAGTAATTTATTTAATGAAAAGTAAGCTTTGTAAAAATGGAGATTACACACAGCGTTATTTGGACTTTAGATTGCCAGTGTCCCCAGCAAGGAGTCCCACATTCAAATCACTCATGGAGTCAGGCCAACAATATCACATTGTGCTCTGCGTATATGGGAAGTATCAGGTAGGTGAAGAAGAAAGAACATTCATTCATTAAGAATCTCAAATGTTTTCAGCATTTTATTAGCCAAATTGAAGCCTATAACTACCAGCTTGCAAATTCCACCATGTTCCTTCTTGATTCTGTAACTTAAAGATAATAAAAGGAGAAGTTACAGAGCATTTTTACTTTGTCTTAATCAATGTTGCTTGTGCTTTAATTAGAAAAAAAGTGTTCATCATGAACAGTGTGGTATTGCTTTGGCAGTCCTTTCTATGTATATTCAAATCAATTTCTTGATTTCCATATGAGATTGGTTCTAGGACTTCCACAGATACACAGACCTGAAAATGCTCAAATCCCTTACACAAAAGGGCATAGTATTTGCATATTTCCTGTGCATATTTTCCCAAGTGCTTTAAATCATGCCCAGGTTACTTGCTATATTTAAAAATATAAATACTGTATAAAGAAGTGGTTGCTGTACTGTGTTAGTTAGCAGTTCATGATAAGAAAGTAATAGATACAAATTTAGTACAGGCACAATTATTTAAAAAAAAAAACATTTTTTCCTGGAGTATGTTGAAGCCATGGCTGTGGAACACAGGAGCTCAGGGAACTCGCTATGGTCTAGGAGTTCATGCTATGCTGCTTTGAAAACAGCTAGAAAGGTTCCGTTCCTCTTGGTATTCATTTTTCCTTTGAATACGGATTACTATGACTTGCTTCTTACAAAGATAACATGCCAATGATTGGGCCGTTCCACCTTCTGTTTTCATCCCCCATCCCTTTCCTTAAGCAGGACAAAGCCACATGGCAAGGAATTATAGTGGCCTCTAGCTAACTTTCCATTCACACTGTAGCTCATGCCCTCAGATTGACTTTGGAAGCTGGTCCTTCCCTAGCCACATCTTTAAAGGAGACCACAGATGTGGCTAACACCTGCACTGTAGCCTCCAGAGACCAACCCTAGCTGTCATGACAAGATTCCTTAAATGGATATTGTTTTCAAATGTTGTTAGGGGTCACTGTTTATGCAACATGAAGCAGCTGACATGAATGAAATTTGTCAACACTGGGCATTTCATCAGAACTAGGTAGTGAGCATTTTGAAGATTCAGATCTTATAATCATATTCAACTGTGATGTGAACCCAACTTGAACCATCTCAATGCCAGTTGCCCAAATCTAACTCTACATTCAAGAATGACTACATTCAAGAATGTTAGCAGCAAGACATCTATGTGGTAGAAATATTTACATGACAAAAATAAAGTTATAATTTTGAGATATGATTTCCTAGGACACCACTATTCTTCGAGCTTAAACCCTGCAGCTCATTTTATTCTTGAATATCAGAAATTTAGCAAAAACATCAGAAGCATTGTGGTGTCGTGCTCAGCATTGGGGTAATCCATGTGGGATGTTGTGGTGCACCAGTCTTCAGAGAAGAGTGTTTGACTCCAAAGAGTCAGTACACTTCTAAATGGAATTTTGTCCAGTGGCTATGAAATATTCCTATCTCTGATTACTGATGGGAGGATACTTGCCCTGGGCTAAATTTTGCCCTTAGAATTGTTTTGCCATCACTTTCAAGTGAAGTTTCTGGTCAGGACAAAAAGACAAGCCTGGGCAGAACAAAACATCAAGCCAGGCATCCTAGCATTTAGATCCTGCTTATGAATAAATGTTTGCAATCCTGGAGACTTTCTCTTGAAAATCGTTTTCATCTTCTCTGAAGGGTAGGTTGGTGGGTGGGTGCCTTACTAACCTCTCATTGTGAGAAGCTGCCAATGTCAAGGAGAGGAGTTGGTAATTATAAATTACCAAGACTGGTTTGCACTGTGGATTTATCAAAGCCCCAATTAAGGATTAGTATAATATGAATCTTCATTTGCAGCTGGAGAATTTGGAGTGTAGGTCTGAGGGTCACCTGAATTTCTACGACTTACATGGGACAATGCTAATTGGTTTCAAACCAGCTGACTCTAAAGCATGCTTTTTTCTTCCCTTTCTAATGTAGTTCACCCCTCCTCTCCTTAGTGTTGTTGTTAACAGTTCTTAGAGGGAAACTCCAGGGGAAGAAACACAGACTACATTTCATAGTGTTCTCTGTGAGGAAATGCTTATTGACCTGAACTTCTGTGCTATCTGCTGTGTTTGGGGCCATGTTTCCATTTTTGTTCACATATGTCATACACTAAAGACATCTCAACTCCATGTTCTTGCTACCCAAGAACCACTAAGTACAACCCAAATTACAAGTCTTTTACATTCTGATGACCTTGACTCTCCACTATCCCACCTAAGAGTCCCCAGAACAGTGACTGCCTCTGCTCCTGAGCTCTTGGTTGTGCCTATGGATCATTTCTACAGAGTAGACCTTGGAAAGGACAGAATATCTACCATTCTGCTGTCAAGAACGTTTCCTAGAAAGACATTGTGAGGGAACAAAACCGTTGTTCTAATCATTCCTTTGTCTTTTGAAGCCTATATAATTTTAGAAGAGTTACTCAAGTTCTTTATATGATTGCATGTGCTTATCTGTGAAAGAGAGTATTAACATGATCCACTTCATAAATCCTTGTAAGGATTAAATGAATTAAGACACATGAAGGTTTTGAAGCAGAGCCAAGTATATAGAAATATGGAGTTAATGGTACTCTGTGCAGTGTATGAGCCAACTATCCGTACTGCTTCCTTGATATACCCATGTAGGATGAAAAGGATGGCCTTGTGCTGTTCACATTGTAGCCAGCCTTGCTGTTTAATTTATTTAGCTTGTCATTCACTCATCAAAATTGTTGTATTAGTTGTCTGTTGTTGTGTAACAAATTTCCCCAAACTTAGCTCTTAAAGTATTTATTAACTCAGTTTTTAAGATCCAAAAATTCAAGAATAGTTTGATAGTGTGGTTCTGTCTTCAGGTCTCTCCTGAGATTGAAGTCACTTTGTTATCTTCTTTGAGGGTCCCCCGAGCTTGAGTAGCAGATGATCAGCCTCCATGTTCGCACACAAGGATGATAGCAATCCTCAGCTACTTACCATAGGGGCCTCTCTAAAGACTGCTTAGATGGCCACCCAGCATGATAGCTAGTTGTTCAAAGAGAAAGAGAGAGAGAGAGAGAGAGAGAGAGAGAGAGAGAGAGACAGACAGACAGACAGACAGACAGACAGACACAGAGATATAGAGACTGAGATAGATACAGACACAGAGACAAAGATGAAACCAAGAGAGGAGAACCAAAGATGATCTTTTTCTAGACTATCTCTAGATGTGGTGTCTAATGACTTCTTCCATACCCTATCACAACACAAATCCAATCTATTCTGAATAAGTAGAAAATTAGGCTTCATCATAAATGGGAGCAATTATAGAAACTATGACATCTTTCAAACTAGCACTAATATCTTTCACAGTCTAGAGTCCATGATGAGTACTTCAATATCAAGTAGTTGCACTCTGTAGAACAACTAACACAGTTAGCAAATGACGAAAGAATGAATTGGCTTCCCTGAGGTCACATCTTATCTCTAGCTGTATCTTCTTCCTATGTCCTTTTGATGGGGTTACTCCATTGATGTGTTAGCATACTCTTCTGCACTAGATTACTGGAAGATTAAAATCTACCCACTTTCTTTAGACACTGTGCAATGTGGTAGATAGTAACTTAAGGTATGGTAAAAGATATGTACTGTCAGGTTCTTTTATAAATGAGTATAATTGACTTCATTAGTTACTTTTATACTGGTTACATGCAAAAGAAATAACATTTTAGATATATTGGAGTAACTAAAATACCTTATTCATATTTGTTTTCTTTTTTCTCATACTTGTAGATTTGAAATTACGCACATGCCTGACATATCCTTGTCGTTGCTCTAGGCTAGGCAGATTGCCAGCCTGGTTCTGCACGTTTTGGTCAGCCATTGTCTTGCATCTACTTCTAGCCTGATTTCCAGCCATAAAGCTTGAGTGACTGCAAAACAAATTGTCTGAGAACTATATTCTCCCAGTAAAAGACACATAGCTGCAGAATGAGTACATAGCTGCTCTCAATTGTCTGCTCCTTTGGGTCTTCTCAAAGGACAATAATAGCTGAGATACCTTAGATAACTTGTGGCAAGGATTGCTAGTGGCAGTCGTTGCTGGGTAGGCGCAAACTCTTCTCCAGTTTTCTACTCAATGACTGAGTCTTAAAACTACTTCCTCCTTTGAAATTCAGCATCAAAGGCCACCAACAGGACCCTTATATTCTATGTCCTCAAACTTTTCTTTTCCTCCCTTATCTTTATTCTCACTTTGGCTTTCTTTTTTAGCAATGAACACAGGAAAATTCAAGCCCAGGTTTGGCTTTGAACTATAAGACAAAGTAAAAGATCACATCTCCTTGGCTGGACTGTATATGTGCAAGAATGATCAATGAAAGCTACTGAATAACAAATATTTATAAGAAAGATGTTCATCCTCTCACTGCGCAGTATTCAGAAGGCCTGTTTGCTCAGGATTCTTATTTATAAGTCACTTGGGGCTAGAGAAAGAGAAATGTCTCTTGCAGGCTAATTCAAAGTGGTTACACTACACATTCCTTCCACACAACTTCCAGTTCTGTCTGTATCTCGGCTCCATGCATTGATCAATGAGTGGGCCACAAACCCTCCTGCAGGCCTCTGCCCCTAGTCACCCTTTCTGTTGACATTCCAAACTGCTAAGCTCACAAATGTACTTGGGAGGACAGTAGCTCCAGGACACGTATTCCCTAAGAGAGAATCCTTGACTTTCACGGTATGTGGCTTAGCTATTTTCCCATCCTTGTAAGGACTTGACATTGTTTCAGAAAATAGTGTCGAATTGGGGAATGTCGTTTCTAGTTTCTTTCTCACTGACCCGTGTCATTCAGTTTCCTTGCTCTCCTCGAAACCTTTTTTGGAATGAGGCAGGATGTAAAATAAACAAATAAAACTGTCCCCGAAGTAAAATGAGGGTGGATAATTTGAAGATTAGCTCTCTCTCAAACACTTGAAGGGAGCTGATACATTCTAGACTTACAGAAGGACACTGAATACATCTAAGGAGAGGAGGAATCACTTGGTAGAGGGACAAGTCCTTATGGCTTTGTGTTTGGCCAACTGTATACACACAGAGATCTCAGAAACATCCTACCTCTTCCCTCTCAAGCATCTCAAAGTTTTATTACATTCCTTATCGATGATCTAATCCACGTGGCTCAAGGGTTGCTGAGATCTGCTACAAACTGACTTCAAGCTAGGCATCATTGGAGTTGGTAAATGAAAATGGTGCTCTGTAAGCAATAGAGCATGCTATGTAATGACATGCTTCATTATGCATATGTCCTACATTCATGTATATGCTTGTCTAAATGAGGAAAGTTATCGAGAAGAATACCTGACAGATCTCCCTTACTGAAGGTGATCTTCAATACCCCTCAACAGCCTGTGAGTTAAAGCTGAGGGACTCTGGTCTTTTGTTTCTTTCTTCTGTTTATCATAGGGCAAAAAGTCTGCTCTGCCACCACTTCCTGGTCACAGGCCCAAAACAACAGAATAGGCCATGTACCTCCCCTCTAAAAGTATGGGCCAAAGGCACTGCTTTGTCTTCCTAACAGTGCCATCTTTGAGTGTTGGAGGGCCAGATAGTTTGCCTGATCATCGCTGAATACTAATTTTTCAGTAGAAAAACGAGGCTGCAGTGGAAAGTGGATTAATGTTGGGTTGAATTTTGCTGTTTCAGAACACACACACACACACACACACACACACACGCACACGCACACGCACACGCACACGCACACGCACGCACACGCACACGCACACGCACACGCACATGCACACGCACACTCACACGCACACGCACATGCACACGCATGCATATACACAGGAATCATTGCAATGTGGGTAAAAGCCGGAGGAAAGTATTGAAGGGTTGAATCAGAAAAGACATTTTCTCTCTATGGAATTTTCTGGAAGGCATCACTTCTAACAATAAGTTGGGATCTACTTTGTAAATCCTTCTGTTACAAAAGCAGAATGAAGTTGTTGGCTAGTAATGGAGATTTTTTTTCTTTTTTGGGGGGATTTTTTATGACCATAATGTAGGCAGAGGTTAATTACTGGGACAGCAGCTCACAAGTACAGAGATGGTGGTGGTGCAATATATGTCTGGGAGACATTTGGTAGTATCTACAGGTGTTTTTGCTATATAATCATAGGGGAGGATCCTGGTACTCATGGATATAATCCAGGATGTTTCTAAGGATGCCACTAAGAGTTTGTCAGTGAAAAGATAGCCCCTGGTAGCAAATAATTACCCAGTACAGAACATTAAAATGTGTCTGAAACACAATGAACCAAAGCAAGTTAGGTATCCTGGCCCTGTGTCCAGAGACACCTTAAACCAGACATCTAAAGACAAGGGCGATGAATGTTTTGTTTTGCTTTTCATGTTTATAAGAAAGTTCTTTGCTTGATTAGACAGAACAGAATTCCCAAGAGAAGAGAATCTTAGAAAAACTAAACAATATGGCTCCTGCCTATAAGCCTTCTATAAAGGTTCAGAGTGATAATCAGAAGAGGCAGGCTTGCTAAGCATGACACTCATTAGGGAAGGGAACGGGGCTGTGGTCCCTGACGTTCTCAGTCATACCAAGGCACCTCTCCTCTCCAGAAAACCTATGCTATACCCTTATATAGATATTAGTACCTCCCTATCTGTCTTGACTATAATTTTGTAACAGTTTATGTATCAATTAGAAGAGACCAAGATGTCTTTGGATGAATAGGTGAATGGAATTAGAGCTATTGATCAATGAAAAGACACAAAGAAGGCTTAAGTCTATCTGTATTGCTAAATGAAAGAAGACTATCAAAGAAGGCTGCATATACTATGATTCTAATTATATGACTTACTTGAAAGAAACAAAAATCTTTTGATATGAAAAAATCAGTGGTCATGGCAGACTAAGAAAAAAAGAGAGGGGGATAAGGACGCAGAGCAGCTCATGATTTAGGGTATTTATTGGGAATAACACCAAAATGGTGGGTAAAAATCCATAGATTGTTCATTAGTGTTATTCTCATGGCAGGCATTAGTCAATACTACTGGACAAGTATTTCATGACTTATAACTCAAAGACCACATGAAACATAGACGTTAAAATAGGGACAAGGTTGGGATGGATATGAGGTACATAGGAAATTCACTTTCAACTTCCTCCTTCTGGAAACCTGAAATATCTCTTAAAACAATATTTATTCATAAAGTATATTAACTAAAAACACATGGAGATAAAACTTGACCACCACTGAGTAGATATGCCCATCTTTGATTTTTTTTAGCTGAGCTTGTTTGAGGGAAATGCTTTTTCCTAGGAAGTCTCTGAATATTGTTATCAAAGCACAGTGCAAAAATGAATACAACTGATAAAGTACTGATATTATCTTAGCCTTGCTGCTCATAGCATTCTCAGTGGCTCTTCAGCTGACAAAATAAAAGGAATACAACTCTGCTTCCTTGGTAATCTCTGGGCTTTAGAAAATAATGATCAAGCTGGGTGGTGGTGGTGCATGCCTTTAATCCCAGCCCTTGGGAGGCAGAGGCAGGCGAATTTCTAAGTTTGAGGCCAGCCTGATCTACAGACTGAGTTCCAGGACAACCAGGGCTACACAGAGAAACCCTGTCTCAAAGCACAAACAAACAAAAAAGAGAAAATAATGACTAAACATCCTTATTTAGTTTGAATAATTTGGATTTAGCATAATTTCTGGGTGGAATTACTAGAAGCACCCTGTCCTAGACTGGGTAATCAATAATATCATCATGCTGAGAGTCTTACCTGGGTAAGGAGTTGTCCAGTACAGTAAAAGTCAGGCATATTTACCCCAGGTTGTCTGGGTAATGTCTGGAATAGACAGGCTAGACTGAGAACAGAGGTGTGCCTGCCAGAACCAAATGTTCCCAAAACAAATGGCTTTATCAGATGAAACTATAACCCAGATCTGAGAACGATTGAATACAACTTCTGTGGTGAGAAAAACAACTTAAAGAGTATGAAGACTGGCTAAAGTTGAACTTCAGGCCACAAGAGATGCTCCTAAGCTTAAGCCGTGAAAGAGGGCTACAGGGAGCATTCAGAGGTCATGTTTCTACTCCACAAAGTACGTGTAAGAAACAGGGCACAGGGCCCCTGCTTCTAAACCTATGCAGTTACACGGCAATGCTGGGAGCCAGCTTTCTACCTGCCAGCACAGGGACCTTCAAATCGCCCCGCATTATTGTCCATTCATATAACAAACATCTACCTTAGCCAAGCTTGAATGGTACAGAGCAAAGGGCATGGGAAGTAAAATACTTGAATTCAAGTGAATAGATGTCAGACCAAGAAAAGAATCCTGTGATGGCTAATCTAAGTGCTCACGAGAAAACAAAACAGGAGTCTAGTGACCTCAGGTTTGGCTGTTTGTTTGTTTGTTTGTTTGTTTGTTTTGTTTTTTGTTTATTTTGTTTTTCTTTTCTTTTCCAAAAGCATAAAGTTGCCCTTGGAATGTGTTCTTGTGCTCCTTCCAGGTATAGCTGGTAACAGTTGAATCAGGCCTTTCTTTAAACTTTTCATCTCCTTGAACACAGTACTCGGCTCCAGCATTACAATTTTTGGTGCTCCTTTTCCCTTCAAAAGGCAAGTTTTACATTTCTCTTTGCTCCACTGTATCCTTTGACTGTGGATCTCCATGAGGTGATTACAAATAGCCACCTGATACAGTCAATATTAGTCTGTCTTGAAATTTTCCCTGCTAATGCTATTAATACAAAACTCTTCAATTCAATTCTCTGGTATATTTTTAGGACCAAAGCAGAAAGAACACACATTCTTTGCTATAATATCACAACAATGGTCTCTAGGATATTTGATAATATTCTTCCTCTCCAAAACTATTGAACTGGGCACCCACAGTTCACATAACCCTCAGTGCCACTGACTTCCATGATATTACTAGGATGGACTACTAAGCCTTTCTTGAAACATTCATTTGCTTTTTTTTTGAAAAGCTATTTTTTATTGAACATAAATGAAGAATATTCATTTGCTTTTTTAAATTCAAACCCCTAAAGTCTTCCATATCTCTCCAACAAACAGCATGGTCAAGACAGTCACAGCAGTACCTCATGCCTGGTCACAATTTCTGTCCTAGTCAGACTTCTTCTATTGCTGTGAAGAGACACTGTAACCAATGGACAGAAAAGGAAGCTTTTACTAAGGAGGCTTGCTTACATTTTAGAGGATTAGTTCATGACCATTGTGGTGGGAAGCAGACAGGCATGATGTTGGAGTAGTAACTGAGAGATTTATATCCTGATCCTCAGATAGCAGGTATGTATACACACACACACACACACACACACACACACACACACACACAGAGGAGTAAGAGGGGGAGACCAATAACCAATGCACAGGATGTTATTTCTAGAGATGAGAGCTCAGTGATAATGCTCCAGCTAGTTCTGAGGAGGACATAAGATAGCCATGTGAAGATCCAACTCACAGCTCTTGTAAGATCAGTGAATTGACTACATCACGCACCAGGAGGAAAGATGATAAATATTTTTAAACTTTCCTTGATAGGCAAAAAGGACACCAGAATCTTGAGTAATTTTATGAGCATTTCAAGGAAAAGAATTACTTTCTTGTTAATAGTTGTTTATTTTTATTGTTACCTCATCAGAAAATATCCCCCAAATTAAGTCATATATAGTACCTCCCCAGCTTTACTGCTTCTCCTATTTACTATCATACATAAAAAGTTACCCCAAACCCTAGCGGCTTAAAAATGATGCTGAGTTACTGTCTATATTGTGGTATCATAGAGGCAGCACTTAATGAGGATAACTCATCTTCATCCTACCCAGTATTAAGCAGTTCAAGAAAGGAGACCTGATATCCCCCATTATCACAAGTACCCCCAAGGGATTGCCAGTAATGGAGGTGTTCATGAGAAAGTCTAGTCCATTTAAAAATATTTAAGATGCAATGGACACTAAGAAGCTGAGCCGGTCAGTAGGGAACGAATATGCTCTGCCTGGCTTCACTTGGTCTCATTTGTTCAGGTTCATTATCAGAGACTGGTAAAACAAAGTAGAGGAGGCCATCCTACCAAGGCTGCCGTAATGTTCATAGGTTCTATAGGTGAGAAACCTGACCAAGCAGAGGTGGCCAAGATTCCAACTAGAGAGAAGGAAAATGCATCTGTGGAAATTAATGAGGAATGCAGACATTCCGTGTGAGTTCAAAAACTGAAAACTGGTCAGACCAGAAAAAAGATCTAGAAAAGCATAACAGGAGGCAGATTTCACAGAGTTTGCAAAATGATATTTTTGGAATGAAAAAGAATTTGTTTTGCTTTCCACTGCAGGAGAATAGTCTCCATGTCAAAGGGAACATCCTGACTTTCTAGGATCATCAGGATTACCATCTCCACATGAGACCCCTTCTTACAACTGGAGAGAAATAAACTTGTTTGGAATTTAAGAGCCAGTGGAATGCCTGCGGGCTTGGGCTCACTGGTTAAGTAAATCAAACCATGTTCTACTTCTGGATGTCTTAAATCCCAATGATCACCATAGGACACATTGGGAAGACCATGAAAATTCTGGAAGGTTCCATAGGAAATGTTTCTGCCAGTAGGATATTAAGGTTGGAACAGCCAAGTGAAGAAGGGGATCTTTGCTCTTGGAAGATGTTGAATTTCAACCAGAGACCAGACAAGACACTCTATCCTCGGAATGTTTGATGTTTTATTCAAGACCACTCATGGGCTGCTTGGACCCAATATGCCTCTGGACACATCAGGAAAGAATTAAAGTGCTTGATTATTGTGTTTCAAACGTGAATTTTCTCTGGCCTCAGCGGGGAAGCTTGAAACGCTTTTTAATTGTTAGGGGATTGGTAAAGGAATGCTCTTCCTTGTCAAGAAAACTTATCAAGGAACAGAATGCATTAAGCCAAAACTGTTGCCACATCTGCATGTGGGGTTACAGGGCTCGGTATACCCTTGCTGTAATCAGGATCATAATCCTACCAGCATGTCTTCTGTCATCATTAGTGAACTACCTCCAGACACCAGAATGGTGACAGGGGTCACTTCTTCTAGCAGCTCTAGATAACCTGTGTTTGGTTATTGTCTGTGCTCTGTGTCTCTACATATACTTGCATGGTGGACAATTGGGGGCCCCTTTCCTGACTGCTCCCTTTTCAGGGCTCAGTTTCCTTCTCCAAATCCCAGTTCTTAACACTGCCACATTAAGGGTTATGATTTAAGTGTTTAAACACAGAGATAACACAAGGATTGAGTCCATTGCAACCACCTGTCCCCTCCTCTTTCTTACAGTTGCTTCTTCCATGGGAGACGGGTCTGCTTTTACTAACCCATTTGGGTTCTATTAATTTTTTTATCCCCATTTCCTCATTTTTTCAAACCACCACAAAAGAGGCACAGTAGACATACATTGGACACAAGAAAGTCTTCTTCAATGTCAGTGTGCAAAATGACATTTTGGTCTAACATGCCTCAGAGGCACCTTTTTCTTTGTAGAAGATGTGTTCTGCTTTTACTGAATGGACAGCCAGAAGCATATCTACAGATGCCCTTAGCCACTGCTAAGAATTCCTATTCTACTTCCTGTTTTAAGTATGTTGATTCATTTAAATTGTATTTTTGTTTGTTTGTTTGTTTGTTTGTTTATTGAGACACAGTTACAAAGAGCTTAGGCAAGCTTCCAACCTGCTAGGTAACTTAGAATGACCTTTGACTCCTGATTCTCTTGCCTTTACCTCTACAATTCTGGGTTTCCAAGATGTGCCATTAAGCCTGGCTTGAACACTCTTTTTAAGGAGATAAACTAATAAAACTTCTGGAAAAGCCATCTGTTGTCTCCACTTCATAGTATTTTTGTTTCTAAACTAAAAGACTTTGATTAAGTTTAACCAATTTGTTTGTTTGTTTGTTTGTTTGTTTTTCTAGCTCTGATGCTGTAAGATTGCCTGTATGGACACAGGATTATCTACGAATGACCAATAGTTGAATTCAGTAAAACCTTGAAAGCAGTAGGTTTAAACGCTTCTCACGCATCAGCACAAGTAACTCAAAGTCATTAGATGAAGTCGATATATTAGAAGGTTTCAGTTGTAAACATTTCCTCTCAAAATAAGGATTTATTTCTTATTAATGGTGTGAGGGTCTTCAAACGAACAGAAACATAAATGTTATTATATAACATTTATATACATGGCACACTAATTTTTTCAATTTTACATTTCAATTGCAAAACCTTGAAAATATATCCAGTTACTAATTATTAATTTAGACAAGTTCTCAATTTGTTGCCCTGGCTGTCTTGACACTCATGTCCTTCTTGGTGGCTTCCCAGACAGTGCAGAGATCTATGGCCAGCCTCTCTGTCCTGTTTGGTCGGGTGGTGTGTGGGCTGAGTGCAGGAGCCTGAGTCTTGAAGTGCATGGCCCTGAGCCCCATCATCCTATTGACCAGGAGCTACTGCATCCCCAGCAAAGACCTTCATGGTTCCATAGCCTTCCAAAATGTCAGCTTCAGCCACCCCTGCCAACCTGCCTTCGATGTGCTCAAGGACTTCACCCTGAAGCTGTCCCGTAGCAAGATGACTTTGACCTCATAGAGATTTGCCCTCTTCTTCCTCCTAGGTGCTGGAATTAAAGGTGTGTGCCACTATGCCTAGCTCATATCCAGGAACTTTAAGAGCTTATTGAATCCATTAAATGTGTATTGAAAAACAGCAAAGAATTTCCTTAAAATAGTTAAAACCCTAAGGAATGTCTTTGCTTTGCATCATTATCCATGGGCATCTATGAATCAGCAGGGAAAGCTCCCCAAATAGACACTTTTGGTTTCCTAGACATTGTTTATTTGGTGGTGGTTGGGTGGGAGGAGGAAATGGGAGGTAAGATTAGGGAGAGAACGCCAATTATAATAACTGTGGATGTTATTAAGCAATAATGCCTGGGACTACAGAGCCAGTCAGTTTCTGAAATAATCTCACAGGACCTTCTCTACAGATGATGAATGAAGTATGTTTTGGCACTTCATCATAAATTTAACTCTAATCGCCTTAAGTTAATGATATACTTCCTCTGAATGTAAGAAAAGAAAAAACACAAAAGAATATATAGTAACACCAACTTCCTAAAAAATAAAAACTAGAAAGGCATAAATTAAAAACGGGAAGTCATCAGAGAGAGCTATTGCACTAACATCCATCTCCACCCTGGCATGACTCGTAAGTAATTTGAACATATTCTTAGCAAAAAAATTAAATTTATGGCTGCTGACACCAAAACTGAAATTTCTAAGTTAACTAAGGGAGCTTGTATCTGAGTAACAAGTATGGAATTTATCCTCCAAAAATATACTGATTTTAATCATTGAGATAAGGATATTAAGAGCTATTCTTGATAAGTGTTTCATAGCTCTAAATGTATCACTTCTGTGTTTTTTTTAAAGATGATGAAATAGTTGATACAACAAATAAAAACAAGGAAACAATCTCTACAACAACTTGGGATAGAATTCTTGACCTGAAGTTTTGATAGACAGGGAAGAAGGACATCTTCTGAACAGCATCATCACAGACAGGGTGCAGGACCATAACTGTACTAACACTTGCGATGAAGGTGATGGTCTTTCAACACTTAATTGATGACTTCTTATGTGTTTCTTGGAAATAAATGGCAACAATTCTCAAGCCACGCCGATGAAGAGATAAACAACAGAAACATTCTCTTTCAGTCAGTACAGTTTTGAAACTTTTTGCCAGCCCTCTAGTGCAATAATCTTTTAAGCTAATAATTAAACTCATTTTTGCAAATCATAATGAGTAGTGAATGGTGAGTTTCCAGAACTGTGCTCACACAAGAGACAGACAGTTTTATATTGTCAGGTATGGTGTCCAAAGGTGTCCTTGTACTAGATTTCCATTACTGGGTAAGATCATTTACTTGTGAAATATTTTCATTTACTGTCATTTCTATATTTTTTTAATTTATAGAGGCAATAGTTGATCATTTTTAAAAAGTCAAACTGTGTAGAGGTATCTAAAGTGAAAAAATGTAATTTTCCTACACAGTCACCACTAAAAAAAATAAAATAGGAGCTGGAGAGATAGCTCAGCCATTAAGAGCACTGACTGGATATTGCCTGCAGCTTCCCGCCCAGCTGGCGGTGGGGAAGCCGGAGGGTCACCCAGCGTCCCAGGTGCTCAGAACCATCCGGCGGCGGCGGCAGAACCAGGTACCCGACACAGCCCGAGCTTAAGACCTTCGGGGACTCAGGCCTGGAGTGGGAATTGGGCACAGAATAGCGGGTGCACTCTGCACTCGCGCGCGGGGCGGACCCCGAGCTCCCTGCAGGCACCTGCCATATTGCCTGCAGCTTCCCGTCCAGCTGGTGGTGAGGAAGCCAGAGTCAGCCAGTGTGCCAGGTACCCAGACCCAGCCGGAGGCCGAACCAGCCTCCCATCCAGCCAGTGGCAGGGAAGCTGGAAACCGGACCCAGCCAGCTTCCCAGCAGCTTGGGACCAGCAGGCGGAACCAGATAACTGAGATATCCCAACTTTAAGACCCCTGGGGAAACAGGATATCAGACAGCGAACCCTGAGCAGGAGCAGTGCAGAGCAGCCGCCCAACAGGCGGAACCAAATACCTGGGATATCCTGAGGTTAAGACCTCGGGGGACTCAGGCCACCTGTCAGCAATCTGTGAGCAAGAGCCCCGCAGGACAGTGATTCAGGTATCCCAGTCGCTGGGAAATAGCCTTACAACCCCACAGGAGGGTCAAGCACCAGCTAGTATCTACAGGACCAACTAACACCAGAGTTAACCAGATGGCAAAAGGCAAACGTAAGATCGCTACTAACAAAAATCAAGGCAATATGGCGGCATCCGAACCCAGTTCCCCAACAGCAATAAATATTGGATACCCTGAAACACCAGAAAAACAAGACTCAGATCTAAAATCACTGGTCAGGATGCTGATAGAGGAACACTTAGATAAATCTCTTAAAGTAATACATGAGAAAATAGATCAAAAGCTAGAAGCCATTGCAAGACAAACACAATTAAATCCCAGATATCTCAACACACCAGAAAAACAAGACTCAGATCTAAAATCACTGGTAAAGATGCAGATTGAGGATCACTTAGATAAATTTCTTAAAGTAATAGAGGAGAAAATAGATCAAAAACTAGAAGCCCATACAAGGCAGACACAAAAATCACTTAAAGAAATCCAGGAGAATATAGAGCAAAAAGTGAATCCCAATAAGGGGGAGAAACAAAAATCACCCAAAGAAATACAAGAGAACATGGGTCAACGAGTAGAAGTCATAAAGGAGGAAACACAAAAATCCCTTAAAGAATTACAGGAAAACACAAACAAGCAACTGAAAGATCTGAGCAAAACCATACAAAATCTAAAAACAGAAGTAGAAACAACTAAGCAATCGCAAAGGGAGACAATGTTGGAAATAGAAAACCTTGGGAAGAAATCAGGAGTCATAGATGCAAATATCAACAATAGAATACAAGAGATAGAAGACAGAATCTCAGATGCTGAAGATACCATAGGAACCATGGATTCAACAATTAAAGAAAATGCAAAATGCAAAAAGCTGGTAACCCAAAACATTCAGGAAATCCAGGACACAATGAGAAGACCAAACCTAAGGATTATAGGGATAGATGAGAATGAAGATCTACAACTTAAAGGGCCAGCAAATATCTTCTACAAAATTATGGAAGAAAATTTCCCCAACCTAAAGAGAGAGATGCCCATGAATATACAAGAAGCCTTTAGAACCCCAAATAGACTGGACCAGAACAGAAATACTTCCCGTCACATAATAGTCAAAACCCCAAATGTACTAAACAAAGAAAGAATATTAAAGGCAGTAAGAGAAAAAGGACAAGTAACATATAAAGGAAGACCTATCAGAATTACACCAGACTTCTCACCTGAGACCATGAAAGCTAGAAGATCCTGGGCAGACCTTATGCAGACCCTAAGAGAACACAAACTTCAGCCAAGACTACTATACCCAGCGAAACTCTCAATTGCCATAGATGGGGAAACCAAGATATTCCACGACAAAACCAAATTTGCAAGATACTTATCTACAAACCCAGCCCTACAAAGGATAATAGGGGAAAAATACCAACACAAGGGGGGAAACAACACCCCAGAAGAAACAAGATAGAAACCCCATCTCATCCAACCCAAAAGAAGAGAACCACTCAAATACAAATAATAATAACAATTCCCAAAATGTCAGGAAGTAATAATTACTATTCCTTAATATCTCTTAATATCAATGGACTCAATTCCCCAATCAAAAGACACAGACTAACAGACTGGATACGGAAACAGGACCCTACATTTTGCTGCATACAGGAAACACATCTCAGTGTCAAAGACAAACACCTCCTTAGAGTAAAAGGCTGGAAGACAGTTCTACAAGCAAATGGTCCCAGGAAACAAGCTGGAGTAGCCATTCTAATATCAGATAAAATCGACTTTCAACCTAAAGTCATCAAAAGAGACACAGAAGGTCACTTCCTGCTTGTCAAAGGGAAAATCCACCAAGAAGAATTCTCAATACTGAACATCTATGCACCAAATGCAAGGGCACCCTCATTCGTAAAAGAAACTTTACTAAAGCTTAAAGCACACATCGCACCTAACACAATGATTGTAGGTGACTTCAACACTCCACTCTCCTCAATGGACCGATCAGGAAAGCAGAAACTAAACAGGGACACAGTGAAACTAATTGAAGCTTTGGACCAATTGGATTTAACAGATATATATAGAACATTCCATCCTAAAACAAAAGAGTATACCTTTTTCTCAGCACCGCACGGTACCTTCTCAAAAATTGATCATATAATTGGTCACAAGACAGACCTCAACAAATACAAGAAGACCGAACTAATCCCATGTCTCCTATCGGATCACTATGGAGTAAAAGTGGTCTTCAATAGCAAGAAGAACTACAGAAAGCCCACATACACATGGAAACTGAACAATACTCTACTCAATGACACCCTGGTCAAGGAAGAAATAAAGAAAGAAATCAAAGACTTTTTAGACTTCAATGAAAATGAAGGTACGACCTACCCAAATCTCTGGGATACAATGAAAGCAGTGCTAAGAGGAAAACTCATAGCCCTGAGTGCCTCCAAAAAGAAACTGGAAAGAGCATACACTAGCAACTTAACAGCACACCTGAAGGCGCTGGAACAAAAAGAAGCTAACTCACCCAGGAGGAGTAGAAGAGAGGAAATCATCAAACTAAGGGCTGAAATCAATCAAGCAGAAACAAAGAGAACCATACAAAGAATCAACAAAACCAAGAGCTGGTTCTTCGAGAAAATCAACAAGATAGATAAGCCCTTAGCTAGACTAACCAAAGGGCACAGAGATAGTATCCAAATTAACAAAATTAAAAATGAAAAGGGGGATATAACAACAGAAACAGAGGAAATTCAAAAGATCATCAGATCCTACTACAAAGGCCTATACTCAAAACAACTGGAGAATCTGGAGGAAATGGACAATTTCCTAGACAGATACCAAATACCAAAATTAAATCAGCATCAAGTAGACCAGCTAAACAGTCCCATAACCCTTAAAGAAATAGAAGGGGTTATAGAAAGCCTCCCAACCAAAAAAAGTACGGGACCAGATGGTTTTAGTGCAGAATTCTACCAGACCTTCAAAGAAGACTTAACACCAATACTCTTCAAACTATTCCACAAAATAGAGACAGAAGGGACACTGCCCAACTCATTCTTCGAAACCACAATTACGCTGATACCTAAACCACAAAAAGATCCAACAAAGAAAGAGAACTACAGGCCAATTTCTCTTATGAATATAGATGCAAAAATACTAAATAAAATCCTTGCCAACCGAATCCAAGAGCATATCAAAACGATCATTCACCATGATCAAGTAGGCTTCATTCCAGGAATGCAGGGATGGTTCAATATACGGAAATCCATCAATGTAATCCACTACATAAACAAACTAAAAGAAAAAAACCACATGGTCATCTCATTAGATGCTGAAAAAGCATTTGACAAAATTCAGCATCCTTTCATGCTAAAAGTCTTGGAAAGAGCAGGAATTCAAGGCCCATACCTAAACATAGTAAAAGCAATCTACAGCAAACCAGTAGCCAACATCAAAATAAATGGAGAGAAACTTGAAGCAATTCCACTAAAATCAGGGACTAGACAAGGCTGTCCTCTCTCTCCATATCTTTTCAATATAGTACTTGAAGTTCTAGCGAGAGCAATCAGACAACATAAGGAAGTCAAAGGGATACAAATTGGAAAGGAAGAAGTCAAAGTATCATTATTTGCAGATGATATGATAGTCTACTTAAGCGATCCAAAAAACTCCACCAGAGAACTTCTACAGCTGATAAACAACTTCAGCAACGTGGCTGGTTATAAAATTAACTCAAGCAAATCAGTAGCCTTCTTGTACTCAAAGGACAAGCAGGCTGAGAAAGAAGTTAGGGAAATAACACCCTTCACAATAGCCACAAACAACATAAAGTACCTTGGCGTAACTCTAACCAAACAAGTGAAAGATCTGTATGACAGGAACTTCAAGTCCCTGAAGAAAGAAATCGAAGAAGACCTCAGGAGATGGAAAAATATTTCTTGCTCCTGGATTGGCAGGATCAATATAGTAAAAATGGCCATCTTGCCAAAAGCAATCTACAGATTCAATGCAATCCCCATCAAAATCCCAAATCAATTCTTCATAGATCTAGAAAGAGCAATTCTCAAATTCATCTGGAGCAACAAAAAACCCAGGATAGCTAAAACTATTCTCAACAATAAAAGGACTTCTGGGGGAATCAATATCCCTGACCTCAAGCAGTACTACAGAGCAATTGTGTTAAAAACTGCATGGTATTGGTACAGCAACAGGCAGGTAGATCAATGGAATAGGATTGAAGACCCAGAAATTAACCCACAGACTTATGGTCACTTGATCTTTGATAAAGGAGCCACAACCATCCGGTGGAAAAAAGATAGCCTTTTCAACAAATGGTGCTGGTTCAACTGGAGGTCAACATGCAGAAGAATGCGAATTGACCCACTCTTATCTCCTTGTACTAAGATCAACTCCAAGTGGATCAAGGACCTCCACATAAAACCAGACACACTGAAACTATTAGAAAAGAAACTTGGGAAGACCCTGGAGGACTTGGGCACAGGGGAAAAGTTCCTGAACAGAACACCAATAGCTTATGCTCTAAGATCAAGAATCGACAAATGGGACCTCATAAAATTACAAAGTTTCTGCAAAGCAAAGGACACTGTCAGAAGGACAAAACGGCAACCAACAAAGTGGGAAAAGATCTTCACCAACCCCACATCCGACAGAGGGCTAATATCCAATATATACAAAGAACTCAAGAAGTTAGACCGCAAAGAACCAAATAACCCTATCAAAAAATGGGGCACAGAGCTAAACAAAGAATTCTCACCAGAAGAAATTCGGATGGCCGAGAAACACCTTAAAAGATGTTCAACATCATTAGTCATCAGGGAAATGCAAATCAAAACAACCCTGAGATTCCACCTCACACCAGTCAGATTGGCTAAGATTAAAAACTCAAGAGACAACAAGTGCTGGCGAGGATGTGGAGAAAGAGGAACACTCCTCCACTGTTGGTGGGATTGCAAAATGGTAAAACCGCTCTGGAAATCAGTTTGGCGGTTCCTCAGAAAATTGGGCATGTTACTTCCAGAGGACCCTGGCATACCACTCCTGGGCATATACCCAGAGGATTCCCCTGCATGCAATAAGGACACATGCTCCACTATGTTTATAGCAGCCTTGTTTATAATAGCCAGAAATTGGAAGCAGCCCAAATATCCCTCAAAGGAGGAATGGATACAGAAAATGTGGTATATTTATACAATGGAATACTACACAGCAATTAAAAATAATGAATTCATGCAATTTGTAGGTAAATGGTTAGACCTGGAAAATATCATCCTGAGTGAATTAACCCAATCACAAAAGAATGCACCTGAAATGCAATCACTGATAAGTGGATATTAATGAGCCCAGAAGCCCTAAATACTCAAGACACAAATAGCAAGTCAAATGATTCCCAAGAAGAAGAAAGGAGAGGACCCTGGGCCTGTAAAGATTGCTTCCAGTTTAGTAAAGAAACCGAGGGGGGAGGGGGAATTATTGGGGAACAGATGGGGGGGAGAGGAACTATGGGAACTATGGTGGGTGGGAACTGGGAAAGGGGAAAGCCTTTGGAATGTAAACATAGAATATAGAAAATAAAATTAAAAAAAAAAAAAAAAAAAAAAAAAAAGAGCACTGACTGTTCTTCTGAAGGTCCTGAGTTCAAATCCCAGCAACCACATGGTGGCTCACAGCCATCGTATCAAGATCTGACTCCCTCTTCTGGAGTGTCTGAAGACAGCTATAGTGTACAATAAATAAAATCTCAATTAGAAAAAAGTAAAATAAAATAAAACAAGGTTGTGGTTAGTTCATAGTTATCTTCACTGACGTAAACAGTTCATGATTTTAAAAATTCAGAAATAGTACCAATCCTCATTTTCTGTAATTTCTTTCACCTCTAACACTGGCTCAGAGGTTCCCACTTCTTGTCAATTGCAGGCAATTGTTAGTCTAAACTATGGCAGGCAGCTAGCTTGGTGGAAATGCTACAGATGCCAAAGACAACCCAGACACAATGCCTGTCTTTCACACTACATCTGTTTCCCCAGTGGAGCTGCTCACATTCATTTCTCAGGCCCTGAAATATGGACAGATGAACATCTCTGTATCTGCTGAGAAATCAAGGCTGCAGGATGACTGTAAATCAGACCCCAGTGGCCATGAACATACAGAGACAGGAAAAGAAGACACTTTCCTTGAACAAAGCCACCCTTTCCTGGACTCCGAACGGGGAATTTTGCCTAAAATCCCCTTTCTGAATATAGAAAAAGCAATAAAAGTTACTAGTGATGCCTGCTTCTTTTTGTTCTACTCTTTTTTACCTTTGATTAACATTTTACCTCCTTCCATTTGCCTTAGCTGATTGCTACAAGCTGGTACACCTTCATCTTTACAGATTGACAGAGGTTGCAGCAATAGGTATTTTTGATTGTGTGGGTCCTTATTCTGTGACTTGAACCTATCACAGGACAGTTTGATAGACAGGGGCCTCCCTTTCCAATGCCTAACAGAATGAGAAGCTACATAGAGGCTACTTGTGTCTGATTCCTACTAATATAAAACAGATACAATTGACTTCACCTCAAAGAGTACACAGACTACCAGGCTTCTCTGCCTCTTTAACATAATCTTATTTGCCACACAGTAGGCTTTCTTGACTGTTGCATATCTGCTTGACCTTCCTACTCATTGACGCCCCACTGATACTGGAATAAAATTACTCCTGGAATTAAGGTCATGTATCATTTATATTTCCAAGCGCATGGCCCTCCAGTCCAATTCTACTTCAAAGGTTTTTCCTTCGAACATTCTTTTTTGATCTTTTAAAACCACAGCTCTAGGACTGGTGAGATGATGGCTCAGCAGGTAAGTTTACGATAAACTTGATGACCTGAATTCAATACTTGGGAACTATATGGTAGAAGGAGAGAATGGGCTCCCATGAGTTTTCTTCTGACCTCCATGCATATGGATGCACACATATATACAAATAGAAATAAATGCAGTATAAAAATAAGACTATTACTCCAATGTCCAACTCTTTGAGATTATTTTGTCATCTTCCCCCTCCTATCTAAGTGAAGCAAATCGACACATTATTCTGTTGTTTCCAGGACCTATCACTATTTGTCAATTTTTTAAGTTTACTTATTTCTCATCTCTTTTGACCAACAGAATATAGAACTCAAGATGGAAGGAATGTCTTATACAGATTATTCTATCCCTAGAACTTGAAACACTTCTTGCACAAAGTTAGTGCCCCATAAAAGTCTTCTGAGAGAAGTAATCCATAGACGACTACCACCACATTCTTAGCACACTGTAGCCATATGAATTAGCCTCTGCAGTAGAGGATGGCCTTGTTGAACATCAAAAGGAGGAGAGGCCCCTGATCCTGGAAAGGCTCAATGAAGCAATGTAGGGGAATACCAGGACAGGGAAGTGGGAGGGGGTTGATTGGGAAACAGGGGGAGGGAAGATGGCTTATAGGACTTTCAGGGAGGAGGGCAGAACCAGGAAAGGGGAAATCATTTGAAATGTAAATAAAAAAATATATATAATTAAAAAAATAGAATAGCCTCTGAAAATCGCTCTGTATGGTTGCTTCTAATCAGTCTGTTGTCTTCTTACTTTATCATTCCTTGCTGTCCTTATGGTTCCTGACCTTTGTGTGGCTTACTTTCTGAAATTCTGTCACCTCCAGACACTCCCATTCTAATATCCTATACAACAACCTCTTCATGTCTTGGGAGTGAGAAGTCAAGTAAAGTAGTCATTTTTTGCCAGCAGAAGTAGTTCTGTCTTGTCATTCAGAGTGTGCAGCACTAGCTTTCCCTGCGAGAGCCTTGTGCCCACTGAAAATGGGCACATAAATCACAATGTGTTCAAACATGCTGACTTTACTCACTTTTCATTTTGTATAAAGAACATCTGTAATATCGATTTGCTGAACTCATAGATGCATATTAGAATCGCAGGGCATCTTCCAGCACGTCAACCATATTATCTGTCTGCATTTGTACATAAAATATTCCTACTTCTCCACAGGGAAAGCATGAGCCACCAGCTGGTACTTTTATCCCCAATTTTAAAGCTAGTAATTAACACTCTTAGAACTCTTATGTTGTGCCAGAGTTCAGTTGAGGCCTTCACTTGGTTAATCTCCCTCCAGCTGCTGTATGACATAGGATATGTTTGACCCATTTGTACAGATGACAAAACTCAAACTTAATTTCTCAGCATCATATCACTAGTGGATTCTGGTAGCAAGATTTGAACCCAGGCAGTTATAGACAATAGAGTCTTAAACAAGCCAGTCTACTTCTCACAGCTTTGGTGTGCAACACTGTGGTTACTGCCTCTGCCTTGCAGACTCCATATGGCTGCAAGTAACACACCTTCAAATGGCAATCAAGTCCCTTTAAAATATCTCTTTAGCACCATGAAGTCCTAAGGAGAAAGTGCTCAGCTCCCTACCGCTCCCATGGTCTCTGTTGAATTCATCACTGGTTTTCCCCATCATTGTACAGTATGAACAATGTCCTAGCCACTCACCACCTGTTCTGTTCTTTGTCTGCTTGCCTGCTCATCTTCTCATCTGTGCACTACTCCAGACCCAACTCACATATCTTTTATCATCTCCTTAGAGGAGTTGATGGGTCGTCCATGCTGCCTCTTCTGCGTTGGTCACTGGCTTTTATTAATCCCTCTTTATCCTCAGCTCTCTTTAAAAACAAATTTCCAAGATCAGGCTTTGGCGTTCATTTCTAGGACCTGCTCAGTGTTAGTTACTATATATTTTTAAAGCTTTCTATGTTCTGAAAAATAAAAGAATACACATTCTAGAATAGCTAAAATGCTAAACATGCCAATTGTACAGCTTTTGTAAGATTGTTTGACTGTACACACAGAAGCTAAATATAAGATACAGAAATTCTGTTCCAGAGTATATTGTCTAAGGAGGCAAATGTTTATGATCACCCAGAGACTTGTATAAATGGTACAGTTTATGATACCAAAGACTGGAAATCACCCAAATACCCACAAGCACTATAATTTATAAAGAGATCACAGTAGTTATTGTTAGGTATGTGTACATATGTCTGCAAAGTGTAACTGTAAAGCTCCAGGAATGAAGCTACAATAGATCTCATAACAGCACTGAAGACAATAAAAAACCAGGCACAGAAGAGCACATCCATGTAATTCCCCCTCACTGAAAGAAAAGGAGCAAAATGGGTCTCAGGCTTAGAAATACAGTTCCCATTGTGGAAAACGAGTGAGTGACTGTTAGGAGTCACAAGGCATATTCCTGAGCATTGGTGTGCTTTGTTCCTAATTGGGATCTGGCTCTAAACAGTCCTCACTGATGAATAAAATTTGCTTCCCTCTTGGATCAGTTTTGGTCTGTGATAAAATAGTGGAGACACTGTACAAGGTGTGGGAGGAGGGACAGATAAAGGAAGCATAGATATAAGAGATTGTATGGGGAAGTGAAGTGAAGTAGAAAAAGAAAGTTTCATTGTTCAAGGAGGTCCAAGTCTCACAATTTACTCACAGTCTTTCTTCAAAATGATGAGAATCCCTTCCAAATTAGCATGGTATCATGCTAGGAAGCTGAACTCTATGCGTGTATGTGTGTGTGTGTGTGTGTGTGTGTGAGAGAGAGAGAGAGAGAGAGAGAGAGAGAGAGAGAGGTCATCCTTGGGTGCTATCCCTTAGACAATGTCCAGTTTTGTAAGACAAGAGTTTCTCACTGGCCTGAAACTTGCTAAATCAGCTATCCTGGCTGGCCACTAAATCCCAAGGTTCTACCTCTCTCTCCCTCCCGAGTGCTGGAATTACAAGGGCAAGCCTCCACACTGGCCCTCTGAGTTTCAGGTCTATGTGTTTCCAAGGCAAGGTCTTTGATGCCTGAACTATCTCCTGATCCTAGAAGCTGGACTCTTGTTTAATGTCTAAAATCTACTCACTTTATCTCACTTTCTATCCAACTAAACCCTTACTCTTCATAAGGTGCAATGTGGCACCTTTTAGAATGAATGAGTCAGAGTCAAGCATCTGCATGGCTAACAGCAAATGTATAATTTGTATCCAAATCTTTCAGCTTAGGATAGTTTTACTTGGCTTGTAGAGGATGGTGATTATCAATTGTGCATGAAGGAAGTGGTCTGATTGCGTGTAGACATCTCTCCTTTCTGGACAGTGGAACCAATGGGTGTTCACAGCCCCTGCTAATTTGCAGAGTGGATTCACTTCACAAGCCAGTGGCTCTGTCTGGCATAGTTCCTGTTGCAATGGCGCATTCATGCCGTGTCTTTAGTAAGTTCAAAGTTATATTTCTTCCCTGTCACAGGAGTGGGACGTGATCTGTGTTTCTTGGCTAGAACAGACTCATGAAGATCAAACACAAGCTTTGCCAAATGAGACAGTGATCTTCTGCTGAAGAAAATGAATTTTCCCCTTTTCCTAAGGCAAGTAAGTGATAATGTTGGGAGTTATGATAATGTTGAATTTCCGATCCAGTACACCGACAAAGCCCTGCTCTGATGCACTATTTCCTTCTATTTATTTTTTGTGGCTCTCTGAGAGCACAAATGAAGTCTCAGACTAGCTGTTGAGATAGATGATAGTCCTTAATATAGGTACTATATATGAAAAATGAAAGTGTATATTTTATTTGAGATGTGTGTGAGGATGTTTGTGTGAGTCTCTCTCTCTCTCTCTCTCTCTCTCTCTCTCTGTGTGTGTGTGTGTGTGTGTGTGTGTGGTCCATACACTAGAGTAATATGAGGACAAAGGGAATCACAGGTCATAAATTAGTGAATAAAATGTTTGAACAACACCCCCTAGCTGCTATCCTTTTCTAGCGAGGAACACACCTTTACTTTTATGGACAGTTTAAAGCAATTGTGTTCATCCTATATGCTTGTAAGATTTATAATTGTCTTCAGACTGCATGTAAGATTTGTGTTCTCATATAAACTCAATAGTCAGAGCCTCATCTACATGATGAAACACACAACGTAATGTTTTATTGGAATAATGATCAACACTTAGTAGCTCCACTCTTTTCCTTACTACTTTGACTAAACTTTTCCCTATGGCACCCAGAATTATTGAGATTCCTAAAGTAAAAATATTCCTAGGAATTTATTGCCTTTACTTATTATAGGTTATGAGAAGCCGTGATCAATTAAATTATAATATGCATAGATTTTGGGTTCCTATAGATTTATTTTAATAGCAAGTGAGGCTATATTTTGAGGCTTGTTGAGGATGTGAATTATAAGAAGTGAAGGAGACAGGGTTGTCACAGGTTGGAAGGGTGTGTCACAGTGTTCCTTATTACTATTAGTATAGTGTCTTCTGCTGCTTCAGTGGATAAAAACAGAGTGGCTGGAGGAGATATGAAACCATCTGCCAATCAGATTCCTGAGCAGACCTTTGTAAATTCAGGATCTAGTCAAAGCACACTGGTGCCAGATTAGTTCTAGATCAATTTCTAGCCCTAAGTGAAGTGAAGGGGAAGGTCAGCAGAGGCTGTATGTCTCACTGGCTGGGAGAACTCCACTGGAGAATTTCACACTCTTCCAAAGGAGATGGGGAATTTGTCTTGCCCCTGCCTCTGTTCACTATCCTACCCAGAAGTTGGCTGGCAGAGAAGTCCCCAGACTATTTAATTGAAACAAATTGTGTGTGTGTGTGTGTGTGTGTGTGTGTGTATGTGTGTGTATGTGTGTATGTGTGTGTGTGTGCATGTATGTATGTGTGTCTGTGTGTCTATGTGTCTGTGCATGAGAGAAAAAATATACACATGGGTGGCTATCTTAGTTGAGATTTTCTAGAATGACACCCAAAGCATGGATTTAAGGGGAAACAGTTTATTTGGACTGTATGGATGACAAGAGGATCCTCAAAAGTCATCCTAGACCAGTTTCTTAAGGAATTATGATTGTAGAGGCAGGGCGCCTGAAGGCAACGTGGCCCATGGGCAGATTAATGACTCCACCTATTAACACCTTTGAGAAGGACCAAGTTACCTGTTCAACAATGTTTTCAACTTGTAAATTCTTCTAGATGGAAAAGAGTCTGAGTCAGTGGGCACCTTCAGAAAGACTGGCAAGAGTCCTGGGGCCTCTCCAAGCTCTTCTGACTCATTGTGTCTCACAGGGTTAGTCAGGTGGCTTCTCTTTATTAGAGTCTATCTAGGGACTGGTATAATAATGGCCTTTGTCACTCTTGGGAAGAAAGGTGCCCTGACCCATGATGCTGTGATTCTTGGAGCTCTAATGCCTTTGTAAGACTCTTCCTATTTAGTCCCAAGCAATGGGTTGGGTCAATAAGGCAATTCTATTCCAGACTTTAGGATACTGAGATGCATTAAGCCAGTATACTAGAATTATGACTTACTGTGGCAATAGAAATTAGGTATGAGAACATTTATATTCCAGGTCATTCTTCAGTTCTTCAGGACTTTCTATCTCCTTCAGGAAATGGAGAAATAGGTGTAAAACAGGCCTGGTTCTTTCCTGACCCAGAAAGACGAAATCATACACAACCTGGGGAGAAGTTGACTCTTACATGCTATAGTTCTATGGCAAAGGATAGTGTAATGATGTTGGAAAGCTGTAATACCAGATACTACTAGACTTAACAGAGGAATGAAGATACAGTGAGCCCTTTGCAAATAAAAACCTTGTAATTCAAAAGTTCATTGAACACCATATGTCTAACTGAACATCATAGCTTAGCCTCACCTACCATAAATGAACCCAGAACACTTTCATTGATGTTTTTTAATACAAAATTTACTTTATTAGAAAGTGTTGAATATTTCCCTTGAGTTTTTTAATTCTGTGCTGAAAGTAACAAATGGAATGGTCTCATGGGTGCCCAGTTGCATTCTCGTAGAGTTGTAAAGGCAGGGACTTTCTGCAGCCACTCTACTCTTATAATCACTAAAGTCGGAGCTCATGGTTCCGACAACCCACCACACCCTCTAACATTAGCAGACAAGAGCAGGGGCCCTACTGGGGTTTATTGAAACTTTTATAAATGATGGAGTGTCCTTAAACACACAGTTGTGTATTTATAATACTAATTTATACTTGCCATACAAAAGAGGAATCCTTTGCCCAAGTTTTGAGCCAAAAGAAATGAAAGCCAAAATGAGCAAAGCTACATTTACCTGTCTGTAGCAGATTTAATGATAATTGATAAAATACAGAGAGAGCCCATGAATGGATAACTGGTGTGCCAATAACATACTGCAGTGCAGCTAGCCAACAGGCTCCTAAGAATAAAAAACAACAATCTACCATCCTGAGCAGAAGTTTGAAGGACTTTCCATCTGTTACTTGGTGTAAAAAAAAAAAAAAACCTGCTATGAACATAGTGGAGCATGTGTCTTTATTGTATGCAGGGGAATACTCTGGGTATATGCCCAGGAGTGGTATGCCAGGGTCCTCTGGAAGTGACATGCCCAATTTTCTGAGGAACCGCCAAACTGATTTCCAGAGCAGTTTTACCATTTTGCAATCCCACCAACAGTGGAGTGTTCCTCTTTCTCCACATCCTCGCCAGCACTTGTTGTCTCTTGAGTTTTTAATCTTAGCCATTCTGACTGGTGTGAGGTGGAATCTCAGGGTTGTTTTGATTTGCATTTCCCTGATGACTAATGATGTTGAACATCTCTTAAGGTGTTTCTCGGCCATCCAAATTTCTTCTGGTGAAAATTCTTTGTTTAGTTCTGTACCCCATTTTTAATAGGGTTATTTGGTTCTTTGGGGTCTAGCTCCTTGAGTTTATAATAGCCAGAAATTGGAAGGAGCCCAGATATCCCTCAAAGGAGAAATGGATACAGAAAATGTGGTATATTTATACAATGGAATACTACTCAGCAATTAAAAATAATGAATTCATGCAATTTGTAGGTAAATGGTTAGATCTGGAAAATATCATCCTAAGGGAGTTAACCCAATCACAAAAGAAAACACAAGAAATGCAATCACTGATAAGTGGATATTAATGAGCCCAGAAGCCCTAAATACTCAAGGCACAATTAGCAATTCAAATGATTCCCAAGAAGAAGAAAGGAGAGGACCCTGGGCCTGAAAAGATTGGATCCAGTTTTATAGATCCAGAACAGAGAAATGGTGGGGGGAGGATGATTGGGGAATAGTTGGGGGGGGAGAGGACTTATGGGACGTATGGTAGGGGGAAACTGGGAAATGGGAAAGCCTTTGGAATGTAAACAAAGAATATAGGAAAAAACCTACCTACTACATAGTCCCACATACATTATGATACCTGTGTAAAGGCAGAGTTGTGAGGTCAGAATATGGCCTTGTGCTTGCTTACACCTTCCTAACTCTAACCTTAGAAAGAGCTTAGCTTCATGTAAAAGTCAAAAGCTTTTACAGGATGAGAAACTGTTCTGTACTGTATGGCTGTGTACACCTGTCAAAACTGGCTGAATAAGTTATACCTCAGTGACCCTGTCCCCCAGAACTAAGAAGCAGGAAACTGGTAGAGCTATACTAGGTCACAAAGGTAATAGTGACATAAGAAGGTATAGAAAGGCATCAGACATGTTATAATAGCCATGGAAGGTTTGGCGGTGAGGTTATAAGATATCATCAGGCTGACCCTTCTGGAGCCCAAAGTTGATAATAGGTTCTTGAGGCCACAAGTTCTGGTCTTGATCCCTTCTTTCAATTACTCTATTATTATCAATAACAGCACTGCCCCATCTCTCTCTCTCTCTCTCTCTCTCTCTCTCTCTCTCTCTCTCTCTCTCTCTCTCACACACACACACACACACACACACACACACACACACACACGCATACACGCTGACCCACTCACACCCAGAGCCATACCAAGCTTTGCAAAGGGCAAATATTTCCATCGCTGCCAAAAGGTCAGGCTGAGGATGAAGCTCCAAACCTCGAATTTGCCCAGCTGTCATCTCCCCGTCTCAGTCAATACTATGAATGTCCAGTTCTATCCTGAACATACCTGCAAATACATCTACTTGGAAAATACTGGCAAATAAATTTAGAGAGGTTTAAAGTGGGAATGAATGCCTCAACCTACGGGGTGGAAAAAACCTGTGTCCTGCTCCTGTGGGCAACCCAACCTGTTTAAACTGCTAAAAACACTCAGGCAGAACAAGGAGAGCTGAAGAAATAAGCCTTTAAGAAAACAGTTCCCTCAATATCCCTAAGTTTAATGGCTCAATATTTAGCACGAGTTTCATAACTCTGGCTTTTTTTGGGTGAAGGAAGCTAGGGGAAATGGGAATACAGTAAGGGGTTTCAAGACACTTGCTGTTTGTCAGATTCTTTTTAATGCACC
Source organism: Apodemus agrarius (assembly GCA_964023405.1). Classification (NCBI taxonomy): domain Eukaryota; kingdom Metazoa; phylum Chordata; class Mammalia; order Rodentia; family Muridae; genus Apodemus; species Apodemus agrarius. Next base: position 47,140,833 of record OZ030008.1, on the reverse strand, counting down.
GTGATGCACTCAGCCTTGCCAAGCATGGGGTCAGGCTTGTTTCCTCGCAGCGGACACTCAGGAGGCAAAGAGGGAAACTAGGTTAGGCTAGCAGGGAAAATATGAGGAGCCTGGAAAACGTCATCCCAGGGTCTGACTACGATCCTCCATTACTTTTGCCTCTGCTCTCTATTCCCTCCATTTCTAACAGGACGGCAGTGCTGTGGTCCTGATGCTGAAGTAGCCATGGGCCCAAGAGGCTGCAGTCTAGTGGAACAGAAAGACATGAAGCCACTGGTGACAAGAACGTGAGGTGAGGACTGTCACTGGGGGCCACATAGGCTGAGTGGACAACAAACGTGAACTTGAACTCTCCCTATTTGTCTCTGGCTTTTACTTGTGAGCAGTGTAGGCCTGGGCAAGCTATTTAACTCTCTGAGGCTTAAAAAAATATTTCTTAGGTGGTAATAATAATAACATTACCTGAAACATGTGTTTGAGGGGTAAATAAAAAAAATTGTGCAAAGAACTTGGATATCACCTGATTCTTAGGATACGAGTATAGACAATAGCAATGACAATAATTTCATGAAAGACTGAAGGAGACTCCAAGACAAGACTGACACTGTATTATAATCTCTGTTGCTAATGTAACAAATAGCTAGGTTAATCAGCTCACTAAGGGAAAAATGTTGATTTGGGCTCATGGTTTCACAAACTTTGATCTGAAGTTTGTTGACCGCATTGTCCTACGGCCTATGTGAAGAACATTCAGCAGAACAAGCTACTCATCTGATAGTTATAGGAAATAGAGAGTTAGACAGGAAGGGGCTAGACTGTAGTCTCTCCTTCAAGGGTATATTCCCAGTTACTTAACCTCCTCTTGCTTAGTGGAATATTTTTCACGCTCTACTCTGTCCCAATAGTGACACAGGCTACACCCCAAGCTTTCCACACAAGGAAGCATTCTAAGACAGTATTAAACTCTGTCAACTCTTAAGCCTGAAGCTAATTTCTTTTTCTTTCTTTTGAGATCCAGAACTTTCGTACCATAGATACAAAACAGTCAGGAAGTAGTGGAGGATGTCACTGCTGTATCCACACTGGGCATCTGGGTGGGCCCCAGTCAGCCCTCCCAGCTCCTTGCATTCAACTAGGATGCTTCTAAATGTGTCAAACATCACTGCATTTTTTTCTAATCATTTGAACTTCTCTTGTGGCTTTTTCTTCTCATTTGTGTTTACTAAATAACAGCACGCACATTCACCCAATGAAGACTGATCTTCATGCATTCACATGTACGTACACACATTCACATTCACACAATGCACACACTCATAAATATACACACATTCACAGTCACAAAAATGAACACACCTACTTATACATACACACACACACACACACACACACGAAAAATCAAAGTCAACAGAATTTTGTGATTACCAGTAATATCAGAGCTAGAGGTTGTCAGTAGCTTTCCATGTGTGTGACTGGGTGGTGGCCTTCTGCTATCCTTGCTTACCATGAAGCCATGTGTGGTAGAGTTCTACCATGTGTCTGGATTCAGCAGTTGGATATCCTAGGCTTTTTAGCAGGAAAAAAAGAGATTTAACTGGGGAATATATTTTAAACACCTAGAAAAATAAAGTTTGGGGTAGTTTCAGAACACTTGACTCAAAATACCTTTCAGATACCAATGCCCAGTATTTACCACACTTTCCCATGGTTCAGGAGGCCTTCGTTATCTAAACTTTCATTCAATATTTCATTTGGTGTTAGTAGTTTGCCTATATGATACATATGCACTAATATGCAAGCTTTTGGTGGATATATTGAGTTTGGAAATATTTTTTAATTCATAGAGATGACAAATCAATTAAAAGTTGGGTTTTAGAATTAACAAATGGAGGCTGGAGAGATGGCTTGGTGGTTAAGAGTATCAGCTGCTCTTTCAGAGGACTAGGGTTCAATTCCCAGAACCGATATGTCAGCTCACAACTGTCTGTAGCTCAAATTCCAGTGGATCTGGCTCCCTCACACATATGTGCAGGTCAAACACAAATGCACATAAAATAAAATAAAAAATATAGAATTAGCAGATGCTAGGGTTCTTTTAATCAAACTTTCCTGTGATGGATAGTATATGAATAAATAAATAAATTTTGCTGGCAGATGCAAATCTTTAACTTCGTGTGTGTGTGTGTGTGTGTGTGTGTGTGTGTGTGTGTGTAGGCAAAGCACACTCTTCAGGAGAAAGCGCTAAGGCATGACTTCCTCTCTTTGCTTCTGTTTCTAGTGCTTGCTGTGAAAGCATTTCTTAATAAACTTGCTCATCTGTTTTTGGGCTTTGGGCAGAGTTCTGAATAACTCCTACCCCATTTTTTTTTTAGTACTTTGTACATGCTATATTTGAAAGATCTTGTTGAGAGATAGGACATACAAAAGCATCTACACATTCATGTGGTATGAGGTGAGCTTAGGTACATTGATGTTTACAGACCTTAGTTTCTTCATCTGTAAAGCAGGAGCAAATAACACCCACTTCTTGTAGGGCTTACTAACTTTTCCATGTACTTGGGACTTAGCAAGTGATAAATAAATGTTAGCTCCCGGGCTTCATTTGTTATTTCCCGTTTAACTGGCAGACCTCCTGGAGAGCTCATAGTCCAGCACAGAAGCAAACACAAGTCTTTACAAGGTCTACGTGCTACAAAGAGACCCTAGTACAGAGAGAAGGCAATGGACTCTGAACAGGAAATGAGGGAGCCTCAAAAGGAGAGGTGAACCTTACTTCATTTCCTTAAGAAGAAGAAATCCAGTTTCGCCAAGAGAAGAAAGAAGAAGTCATGGACATAGCAGATGGAGCAGAGCATGAGCACAGGATTAGATGTGTGATAGATTCAGGGAGACAGATATGGGCTAGGAGTGTACTAGGGAGACAGAGAGCTCCAAAGTGTGCACACCTTCAAGGGTTTGTAGATATCAGCTGGCTTCTTTCTTGGAACTTACATTCCAAAGTTAAACGCTATTCTGTTATTTATGACAGGCCCTGTCCGCATGGTTCTTCTCTCACCATACATACCCTGTCACATTCCCTTCACTCTGAAGGCCACCCACATGCCTCCTCCGGCAGACAGATTGCTCAAATGCAATCAGGCTGCTATGAAACAGGTTGAGTTTGAATGATGACGTTGACATTGACAACTATAATCACTTGGTACTGTTTGGTGATAGACCAGGCTTTCCCAAGCTCTCGGGATCAAACTGCAGTATGGAGTATGCACTGTTGCTTCTGACACGTCTGTGGCCAGCTGGACCTGGTGAGGAAGTCCCTGCTGATGTCACTCAGAGAGCTCTGCTGCAGTCCCCCTATCCCTGTGCTACTGGGCCTCTGTTTGGTCAGGGTCCAATTACATTGATTAGATTATATCCAGTCTCCTGCCCTCTCTTGGTTCCTAAAGCTATCTTGAGGAAGTGGGAGACTATGGCAGCATGTCGGGACAGGAAAAGAGAGTGGAAAGCCGCATGGCTTATTCCACTCACTTCCAGCCTCTCTCTGGTTCCCGTGGCGTCAGTGTTCATCTGTGGCCACAGCTCCCTGTTACTGCTGCCAGTCCTAATGGCCAGCCCTTCCCTCTCGGTGGCTCTTCGCCTGCCAACATTCCCATTCTGAGGCTGACACTAAGTACTCTCAGCCTAACCATTTGGGACAGACCACTCCTTTCCTCCAGAGAACCCAAGCAACCCAACTCCTTGCTAGTCCAACCTTTACCCTGAGGTTGCTTGAGTGAAACAGTGAAACAATGACATCATTTTTCAAGTTAGTCTTTGAGAATGTCCTACAATGAGTTTTGACAAGTTTTCCCAGATCTCTTTCTCAGCTCCTCAACTTTGTGTCCTCTTTGCTCATCTGTCAAGTCCAAATTGTGCAGTCCACGTGCGATCAGATACGTGGCCTTCCTGGGCCCAGGTTCTACTTACCAGTGGGAACATTCTCATAGAAACCCGAGTCTTCCTCCCCTAGCGACTATCATTTGTTAATAGCTCCTCAGCTAGAGGTGAGACTTAATGTATACCTTCCCTCTTCACATTGGGATTTGGTCTGGTTTGGGCTTCCACATCCTGTTATAATGATGGTGAGTCTATATGTACAGTTGGCTCAAGTTGTTTCCTTGTTCATTACTTCTGGCTTTCCCACTCTTTCTATCACCTCTTCTGAGGTCAATGATCTTGGATCCCTGGAGAAGAGAGTGCAACATAGATACTTCATGCTGGTCTGGGCATTCATTCTGAAGGCTCTGATTCACTGCACCTTGGCCAGTTATGGGTCACCATCTAGTGCAAATAGACATTTGTCTGATGAGAGTTGAAAATTGCATTGATGTATGGTTATAAAGATAAGTCATCAGGAGTCAGTTTAATACCATGTTCAATTAGCAGTCGACTTGTAGTAGGTTCTCCCCTGTCCTAGCATCTATCTACCACAGGTATGGATTTCATCTTGCAAAGCAGAATTTAAATCCAATCACGAAGTAGTTGGTTGGTTACTGCTGTGATATTCCTGACACTATTGTACCAGTGAACATATCTTACCAGGCCAATTCTTATTGGAAATGGGTAAGATTTATAACTACTTACCTCCTCTGGTAGATTGCATATCAAATTCCAGTCCAATAAAAGCTATCCAGTAGGCATGAAGCTTCCAGGTTGGTACTAGCTTGAAATCCAAGGTCTATGGATCAGGTTGTCATGTGTTCAGCACCAGTGTCTTCATGTCAAATTTTGAATGGTAAGCAATAGTTTTGGCAATGTCCTGTAACGTTTCAGGGTATCTTGGATGTCAACTACCGACAATCTGAAAGAGGAAGGGTTAGCGTGGATGATGGAGGGACAGGCGAGAGGGGTTGAGGAATAAATATGAAGGGAAGAATGCACAACTCCAAAGATCTTTGTGAAAAGTCACCTGGGAACCTGCCTACTACTGAAGAAGCTGCAATGTGTGTGTGTGTGTGTGTGTGTGTGTGTGTGTGTGTGTATGAGAATGTGTTTGTGAATATGCATTTGTGTGGAGAGAGAAGAAAGGAGAAGAGGGAGAGAGAAATGGAGAATAAGAAGAAGACAGAGACATAGACAGAAACAGAGAGTGAGAGTTAAAGTGTAATTATTCTATAATGGGTCAGCAGTACCCTGGCTAGACATTACAGGCTAACACATAAAAACCCTACTGCCAAGATTAGGTTTCCTCCTCTGGTGCTATTGACATCGTGCATTTTGATATAATCTCTAGAAGATTCTCTTGGCCACTTAAATATTAGCTGCTATTGTCATTACAGCCATTGTTGGAGTGCTAATTGATGGCAGACTTACGAATTGTCAGGTCTGGAAAGTGTCGAGGGCATTGCTTTGGACAACCCTTATGTTTATATTCAAAGAAACCGAGACCCTTAGTGCTTACTCACATGCACACAGTTTACAAGCAGTGGAGCTAAGGATAGTATCCGTCCACATTGAAAGGCGGCCAGCTGTGTTTACATCCATTCTGTTTGACTTCTTTAATTAAGCTGTTGATTCCCTCGATGACCTCATCCACTTGTTTTAGGCGTGAGTTACGTAAGCCAGTCTTCTCCACGAACACTTTATTTGCTCCCTCTGAGAAGCACATCGTACGGTCCCAAAATAAGCATGAATTCAAGAGAATACCCCCATTTCATGGCTCCTCTGCCTGCCGCTGACTCATTTACTCCTGGGCCTGTGAGCTTGCTCTCATCAATCACTCCTCCTCCGAAGAACTCTCTGCAACCGCTGTCCTGCCTCACAGTGCCCCTGTGGCTGGAGCTGAGCGCCACCCCCACAGAGGCTTCCCTCTTACCCAGGGCAGGTCACTTCCTCAGGCTCTCACCTCTGCACACAGAACAGATTCACCTCGGGAAGGTTAAAACCCTTCTGGATTTCAGAATGTGTGTCAGGCCATGCAGTTATAGGATGGAAACATACTGGCATGCCTGTCTAATACCCAATCTGAAAGCAACAGGAGGAAAGGTGAACAGTTTTGTCCCATCTTAGTTTTAATAGACATCAGGTTTTTCTGGATTTTAAAACAGATACACAAACAGCCATACATTTCCGGGGGATGGGCTGCCCCTCTCAAAATGACCACAATCTTTAAATTACCTTCTTACTATGAGTCCTCAATACACACAAGCTTGGAACTGTGACCACCAGATTTATGTCCCATCATGCTTCTGTTTCTATTCTGTACGTGTAAGGGATTGATTTGAGGGCAAAAATAGGACCCAAACCATTTCTTTCACGGAGTTGACAAGTCAGATCAAATAAGGCAAGCAAGTTGGGGGACCAGAGCAGGCAAAACCGAATGTCCTCTCAAGATTTCTCCCCTCAGCTTCTAAGAAGTGGGAACCCTCCCAGGAGGTGAGATGGGGGTGCTACTGCAACAGATGCAGGTACAGACAGGCCATGCCTTCTCTCAGCAGCTTGATCCCAGAGTCTTTTTCACTGGTTAGCTGAAGCACATTCTTAGTGCTTGAAGCAAGCCACAAACATGTCCACCTAATCACCCTTCAATGTTAGAAGGAGAAAACGGAGACTTGAATTTTCTACTGTCCTTCTTAATATGTAATATGTAATCAATTTTTATTATTGTGCTAGAAACATAGAATCTACGTTCTTAACAAATTTTGCAGTCCTTTTAAACCAAATCCTTCAGAAGGACGAAGAGTCAAAGCCGTAAAGCAGAACTGAGAACGGAGGGAAGGTCTGTCTGTGATACAAACTATAGGTTGTGTGTTTTTATGTCCATTGACTTTTGCATGAAATAAGTGAGGCTTGTGGTACCAGGTCTTTATGGGCATCATAAAGGGTCTAGTGAAATAAAGGGGATTAGGACTCAAGTCCATACCCAACACACTGCCAACTCTCTTTTCTAATCTGCATAAAGGCTTTGCATTCCTCTGCCTTCTTCCAAAGCACTCCATAGACAAGGTTCTGCATGCCATCGGATTGTTACGAGAAGGAACAATAAAGAAATCGGTGAAGAAAAGATGGGTGGATAATTAGTCTATGAGCAAGCAAAGTGGCCCAAGCTGCCCTGGTTAGGACCAAGGGGCCTGGGTGTCTCTTTTTCCATCTTCTATCCCATGAGCTAAGGGTTACTTTTGGAGCATTTGCACAAGTAGGGATCAGAACTCTCTGGCCACGCCCAACTGCTGGGAACCATTCCTGAATTAGGAATTCCCCGTAGGTAAATTTCGGGAGGATAAGAATCATGGTAGTCCTGCCAGGATGAGTATTCAGGGACATGGTTGCTTGTGTGTAAGAAGTAATTCAGTTCAATGGCATCGTCTTCTAACTGCTCCTCTTGCAGAAGGTGACTGTAAGGAACACAATTGTCATTCTCTTAGCAAGAAAGCCCATGGGAAAAGATCCCACCACATTCCAAATGCCAGTTACTGTCATCTACACATATTTTGTAATGAATAATCTCATTTTAGAGCATGAGGTGACACTGACTAGGGAAATCAGGGTCACTTCTTGGTCTTCTTAGTCTCGTTGGTGAAAGAATTAAAGAAATTACTCAAATGGAAGCTCACGGATAATTTTACTCAAGTTTGAAAAGAAAAACTCCCAATGGCAAGTAAGCTATTTATTTCAGCAGCTGCCAAAGGAGAAAAGAGGAGAAAAAGGAGAAAACCATGCATTTTGAGTTACCAGTGTGGAGGCCCATCACTTGGGGCCAGACATAGCAGAACATTCTTAGCTTCTGGTCAGTATTCAAAAGAACGACAGAGAATTAAAAAGAACAGTTATATCACTCCAAAAGGTGACCAGATCCAACAAACATTGTAGCTACCTTAAGGCAGATTATAGGGTCTTCTCTAGGGGCAAGAATTCTGGGAAGGAAAGGTATAGTGTCTTATTTAGTGAATCATTATTCCGTTTTCTTTAGCATGCTTTAAGGTGAGCCAGCCTTCCTAGGGGTGGTGCCTTCTTCCTGCTGGGTAACCCTTGGCTACATGATTGGCCCAACTAGACTGTTAGGTCCCCAGACACATCAGAGATTCTATTCTCTTGACAAGAAGAAATTTTTTCCTTAATAGGCTTTTACTGCTTCTCTACAAAATTTCCTCTGCATGTGTTATACAGGGTTTATCTACAATTTCTGTTGCCCAAGCGGCTAAACAATGGCAGAATTTTTAGAGTTTTGATATCCCTCAAGACATCGGTAAGACCCAATTTACCTTTTAAAATTTAGGAAACTACGGCATGGCACAGCGTGACATGTTAAAACTGTTATGCAGGTTTACTATGGGCTCCCTGGGTATATATATATGTCATAAGTATGAATGTACACATGTGCTTCTGTGCATATGTTTACTTGTATATATGGGTGTAAATATATGCATATTTAGGTTTTATTTGCGCGTGTGATACATATTTTATACATACATGTACATGTATGTATATGGGATTTATTTATCCAAATACTTGGTTGCTGGCTGAACTTATGTCAGCATGACACAAATTGGATTATCTGAAAAGAGGGCCCCTCAGTTGAGGAAATGACTCCTTAAGACTGGCTCATAATTCTATGTTGTATAAGAAATCAGGCTGAGAAAAACATCAGGAACAAACTAGTAACTAGCTCCCCTCTACGGCCTATGCCTCACCTCCTGCTCCCAGGTTTCAGCCCTGCTTGTGCCCCTTCCATGACTTCCTGTAGTAATAGACTACAATGTGGAAGGGCAAACCAAAGAAGCCCTTTCCTCCTCAACTTGCTTTTGGCCATGGTATTTCATCATAGCAATAACAATCCTAAGACACTTGAACATTTCCCTCCAGCATGACTGACATAAGCTTCCAGCCATGTGAACCCTCTGCAGTCCTGTACCCTGCTTAGATACTGAGATGATGCCTCCATTAACTGAGACAGTGCCCCATGCCCCACCCCCCCACAAACACTCTGAGCTATTTGGGAGTAGGTCCTAGGTAAGAGGTATTCTCTTTCCTTCATGTGTTCTCTTTCTTACGCTACTACATGGTGACTTAGAAACAGTCACAGTCCCTCTGGCTCAGTTTGCTGTTTCATGCATAGTATGTTCTATTTTATGTTCTAAGAGAAGAGAGAGAGACTGATTTCAATTTTCACAGGTATATTATATGTATGCCATTTGGGAGAAGATAAAAACTGTAAGTATTTAAGGATGTTGGAAATTTTTAAGTGTTTCTCAACCATTTGTGTTTCATCTTTTAGGAACTCTCTGTTTAGTTTCCTTCCCCATTTTAATTGGTTGATTTGGGCTTTTTATGTTCAAGTTTTTAATTCTTCAGATATTCTGTATACTAACCCTCTATAAGATGTATAATTGGTATAAAAATGCTTCATTCTTTGATCAAATGCTTCTGCTTTTTACCTCTCAGGAGCTACTTAGTTCTATGAGGTCCCATTTATGAACTGTTGATCTGTTTAGCACCTATGTGCTCTCTGTTCTGTTGAGAAAGCTCATTCATTTGCAAATGAGTTCAAAGCGATTCCCTACTTTCTCTTCAATCAGATTGCAAGATATGTGGTCTTATGTTGAGGTGTTTGATCTGTTTGGAGTTAAATTTTGTTAAGGATGATAAATATGTAGAGGATCCATCCCATATACAGTCACCAAACCCAGACATTAGTGTGGATACCAACAAGCGCTTGCTGACAGGAGCCTTATATAGCTATCTCCTGAGAGGCTCTGCCAGTGCCTGACAAACACAGAGGTGGAGGCTCTCAACCAACCACTGGACTGAGCACAAAATCCCCAATGGAAGAGCTAGAGAAAAGACCCAAGGAGCTGAAGAGCTTGCAGCCCCACAGGAGGAACAACAATATGAACCAAACAGTACCCTGAGAGCTCCCAGGGACTAAACCACTAACCAAAGAGTACACATGGAAAGACCCATGGCTCCAGCTGCATATGTAGCAGAGGATGGCCTTGCTGAATATCAAAGGGAGGAGAGGCCCATGGTCCTGAGAAGGCTCAATGCCCCAGTATAGGGCAATACCAGGACAGGGAAGCAGAAGTGGGTGGGTTGGTGAGCAGGGGGAGGGGGGATGGGATAGGGTGTTTTCGGAGGGGAAGCCAGGAAAGGGGATAACATTTGATATGTAAATAAAGAAAATTTCTAATAAAAAATAGTGAAAAGAAGAAGAGAGTATGGAGAGGAATAACTAATGTTACAGGGATTTTAAAAACCAGACGGAAACCTGATACTATAGGAATTTCCTATACTGTATATGAAAGTGATTTAAGTACAGTTACTATAAAACGAAAGAGAGATTGAGACGGGGAGAGAGAGAGAGAGAGAGAGAGAGAGAGAGAGAGGAGAGAGAGAGAGAGAGACAGCCTCAGTAGGCACCTTATGGCACCAAGTAATAGTTCGAGTTTTTAGAATGGATTGCATCTTGTAGTTTGCTGGTTATACTCAGCACCCTGATGTTAAGACTCAGTTGCTGAAGATGCTACTAACTTATGCTATCAAGCATAGAGAAATTGAGCTGGTACCCAAATAGAAGTTTCACCTGTACTGACTAGCATTCGTGATGCTGGAATACCTTCTTCAGGATGCAGGAGGAGAAACATAACCATCAATTTCGCCCGGCTACAAGCCCTACAACCTGCAACACAGATTTTCCCTCAAGAGATGCTGGTGTAATAGTGGCACAAGTATTACCGAACAAACCACCTTTTTATTTAGTTTAAGGCAAAAATCAATGAGACTTAACTCATATACGATCCTGCTAAAGTGGTCAAGAACCCGAGACTAGATAAATAACAGGCCTAGAGGTAAACCTGCGATTATTATTCTGCTAACGGAACATAGAATAAAATGATTCTTACTGACAGCCCCATAGCCATAGATCAGTGCCTCACTCAGCCCTCATCAGAAGTTTCTTCTCGCAATAGATGGTAATTCACAGAGAGGTTTGCAACTAGAAAATGTGCAGAGAGGAGAGACTTTATTCTTTATAAGACCTCGCTCCGGCTCAGGGATATACGTGAGAACGGAGAAGGAAAGAATATAAAAGCCAGAGGTGGGGCATGATGCCAAGGAAATTGTGTCTTCCAGACACAACAGAACAGATGCGCCTAAGATGCGCACAGAGACTGCGAGAGCACACGCAGGACTTATACAGGTTCATACCAGACAGAATTCCAGCACTGGGAAGGAAAACTGGATGTATTCCCACCCGTAACCAAGAAACTATTTGCAATTGACACCTGCCAGAAAGGGAAATTAGTTTTATTTCCCTCCCCCCTCCCCGAGTGGAGTGTCACTGGGAATACCAACCATACTCCTGGGCAGGCCCCATGACCTAGGAGTAGCTGACCAATACAAAGCAGACTCCGTTTGTTTGTGTGTGTGTGTGTGTGTGTGTGTGTGTGTACGTGTGTGTTTGTGTGTGTATGTTTATTATTGTACTTTTTGTTTTAAATTTTTAGTTTAATTGATTTTTTTTCTTGTTTTAGTTTGTCTGCTTTTATTTTCTTTCTTTTTTCCCCTGATTGTTTTGTTTCGTTTTGAGAAAGGAAGATGGAGAGAGAAAGAAAGAAGCTGGGTGAGTAGGGAAAAAAGATCTAGAAGGTTTGGGGGATGGGGATATATGATCAAAACATTTTGTATAGAAATGTCTTCAATAAAAATTTAAAATCTAAGTATTTAAGTGGAAGATTCTCCTGATTATTTAAGTCTTATATCCCATTTGAGTGGTGAAAAGATCCTGACCAAAGGAATAGAAGTGGCTTGTTCAAGGCCACCAGATTCTGGTCTCTGTCTCTGTCTTCGGCACCATAAGGCTTGTGTTTTCTCCAAAGTCTACCAAGTACCCTCCATGAGAGTTTGGAAAAGACCCATCATGTGCTGATTAATCTCTGTGTTCCTCTACTATGGCCTGGGCCTATCTTTGCCATGCTTTATGTCAGAACTAACTTCTGGCCACTGCTTCCTTTTCCCATTGCTTTCAGCTGATAGCAACAGGGCTTGGGTATTTGTGTCCCCATATCCTCTCATGAGGATTTCAGGTTTGATGGGAATCAGGCTCTTTGACAATGGCCATGTGGTCAATAACCAGAAGCTTCCTCACATGGCTGTGGGTCCTTTGGAATTCCTGCACCTCTGCCAGAGGTACAAACCACTGACAGTGCTAAGAAGAGTGAAAAATCTCCCATCACTGCTGGTTCTGGTAGTTCCTGCTCCTTGGCTTTTCTTTATCCTTCTTCCCTCTGGATGGTTAATATATCTGTTAACATCTTTTCATTGAACAGTAAGATAGCACTAGCCCTTCTTGTTGAGACAGAAAGTGCACAGAAGATCTCTTATTTTAAAAATAAATCAAAAACTGTCTTGCCAGGGTGAGTGTGGGTCAAATCACACTCTGTATGCAAATGTGCCCCAGGTGAAGGTTTTGGTTTTTGTTGAGTTTGGTTTTGGAAGACAGGGTCCCTCCCTAGTTCTGGGACTTCAGACATAGACACCATACTTTGCTGAAGACATTTTTTTTTAAACCAGCCATCATTTCAGGGGTGCGATCTCACTGTACTTAATGCCTTAAATAAACGGGACATATTACAGTTGCTCCCAATCACCTCTCGCCATTTCCAAAGAAATCCAGTGTGGCACTATGGCAGAATCTGGAAGTTTTCATTTTAAGAATTGGTCCCTTGACCTATATGCAAAGTGGTGGGATCTTTGGTCTCTTGGATTCTTACATCAAGCAGCTGCAGTAATTGATCTGTAAAGGGTGCCCTGCCTCTCCCATTCCCACCTGTTACTTGAAAGCCAAACCAGAGTGACTCACCAGGAGCCTAATGCATCAAAGAAGGGAAACAAGTTCTTAATAGGTGGGGTGAGTGCCCCAACTGCACTTGAGTGTTTGGGACACTGAGACCAGCCCAGGAGAAATAGCAAAAGGCAAATGTCGGCTGCCAGCAGCCTACTCTTGCAATGGTCATTCATGGAAAGGTTCTCTTTCCTATTTCCATTTTGACTGGTCTCATCCCCAAAATACTGATCCTTAGTTTTCCCTGGACTTGACTCAAGAACATCTTTTGTCTCCGTTTTAGTATAAATCTATTAAACACAGTCAAATTCTCCTGAAACATCTGTGTGCCCGCAGCAAGCAGGTGCGATCTATGTAAGATGCAAGAAAACAAAAATGATCCAGACCCACCTGAAAGGTCATTTGTTCCAGGTCAAAAAACAAAACAAAACAACAACAACAACAACAACAAAAAAACCAAACCAAAACAAACCAAAACAAAACAAAAAACAAGACAAAAACCTAAAACAAAACAGAAGCACACTAAGATAAACTGTGAAATTGCCTGATAAATTAAGGTATACATTCCAAACAACCTGCTAATCAAAAGAGACCCTCTTTAGCTGACAGAGGCTATGCTTTATTAATGGTTAAAAGGGCAGGCTTTGAAGCCAGTCAGGCCTTTGTGTAGAATTCAACTGTAGAAGACACATGGTTTTTGACACTGAGGACGTGTCATGTGTCCTCATAAAGAGGACATAAAGAAGTGTATGACCAGTGGCATACACCTCTTGACCCAGTACAGGCTGGGTTTTTGTTTTTGTTTTTGTTTTTGTTTTTTGATAAAAGATCCTGTGTTCTCCCTTCAGCTCTATGCTCATTGACTATTGGCAAGTGAAAATCTCTTAGATGTACTGAAGTTTCTTATTTGTAAAGGTTGGCCACAAGGCTGCTTGCTTCTCTTTGCCTGGGAGGCTAGATGTGAGCATTAGCAATGCACCCTGCCTCTGCCTTTTTTTCATTTCTAGAATGAGAATAATATGGAGGGCATGCATGTTATGTGATGTTGGCTAACTATACACATAAAATCATAGTGCATGGTTTCTCCCAGCATATATCTGTTCACTCCAGGGAGAGCGCCACTGACACCCCAAAGGAACGATTCTATCCAAGTGTGGCGTGGTGAACCCTCAGTTTATTGAAATTATTCACAGGATCGTGGGTGGCTCACAGGCAGTTGCAACTGCACTAAAGAGTTTCATCTCCAAAATTTCTCTCCATATCCTGGGGGAGGGTCTTTGTGAAACTTGTAACTCTCTGTGCTTCCCTAGTTTGTGTGTGTCCTTAGTCTCAGGAGTCTCCCTTTTCTCTCCAGGGGGAATATTTCAATTCAATGAAAGCAGCTCTACGAACGATCTGCTCATATGATGATTTAACTGTGGGTGGAGTTTCTTCTTCAGATTCTCTTGGTTGTCTCAAGTAGAACCAGGTATTTTAGATATGACAGGCTCTCCTGGTTAAGAGGAAGATGTTTCTTATCATATTCAAATCCTGCCCAAAAAGCAACATTAAAAAAAAAAAACAATCCTTTGGTAGAGATGTCTCAACTTCCTTAGGGGAGCTGTGACTGACTCTGCTTCCCAGGAATCAGAAATAATTAGTGACAGATCCAGACAGAGCAATCCTGTTGGCCAGGGTGACCATCAGATCGCTCAGGAAGGAAAGAACATGTTGATGAAGTAGTGACCTGCAAGCCCCTGGCACAGGTGTCCAACCACTGAAGTCCTGAGAGACTGGGATTGAATTTCTAGGGTTACTTGAGAGGGCTCAGGACATGCTGCAGGGTAAAAGGAAGGACATGAGGTGAGGAAAAGGTTTCTACCATGTTACTGAAAGACACATGATAGCTCAACAGGGAACCAAGAGTCAGGTTTAATATTGTCATTGCCCCACACTTAATAATTGAGGTCAATGGTTTATCGAGTCCTTCCAGAGGGCCACAGAAAGGCCAGGCAGCAGAGCAGAAGGCAGCGGGAAAGGCTGAGCTGTAGGAAACAGAACCAGAGCTCACAGAAGCCAGTCTACCTGCTGATATCACTAGTAGTCACTCCTAACAGCCCTAAAGCCAGGCTTTGCATGCTGAGGGAATTGCTGCTTGCATAGGTCTCAGAAGAGCCTTTCAAAACATGTCTTTTCCCAACACAAGAGTCACATTAGCACAGATGCTTAATCTGATGAATTTCCATGGATGGTCACCCAGCTAGAGTCAGACACAGCACAGAGATCAGTGGTTCTCCACCTACCTAATGTTGAGACCCCACACTTCTTCATGTTGGGGTGACCCACAACCATACAATTATTTTCGTTGCCATTTCATAACTGTACATTTTCTACTTATAAATTGTAACATAAGTATCTGATATACATGATAGCTGATATTCAACCCCCAAAAGGATTGAGGCCCACAGGTTGACAACTGTTCCTTTGGATGAAGTGAGTATGTATGTAATGAAGAGAACAAGGCTAGAGACCCAGGATGTATTTGGATTTTGAGCAGCTACCCTGGAGCCTTGGAAAGAAAGCTTGAATCTTGCACAGGGGGCTTAAGTGCAGGATGTAAGATGGCACCAAATGAGGCAGGGAGGCCTTTCATTTTGTGAGGTGGGTATTCACAGAGTGGTACACAGGAAGCCCATACGATATCATTTCTCTCCGGACACTTTGCCTATGCTAACTGTTGATCTAGAAAACACAACAGGAAAGAAACTTCTGATAGCAAAGGGGAAGAAACGGGAAGGGCATTCAGAGGTCAGTCACTATGACGGGCTTTGTGGCCTTGTTGGTGGTACGGAGGGTGTATTTTTGGCTTATGGGTCTTGTGAGCTGAAAGAAATCAGGAAAGGGAAGCTGAGACTTCAATCCTGTGTAGATTGTGGGTTAATTGCACTGTTTGTAAGTAAAAAGATTGTCAAGGCTTTCCAACAACCTTGAAAGCGGTGGCACTAATGGATAGATGTTCTGAGCTCAGAGAGAGACTCTGCTCTTTGGCTCCTCAAAGGCCACCTGCCATTAGAAACAGAGGCTTGGAATGTTCCAGAAATCTCTTTCGCAGGAAAGAAGCAGCCTTCCCTCAATCTAGCCAACAACTATGGAATATACTAAATCTCAACCGCAGGCAGAGCAACTGTGAAGATGAGCCCACTGGGGCCCACACTGGGGCCCTGTGCTCTGCTCTATCAGTAGATGTTGGTCAGCATGATGCTGAGAACTCATCTCCTCCCATCTGTTTTGTGTTCTGGGAAGTAAAGCACATTTAAATCCAAAGGGCTAAGTACCAAGTTGCTTTTTTCTAAGGACTCAAAATTGATTATTTTTTTCTCAAACTTTGACCTGTCACCCATTCTACTTTGGATAGATGTCTGGAGATTATTATTATTATTATTATTATTATTATTATTATTATTTGCATCTTTGAAATGATAAAATCCAGTGGTTGATAACCATTAAAATGATTTGGAGGGTCAAAGAGCAATGTTTCGAAAATGCTGACAGTAGGCTCATGACATTTATTGATTTTTCTATTCATTATTGCTATCGATTTATTTTTAAATAGAAAAACCCTGCTGTGGGCATTGCATTATGAACTGTAGTATAAATCAGGGACCAAGAAGATGTGCTAATTATGGAAAACCTAGAGCAAGGTATAGAGTCCTTCTTTCTGATGGATAAGCTGCTCACACCTCAGACTAGGTCCCTAACACTCAAGTGTTTGTTCAGCTCTATCACAAATGGCCCGGGGTGTAGTCACAAATGGGCTGGGATGCAGTTCAGGCTAAGTATGTGCTTAATAGGCACAAGGCCCAGAGTTCACTCCCTAGCACGAAAGGGCTAAAGTTACTCTATTTATCAATGTTCTATAGTTGCCTTGATGGAAAGAGAAAGGTGGACCAATCAATGTGCTTTGTAAGAATGCACAAATGAATAAAAGAACTTATTTTTGTAATATCTGCTTTCCTCTTGGTCAGATTTTGATTTCGTTCTCCAGCTGTTTCTCCTTTGGAAGAAGCAGCCCTATCTAATTGACATTGAAAATGAGTCATTCAACTCAAATCTTACTGCTTTCCTTTTGAGAGATATTTTTATTAATTTAGTCTTATTTTCATTAATTTTAGCAGCAGGAAGATATATGGACTTGTGGCAGCCACGGGGTTGTGATCAAATGGAAATATGAATCCCTTGTTTGTCTGTTAGTAAACACCATGAGGTAACTGACAAAACCCTCATAGGCTTTCTAAAAAGATTAACTATCAAGTAGTCTTTTTCTTCTTTTATTTTGTCCTAACACTTATTAGATGTTTACATCTGAAGATGGACAACAAACAGCTGGAGGAAGGCCTGAGTTGCATATGGACCATATTGGCCATCTATTATTAACGTGAAAGCATGAAACTAGCAGGGAGAAGAGTCAGGGCTTGTAGAGGCCTTCCCTCACCTGTGCACACCTGGACCACATTGACAGAGAGGCCCGCATGCCATCAATTAGTTAGCAATACCCACAGAATGAGTCACAGATCAAGGAAACCAATCCTAGCCGCAGTTAGCACTGGGCACTGCTAGTAATATATGAATGAGAAACATTAAACTTTTGAAAGATAGGGAAGTCTCCTCTAACATTGCTGATGGCATGCTAGGAACTACCTTAGAGTCATTCGATTCACCCATTCCTCTTCTTCCATCCTTTAAATTTAAAAGAATATATTATGTCCTTGGGTTTATCAGGACCCACAGCATTCTCAAACACTAAGCTGTGAGTGGGATGAGTTCTTGGTGACCGGAAAGGGACTCTATCAGCAGCACAGGATTTTCAAGCTAATTTGATTAGGATATCAAACTAGCATGCCCGAGATTCTGCTTTCTGTTAAGGAGCTTACCCCCTTAGGAAGGGAAATGATCTAACTTTCTTGACCCTCCATTTCCTTCTCTGTAAACAAAGGGATAAGGCACTATCTGGTCATTTCCAGCTCTGCCTCAGAGAAAGGTCAAAGTCATTTGACTTTGTCAAGGGCTTGCTTCTCTGCTTGGTAAGATAGGCGGTTCCCTTCTTTGAAAATGTGCTCATCCTCCCTGCTCCTCAGTTCTCCCCACCTCTCCATTGCCTTGTCCTCACAGATGCACAGTAAAAACCATACAAAGGAAAGGAAGCTGCTTACCATGGCCGCAGGGTCCTGTTGTGGGTTTTCCCTAACAGACTTAGTTGGAAGACAGCTAGGCTGCTTTGCTACTTCCCGTTTTTCTACGGCTTCGTCTGACTTACATTTTCTGTTCAGTTTCTTTCTGTGACTGATTTTCGTTTATTCTAACTCAGGAAATAATTTAGTTCATTTTCCCACATGCAGTAAAAACGACAGCAATGTGTGCTTTCCTTTTAGATGCTGCACATTAGCAAAGTCCATCCAGGTTTCCCTGAGACACACTGCCGCAACCGACTTGCCGTATGGCTGTTTTAACTGCTTCGTATGACTATTAATCATGTGCCTAAAGGAAACAAACCAACCTGAGATGGAATTCAGCTCAGCAAATGTTTGCTCAGTATCTCTCCTGGGCCTGGTTTTGGTGCTAGGTATACAGAGGGTACAAAGATGAGTATATCAGAACTGGTGACAGAAGCCAGACAAGGTGGGTGAAATTTTGCTGAATATATTAGTTTACTTGTATGCCCCAAGAGCAGGCAAAGTGCTTGGCAGTCTGAATCCAGAGAAAGTGGAAGGTGGGTTCATTGGTGGCTTGTTTGGCAAAATACTCAGGGTCTGTAAAGGTGATGTGGTTCAAGTCCTGGAAGGCTTCAGTGGGTACAATCAGGCCTTCCTTCTTTGGCTGTGTGGAGCTATGGAAGGTCCCCCTCCCCCCATGCCACTGTTGCTTTGGAAGGATGAACAGCAGGAGTATGTGGGGCAGTGAGTGGGCAGGCTACGGGGCTGGAAGAGACTTCTCCCTGTCCTGTTCCTGATTGAAGCACCTCCTGCCAATACCTACTCCATGTGGTTGCAGCAGCTCATGGCTATAAAAATGTGTTGACCCAAGAGGTTTAATATTAACCAAAGTTATAGTCAAAGTCAATTCAGAGGATTCAAGAAAAAAAAAAACCTGATGCTAATAGAGAAATAGAAGTCAATATTTGTGATGTGAGTCACAGGCTTGAAATAGAAAGCTAAAACACATCGGCACTGCAGTTCCCAGTGGGCCATGGGCTACACAGCCAGCAGGTCTGCAAACTAGGCTGACCACCCTCCAGGGCTATTTTAAAACCTCCTCTGGCCCCTTCCTCTAATTGCTAAATTCCAGAGGCTGCTATTCCCGGGGAGCTTACCAGATAGCCAGTCCTGGTGACATCATGGCTGCTTTTGAGCAGGTCAATGGAAAAAAGATTTTTTTCCCCAGCTGTGAGTAACCTTTCTCTCTAGTGACGTGACATGGAACTAACTTATCATGATTTTATTTTGTGATCTATGGAGCTGACTCCACAGTGGCCATCATTGTTAAAGTCTAATCGTTTGCTTGTTGCCTAATTGGAGAAGGCAAACAAGCGGGAAGAGAGAGAGAAACAAGAATATCCAAAATTAGACATGGCTTTTCATTCTGCTAAATATTTGAAATATTAATATTAGAAGGGGGCATGTTCCCCTCTCAGGGACCTTTACAGAATGGGGAGCTTCTAGAATTTTCCTTGATAAGATTAGCTCCACGGCTACATGTAATGTAGCTTTTTCCTGGCTCTGATGTCAATCTTTAACTGACTGACTACTTTACTAACAAACTCTTAAAGAGTGAGAGAATTAATAAAGATGAAGGAGAAAAGGGACAGATCATCAAGAGCCTACGCTGTGAATCCAGTGCTTTGCCTACTGTGGGGATAGAATATCTATCTACTGAGAAAGGTTAAAATTAGTTGGTCTTCATCCAACATATTGAAATAACCTAGGACCAGATAACATCTTCTCATAGAACAACTCATTAAAATTTGAGACAGGCTCAACATAGTCTCAAGTTTACAACTCCAATGATCACTTCAATGAATCTTCTGGAGACCTAATACCTCGTCCTTTCTTGGTCCCCTTTTATCTGGTATCTAGGAATCCCAGTGTGAAAAGCTCAGCTTGGATAGTGTCTTCTTAAAATAGAAGCTATGCTTCCTGGAGATGAGAGTGAAGATGGTCAGGCAAGGAAGAAACAGGAATGGTCACAGTTGGGTCAGAACAAAGATAACTCCAGCTGATGAATCAAGGTAGGCAAGCAGCCAACATGTTCTGCCTTGAAGTTGGTAATTTTTCTTCCCTTCTAGTACAGACCTCACCAAGGCCGAGCAGTTTATCTTAAGTCACCTATCCCTGACCCAGCATCTGCTTCTTCATCAGCATGATGGAATGATCATAGCCACATCTCCCTCAGCATGTTTGGAGAAGTAATTAATGCTTGCCAGGTGTTTTGAGAGCATTGATAAAAGACACTCTACCTACCCAGGGTGTCATTATATTGTTTTATTTTCCTCTTCATAGCCAAGATCCAGTCTCTGGTAATTTAGAAATGAGACAAATTAGAAAAATGTCAACCGTGATGAAAGCCACCTTAACAATTGAATTTCTGTTGAACTACATGAGCGCACAGGAAGTGGGAAGCCACAATTGCCTTCAGATTCAACCATGGGATTACTTTTTAAGGATTTATTTAAACCTCTTTGAAAGTAGTAAGTTATTAAAGGCAGGTGACGTGCTTCCGTTGTCCATCAAAAATGGACTTTGTAAGTGGCCTCAGATATGTCGAAGCTACACATGCTTTTGTGTAGATTTCTTTCTGTTTCTGTAGGAACATCATGTATCTCGTGGCTGGTAGACAGGATGTATAGCAACTAGTAATTTCAGAGTATTATACTTGTGTGAAAATTGGATTGCAACCAAAACGCTTCAGGATCGGATCCTCCTCTTACAAAACACAGAATGTGATACATGTGACATGTAAATTAAGAGAGATTTTATTTCCCCCCAAGGAAGAGGCATTGGCCTGAATGCTCGCATGCTTATTATAGGATACTTCCATCATATCTTTCGAAAGAAAGGTGGAGACGACCAAAGGGCAGAAGGTCACCTACGTAATAAGGTCCACGTGAGATGTTAATTAAAATGGAATGTGTAAGGAGGGTACATATGCCCTAACCACATAATTCTCCTGTAGCTTACTCTAAATTGATCTTTATCTTCTTTGAGGTTTTTCTAAAGACCACCCCCTCTGCTTAATTATGAATTTTACATAAAACATTTATAGCTAGAAATTAAGGCTTTGGCAGACATCTTGAAATGAGTAGAAAGTTTTATTTACCTGACCATTTTGTCACATAAAATAGTTTATACCTTTTTCACTTTACCTATGGCATGACTTGTGACTTCTGAGAACCATTTTACCATGGGAACTGGTGAAGAGGAATTGTGTGGATATGAGTGAAATTTGTATGCAGTGTAGATTTATCTCCACAGGAAGATTAGGCACATGATTTTCTGATACTATTTAATTGTATTTTGCTTGATGCCACCCCAAGACTTTTATTGTCTTGTAATCCTCGCCCAATCACATACAGTTACTCAACCAAAGTCTGAAAGTGCACACAAAGAATGTGACCTTGTACCCACCTGTATATAAAAACGCATCTTAAGGGTGTGTCGCTCATAGCTCTTCTCAAAGGAGAGCAAAGATCATTGCTTGGAATCCAGCCTAAGATTGGGGGTGGGCAGGGACAAAGGGTCAGAGTTAAGGTGGGGCTGAAGCAACACATTCTAAGTTTTCCCATCTCGGTCTCCACCATCTACAATCTGTAGCACAGCCTGTTTGACTAAGAGGTAAAATTTAGAGAAAGGATAGCTAGTATAACCTGAAACCATATGTTCGGCATTAGGGAACAGACATATAAAATAAATAAGAAGGGTATTTACACTTTGATTTGGGAAAGTCTGAAGTAGAGTCAACCACACAGGATCTAATAAATATCTTCAGGGCAGTGCAGAATAAGGCTGGATATAGGGAGCTAGGATAAGGATCAACCCTTCCCTCATTTGTTTTAGGAAGCTAGATTAATGTCTTTGGAATCTCTCTCTCTCTCTCTCTCTCTCTCTCTCTCTCTCTCTCTCTTTCTCTCTCTCTCTCTCTCTCTCTCTGACCCATAAACAGAGACCATGTCTTGATTATGCATATCAATGGATGCCAGGGGTCATCTTGAGAGGTCAAAGTTTGGCTAGGGAATATTACATGAGTACATATGTTCTGACGAATACATAAATGGAAACTGAGAAAGGCAAGAATTGTGCATCAGCTTGGTCATCCAGAGAACAGCAATGGCCATGTTCTAATCACTGGTTCTAGAATAGATTGACAACAGAGACAATAACCACAGCACTTCCTCATAGAGGGAGAATCTACTTCTCCATTTTTTAAATAGGGGCTGATATTGAACTTTGCTCTGATCAGTTGAATGTTGCAGAAGGAATGTCCTGGGATTTCCAAACAGCCATTGCAAAGATATCTTACAACATTTTAAATAGAATATTTGTACTACTTCTTTGAGAACACTGTATGTGCATACAAAACATATTTTATTTTTATTGCCCCCCTACTCTTCCTCTTAACTTCTCCTTGATTTATCCCTACTCCCCACGCCTTCCAACTTCATGTCATTTCCTAGAACCTACATTATAATCCTTGCTCCTACTCTAAGACACTAAATTATAAAAGCTTAGGCTGTCTCTGTAAAGAGAGAGAAGCCACATAGAGAGAGGCAGCTGAAGGATGAAAGATCACAAAGAGAGGCCATAGAAGGAAAATCAAGATGTTCTTTCAATGAGCACCAAGGCCAGATCATGATGGACTCTCAGCCCACCCCTGTCTGGTCCAGGCCAGCTGACAGCTAAGTACAGCTGCATGAGGTTGGTCCAGCCACCTTCCATGAAGCAGTCTAGCCACCCTTCCCTGCCCAAATTCCTGACACATAGCATCATGAACAATGAATTAATCGTTGTTACAGGGTAATGTGTTCTATGCTCTGCATAGCCATAGATAACTAAAAGAGCTAGTGTCGGAATGGTTCTGGGGGCCTTGGGCTAAATTCAAGATGGAAGCCTCTCTACTATGCTAATGTGGGATTGAGAATATGAGATGTAGATAGGAAAGTGCCAGCATTGTAATCTACAATCCTCGGGTTTCCTGAATGCATATCTTTGGAGAGAAGACTGGAAAGTTAAAGTAAAAGAAGAGTGCTTTATACATAAACACAGTGCTGAAGGTCAATGCCATTCTCGCTGCCCAACCTCCCCAACTTGGTAGTGAGAATTCTCACAGGTGCCTCTATCTCCATCAGAATGAGGATGAATGTCTCTGTAGAATGGTTGCTGGAGGGGCTGACAGAGTGTCTCACTTAGCTTGTATTATTGTCCATTTAACCAGTTTGTAGAGCCCTTGCTCTGGGGATAACAGAGGAGCAGGTAATGCCCAGTAATCAGACATGAGGGGAGATTTTTGTACCAAACATTTTGCAGTTACCTGAAGGAACAATGGCATAAAGGCACCATTATTATTTGCAAAGAATGCTCTCTTGGCTTGTATTTCCATTACCTCCACTCAGTGGTGCCCTTGTGGTCAATTTTTATAACATTTCATCTATCCAAAGCACTATAGAGAGACAGAAATTCCACTAACCAGGGGTAGGGAACCCTTCCATGTCCTGCGGGGCCTTTGGGACAATCCACTGCATTTACCATGGCTCTAACTTCAGACATGAATAGGCACAGTTTTCACAGTTTTATATGTAATTCTGATTCTATTCATATTTTAATAAGCAGGGGGATTTTCTCCAGTGAATAGGAAAATACTCAAATATCCAAGAGGAATATATTTTGTTTCTATTTTGTGAAAGCCTCAAGATAAGCCAGTTTGGGGAGGTCGAAGAAGTTTTCTTCATGTCTGCCTAGTCTCATTGCAGAGAGGTTCTTAATTTTCTGTTGCTGTTTTATTTCATAGTAGCTTCGAATAACTTCTTCCTTCGAATTGAATTTGTGGGTAAGTTGAGGCAGGGAAAATGGACAAAGATTACCCAATGTGCCCATCCTCCTGTGCTCTTTAACTGCAAACATGAAGAATGAACCCAAGTTCACAGGGCATCCAAGTGCCACAAAGGAGTTGGCGTCCTTCGTACCTCTGTTCTTGTAGTACTTAGTGGATTCCATCAGGACCCAGTTTAGACATCAAACAGCACACACATTAGGGATGAGTGATTGTTCTAATCTAACTCGAGAGGACTTTACTTAGATTAGAACGGGCTAAAGTCCCCATGGAATTGCTCACCCTCTACTGTTGGCAAAAGTCCCTCCTAATCTGACATTTCCTCACATTCCAGCCATACCTTATGTTGCTAAGAGACTTCCATGTCCATACTGTATGACTTAATGATTTGTAGATGGCAAGAATGTTAACTCAGTTGATTACTCAAAGCTGACTGATAAGGTATCAGGCTGGTTAAACTGATACTTTCTTATCCTCTCCCAAAGAACTTGACCTAAGCCTCCTTCTACATAAGTCGTCTTTATGGGCCTCCACATGTTTGGTAAAGAACTTACAAGGGACCCTTCTCTTCATCCCTGCATTTCCATGTGCTGTATAATTTCACTCAGGGCAGGAGAGTTTATTCTTGATAATCCACACAAGCAGTGGTGATGTTATAATCGGAATATTTTGACCTCATGTGGAAAAGTAATGCTGGAAAAGGGTCCTATTTGGGCTGTTTTGAGTCTATGGGGAGAAAGTACATAGGGCTCTTCAGCTCCAAGTCAAACATCCACTCTTATCAGAGTGTATCAGGGAGACAAACTTCCAGGAACGCTGTGATGCAGACTTGGTTGTCCCCCCCATCCCTTCCTCCTTCTCTCCAGCCTCTCTTCCATAAACACAGCCGCACATGGAAATGCAAGCTTCAGGCTGTCTCACTGTCTCTGGGGTATAGGAGATCTCTGTGTACTTGGGTCTGAGCAGTCGGGTTTTGAGTACTCCTAAGAAGGCGTTAGCACCCCCAAGATAAGGAAGAAAAGACGTTACCACTTTGGGAGCCTTCATTGTAGGAAATGAGAGGGATCAAGTCAAAAGGCTTAAAAGTGAATTATAAATCAAACCGGTCTCAGTTGCGTTCTCAAAGCACTTGGCCTTTAACAAACTGAAGGTTATTTCTCAAAGATAAAATAGCCCTGTGGGAGGACATATAAAATTTCACAGTATGATTCCACCCTATAATGAGATTTTTACAAACTAGCAACCGTAAGACCCACATGTAACATTTATGCAAGTATGTACAGAAGATACACATTTAAGAATAATTTGGCCTCCAAAAATGTTATGGTAATTCAAAATAATTTCAATCTCATTTCTTTAAAAGTTTTACTCTTACACACACACACACACACACACACACACACACACACCATACACACACAAACTTGCATGCTTTCCTTTTGGGAAAATACATATTTTTTCAGCTCAGTTGAAATTCACTTATGGCACCTGAATGAAAACTTCAGACATGGGTTGAACAGAAAGCAAAATTAAGATTTAAGGTTTATTAACTAAAAAATTGCATCATTAATGGGTGGTACACACATAGATGGCAACACTTTAAGTTATACACCAAAGAAAGCTGGAAAAGTCTCGAAAGAGTAGAAGCCTCACAAAAACAAAACAAAACAAAACAAAACAACAACAGCAAACTCTGGTCCTTATTAACTCAGCAACTCAAGTCTAAAAACCAGACTTCAAAGAGTCATACCGCAATCCTGTGTATGAAAATGGTACCCACACACCTGACAGTAAGAAAAATGAGAGTAATCAAATAAGTGTCTGATAAAAGCTCCTTTACTCCAATTTCCTCTTAAATTCGGGGGTCTAGAAAAAAATCTCTCACAACCCCCAGAGGATGAGTGATCAATGAACCTCTCTTCTGCTGGAAGAGAGGTTCATTCACTTCACCTGACACATCAGGGGCTTCCCCCAAGGACCACACATGTGAGGCCCAATCTCCTTGGTCTCCTCATCTGCCTGGCCCTGGCTTTTCACTCCTTCCTTGTTTGAGGTGGTTGTACATCACTCATGATACACTAAGGTGTCACTTACCACAAAGCCAGAAAGGAAATGACCAGGCAGAATGAACCATTCACAACCTTCTCGAGTGAAAACGGTTCACAGCAGGGCTGACTTCTGCAGAGAGCTAATAACACAAGGTGAAAAGCACAGGCCGGGGCCTCGTTGCCTAATGACTATTAAGGAATGAATCTCTGAACCCTTGGGCTTCTTAAAATGATCATTATGTGCCAAGATAAAAATGGAGGGCTATGGAACAGAATGCCACCTTGGTGACAGTGCTCTGGCACAGGTGAGGGGAGCAGGATGCTGAGGTCACAGTCTCAGAGGAAAAGCTCTGCTTGTGATGAGGGAGAAGAGATCAGGGCCTGAGAACATGTCACCAAGGGCTAGAAGGGAACTTGCTTCCTTCAGGGAAACTGGCTAAGTTTCCAGAACTAGCTGTGCAACCTCCTGGCTAGACGCATGGCCTCTCTGATCCTCACCTGGCCTCTGAAATTATGATAATAACATTCCCTTCAAATGCTGCCAGAGGGATCAGTGACATGATGTGTGTGAATCACTCTGGTCAGCAGTCGGCATTATGTAAGAATAGGATTATTACTATTATTATGAATGCAAGCTTTAAATGCTGACCATGTGATATATGTGTGTCTGTAGCTCCCCCCTCCCCCCAAAATGAAGAACCTTCTTCAACGAAGCCATTTGAAACCAGTGCAGCTGATATGGTAGCATTTATTTTGTGAGTGAGTCTTACTCAGAGATTCACTTAGTTGAGCAGTACTCATTTCTTAATCACACCATTTCAATCACTTTTCCAGTTGCTCAGGACACAAACAAATAAATCAAGGTCCTCGCCCTCAAGGAGGAACCAGGTCTACAAGGAAGACACCCTATATACAGATACCAGACAAGATATTGAAATAGGGTAAAGTTGCTAGAGCCAAACTCAGGTATGGATGTATGGTACCAGGCCTACTAAGCGGGAAGCTGGGAGTTAGGGGACCCTTAGTGAAGGGCATTGAATTTGAGTTTGTACTTTCAGTTCAAACTTACCAGCCTCTACAGCTGTGAAAGACTATTTCAAGCAGGGAAGGTTCCTGTGAAATATCAAAGTATAGAATGGCAAAATGCACAGAAATGAATGGAAATATGTGAGTTGGGTAGACTGTGGAAGACCAGGAGGGGAATCACTCCTTTATATGACATGTCTCAGTGTGGCAACAGCCTTGGGAAGAGAATGAAATATATAGAAGTTTGATGGAGAAATCCAAGAAACACCAAGCGGAGGGGTGCAGTCGGCACACAGGCCATCTGGTGTGGCTTTAACAGAAGGCAGGACATCTCACCGTCTGAGAATAAAGGGACAGAACAAGTAAAATGGGTGTGGGTAGAGATAAGCTTACAGTGGAAGATACTGTGAACGTCACGTCACTGTGTTCCAAAAGGCTTGTTTCATTTCCTAGGCCTCTTTGAGGGTATTCACAGGGCTAACTGTTAAAGCTGGGTTTGCAATAATAATACAACCTTTGCCGTCTGTACACTGCCATGGTAAATGCTCCACAAGTTGGGACATTCAGTCCTGGATGGCAGCTCCCTGAAGTGAGTATTATTATTAATAATATCATTATCACCTAGGAAGACTTCTCTAATTTTACTAGGAGTGAATATTTGCTAAGTTAAAAAGGGTTGTTGGCCCAGGCTGGCCTCGAACTAGTGATCCTCCTGCCTCTGCCTCCTTCAGCAAATCCTACTGGTGTGCGCCACCACAACAGGCTCAGCGGTTAAGAGCTCTGACTGCTCTTCCAGAGGTCCTGAGTTCAAATCCCAGCAACCACATGGTGGCTCACAACCATCTGTAATGAGATCAGATGACCTTTTCTGGTGTATCTGAAAACAGCTACAGTGTGCTCACATATAATAAATAAATAAATAAATAAATAAATAAATAAATAAATAAATATTTTTTTTTAAAAAGGGTTGTTGGGGGGGGAGGGGGAGGGAGGGGGAGGGTATAAGACTGTTAAACCTAGCCTGAGTTTTGAGGAGGGAGTCAAAGGAAGTTAGGATGAGGGACTCAGGAACTTAACAATTGGATGAATGGCCAGGCTGTGCACAGGTCCAGCAAAGATTATGAGAATATATTTGTACTGGCACCAGGCGACACAGCTAGTGAATTTTTCTCTCCATGTTTAATGTTCTGAGTAGATAGAAAGTACAGAAGTGTGATGGTGGTGGTACAGATGAGAAAACAGCAGCAGCACAAGGAGGCTGGGTGAGACCGAGGCTAGAGTTTGGAGCTTATGTAGAAGAGTCGGGCTGCATCCGCAAAGGCCGAGGAGTCTCAGACGGTGGAGGCCCTGGAAGACAAGGGTCACCATCGGGAGAGCAGAGGGATGGGAGAGGACAAGAGGTCGCGGCATAGGATATCAAGGTTTAAGTTCTCAGAGGCATAGCAGTTCTGGGTAGCAGCCAAGCCTAGGCCTGGCTCTTGGAGTGGCACCTGCTTGCAGGGGAGCTAAAGTTCACTGTCACCTTCTTAAACATAGAAGAATTGTATCTGTAAGCGTAGCTATTAGGCGGGCTGACTCTGGACATCCTGGACTGTTGACCAGATGCAGATTGGCTATGATAGTTCTGACTCAAGTGGCGATATCGGCAAAGTGTCTGAGATGGATAATATCTTAAGTGACAGTGGGAAAGGAAATGGTGGCACAGAAACTTAAATGCCAAACGTCGATGAGGATTTGGTTTGGTGTTCATGTAAGAGTAAAACGTAGTTTTGATCCATGAAACTGTCACACGCCTTGTAATTGTACCAGAATCTGTGACAATGGGACACAGAAGTGGGGAATTTACAGGGAGTATGGTCAGAGTGGCCAGAGAGGAGAGTGCAGAGGAGATGGGGTGGAGGGGGATCTCTGAACACCAGGGGCATGCACCCACCCACTGCCACCTCTACTGAGAGCTTGGTAGAATGCAAGCACTGACCCTAGCTCAGACTCCTGAATGGAAATCAGCGTTTAACTGTATCACCAGGTAAGGCATGTGCTAATTATGCTTCTGTAAGAATTAATCTAATTCTAGGAAGGTCGATTGCAGATGGAAGAGGGAAGGGCTACACTGTTGCTTAGAGGTGTCAGCTCCTGGTTATGCTCAGAGGGAGAAGAAACTACTGCTTGCTGCTGATAACATGGTACTCCCAACTCAGTATGTCAAAGCACAATAATAAAGCATCAGTTTGAATCTCCTCACAGGCTCAATGGACTATTTTCTGCTTTCCACCCCTGAATGCCAGGTGAGAGGTTGTCTGTTACCAAAAGCTTCTTACCTCAGGGGAGGTGGAAGAGAATGCGAAGGCAGTTACATAAGGGCTTTCAGACTTGGAGTGAGTGGGGAAGCCAGGAGACAGAGCTTGGGCCAGACTTCTCTACCCTGGTGTGTTCTAAGCATCGAACCACACTTCCTCTCCAATCACTCCCTGCTGGCCAAGAGGCTAAGGGAAGACGATGCCAGGGAATCTGTAATTGTATAGCTTTTCCAGTGAACCACTCCAGATCTCCATAAGCAGGCGTGTCAAAGCCTGACTTTCCCCTCTGAACACTCCGCGGTGACCAAATGGGCTGCAGGAAGTCGGAGAAATGCTGTGAACGATCCTGGGCTGCGCCTCAGAGACTAATAAATAATTACTAATGGGAAAGAAAACAGAGCAAGCGAAGGAGCGAAGCAGCAGGCCAGACAGTCAGCGTGGGTTCCGGCCCACAGAGGGGGACAGACTGGGGATAAGTGCAAAGGAAAAGCTTTCGCACAGCACCAGCGCTGACCCAAAGACAGCAAAAGCAAGAATAAAGTTGACCGGGGAGGTGTTGTGTTCCTGCATTTGATCCCTCTGCTCACAGCATGTTTCAGGGACTTACTGAAGCCGAGAAGGAACCAGACTGTTAAATCATTTGCCATATGAGTGCTGTGCGAAGCCAAATGCTTTGCTTCCCCTTCAGAGGGCTCATATTCTGCCCTATTTTAAGGGAAAGAATTGAGGGTCTCTGCTAAAGTATTGATATGCGAGGAGACTTTTAACACAGACAGCAAAAATGGCAGAGCCGGAGAAGCATGGGCAGGTGCCATATTGTAATCTGCCCACCTCTTAAATAATGTAGCACATGTATCACAATATATTGAATTTAAAACCCGAAGTATGACATTTCATAAATAATTCACACTGGCTTTTTCATTAAGTGTGAGTCGAGGCTTAGGACAATGATACTTGATTTCTTTTGTCTGTGTCTCATTTAAATACAGGTGTGAAAAGGAAATTACAGCAATGTTATAGTGAGACAGTATGGCTGGGGAGACATACATGCACGGACATGCTCCTTCCCCGGGAATAATTCAGAAAAAAAAAAACAATATGTGATTTTTTTAACACAGGAAGTCCATTCAGGCTTCTCCCACACATGATTGTTTCATAATATGTGCTGGGTAGACGGTTGCCCATGTGGACTAGCACCTTGGCTCTGTGCGATCCGGTCCAGAGGAGAATCCTCTGAGCCTTAGGGGTGCTAATGTCTCCAGACACTGCCTGTCTATAAAGTGCTTCTCCAACTCTTCCTTTTCTAGGTCCCATGAGGGACTCAACAGCCCAGGAGGAACTCTCTATTTCACTTGGTTTATGAGTTAGTTCTTAAAGACTATTCGTGCTCATTTGTTAATTAAAATACCAGGTAACTACAACCAGGCTGGTAGGATGTCAGCCCTTGTGCATGCTGGCTATAGACCCTGGCTCTGCCAATCTATGATCCCTGCTTTGTGGAAAGGAAGGATTTAGGGTTAGTGTAGTCTGAAATACCATGGAGACATTAGAGACATGTGTCAAGACCTGTGTTTCTTCTCGACCCTTGTTTCTGCAGTTACATTTCTCTTTCTAACATCACTCTCCATAGGCTAAGTGGCCATGCCATGAGCACATTGACTTTAAAGTTCTGTAGAATGCCAGGAAATATCCTCAAGAGGCATGATTCTTTCCTCTCTTCCACCTCTTCTTCATGTTGTAGATGATAAAGATTCAGGCAAGATCAAACAAGCTGCCTTCCAATGAGATTGAGAAGGGAAAAGATGCTGTCTTTTCTATAAAGCTCCAAATAAACTTAATTAGAGTTGTACATTCAGGCATTTTTTTTAACTTGAGGCAGGCAGATAACTGTGTTTACTTCATGCTCATTTATAAATATAATATAGCACAAAGCTCTGTTTTGAGATGGGAAATGAATCTTCCTGATGGATAGCCAGTGTGTGTGTGTGTGTGTGTGTGTGTGTGTGTGTGTGTGTGTCTGTGTCTGTGTGCCTGTGTGTGTCTCTGTGTCTGTGTGTCTCTGTGTCTGTGTGTCTCTGTGTCTGTGTGTCTTCGTGTGTATGTCTGTGTGTGTGTGTGTGTCTGTTTGTGTGTCTGTGTCTGTGACAAGTGAGATTTCAACTATAGATGAGAGCAGGGGCTGACAGAAAAGACCAGTTTGGGGGTAACTGGAAGACTTATAGAAGAAGGAGCATTTTGTAAGAGTCTTGAAATAAGTACAGGTTCTATTCATTAGGAATTGAGAAAGAGGTGATATATCCAAAGACTCAAAGCCACAGAAAAGCAGGAAAGAGCTACAAGTGTAAAGCCACAAGCGGGGTTTTCTGTAGGCGATGGAGGACTAACAGGGTCAGACATACATATATTCTGATGACCTGGAAGCCACACTGATGAGGTGAAGGCTGAGTAATACTGATCTGTGGACAGGTGTGAAGTGGGGAGGACTGTAATCAGGAGGCTCACTGAGATTAGTGTGGCCACAGGAATCTGCATGGATGCCCAGGCTGGATCAAACGGCCCTCCTCTCCACTTCCAAGATAAGTTTTATCGCTGCGTGAATTCTGTAGAACTGAAATCATCTTTATGACATTATCCCCAGATGAGACTGGAAACTTCTTAGTTGTAACGTTGGTGCTTTATTCATCTCTATACCCTACAGACACAGAGCCATCCATGCTAACTACAGAGGCTGTGTTCATGAGTACACATTAAAATAAAGGAAAGAAACTTCAGGTTGGCAGCTAATTTAATGTAAAGGTAGCAAAACAAAGAGAGGAAACGTGGAAACTGATTCCGGGTTTAAAGTCCACACTGCCTCCGGGATCAAGGTCATATTTATAGAAACAGGGAAGTGAAAAGAAGGAACTTCCTAGAAAAAAAATGCAAAACCCTAATGAGTTAATTTTTAAGCCAACAAAGTAGGAGATGTCAGCAAAGATTATGGATAGAAACATGGGCTGTGTGATTCTAGGATATAACCACGGCAGATTTGAGAGTGATTGTGTTTGTTGTATTTCGCTCAGTCTTATGATGTTAGGGCTTCAAGTCCTAGTGACTTTTCAGAACAGGAAACTAGTGTGTCTTACAGAACACATCTCTTGTGACCTAAGTACTGTTCTGGGTCTCTCCTAGTCTGTTCCTGGTTACAAGCATCTGGGATGCAGTATCATCCCTGTGGAGAAGCAGAATAAAAGAAGGCACAGAATCAATCATACAACCTCATTCTTTCTTTTTAAATTTTCTAAGCCATTTCACAGAAATGAAATCTCTAGAAGCATCTACTCACATCCCAAGGACCAGGGAAAGTCACATGATCAAGATGACATCAGTGGATCAGGAATCATGGTTAGGGAAGAGACAAAACAAGGTACTACATGCACATGCACACGCGCGCGTGCACACATTATCCAGGACTGGCCCAGAATCCCTGGTGAACAGGCAACATGGATTAACACTGTACATAGCTCCCATACTTTTTTCTCCTCTCCTTACAAAAGGCTGGTTTCCAGTTTCAGAGCAGCTAGCACAACTTTCTTCTTCTTCTTCTTTTTTTCCTTCTCCAAAATCTCAAAGACCATTCTTTTGTGATGTAAGTAATAATAACCTTGGGGTACTATATTTTTTCTTTCCTTACTAAATCAAGAATGTTCACTTTTCCTCTGAAAAGAATCCCTTTTGACCTTCTCTGTGGCATATCTGAATGCTCAGCACCATGCTTCCTCTGCTTTGGGGCCATTATTAAGTAAAATTGGGAATACTTGAACATATTCCTGGTTTAGCGACATAGCCCTGAGATAGGAATACCAGTACCTTGGAATCCTGATAACCCAGACAGTCACGTGACAATGGGTCAATAGTACTCACACCATGGAAACACCTTCAAAGAAATGGTTCACACTACAGGATAAACAATGCCTCGGTGTGTTGATTTTTACCTCCCAACTCAGCATGGCAGGCAGATAAAATTTACATGTGCTTCTGGAATTTGCTGTTTAATATGATTGGCCTTCAGCTGGACATGGGTAGCTGAAAGAAAAGAGGGGAGACCATGATAAAGAGATGCAGCTGTGATGTCCACTAGCAGGGGAGAATCATTGGACTTATGTATTCAGATCATTCATTGTGTTCTAATATAGGAAGTAAAGAAACAAAAGGAAAAGGAAAAAATTGCAGTGGTATGTTTATACTACAAATTAGAGAAGATCAAAATCTAAGGGTGGGTGGGCATCATCATATACTACAGATATATAGACTCAGAACTTAGGGAAACAAAGGGACTGTTGCATATGATGAAGTCATTATGGAACAGTGATAGTCCTTAACCCAATATGACTGGTGCTCTTAAGAAGACAAAGAGAAGAGACACACTACGTGACAACAGAGACCAAGATTAAAGTGTGACAGCCTTAAGCCAAGAAATGTCAAGAAATGAACCTTTTTTTTTTTTTTTTTTTGAGACAAGTGCCACTATGTAACTCAGGCTAGCCTTGACTTAGCAATCCTCTTGGCCAGTCTTCTAAGTTCTGGGGTTATAGGAATGAGATGCCATGTCTGACTGAAAGCAGGTTTAATGAGAATAGCGCCCTTCTTCCTAAGGCTGTCAATCTATAGCATGAGAGAACCATGAGTTCTATGTACATGAAGATGCTTTATGTATTAATATCTGTCAGACAGAAACATGTCACCAACTGAACAGCAGGAAAAGAGAGCTCACATCATCCCTGCCTTTGAGGAGTCTGTGTTGCTCTCGCTGGCGTTGTGAATCTTATTTGCATGCAGCATTCACAGTCACTGTATTTGGAAAGTGATGCTTAGATGTTCTTGCTGCTTTAAAGATGGAGGGTTATAAAAGTATCGCTTCCTTTTGGTTAAATAAAATGTTGTGTTCTTTTTTTGAAAGAGTAAGAGTGAAAATTATTATTTGCATTTCCTTGGAAGTTCTTGGCACAGAATGACCCGAAGGCCACCATGCCAAGCAGCAGGCAGGCTTTCCACTCGGAAGGCCCTCAGGAATGCTGACGGGAGCTACTGAATGTACAGTTGTCAGCTCTGGTACAAACAGCGCGCACACATCCATGTCAGGCTTCAGAGATATCTGAACTCACCAGGGCTTGTCAAGCACACAATTTTATTAAGAATCCATTGTGTGCTTCTGGCCTAGGTCACCTAGAGCTTACATGTGGTAACTCTGAGCATCTGAGTCCACAAAGTTCCTCACATATTTGCTTGTGAGGTAGTGACATTCTGGGCCAGCACTGCTGTTTTTCCAGCGTCACCAATGAAAATATTAGAAAAGCTTGG
This sequence comes from Apodemus agrarius, assembly GCA_964023405.1. Taxonomy (NCBI): domain Eukaryota; kingdom Metazoa; phylum Chordata; class Mammalia; order Rodentia; family Muridae; genus Apodemus; species Apodemus agrarius. The sequence continues at coordinate 47,106,232 of OZ030008.1, read as the reverse complement.
GGGCCCTCTTCCTAGTGCCCTACACTGTGGCCAGTGCACAGCCTCCTTCTTCTTCCTTCTCCTTCTCCCTCTCCCTCTCCCTCTCCCTCTCCCTCTCCCTCTCCCTCTCCCTCTCCCTCTCCCCACTCATCCCTCTCCCTCTCCCTCTCCCTTTCTCCCTCCCCCTCCCCACTCCTCCCTCTCCCTCTCCCTCTCCCTTTCTCCCTCCCCTCCCTTTCTCCCTCCCCTCCCTCTCCCCTTCCCCTCCACCTCCCCCTCCCTCCCCCCCCTCCTCTCCTTCCCCCTCCTCCTCCTCCTCACACACTTTCCTGTCAACTTGCGGTCGCTTCCCTCTGCTCTTGGAGGAGACATCCTCCACTCTAACTCAGGCACACTAGAGACGTTCTCTACAGCAACTTTGTTTTACTTTAAACCGGCGATCTTCTTCCACTGGGAAATGCTGCAACAGTTATATGACCAGAAGGGAAATCTATCCTTATTCACCAATTGCCATAATAATCTCAATCGTCCCAGCTTGTCACCAGCTCCAAATTGCTGACATTCTGCTTTTATACTTCCTTCAGCAACATCCGGGGATGTGCAAGTGTGTTGAGAGTTGAAGCTAATTACTGCTGAGTCATTAGATGGGTTTTTCCTTTGTCCCAGTGCCATTTAAAAGAATCATGTGACTGCCGTGGCCTTGGCACCATAGAGATCCAAGAACTGTTCTAGAATCATTCAGTTCTTCTCAGCAATCCAACACTAGTGCCCAAACACAAGCTCTCAGAGTTCCCTGTGAGGACATAGCAAAGGCAGGGGTTACACACACACACACACACACACACACACACACACACACACACACAAAGTAAAAACAAAAGCATGATGGGGCAGATAACAGAATTGTTATCCTACAGTACAAATGAGAGGACACTTTCTCCACATTTTCCATAATTCAATATTGTTTTGTAAGTCTCAAAGTTACCCAGTTGCCATGCTTCCCAGCTGAGACTGAGGCGGGTGCCAGGCTGGGATGTCAATGTGGCTTTCGGGCTATGTCGCTGCTCTGGAAAGATGTCTTACATACAGGTTAGTAGCTGAGCCCAGTATCTGCCAGGTGTTTCTGTTTTGCAAACAAAGAAGATCCTAAAATAAACAGTAGTACACCAGGGAATCACTAAGCAGAACCACATCTCAGGACCTCAAACCCTTCCAGCCAGGCCACTTCTAGAAAGAACATGGATGGAAGTCCTGGAAGCCCAGGACAAAAGTATCGACGGCTAGGGTTCATCTAGTGACTTCAAAAAATGAGCTGTTCTTTATAACCTCCAGATTCCCTCCTGATTCCCCCTGTCTTTCCAGTGACTTCCCTGAATCCTGTAGTGTAGATGCTGATGTCCAGACAATAGATCTGACACTAAAGAAGTGACCATCAGAGGCATGAAGACCAAGGCCCTGTGACACCATTGAAGTCTGCATAGCTACTTAATTAGTTTTAATGAAGTGATAAGTGTGGTTCTTGGCCTACTCAACCTTGACTGCCTGGTGGTGCCTTTGGATTCTGGTTCCTTCCCCCATCCTATGTGCCTGTCCACCAAACTTGTTACAGCACTCACTGTCTCCTTTCTGTTGGGGTTGGGGATGGGCAGAGCAGCTACCAGGACTTCTACTCTGGTCTTACAAGGGGAAGATTATGATAGTCCGAGGGCATCCATTGATTTAGATGTAGAGAAAATAGAAAGTTCTATCAGTTACCTTCAAGAATCACTGACTTTATTATCAGAAGTAGTACTGTACAATAGGAGGACTATGTGCTGCCTTAACTGAGTGGGGTTGCTTTTATATAGATCATTCCAGGGTTGTTAAAGAGTCAATGGCCAAGGTGAAAAAAGGGCTACCCAAGTGGAAAAGAGAGAGAAGAGAGTCAGGGCTGTTTTGAATCTTGGTTTAACTCCTTCCTTTGGTTAACCACTCGCATATCCACCCTGTTAGGACTCTTAATTCTCCTGCTAGTGTTGACTTTTGGCCCTTACATTTTTAACTGCTTGGTTGCTATTGTTTAGAAACACATAGGTACTGTACAGCTAATGATCTTAAAGCAGAGATACAAAGAACTAGATACAGAAGACCAGGAGTATGAGCATTCAGAATAGCAGCAATTGCTTCAGGATTGAAGCATACACAAAGAAAAGGGGGGAATGAAAGGGTCATCTCAGGAACTTTGGAAAGGTCATGGAACACTTGCCCCTTCCTTTAGGTAGAGGATAAATTAGATTTCTTAGACCACAGGGAAGTCCCTGCAACTAGGGAAGGCCAAGAATTATTCTGAGACTGTTGGCCACATACCTCATTCTCTAACAATCAATCAGTTTAAAGGTAATACTGTTCTGCCGATCACATTGTGCCTAATGGTGGCTCTCCTGAGGACTGTATAAAGGCCTGCTGTTCAGGCTGTGTGTGATTATTCTCTCCCCATGTGCAGGGTGACCCCAGCATGCTGGATTAAATAAAATTCCTCTTGCTTTTTGCATTGAAAAAAAAGAGGTATCACAATATATATCAAAGGCAGCATCTTTGCCGTTTGGACCTACACTTCCCTCCTTCATCCTGGTAAAATGCTATCCAGTAAATGGTCAGTGATGATCTAGTAACAAGATGTTGAAATTGTTCTTTCAGGTATACATTGAGGACTCTGCCATCACCCTTTTGATTTTATATATATATACATATAATATATATATATATATATTATATATGTATGTATATATACACACACATATATATATATAATAAAAATAGGATAAAACTAAATGGACAGGTATATAGGTATCCTATAACTGAAGAGCATTCTGAAAAAGTGAAATATTTCATATTGTCTTCAATATGAAAAGCAAGTGAAGATTAGCATATTACCATAGAGAAAAGCAAAGATACATAAGTCAGTACAGCCGCAAGTTCAGCATTGGGTCTTGGAATGTAGAGAACACATTAGTGGAAAAAGTACAGCGGGAACTCCACAGTATCTGCAGTTTAGCGACAAGATGTGGAATTATATTTAGCCTGTAGATGCTTTTCCTTTGAGTCCTTCTGAACTGTAGCCCAACAGAACATAAACAGAAGGAAGGAGGCTTTGCCAGTCCTGCACTGGAATGAACAGGTGAGTCTCAGCCAATCACAGTACCCAAGCTTCACCCAATCGAGAACCCTTACTCAAAGGAGGGCCTGTTCCTGTACAGGTTTTCAGTTAAAGTCAGCAAAGTGCTGGAGTATGGAGTGGTGATCTGAGTCTTTCTGGTTCTGTGCACTCGCTGTTGAGCTTCCAATCTGGTCTTTGCTCACACAGTTGAACTGACGGTGCCAGAGGTCTTTAACAGTCTCAATGTCTATGTCTCTCTTCCAATCACTACATTAGTGTCATTTGAGGCACACTATAAGGGTAAGTTGGACAAACAGCATACTAGAACTTTTTGGATTATTTGTGCAACTTTTCTGTAAGTCTAAATGATTTCAAAATGAAGATTGCTATTGTTTAACTCTATTTGGTAGGTAGAGTTGGGGGGCTTGAAATTAGACTGAAAAAAAATCATAAAACATTCTCAACAATTTCCCACATTAATTAATGTTTTGATTGTATTATCACCAGTGCTGATAACTCTGCTTTTTGTAAATATGTACTACAAGAGAACAGAAGTATTAAAAGTATAGTGAGGGGCATTCGTGAATGGTTAGAAATTCTGTTCTAATGCCAACCTAAAATTACTTGATGATTTTAACAAAAACAAAAAACAAAAAACAAAAATTCCTTTAAAAATGACCAAGTTAAACAACAATTTATTTTTAATTTTTAAAGGTATGGGTTTTTTTGTTATTTTATGTGTATGTATTTTGTCTGGATGTATGTATGCACATCAGGTATGTCCAGTGCCCATAGGGGTGAGAAAAGTTGTCTGATTCTCTGAAAATGTGGTTATAGACAGCTGTGAGCTGCCATGTTGGCTTTGGAAATCAAACCCTGGTTCTCTGGAAGAACAGCCAGTGCTCTTAAGTGCTGATCCATCTCTCCAGCCCCAGACATCCAATTTTAAAACAAAACATCTTAATACAATCCTATCCAATTATATACTACTTTGATTATGCAGCCTGAAACATGATTGTATGGTTATATTAAAGCCTCTGTTTTCCACAATTGAACCATTATTTCTCAGTAAAAGGAAAACATTTAATGTGTGGAATAGAAGCACAGAATTCATAACCCAGAGTCATATCTGAACTGAACTGCACTAGGAAGCATTCACTGGTGTTGCCTGGCCTGACATCACATGCAGGGCAAAGTACACACCTGTGTAATTGGAATCAAAGCCACAGCAAAGGTATGCAATACAACATTGTGAACTCCACCAGAAGCACCTTGAATTCATTACATGCCTGATTTTTTTGTGAGGGTTTATTCTGGTTGCCAACTTGACAGGACCTTTCACCATGGGAAGGAACCCATGAGTGTATATGTAAATTTTTTTCTAGATCAGGTTAACTGATCATAGTTTCAAATAAAAGGACTTATCAAGAAGTGAGGTTCACGTGGCATGCTGGCTAATGATCTAACTGCGTTCTGTCTGTGTCCTGGGAACTTGAGTGAGACAGAATATAAAAGTAATGAGCTCACTTGTTTGGTTGAAGACATTTCAAAACAGGGTTGTATTCAAGCTGTTGCATGAATACTGCTTACTCTTCTTATCTATGTCTACAGAGATAGTTCAAACTATGGAGTCTATGATATAAAACCTGTGCAATTTAGTGAGGAAAAGAGTGCCAGTCAACTTAACCTTTCAGACAAGACAGGTTCAAAGGTAGCTGTGAGTGTGAATGAAATTGATGTCATTAATGAGCCACTATGGTCTAAGCACCCAAAGAAGAAAGGTACCCTGGTAACAAGACCCAACTCTTGAAAGAATCCCTCTCATCAAAGAAGAAAAACTAAATGGAAAAATTCTACTGAAAGTGTTCCCTGCTCACAAACAACTACCCTGGTCAGTATTTCCCCAGGATCAGCATACAAAGGCCAATGTATCCACAGTCACCAACGTTTGAATGGATTGGGCTCCACCCTCAGCTGGCAGCAGATCTCATCAGCATTATCCACATGGTTCTGCTTTTGCAGTCATGAAAGATACCAAACTCTAGGAGTCAGAGGGCCTTGTGCTGTGGTTCTAGAGAGCCATTGAAGCCAGACAGTACAGGAGCCTGGGTCTTTTCAAAGAGGCCCTGACAAATGCTTGAAGCTGTAAAGGTGAGGTTTAAATTCCAATGGAGTCTCCAAGATGTTGGAGATTCCTGAACGGTGTGCTATCCACCAAAGAAGTCTGTCACCATGGATGGAATAAACCCAAAGGTGGTGTGTTGTTCGCAGCAGAGCTGGGAGTGGGGAGAACTACCTAGATGATTTCATTAGGATCCTTAGATGCCAGATGTGAAACTGTGGAATTTTCTATTTTCCCTGCTGGGTTTTGTTCCTCCTATAATCCTGTCATGCCCAGCTATGTCCTAGACTTCTGTTTTGTAATAAGACCTTAATTGATACCATTAAATATTGGAATCATATAACTTGGTTTTTATTTTATAGGAAATCACAATTCAGAGAATGCAACAACTCTCAAATGAGCCTTTGGAATTTAGACATTTATAAAGTTTTTAAAAGGTTTAAAAGTTAGAGAACAACACCATATATTTGGGTCCTTTCTAGGTTTACACAGGTTCTGGGGACTGGACCAGGCTTCAATGAAAAGTACTTTTACCTACTGAGCTATCTCACCGCTCAGACTTTGGACTTTTAAACAGGGCTGGGATTGTTAAAGACTACATGAAATTTTGAAATTGACTGAATGCCTTCTGTGTTATAAGAATACCATGAACCTATAGGGGAAGGGCTGAAAGTTTGATGTTTACAAGGGTTGTGCTAAGGCTATTAAGTTGGCAGGAAGTAGAATTTTGATTGTTAGTGTTGATCATCGACTTGACAAGATTTAGAACCAGCATGAACTGATAGGACTGAGAAGGGTGTTGTATACTGGGTTAATAGAGGTGGGAAAACTCCCATAAGTTCATGGACTGGGATCTCAAACTACATAAGTGAGAGCAAGAGACCTAAGCATCAGCATCCATGTCTCTCACTTCCCAGCTCCAGATACAATACTACCAGACAGCATCAAGCTGCCCCCACCAAGCCTTCCTCACTATGATGGAGAGAATCCTCAAACTGTGAAACAAGTTAGTCTGCCCTTAAGTTGCTTTTGTTTAGTATGTTGTTACATCAACACGAATGTAAATTCAGTTTTGAATTGATTTTTTTTGTCATTGGGAATACAAAATCCTTTCAATGTTGCCTAATCTGCTGTCCCCTGTATTCAGCTACTGGAATCCTTGTCGTGTATAAGTGAGTGAAAGAAAATCAGGAACTGATAGGTTTGGAGTGTCATGATTCCTGTCCTATGCTGCCAAAATAAGGATTGGAACCCTCACGGATTTGCTACAGAGATTCACATCATTTTTTTTATGATGAATGATTATTTACCACTTGTGTTTGTATTCACAAGTAAATTTTAATGACTTACTTAACCCATTGCCACATTACTCTTGGCTTCTGACTATGATATGGATTTCTGGGTGCCTTTTTCTTCCCTATGACCCCATGCCTTAGTTAGTAGCAATTGTCAGCTTGTAACAGCCTAGAGTCATGTGGGAAGCAATTCTCAACTGAAGGATTGCCCATATCCAACTGACCTATGGGTATGTCTATAGGAAATTGTCTTGATCATTAATCACTGGAGGAAGACTCAGCCAACCATAAATGTCACAATTCCCTGGGCAGGTGGTCCTGACCCATACAAGAAATCTAGCTCCAGCTAAGTACAAGCCTGTGAAGAAGCCAGTGAGCAGTTTTCTCTATGGTTTCTGAATTCACATTCCTTCTTGAGTTTCTGCCTTGAATTTCCTTAATGATGGACTGCCACCTGGAATTACCAGCCAAAGAGACCCTTTCTTCACTTAAGTTGCTTTCGTTAGAGAATTTTGTCATACCAACAGATAATGAAATATTCCATTTTATGATACAAAGCTAATGGAGCACGAGTTTAGCACACCTAACAATTTCTCCATTCCTGTGTGTGTGTGTGTGTGTGTGTGTGTGTGTGTGTGTCAAGAGAATTGAAAATACCAAAGAAGCTTTTTAACATTTTTGGTCCTCCTTTATTACATAATTATATACTGAAAGAAAAAATAAATAAATTGCTAAGGGCAGATGTTGAAGCACTGAAGCCTGCTTACCTGTGCAGATAAAGAAACAAAACTGTACCAGTTCCACAGATGTTCCCATTGCACTTGATTCCAATCACCACATCAATGACAGGTAGCCACTATCAGCTTTATATAAACACATACGATTGGATCATTCAACATGTTGCGGGAAATATTAAAAAAGGGGAACCAATTTCCTGCACTACACCCAGCTACTTTCTGTCCTGACAGGCTGGCCAGCCTGTTCTTATCTCGTGGAGACTCTCTGACTCAGAGCTCCAAAATCTCTCCACCCAGCTTGCTAAGCTCCCACAGCAGGTCACTACCATGACAGCCCCATGCTTTAAAACCTCCATGGCCTTTGTGATGCATATCTGGCAAACCCATGTTTTGCCACCATATCTTTCTCTCTGGAACCCAGCTGAACTGCCGTGTGAAGAAAAACACCACACAAACTTAGTTCAGAAACAATGGTAACTCAGTCTCTGGGCACAATGACTAGAATCCTAATCTTGTAAGCCATATTCCATTTCTCTGGTGGAAAATCCTGGTGGATTCTCCATCTAATCTGGAAGATGCTAGTAGCTACATCTTGTCCTGTCACCATCCCTATTCAAAAAGCCTCTCACTCTCTCCTGCTTCCTCTCTTCCCCAATCCAACCCAGAAGTCCCGCCTACTTGTCCTGTGATTGGCTCCTTTATTTACTGGGGGAAGGTTCACAAGGAGTCATCTGAGTATGTGACTCGTTCCTTATTCCAGACGACCCCTCCTGGAAAAGTGGAATTAACAGCAAAATACAAGCAGCACCAAGGCCATCTACAACATCAACAGATACTTTTTATATCTAAATTCTTTTGTTCAATATGCCATTTATGCTGTTAGCTACATCATGCAGCTATACAGCATTTATTACCTTTGCTGTACACTATGCAAATTTATTACTTTTTTATCCATAATCTTGTTTATGCATGCTTAGATAGGCTTAGCATAGGAATTTTTTTATTTTTATTTTATTTTCATGCATAGTCCACAGCATGAGTGTTTGGTCCCTCTGAAGGCTAGAAAATGGTGATGGATCCCCTGAAACTGAAGTAATAAGCAATTGTGACTACCACATGGGTGCTGGGGTTCAAACCCATATCCTCTGGAAGAAAAGCCAGTGCTCTTAACTATTGAGTCAAAATCATTTTTCCAATTCTGTGGGGATCATTTGAACAATGCTTCTAAACAATCTATTGCACATCTCCTAAAGTTCACATATGTTCATACAGACTCACTCCCGTTGCATGCAAAGGTAAGTGTAGAATTGCTCAGTCACGAGGTTTATATACATTCCATTGTCATACCGACTGTCAAATGGTTTTTGAGTCTCTAGCTTGCCAACAGTAGGCATTATTAGTGCTTCATCCAAGATAGTCAGCCAACTTACTGTGAGAGCTTGTTTTACTTTTAATTTGTGGATGTTTGATATTTGGGTTCTATATCAATCCAAGTCTGCTATACATTTAACACTTAATGTTCCCTTTCTTGGATAAACTGTGCCTTTTTTTCCTCCTTGTAAGATTATATTTTCTTTCAATCAAAAACCCAAATATCCTTTACAGGTGAAAGAGCAAGCACATTCGTGGATTTACTTGAACAGTACCCAGAATTCAAACCTGGTTGATCTGCCATGGTAAAAATGAAGCTAAAACAAATTATGCTAAACCAAAGAGACCTGATATGGAAGATCCAAAAGCTCATAGTTCCATCTGTCTAGCTTTCTAGAGTAGGAGATCCAACATTGAGGATGAATGTAAGACAGTAGCTTCATGGGCCTAAGGACTATCCTGGTTGTAAAGAGATACAAGAGACTGCTTTGGAGTGATCAGAATATCCTGTCTGATTTCAGTAGTATTTATCAGTATATACATTTGTTCAGACTCTGCTCTATTCACTTTAAAACGGTGGACTGTGCTACATTATATCTTCACAAACCTACTTTTAAAATGCCTATACTGATCTTGTCTCTAGAACTCTATAGGACATGGTCAAATTAGGTTGTCTAATCTGCCACAGGAACTAGCCAAAATGTCAAAAGACTCCTGAGCACTCCATCAGAGAGCCATCTCTGCAGTTGGGAGAGTTAGAAGGGAGCAGTTGCCAATACCTTTAGAAATAGTTGTTTTGATGGAAGACATCACAAAAGCCTAGTTATGGCTACTTTGCCCACCTCATACTCCACAAATGACTTAGTTTCCATTCCCCGAGGCTCCCTGCCAATCACTCAACAAGCCAGCCAGCACACTTAGCAAGCTGGCCCATCACCATGTTGAAAATACATAACATGACATTTCCAAACACTGATCTGGGAAAAGAAAGATCCCTAGCTGCTTTTCTCCACATTTTCCCTTGCAAATCTGATCTTCATTCGTTTTGTAATTTTAACTCCCAAGGGAAAACAGACAGCGCCCCGTGCCTCAGAAGGATCCTCTCCTGTAGAGCACCAGAGATGTGGTATTTTAATAGCTGCCTTCAGCCCCTCCCCTGGAAACATATTATGTGGTCATTAGTGATGGGCAAACCTTTGTGGGTTTCCAGGTTTGAATCTGTGCCAGAACTTGCAACTTTCTACCCCTTCATTGATTTTTGTTTTATTTGATCCCTTCTTCCTTAACTATTCAGCCATATGCTTCAATTTCTTCTTCATATAAATAAAAAAAGGAAAGGGGTGATGGATAGGGTATGTGAGTGCCCTGCTGCTATCTCTGTTGACAGCTCATGTGCCAAACAGGATTTTAATCAGGCCCCAATTAGGCACATCCAAGAATAAGTGACCAGAAACTCACTGTGTGCCCAGTCTGGAGATGCCCAGGGTACTTGTAGGTGAATAAGAAACTCTCCCAAAAGATGCTGAGATCAGTGGGCCAGTGGACAGGACAAACACAGATCCAGTAGGACCCTGGGTACTGAGAGGGTTCTAAGATCTGGAAAGCTGGAGGGAATGCTTGGAACAATTGAGAAACATATGTGTTTATCCCTCACTTCTTGACTTCTGGAGTACAAGACTGATATTTAATTCATTCTGTGTTATCTCAGGGACTCTCATTGAAGGTTCCTGTCTTTGCTGGCCTGTAGAAAGTTAGAATACTAATATTTATTACATGGGCTGTTTGGTCAATCATAGAGCTTAAGGACTGAATCTGTAACTCTGGCATTACATTGAATTCAGGTTCACCGACCGATGACAACAGGCTTGAAGTGAAAGGCTCTGTTTGTAAACAGGACCCATTGGCCAGAGACTGCCTGACGGAGTCATGGGGTCAGTGTGGAACATGAAGTTTTAAGCACTTCCCATCTTCCACAAGAGGAATCCCAGGATACAGCATGTCCTGTGACCTTGTAGAAGGCTGGGAATGTCCAGGTCAGAGGCAGCAGCTGGCCTAGGAGGGCTGCCAGAATTTCTGGGCCACTGATGCATTCAGAATAGGAGAAAAGGGAACATTGGAGGGGGGTGCTTGGCCACGGAAAGGGGTGGGGAGCTGAGAGAGTCTTGCACTGATCCTTTCTGATTGGTGTGTTTCATTTAATCTGAAATTTTCCAAGTCGCTTATGCAAAATGCATGTTCTCTTTAATGAATTCTTGATTTGTCTAAAACTATACTGTGACTACTATAAATAATCTCATACAATTACCACAGAACATTTATTTTTCTGTCCAAAGAACAGACCCTTGCCTTTGGGCTTGTTTCCCTGATGTGTAATTAAACCAGGGAGGCCATTTCTGCAGCAACTAAGTACTTTCTGTCACTTTCTGTGAGCCTACATTTAAGAAATCTGATTCTTAAGGAATCCCCTCCCCCACCCCACCAGATCATTGGGATGTTCTGTGTCCTGTCGATTTCCTTGGTTCTAAATTTTGGTTCTCCTTAGGCCTACTTTCATCTTGTTTGTCACTGTCTGTAGAGAGTCACGACTGCAATAATAAATAGAATTCAAGAACTGGAGAGATGGCTCAGCAGTTGAGAGCACTGGCTGCTCTTCCAGAGGACCCAGGTTCAATTTCCAGAACCCCCAGGGAAGCTCACAACCATCTGTCACTACTGTCCCAGGAGATCAGACACCCTCACCCAAATACATATGCAGTCAAAATAACCAATGTTCATAAAATAAGAATAAATTATTAATAAATAAGTAAAATCCATTCAGAGTATTATAAGTGTTAGTGTTTTAAGGTTGAGTGACTCTTATTTTAAAATAAAGGGACACCAGGGACCCACACAGTGCATATAGATACATATAGGCAAAACATTCATATACTTAGAGTGAAATTAAATATCATAAAACCCATCAGACAAACAAAATGTGTCTTTATAAATTAGAAATTGACAGATGGTAGCTTGTGCCCAGAATAAATGTGTATTAGAGTAACTTGAAAAGCATGTGTATATGTGTGTGTGTGCACATGTGAGTGTATGTTCTCACTGTGTTACATATTAAAAATTCTTATTCAGCAGCTTTTGCTACAATCAAATTATACAGCAAACCACACCAAAATGTAGGAGTAAAGAACAAGAATTTATGTTTTGCAGTCCCTGGGCAGATGAGTTGGATGTTCTCCTTCAAGCTCAGACCTGAGCCTGGCTCTGAGGTCTCAGCTTATTTCAAACAGGTTCCATAGGCCAGTTTGTGCTCAGCCCTGTGCAGTTGTTGGAACCTTCAGCTGACTTTCTGATTCTTACTGAAGTAAGTGTCAGGTATGGCCTTAGTTATATTACAATCAGTCTCTGCCTTCAGTGGCTCAAAAGAAATTTATTCTAGTTCTATTCTAACTGAAAATGGATTAGACTAGGGTTCAGTCCGTGTTTTCTAGAGGAACAGAACCCCCAAAAATGGATATAAATCACAAAGACAATTTATTAGGTTGACTTAGTGTGTTGGGTAGTCCAATGCTATCTGCTCTTTGGAGCAGTGGTGGAGATATTGAGAACCCAACAGCCACTCTATTCACAAAGCTGGATGCCTTAGCAACCACAATCTGATGCTGAAGGACTGAAAGGTTCCTAGGTAGCTACAGGTAGTCATTCTATGTGAGAAGTCTGAAAAGGCTGAGTCCCAATAGCATCAGGCACAGCAGAAGAGTAGATGCGTTCACATGCAAAGAGTGAAGGCAGTTAGGCAAAGCAGCCCTGTGGCTCCTCCAGACCACTTCCTATCTGCCGCCATCCAAAGGCACTACCTACTACGGAGGAGGGTCTTCCATATTCAGCTAGTTCTTCCGGAAAATACCCACCACAGATTGGCCCACAGGTGTGTCTCTTAGTTAATTCCAGATCCAAACAGGTTGACAATCAAGTTTAACACCATAGACCACATGGCTAAGTGTCTCCAGTGGAATATGCCCAGAGATGGTGTGTTTCACTCCCAAACAGCAGATTCCAGAGGCCATACTATTGCTACAGTTTATCTCCCCCACTCAAAGCTGGAGGGTGAGGAACAGCCGTCAATAAGCGCTGAAAAGTTAACTTTCATGGCTGTTTTATATGGCAGTTATTAAAAGCTGACTGCCCCGTCCTGTCCTGCCAGAGCAGGGGCAGACAGCGAGGCAGTCACTGGGACTAGATGTTAATTAGGCAAAGTTGGAAATGTCCGATCAACGCCCACCCCCCAGCAGTCAGCTAAAGAGAACAGCCACGGTAACTGCAGAAGGACTCCCTGCAGAACACTCAGCCCACAGCTGGTGACTGTCAAGGACTAAGCCTTTGTGATATTCAGGCATCCTCCATCCAAACTCTTGTCCACATTTCCTTCTCCATCCACCAGAGGCCATTTTTTGTTTTTTAAGAAAAGTAGTGTAGAGATTTTCCTCAGATGCCTGTTGCTCCTCTGCTCCTCATATCTGAGTATTTCTCTAATGGAGTGAAGCTCATTCTCTTCCTGTTGGTACCTCTGTTCACTCTTTCACAAAACCTGAAACACCACTGGAGCTCTTGGTCTCATTACAAACCAGCACAGGCGCCAGCCATACCTGCATAGTAGGTAGAATATGCCCCCTCACCCCCATAAGGACAATCATTAACCATATCTTGACCCAGTTTCAAGCCAAGGCTTTATGGGGTGGGAACAGTGATGGTGTGGACATCTCTGGTGCATCTGTTGACTAGTCTAAGGCCAAGGATGGATGAGAAGGACAAAATCTTACTCCTGCACCCAATAGCTTTCACTCCTCTGTTCAGTCTCTTGTTCTTGTTCTCCTCTCCTCCCTCTTCCTTTCCGCTCCATCCTTTTTCCTCTCCTCTCCTCTCCTCTCCTCTCCTCTCCTCTCCTCTCCTCTCCTCTCCTCTCCCCTCCCCTCCCCTCCCCTCCCCTCTCCTCTCCTCTCCTCTCCTCTCCTCTCCTCTCCCCTCCCCTCCCCTCCCCTCCCCTCCCCTCTCCTCTCCCCTCCCCTCCTTCCCTCCTCTTTTTCCAACATAAATCCACTTATCCAGTTGCTAGCTCTAGCTAGCATGGCGTCTTCGGTAGTGCAGTGAATGACTCCACGCTCAGGCACTCTCTGGGAGCCACACCAAAGCTGCTTCTGCTTCTCCAGTTAGAGCAGGCTTCTGCCTCTCCTTGGATTTATGCTTTCTGCCTCTCATCAGCCGAGTTCAGTCCCAGCCTGCACGTGGCCTCTATCCCACCCACTTGGTACTTTCTCCTTTGTTCTGCCAGGCACACCTTTATGCTGCTCGACCTTCTCCTTTTCGAGCCCATGAGTCTAGTTTGGTAGGTCCCAGGCATGAGAGGGAAAGCTCCCTCTCTTGGAGCGCCACAGACGTCATCTCTAACGAGTGTCTCCTGGACACCCAGGGAGGGGCAGGAGATACTCCGCTGTTGGAACACTTTGAGTCTCCCCTCCCAGTGACTGACAGTCGCTGGCACTGAAAACTGAGAGGCTGGGGGCGGCAGGGCATGAAAGAGTGTGGAGGAGAGCACACAGCAGAAAGCTTATTAACCTTTCCAAGAGGCTTGTGATTCAAGCCTGTGGAGCTTAACATTTTTTTTCCTCTTCCAATTATTTTAATGATGCTGCAGAAAGTCTGAAGTTCTGTGCTGAGGCTCTGTCACTGCCACCGTCCTAACTGATCACATGGTAACATTCCAACCCAGGCTGGGTCACCCCTGTAAGAAAAATCAGCTTGGGAAAACCACTCCTACTGCTCAAATGCCTCTCCCCCTCTCTCCCCCTCTCTCTCCCTCTCTCTCCCTCTCTCCCCCCTCTCTCCCTCCCTCTTCACCTCTCCCTTGCCTCTGTGTCTCCCTCTCCTTTCCTCCTCCTCATCTTCCTCTTTCTGAAAAAAAAAAGGCTCCTTTTCAAAGAGCTCTGCAGCTTAAGTCTTATATGGGAGTTTTGCTTCAGAGTTTATTAGTTATTTTTTTCATCCCCATTCACCGGTTCCCTCGGAAAAACTTTCTGCTCAAATGGCAAGTTATTTGATTCTAATTCAAACCATTCTGTGTCATTCTGATCGGCTCATGTTACTTAATCTCAATAATAGAGGATCATATCAAACACATTTCTTGCTAAAGAAACTAGTCATGTAAGTCAGCTCATCAATCATGATGCTTTTTTCTCTCTTAGTTTTAATGTATTCATCATTTCATTTTTCAAGCAGGAAAATGAAGCTATGCATAAATTTTAAAGTCGACTACTATTGTCTGTACTTAGAACCCAGATGCAAACAGAACCATATTCAGATAGAGAAGTGTCAGGCAGGTGCAGGGGTGGCTAGCTGATGTTTTAGCAGGAGGAGATGGGGCTGGAGATGGAGAGGAAAGGTGGCAGGAAACTTAGAAGTTACACTTTCCCAATGCATTTCCCTAGAGTCATTGCCAGATTTTCAATAACGCGCCACACATATCAAAACATAGCACACTAGTGATAGAGGAAAAGATGGCCAGTCACTCTTCTCATGTGTGTGTGTGTGTGTGTGTGTGAAAAGAGAGAGAGAGAGAGAGAGAGAGAGAGAGAGAGAGAGAGAGAGAGAGAGAGACATACGTGGTCTCTCTCAGACAGGGTCTTGTTAGGGAGCCAAAACTGGTGCCAGCTTGCTTTCATAAGTGCAGATTGAGCTTGATCTGGAAATTCCCCTATTCCAGCCTCCCCAGGTCTGCGCTTACAGGCTGGTGCCACCATGTTTCACACGTCTCAATATGTAGGATCATGGATTTTCCCAAGTGAACACACCTGAGCACCGAGCACCATCCTGAAACCTTCCAAGGAAGATGTTCAAACATCCCAGAAAGACCCTAATGTCCTCTTCCAGTAACTGACCAACCCTAGTGTGACCTGAATTCTAGCATCATAGACTAACATATTTTACACATATTCTGTCTATTTTGAATTCCATGAATTTAGTTATAGAGTGAACTCTTGGGCTAGGCTTCCTTACCCTGGTATCCTGTTTAGGATCTTTCTATTCTGTACTGTGGGGTCTTCTGTTTCTGCTTTCCACAGCTTTCCACATCTGGAGCCATACATACTTGTCCTCCTGATCGCATTCTGGAAACCTCCACAGCTGATCTCCACCCTTCCGGCAATGTCTGACAGTCCCAGAGGACCCTTGTCCTAGCTGGTGCTTGCTCTTCTCAATGCTCACATGTGCTCTTCAGTAAGATTTCCTGTAAGCTGACTGCACACATCCCACACCTCCTTGTTTTCACTTCTCTGCAATTTCCACTGCTCCCTTAACATCATCAGCAGAGCCAAGCCAATCATCCAGTCTCCTTGTTGGAAGACTTTCTTCTCTACTGTTCCCTCAATATCTCCCCCACCCTCCTCCATGTCCTGAGTTTTGTGCAACTCATGCACGGTACTATGTCACTTGTACCTGGTAAGCCACCAGGTAGAGATTTGCTCTGTTGCCGCCATGTTGTTCTTCCTTTTCAGCCAGAGGCAGAGTTTCCCCAGGAGAGCGCACAACTCTTTGGGCCCCTTTTGTACACACAAACCCAACGATCCCACTTCACAGGAGAGTGCACCAGGCTCCCATTGCTCTGTACTTTGTAGTTTTTGTCAAATCACTCTGATGTCTTACAGTTTTAGTGTCGACGCTTAATGCTGATTAAAACGACTCAAGACGTTAAATAGGATAGGATGTTGAGAGATGTGGTTACAATAAGGAACCAAGGTGTTAAGGTTAGGGCTGTTCTTCAGTTTCAGACCTGTGTTAATTATGTCGCTCATCACTCTGCCCAAACACTTGACAAGAGGCAAGTTAAGGAAAGAGGGGATTTAGTTTGGCTCATGGTTTGAAGGGATCAGTCTATCATGGGGAAGGTATAGTAGTAGATGACTCATGGTGGTGGAAGAGTATGGCAGACATTTGGTCACCACTTAGGAGACCAAGAAAATGAGATGGTGATAGAGTCTCCGTGTATAAAACTCCAGCCCCCTTCCTCCCCAGTTTCCCACTTGCTCGATACAGGCTCAAGCTTCCAAAGGCTTTACAACATCACTACAAAACCAGTGGACCAGGCGTTCAAAACCATGAGCCTGCTGGACATATAGGAGAGCAAAGCATAAGAGCACCTAGCAGTTGGCTTCTTAGTAGTGGAAAAAGTTTCTCTGTGATGCCGAATCTCCATTTTTACATTAATAAAAAGAGGAAAGGAGAGCTGGAGAGATGGCTCCATGTTTAAGAGCACTTGACTGCTCTTTCAGAGGTCCCCAGTTCGATTCCCAGCAACCACAGGGTGGCTCACAACCATCTGTGATGGAATCTGATACCCTCTTCTGGTGTGCATGAAGACAGAGCATACATATACATGAAATACATGAATAAGTAAATCCTTATTTTAAACAAGGAGGGAAAAAACACTGTACTGAAGATCCTTCAGGATACCACAGAGAAAGGGAGGGGAAGATGAATGACACAAGGGGCCAATGACTTCCCATTGACCTGAGCGGGGAGGGCCACCAGGAGGGGCCAGGGAGAGGGATGTAAAGTGAAAAAAATAAAAACAAATACTAAAAAAAAAAGTTAACTTCTTTCTCCATGTATTTTGCAGAGAGCCTAATGTCTCAGTCTTTAAATTTAAAATGCTTTATAGATCTTTATTTTGGTCTCGCCATGAATGACCTGTCTGTTTATCTGGAATCTAGCAGCATCTTACACAGGGTTGTAACTCTTGAAGTAATTTTTTCTTTTTTTTTTTCTGCAAAAACAAACTTTAAAAAAATTACAATTCAGGAGCATGTCTTCTCTACAGTTGAATTAGAGCTCTTTGTAGTAAAACCTTTGACCCAAGACTGGTCAGTAGCTTTTTGTACAAACTCCATCATTCTATCTGCTACAATACCAAGTCCAAAGGACACCTATGGTAGCTGAGGCAGGCGACTCTCTGCCGCCATGGATGCGATTATGGCCCGGACAACTCTGCTTTAAGAAGGGTGCTGAGAAAGGTGAAAAAAGAAAGCAATTTGTAGCTGGACTTTCGAGTTCTTTCCTGGAAGATTTGGGCATGATTTTCAGAGGCTAAAGGAAGCTGGCGAACCACATGCTGACTCTGACCCTTAAAATGACGCAGGGCTTGGAAAGGAGGACTCAAATTTTGTTCTTCTTGAGTATCGCTGTATGATGCCAGCCTAGGTTGATTTGTCCAAAAGCAATTTGGCAGGTTGCTGGTTTGTTTCCTCTGATAGCCCGGAACTGGAGGCAGGATTACCGAACAATTCCAGCTGGCTTGCCTTCTAATATGAGGATCTCAGAATAGTTCCCTGGCCTTCAGGCTGGACTTAGTGGTCAAGAGTCTAATAGACTTCCTTTTCTCTTTGCTTTAATTTCTTGCCAATTGCAATGGAACCATGTTGTAATACAGCTCAATGCGTTATAGATATTTTTACACTACAGATCAAACCATACAATAGAAAATTTAGATGTTCATTTGATAAGAAGATAATGTTTACAATATGATTCCCACTTAGACTCATTGTCCTCGGTGTGAGTGGGATGGGTGTATCGGAAGAAGAGCTATGGAAAATGCCGTTTGTGGCTTTTGGGGGCTTTACCGTTCGCCCATGCACCAAGAAAAGGAGAAATTATTACCTCTACTGCAGAGGTGAGAACACAAAGGCTTAGAGATTGCCATTAATAATTTGCTCAAGTTTACACAATGAGAACTGGGACCCAGATATTTAGTTTCTTTTGACTTTTTATCTGCTCTTTCCCAAGTCCTTTCTCTTTGGTTTAGAATCTCATAACAATTATCTCTTTCCCTCTCACATAGACTTCATGTGACCCTGACACACATCATTTGGTGCCAGGTTTGCCCCTGTCAAGCCCTTTTCCCATGTGGCTCCTGACAGCTTTCTGAACCTCAGGTGCTTACAGCGATGATTTACTCCTTCAAGTGGTTCTTCTTATTTAAACACAATCTCCATCTGCTCGGGCCAATGTGCTGTCTGATTGTGCACTGGTCTTTTCAACTCCGTGCCTGGTGGTGCAGATTTCATAGCTTGGCATGAGTCGGAGTGGGAGTGTTCTCAAAGAAGAAATTGCCAAAAGCTATAGATCAGAAGTTCCATGGCCACGTGCCTCTTGCCGCACTCACGGCCAACTGTGAGAACTTGTGGGCACAGTGCTGTGTTAACCTTGTTGTGATGATTCTGCCCTGTGGGGCTCACAGAAGGAGGCAAATTCTTCTTCCATCTTAGCCCCTCAAAGATTCCAGAACAAACATTTTTGGATATGCTTCCTTTCTATCATAGCTTCAGAGAAACCTGAATCAGAGTCTTAAGTTGATACCTTGTAAATAGTGCAACTTCAGATAAACTATTTAATCTCTAAGCTTTAACTTCCATAATCAAAGTACAGATGATAAAAAAGAAACTCCTTACTTCTAAGTTGATGTGAGAGTCACGAAAGAAGACAGATGGAAGGTATAAATCCTGGCCTTTAGAGAACAGTTAATTAAATTCAATTAAGTACCGATTTTTATCATACTGCCAGGAGCTAAGTAGCCTAAACAAAGGACTTAACTATAGGCATTTTAATGCCCAGACCATGTGCAGTAGAGGGAGACTATCTAGATAGTTGGGAGAACTCATGAAAGATATTGAGATGTCAGGATCTACAGACAACAAGGAACTGTGACCACCCAATATATGACCTGCCCGAGAATAGGAGACATCAGTGCCCAGACTGATAACTTCTCACTGTCTGAACCTGCCAGATTTCAAGAGATCATTGATTATTTCTCCAATTTTGGAATTTATACAGAATTTTGTAATCATTAACAAAGTTGGTAAGGATAGTGCCATTCCTCCTTGAAAAGCTATTTCCAGAAAGTATTTCTTTTTAAAAAAGAAACAAAGAAAGAAAGTATTTCTTATAAAAATGCACTTGGACAGGTCATATAAATCCCCACTGATTTGATGAAGGAGTTCTTGTGCTGGGTCAGTTGCCACATCTTTGATGTCTGAATCAACATGGCTGTTCACAGACTAAAAGCAAATATAATGATGCTCCTCAAGTGATCACATTTACATTGTAGATCGTCAGTGTCAAACTCAGTGTCATTCACACCCTTCTATTATAAATAACTTTAACTCAGACACAAATGCAATGCTTGTTACAGCCACACATGAGATACTCAGGTGTAAAACCGCTATTTTTAGAATAGTCATGTTTCCTATGTCTAATACCACTGTTGGTACAATACATATTTATTTTTCATCTTGTTCTCTATAAACAAAATACATTATGAATGAGTTAACAAGAACAGTCGATTCCACTGGCGCAATTACCTTTTCCAGAAGGGACAGCCCACTGCTTTGGGGCATAAGTATCACACTGATGATGTGCTGTGGATTGTCCTGATGCTGTTTGTATTCTGATATTAACTCTGCTTCCTCAAGAGGGATTGAGCCCTAAGTGCAATCTATCTAGTCAGATGATCTTATGTGAACCTTCTCACCACTTAAACCAGTCAATAAAGGCTAGAGCTTATGATTGGGCAGTGGAAGGAAGAGGTGGGACATGAGGAGAGAGGAGAAGGGGAGAGGATGGAAGACGAGAAAGAGGAAGCCATGATGGCACAGAGTCACGTGGCCAGGAGAAACTGCAAGTAACAAAAGGTCTTATAGCAGGGGAGTAAGTTAGCAGAATGCTAGACTGTCCAATCCAGGCACATAGCTTATAATTATAACGACTGGATTGTGTGGTTTTATACAGGCTTATTGGGGTTGGAAATTCCACCAACAATGAAGATCCAATGTTATCTCTGTCTCTGTGTCTGTCTCTGTCTCCGTCTCTCTGTCTCTGTCTCTGTCTCTGTCTCTGTCTCTCTCTCTCTCTCTCTCTCTCTCTGAAACAGTTCTCTCTCTTTCTCTCTGAAACAGTTCTGAGTTTTTATGAGAACCTGTCCAAATTTGCAACAAGGTTGCCTACTGGCCATAAGTTCCAGATGGTGGACTTGGTGAGACCCAGCATGCACGAACCCTGGCAGAATATTGAATTGACTGCGAAGACATAGTTTTACAATGATAAGAGTACAAAACCTGCACTAGAATGTTCTAGAAGCTACCAAGAAGATGGCTTTTGGGGGACAGCCCTAGATCCTAATCACCTTATACCTATGCTTCAAAGTCACTTCTTTCTCAAGCATAAACAATACATACTCTCAAACTACTCACGCATGCTCCTCCTGCCGGCTAATACTGCCATGTCTGTCCCTGACACTCAGTCTGTATGCACAGAGCCTAGCTCATTGCTTGTGCCTTCTGCCACTGGAATATGAAAGTATCTCCATAATGACATCGCTCTTTCACTACCCTGAAATGTATGGATTCAAAGTCAAATTTAGGGAAGAACATTTCGAAAGCCTGTATCACACATGATCTGTATCACACCATCTATGTGATCCAGAGGCCTCCTTACTACTGGGTAAGCCGATCTGTAAGTCCTCACCTAGATTTCAGTGAGAGCAGCATAATCTTTTCTAAATGCTAGGGAATGTCTTTGGTCCTAGGCGGCTCCTCATTCTCTGAACAAAACCCATCTGCTTGATTGTTTGTCACTATGTGGCTAAAGGCTCCTCCACCCATATGAAGAACTGAGTGCCAAAACATCCTGCTCCAGCTCTTGAGGTTTCAAAGTACCTCTGGGGGCCACTGTTCCTGAAAGGGACTTTGCACAGCCTATGATACCTAAGAGCTTTAAAGAAATAAGGTTAACTCTGAAATTAGGAGCCATGCACACTAATGAGCAACTCGTCCAGGACAACCCTGGGGCTAGATCTCTCTGCTCAGTACACCTATTGCTTACAGCCCAAACCTCCCTCTACTTCCCCTCCCCCTTTCCCTACGGTGTTTAGTGGGGACGTATGGGTTCTGCAGTGGCCTGCAGGTTGGACACAGATCTGGTGTCTGAGACAGGCTTCATCCTGTTTGCTGCATCTGTGTCTTTCAGCTTCTGATGTTATTGTTTTTTAAACCAAAGAACGATAACTTTGAACTTTTGGCTCTTGACCCCTCTGTTACTAAGAGGATGCTGTCCTTGACTTTGCACGGGGACAATTTCCTGCCCTCTCCAAGAGTATCTACCTCATGGAAAGATACACAAGTTCCTTCCCTTGACAACAAGCTCTATTGCCAGATGTTATGCCTGGGAAACTGCCTCGTGTTAAGCCATACATTGCCCTGACATCTAGAGTTCAGCCTATTTCATTCATGTGCGAAGCTTACACCAGAGTCAGAGGATTAGAATTATTATTTTGTAAAGTGCTTCCACTTTGTGTGCTAAAAAAAAAAAAATTATTATTTTGTGTCTTTCCTTCTGCTTGAAAAAGAAAAAGAATTAAAAAAAAAAAACCCTGGTTTTATAATAAACAGAAAGCAGCATTACGTTATTGACCTGAAAATAAAAAGGCAAATGCTTATTAAGCCGTGTTGGTCACTATGTGTGAGAGGACAGGAATTCCTGATGATGCAATATGCTTTATCCAGAAACTGAGCACAGAAAACCTTTTCATATGTGCTAAGTCTGCAGCTGCAGTAAAGCCACCGTGCAAACAAATCCTCTCTGACTTCTGGGTCCCATCTTCCCCGCTGAGGAGCAGGAGCCCGTGGGCACCGTGGCACAACTTGACAGACCCAGATTCTATATCCAGCGCGCCCGAAGTGATGTTGTAAAAGCAAATAAAATGGGTGACAGGAGCTGATGGCTGGGAGGTGCTTGGTGGTCCCGAGCTCTAGTACAAAGCCTATCAGAGAAGAACCATTAGCATCAAGGCGAGGATTTTGTTAAGTCCTGTAGTGAGAATCACTTCTTCAACTGATCGGTGAGTTTTGGTTCCACATGCTCTGTGTGTACTTAGCATACAGGGCAATGTATACCTTAACACAAGGCAGAGTTTCCAAGGCACCACGTATAGAAAACAATACGCTTAAGAATCCTAGAAAATGGAGACAAAAAGACATGTCCTAAGCAGTTGGCTCGGCTCCTTTTATTTATTTATTTATTTATTTATTTATTTATTTATTTATTTTAGGTTTTTGGTTTTTCGAGACAGGGTTTCTCTGTGTCGCCCTGGCTGTCCTGGAACTCACTCTGTAGACCAGGCTGGCCTCAAACTCAGAAATCCACCTGCCTCTGCCTCCCAAGTGTTGGGATTAAGGGCCTGTGCCACTACTGCCCGGCCCGGCTCAGCTCTTGTATGAGAATATTTAAATGAGCAAGTGAATGTGCTCCTTCTTTATCAAAAGCACGTTATCTGGTGGAAAAAAATCAAAGCGGATGTGCCCATCATAACACTCCTTCCTAATTGAGGAAAAAGACGCATTTTACGTAAGAATGGGAGGTCAGCTGAATGAGGCTGTTCATTTCTATTGGTCAAAAATTAGAAAGTACTGCTCGGGGTTTGTGGGTATCTGTGGAGGTCTGGTTAGGAAAACAAGATGGTCTAATACTTCAAACAGAGAGAGACAGCATTGACAAAAGAGGCTTGAGTGAGGGTTTGAGGTAAGAAGCCACAAAGGGCACAAGGAGGCAACCCAGAGATTGGGAATAGCAAGAATCAGCTAGCACCTCTAAGGTCAAGGAAAATGCTTTTTACCAGGGCTAGCGTCTAAATGCAAACTCTGGAAGGGGCCACCATTTGGAGGTATTCTCAAGAGAAAGTGAATCACAGAGGAGGTGCCCCAGCCAGAGAGCTGGAAAACAGAGCTGAGAGTGACAGCTCCTGCAGGCTCTCACACCAGCTCCCACCGTCAGGATCCACAGAACTGGCAGGGTTCCCCCAGGATCTGGGTGAACCTGCCAAGCCAAGGTGAGCAGGCCTCTAGATCAGAACATTAGACATGCATTCAGTATCTCAGAGACTTTGTAATTCTGATGTGCATTAGCTCACTGAGCTAGCTTTTGAGTGGACTTTGACCGGGAAGTTCTAGCACCATTTTTTAAAAAACAATGTTTTGTTATAAAAATCAATTAAAAGACAGTAATAGCCAATATGGCTTTTGTGTGTTAGCTACCTAATCACCTGTGAAGTAGCTAGTTTGGCCTCTCGACCAATCAATGTCTCTCCATTTTTATTCTCACGTGTTCTCTGCTGACCCCTCTCTCATCTTCTTTTTCAGAATTTTAGCATCAGGATTATCCAGTAAACAGGAATGATGACTTCATGCGTTTTTATAACCTAATCCCTCAGAGAGTGAGGCAAGCAGGGGGTGGGGGTGGGAGAGTACACACTGGTAACTATTTTAGACTTGTAAATTTTATAAGTTTGAATATGTTAGTGTTAGGAACACGAGTGGGGATGCAAACACAGCAAACATCGGGACGTAGGAAGGGAAATATTAGCAAAAGAAGTATTTTAGAAAGTTCCCTGCTCTTTCCTTCGGTCTGAACCACTCAAGTCCATCAGAGTTTTAAGAATCCTTTCAATGACTGCCAAGGGGACTCTTGCTCTTCGCAATCCAAAACCAGAAGTGGTTTAATCTGAACCATCTTTAGTGGGATCTGCTCCTGAGCCCGTGGGGCACGTCTGCAAGGGAATGAGTGATTCAATTAACCAGCTGGTACCCAATGCTTTCTTAGTTGAAGTTCTTAACAAGTACTATCATATTGACTCTCTAAGCAGCTGTGAAAGAGAGCCGATGTAAGAACAAGTGGATTTGGCATAAGCATCACTTCTCTCTGTCGACCAGATGACACAGAAGCATGAGAAGAGGGGTTACAGTCCTGAGGTTGTGCTATGAAGCTTCGGGCCAGGCAGGCTAGTTCTGGTGCCTTCCTTAGTGAGTAGTAAGCCGTTCTGCATCTCCAATATGGCAGCCAAAAGGCAGGGAGAGCTATGGTGTGTCACAAGCAGAACCCCACAAGCAAGCGTCCCAGCAAACAAGGCAGGACCTGCCTGGCCTTTGATGATGTGGCCTTAGAAGTCACTGAGTGTAACTTCTGCTTTAATCTCTCAGTCACAGCAGTGACAGGCCTACTCACATGTGGGAGGGGTGGTAAAGTGTCAAATAATTTGTATTCAGGCTTTGATTCCCACACAGTGAACAAAACACTAGCACCAATAACTACAATATATGATACTCAGTAGGGTGCGTTGGTTTTTATTTGCTGAAATGACCTTATGACTTCCTGTATTTGGTCTTCATTTATATACGGTAGGAAATAGTCTTTCTTGGGCAGCACTCTGCTCCAACTGGTATTTTGACACCTCCCTTAACTCTGACAGCCTTCTAAATGGCATCTAACAAGACTTGTCTGGACTCAAGTTTACCAATGCAGCTTCACCAACACGGGACATGTTCTGTTACCTATATTCAAAGCACATTGCTAAGCTTATTTTCTTTAAGTTCCCCTGGATTTTCTCCCTTATGAATATTACCCAACTGCCAAGTTTACACCTTAAACTTTCAGATACTTTAATAAAGCAATATTCAATAAAGAATTTGTAATTTTAGTAAGGTGTGTGTGTGTGTGTGTGTGTGTGTGTGTGTGTGTAATTGTCTTCAGAGAGAGATGTTGGTTCTCTATATTAACTTCACTGCAAGCCATTAACTAATCTTGCTGAAATCTTTTAAGTATACATTCAGTTTAGGGTCCTGATGACTGACAAAAAAAGTTCAATTGAAAAATGTTGGAAATCAACTTCATCAGATTTGTGGTTTTTATTAAAATCTGAATTTGTGACCAGTTTTGTCCTCATAAAGACTTCTTTGGTGAGTACCATAATTAGACAATCCAATGCTATTTTTTTATGATGCATCCCAAGGGAATAATTTGATTAATACCTAAAGAAAAACTTCCTTCTGTTTGTGGCCTACAATAGCAGTATGGAGCGACTGGCTGATTCATCCATTCCACCTTCACAGAGGAGTTAATCTTAACTATGTGGCTAAGCACCAGGCTGGCCTTTTTCTTTCAGACCATAACACGCCCAAGCAAAAGACAGTCCTGCAAAGTGACAGTTCACCTTTCCCTGCTCAGTTGTTCTTCCTTCGCCAGCTATGAAAGGAGACATCCATGCAGCCATTTTTATTCCTTAAGGATGGGTCAATAGGAAACCCAATCCAATTAGTTTGTCAGGAATGTGCATAAGCCTGGGTTGGCTATGCATGGCATGTCTGGATAGAGATGACAAAGTTTATCTCAGCATAAAGCTGACTTTGCCCTCTTCAAAGTGAGCTTGTGCTTTATGAAGACCATGACCTGACTTTGATTTATCTTAGATAGCAGAACTAGACATGGGTACTAGGATTTGAATCCCATTTCTATGACTTGGACCTGAATGGTTTGGGATATGCTGCTACTTAATCACTCTGTACTTTTTATTTATCCTCTATAAGTGCCTATTTTTCAATATTGTTTAAAAACATCAAATGACTTAGTTTATGTTCAGAGTAACTGATATAATCTAAGTGCTCAGAAAATGTGACTTGACTACCATTGATTTTATAGTAGGCCTCAGTGATTCTTAATATCTCTTTAATATAAATTGGCTTGCCACCATCCATGTAGAAAGTGCAGTAGATCCTACCTCCAAGACAGTAGTCTGATAGCCTTGAGGAACCTACTTGTCAACGGGCATTGTCGGCTCATACAGATATCCTTCCACGGTTTTAAGCAACACCCTGAAATACTACATAGCAGAAAGCTGTGAGGCATGCATAGTTTGAAGGGAAGTAGAGGAGTGAAATAAAATAGTAAGTTTATTTTAAAGGAATAAGAAGGAGAAAATAAACATACTACTAGAGAGCAGAAAATGAAAGGCGTTCTTCTCAAAGTGGCAAAGCCAGATTGGAGAGAAGCTGCAGACCTTGACGCCCCTTCTCCATCTCCCAGAGGCCCTCCACGTCTAACTGTGCCTCTAACAGAAAAGGCTGTAGCAGATGTGAGGACAGGGCAGTGAACACATGAAGAACTGTCCTGACCACAGAAGAGCAGTTATTTCATGTACATACTATAAGAAATTAGTACCTGGGTATAAAATGTTGGAATTAACAAATCTATTAAATATTTTATGTTATGTATTCTCGGAAAAAGTAAATTAGTGATGACAAGCATAGATATAGCCTATAAAATTATAACTTTGAAGATCATAATCATGTTCTAGGGAATGTAGGTATAAAAAGTAAATTGATCTAGACTTCTTGACAGCGCTATCTATTGCTGAAGGGTAGAGCAACATCTTCATGTCAGGAGCGGATGGTGGTAGCGATGTAAGCGTTTTAAGCAAGCCAAGAGACATATATGCCTAAGGTCAGCCAAACAAACTATGAAAAGGCCAAAGCTGTAAATCATTATGATTAAATTAGTTAATATTTATTAAAGAGTCTGTGGCATTGTATGACATATTAAATATATTGTACCAATGTTAGCTAATTTATTTTATAAAAATTCATGAAATGTAATGAAGTCTATTCCTGCATGCAAAGTCAAGAAAACTGAGGTGTGTGCACTACCTCTATACACACAAGGATGAGTGACTGGGCCCACACAGAAGGCCGAGGGCTGAGGCGAGTGACTAGGCTCACACACACACAGATGGCCAAAGGACAATGTCCACACACAGAAAGCCGAGGTGTGTGTAACAGGCTCACACACTGAGCACTACGATTAACGTGATGTGGGGATACAATGAAAAGAGGTTCATTTTTATTTTTTATTAGTCATTTGTTAACATTTCAAATGATATCCCCTTCCCAGTTTCCTTTCCACAACCCCCCATCCCATCCCCCCTCCCCTTTGCCGCTATGAGGGTGCTCCTCCACCCACTCACCCACTCCTGCCTCACTGCTCCAGCATCTCCCTATACTGGTGCATTAAGCCTCCACAGGTCCAAGGGCCTCCCTTCCTATCAATACCATGTAAGGCCATCCTCTGCTACATATGTAGCTGGAGCCATGGATCTCCCCTTCGGTTGATGTTTAGTTCCTGGCAGCCCGGGGGATCTGGTTCGTTGATATTGTTCTTCTTGTGGGGCTGCAATCCCCTTCAGCTCCTTCACTCCTTCCTTTAGCTCTTCCACTGGGGTCCCTGGCTCAGTCCAATGGTTGACTGTTAGTATCTGTATCTGTATCTGTATCTGTATCTGTATCTGTATCTGTATCTGTATCTGTATCTGTATCTGTATCTGTATCTGTATTAGTCCAGTGCTGGCAGACTCTCTCAGGGGACAGACATACCAGGCTTCTGTCTGCAAGCACTTCTTGGCATCAGCAGCATGTCAGGGTTTGTAATCTGCAGATTGGATGGATTCATAGGTGGGATGGTCTCTGGATGGCCTTTCCTTCAGTCTCTGCTCCATTTTTCCGCCCCATTTTGAGGTTCGTTTTAAACTTTCTTTCCTCAGGGGATGTTTCCAGAATCCCACACTGGCCATGAACTTACTAGCTAGCTGAGGAGACCTTGAACCTCTGAAGCTTCTGCCTCCGTCTCCCTTAACATTCAGGCATCTTAGTATTAGGGATGCCTCCCTCAGTATCAGGAATGCATCTCCAAACTGAGTATATGGCTTAGTAGGTAAAGGACTTGCCACACAAACATGAGGACCTGAGTTCAAATCCCCACACCTCACAGGAGACAGATATGGTAGTGGAACCTGTCATCCCAATGCTTCGACAGCAATACAGTCCTCAGGAGCCGGCAGGCCGGCTAGGCTGGAGTACACAGCAGCGAGCAAGAGACGTGTCTCCAGCAAAGTGGAAAGGGATAGCTGAGGTCTAAGATTGTCCTCTGATGTCATACGTGGGCTATGGAATGCAAGAAACTACAATCACATACACGATCGTGAACACACTAAGACAGAAAGCACAGAAATGGCAAAAACCAAGTATAAATATACCCAATTATGTAAATATTTAAATTCTATATACAGTCACATACGTCTGTAATGTGCAATAACATGTAAGAATCACTAAGAAGAAGGGCTGTAGCACAGTGACATAACATTGTGTATGTGTGCATGTGTGTGTGTGTGTGTGTCCTTTAAAGTCAGCAAGGAAAAGGTAAGCAATCCTGAAAACCTAGCAAAGGATCTAATCAAACACTGAAATAGAGTGACTACTAAATACAAGATTTTTCCAACTGCATTCATAAGAAGAAACACAAGTTAAACCAGGCATCATTCTTGCCTTGCTGTTTACCAGCATGTGTTGGGATGTGAATAGGACAAGGATTCTGCTGGGAGTTCAGAGGGTCAATATACATGTTTCTGAAATGCACTTTATCATTCTTTTTCAAAAAAGCTTTAAAAAGCATACACAGAGACCTAAAAATCCATTTTAAATTCCCCTTCTGATATATTTAAATAACTGTGGATACACTTATTAATAAGTGTAATAAGCATAAAAGACAAACATGTTCATGTGCAAAAATATGTCTTGATTTCAGTAAGTTTCTATATGCACTTGTTAACCTGGAAACCTTTAAGGAAGGTCACTCAAGACAGAAAATAAGAGTGTTATTTTTGTGTTATATATTTTGATGGTGTTAAATATTCTAACATAGATATTTGTTACTATTCCATTAAATATTTTGATGGTGTTAAATATTCTAACATAGGTATTTGTTACTATTCCTAGTTATCCAGCAGTAGAATCCTGAATAACCACAATCATTATTTTACTTTTCTCTAAGAAAATACTTAAAATATTGTTTGCAATAAAATAGTGTGATTGTGCAAGTTTTCGTAATTTATTAATTTCTCTATTAACATAAACATAATTCCCTGCAATGCTCTGATAGTTTGTGAAGTATGAGTAATAACTTGATTTTCTACACGAGATGTGTTTGAATGGCAGTGTTTTCTATTGTTTGTGTGATAGAGTACAGGTGCGTTCTCCTGTTGCCCTGACAGATGTGTGGCCCACATGGGAGAGTGGCATCTGATTCCCAGGCTCTAACTCCCAGGCCCTGAACCTGCCGCTTCTAAAAGGCAGTCCATGAAGCTTCAGGTAGGCCTATAGATGTGGTTCCCTACAGATGTGGCTCCCTACAAATGTGGCTCCCAATTCATTCACCTATCCCTGAGTCTTCCCCTTTACTACACAAAACCACTTAGCCTGGTATATGTCTACTTGTTTAATTTTGCTTTTGTTGCCTATTTTTTGACACCATAAGCAAAAAAGACATTGCCAGGGCCAGTGTCCAGGAACTATCACTTTAAGTTTTTCATTTATGGCATTAAACCTTATGTAGAAATCTTTAGCATATTCTTAATAATTTTCATGATATGAGGCAACATCAGAATTCATCGTTTTGGATGCGAGCGCCATTTCTCTAACATCATCTATTGAAGAGGTTCTTCCTTCCACATTTCAGAATCCCAGAG
This sequence comes from Apodemus agrarius, assembly GCA_964023405.1. Taxonomy (NCBI): domain Eukaryota; kingdom Metazoa; phylum Chordata; class Mammalia; order Rodentia; family Muridae; genus Apodemus; species Apodemus agrarius. Next base: position 47,076,159 of record OZ030008.1, on the reverse strand, counting down.
CGTTTAGGTGTAGACAATAATTAGAGTCTAATAGGTTAAGATTGAGATGTGGTGGGATCTTAGGTCAAGGGGGCAGCACCCTCGTGAATAGATTTAATATTATTCTCATGTGCTTGGAATTATTAATACAGGAATAAATGGTTATAAATCAAGACTGCCCCTTCTGTCTGGACATCTCTCCCCATGGCCTCCCATCCCTCAGCTGTTCTGCTGTGTAATGATGAAGCAGTGAGCTCTCGAGAGATGTGACCACTAACATGGATTTTTGTCCCTAGAACTGTGACTGATAAATCTGTGGTATTTATTTGTTTTGTTTGGTTTGTGGGGCTAAGGTCACATCCTAAGGCCTCTTATATAATAGGCAAGTACTACCACCAATTAACAATCCCCACCCAACATAGCTACTCTTTATAAATTACTCAGTGTCCCATTATAGCCTCAGAACAAGGAGACTTAGTGTCATTTTAGTGACACTGTCAGATTTTTGTTAGCACAATATGTGGAGGAGTATTTCTTGGCTGTTTGTTACAATGATCTGTTTTTATGCAAGTACAATATGGTACTTGACTATTTTAGCTTTGTAATATAGTTTAAAAGTCAGAGTGTGGTGTCTATGATTTTTTTGGTTTTGCTTAAAATGTCTTTGGCTATTTGGGGTCTTCTATACTTATACAGAATTTTTAAAAAGTGAAATTTTGACTGGGACTGTATGGAATCTACAGATCACTTTACATAGAGTAGATATTTTCAAAATAGATGTAATTCTTTTCATCTATATGCATAAGGGATCTTCTATTTATTCAAATGCATTTCAGTTTCCCTCACTGATATATGTTTATGTGTAATCCAGTGTTCCTATGTCTCTCAGCCTTGATTAAGTTTGTTCAGTATTAGTCATAGTAACAAGATACTGAAACAACTGTCCTTTGATGAGTGACTAGAAGAGGATTTGGGAAGGTTGGAAAGATGGCTCAGCTGTTAAAGTACCAGCCACACAGCGTGTGGGCCTGAGTGTGAACCCCAGCACTCTCACAGAAAGCTGGTTATGGATATGCTGGTGTTTGTTTGTGCATCTAGTACCAGGGATGTAGGAACAGGAAAATCCTTGGGTTTTGCCAGCCAGTCAACCTCGCTGTGAACATCAGGAACAAGCAAAGGGTTTTGTCTCAAAACCAAGGTCAGCAGTACAAGCAGTTGTTCTCTGTCCTTGTGAACACACAAGAAACACACCTGCATGTGTAAATTCTAAATCCCCTGTGAACACATCCAGGCAGAATCTGTAGTGTATATGTACAGTGGGACACAAGCTAGCTTTAAGGGAAGGAAACACGGATGATGAAAGACAATGTGCTAAATAAAATAAACCAGACACAGAAAGATAAATACCTATTTCACATCCATGAGAAGTCAAAAACTACTATGCTTATGGATGCAGAGTGTTTACCTGGGTTTAAGGATGGGGGACAGGGAGATTTTGGATCCAGGGTCCAAAGTGTCCATTATAAATAGGGAGGACAAGATCTATGGATTTAATGCGTGGCCTGAGTGGTTGTGGATTTGTGAATTAACTTACACAATACATGTGTATGTGATATACCTCAAGTAGATTCAGGCTTTATTTGCTAACTTCATTGTTTTAATATAAATAAGTATGACAATCAGAGGTGTGTTGCGGGCTTCTGATTAGGTAGAGTTGGAGGTGAGACCATTGTGTTCACACACAGTTTGAAGCATTACAGAGGTAATTCAGAATCAATCTTGAAAGTGTTCCTTTCAGGCATTTTACAGCTAGTCTGTCTTACTCCAGTTATTTAAAGAGAAACCAAAAAATAACCTCTGATGCACTTGTGCTATGGAGCACTAAAGAAGCAATAAACATAACCATCAAATAAAAGAGGCAGGGGGATGACCATGGAGAAGCTGTTGTCTCTCAGTTCCTCTTGTGGCTTAATTCAAGGTGGACATGAGTGAAACAAAATGGTAGAATAGTTCTTTTCTATTTTTGATGAGCACATGAAGCATGGAGACAACTCATGTGAAAGCTAACCCCTGTCTAACAGTGCCCCATGTGTTTATTGCTGGAGACGCAGGAGCCCCTGTGGGAAGCTTGGACATTACTACTGTCCCCATGGGGAAACCCACTCCTAACACGAGGGAGGACATCACAGTGAAAGCTAGCCAAAGAGCTTTCCTTTGTGTGGGTCTGTCTACCACTTTGGGTACAGTTGGCTGTGCAAAGTGAGAAACTCAAAGCCACTCTGAATTGGGAATGGAACATTTGAGACTCCAGTGGACCCTTCCTGGTCCTTTTTCAAGAAGTGCACGGTGTGATCTATGTCCTCACACCCAGTCCATTCTGGGTCCCCTTCTTTGCTTTCCTCTGTAGTTTTTCAGGACAAATAGACAAGTTGTGTGTTTTTTTCCAGATAAACAGCTGGCTCACAGGGCAAACTTCATGATACATGGCCCCATATAGTCATTTCGGGAACCGCAATACATTTAACAACTTTAAAATAGATTGAATCCTGTCCCCTGACATTATTTTATAATCGTAGTGATCTATACATAAGATAATTGTAAAATCATTTTTAGTTTCACCTTTAAATGATTATAGACTTTATTACCATTCATTCATCAGCATATCTAAAATCACCAATGTTCATGAGTCTGTATGTTTTCTGGGGATTTAATATTTTGTTTGTAAAAGAGAGAGAGAGAGAGAGAGAGAGAAACAGCCATCTGGCTGAATTAATGCCAAATCAACAAAAACTCAATCACTGGAAAGCAAATCTATTGTTAAGATTAATTTTCAAAATATTTAATCATATTTGTTTTCCTTATTGGTCTCCTGACTGTTGCCATCCCGGGTCATACCAAATATTGTCCAGCTGTTAGCATTTTACACATGTGCATGGGTCTTTTGTTAATGAATTATTTAAGCACAAATGGCTCCCTAAGTTGGAAACTGCCTGGTGAAAGGACTTGGCTTCGCTTTGAATACACATTTGCTGCCATGAATGGCTTTGAAGGAACAACCATAAGGAACTTCATCATTGACCCTTGTGGGAATTGAGTTTGGCCTTGGGAACACAGTGTGGTCTCCCTAAGAATTTTTCCTGTACATTTATTATCAGGGTGTGCTCCTGTATTTTGTGCACCAGGTCACTCCAACTCATTCTTCACCCTTGTGTTAAGGTCCATCCAATTTCATCTTTTTAATTTCTTCTAGCCTTTCCCTCTCACACTACTGCTGAGTGTAAACTCCCCATCTTGTACTTAAGTAATTACAACCTTTTAATTTGTCTTCGCCTGTAATCTGGCTCTACTCCAAGCCACCGTGCCCATTTCTACCTACAGGACTTTTTCTCACAGGCAAAGCTGAGCCTATGGGGGAAAGACCAAATTCCTTTGCACAGCACAAGGCTGGCACTTCTCTCCCCTCTTCCCCTCTTCCGTCCAGTCACACTTAATTGCAGATGATTTCTTTAATGCTTCTTGATGTTTCATGCCTTTCTGCCTTTACCCCTGCTGTTCTTCCTGCCTGGAATTCCCTTCCCTACCCCAGTGTGTCTGCCTAACACCTGCTCAATTTTCATGATCCAATGTGAGGGTTGCATCCTCCCAGGAAAGCTTCTCTGACCTTCAGGTGAAGGTGGTAACTCTATTCCTGGCACAGTTTCTGGGCCACGTATAAACTTCTTTTTGGTTGATTTGTCAAATTGACATGTTTGACTTTGTCACTCCAGAAACTTAGCAGCGCCTGGAAAAGTGAGAGTCGGGTGAATGGATACTGTTCCACCCAAACAGGGCAAGTAGCATTCAAATATCCACGATTTTCATTTTTTTCTGTCAAAGTGCGATTCAACTTTAAATTCAAAGCAATTTGATAAACACTATCTCCTTGTCAGTTGAATAGCCAGTGTTTCTGATTCTGTGGCAAGAATTTAAGTGTAAAGTACATTAGAGGTAGTAACACAAAGAAAGTTGGAAGAAAGAGAGGAAGGGAGGGAGAATGAGTTGCAAAAGATGCAGATGTGTTCCTAAGCCAGGGAGAGCTTTGGAGGTCAGCTACTGTGGAATTGCTACTTTAATGCTCCCTGGTCATTTGTTGAGGGCTTGGCGAGCAGCATAAGTGAGAAGAGCAAATTATGCCAAATGGGAAAAGTTTAGCAGACAAGGAAGCATTGGAAAGGTCAGGGTGGTGGGGGCTGCGGCAGGGAGATACATCTGCTACATCTGGTTTTCTGCACAATTGCAGAGCAAGCACCATAAAGTGAAACATTGTACTTCTCACTAGATCTGGTGACAAATGTCTGAAATTCTGCCACTCAGGGCCAACATAGAAGAATTGGACATTTGGGGCCAACCTGGGCTACAAAGCAAGACAATGTTCTCCCCCTCAAAAGAAAGATGCTTCTCAAAAATCTCATAGGTCATATCTACCCCACACCATCTTCTCTGAAAAAAAACTACAGTAACTGGGGGAGAAAATCATTAAAATGTCTCACTCAGCAAAATGTTTTAATCCCCCAAGGTACTTTTCCACCAAGACTTAGTGGTCAAAGTAATTCTCCTAGGCTGCTACTGTTGAGCCAAAGTGGTTTTTAAACTGAAATTTAAAGCTTTGCAAAATTCTCTCATTAAATTAATGAGTAACAAAGATGAGTAGAATTCTTGGTCTGTCCAGCCCATGATGATCCTGTGCACAGAAACAAATGCCTGGCATTTGACATGAAACTTGCCAGGCATAGGAGACTTTTTTTTGGGTCTACCAGATTGTAGAAATCACACAGACATGCAAATCATTTTCAATGATGAAACCCGGAACTGACAGCACTTACAACTGTACTATTTTCCCATGAGGTTGATTTTTGGAAAGAGCAAATAATCATTTAAAAAGTCTCCAACAAAACCAACTCATGGCCCTTTGGTTGATAGGCAAAAGTCTCCTGATACTGAAAAAACATATTTCCCCCCCCCAATTTTTAATTCATTAGAAATGTACCAGTTCATATGTGCTGAGTTTTAAGAATAGTAGCATTTGCTATTTGGAGATTCATGCTCTCTACTGATACAACCTATATATTTTATTTCTTGGCTTCTTACATCTATCCCATAGGCAAATTTGGTTTATTTATTAATAATAAGTATAATAGGGCCAGTCACTCATAAAGAACGTTTATAACCATTTTGCAAACCACCAAAGTTTCATTTGTAAACTGGCTGTTGAGACTAAGAAGATATTTTAGCTGGTAAATGTGTATTACAAACATAGGAATCCAGGTTTCAATTCCAAGACCCATGTCAAAAGCTAGCAGAGTGGAAACAGAAATCCCAGCCCTGGGGAGGCAGAGACAGGCAGACTCTGACAGCTCACTGGCCCGCAGGCTGAGTTAAATCAGCAAGCCCAGATTCTAGTAAGAGACCTGGTCTTAGAAAACAAGGAAAATGGTTCCTGAGAAACCAACCAAGACTTCCTCAAGAATCTCCACTTAAGCATGTACACACACACACACACACACACACACACGCACGCACGCACGCACGCACGCACGCACGCACACTCACACCAAAGGAAAATCAATCAGCAAATAAAGCAACATCCCCCTAAAGTAAAAGGAGCTGACTATGTTTTTGTAATATGTTCAGAAATCATTCAATGGCTTGAATATACTCTGTCAATTCAGAGTTTTGCTGACCTTAGATAGCTTACAATCAAAGAAGGGACCTATTTAGATGTTCTTAATTCCCTGATAGTCCTTAATTATTTTGAATACATGTATATGAAAGGGAAGACTATAGAATTATTATATCTGGCAAATAAAAATAAACTAAAAAATAGTTTAAGACCTTACTGCGGTTTGACTCTTCAGACAGGCAGCATTGAATAATAATTTTTAAAAGTTCATAAAGTTCAGAAACTTACAAGTGAGTGGTGGGACTCTCAAGCACACCTGACCAACAAATAGTGCAAATTAAGTGACAAAAAACAGTCACTCGCCAGGGTTTCACAGAGAGGGATCAGCTGAGATCTAGGACCCTTAGGAGATGGAGTAAGCAGATGCCCAGGTTGCTGGCACCGCCCTTGTTTACACGGGCATTGTATCCCATTAGCTTACGCCATCTCATTCTCAAAACCATGGACCCATATAAAGAACTGATCATTACATCTCCCTATTGACAAAATGAAATCGAAACACAGGGAGCCCAGAATCTGTATAGAAGTAGAACTGACCACAGGGCAATAAGAATACAGTAATAAAGAGGGACAAACATGAGTCTAAAGTCAGATGCTTACCACTGAAAAAGCCCACTCTTACTGTCTCCAAGGAGAACCCTTGGGAAATCACCTGGGGTGAAGGTCTTGTGCACTGGAGGGTCTCTCAAGACCACCTTTGTTTGTTTAAGGAAAAACAAAATCTTATTTCCTAAATTTAAATTTTATTTATTTGTTTTTTAGTTTATCTACTTATTCACTTTACATGCCATTATGAGTCCCTCTTCTCCTCCCAGTCCCAATCTCTCACAGGTCTTTGCCCCTCCCATTCCCCTCTGAGAAGGGGGAGCACTACCCTGGGTATCCTTCCCACTCCCCTTCCTCCCACAAACACATCAGTCACTGCAGGACTAGATACATCATCTCTCATCGAGGCCAGACAAGGCAACCCAGTTAAGGGATGGAATCTGTAGCTGGGATTATTTACAGAAGTACCACCCCCACCCCGCCAAACCTCTACACCAAATCCCGGCAGGTCTCACTCAGGACGGCTCGCACTGTCTGTGCTGTCCACACTGTCGCAGCTGAGCCAATCTCTTCTAGCTAGCTCTTACAGCATCCCAGCCCTGTTTCCTCTCCACCATAGACTCTTTAAACGGTGGGAGTCCCACACTTCTGCCCAGCACCCACTCCTTCCAAGTATCCGGTAAAGCATGACTCTTAAACTTGAATAGTTAACCAAATATATTTATGTATGTAACTTTTCCAATTACATAATGCCAATTTACAATGATAAAGGTCTTATCCCAATTTTCCTAACCTCTCCAAAACACCAGAAATACGTCTGAAACCATCTGGATATCTGCAAATCTCTCTCTCTCTCTCTCTCTCTCTCTCTCTCTCTCTCTCTCTCTCCACTTTTCTTAGCTCCTCCTCCTCTCTCCCCTCTAATCACTGACCTCTCACTGCCTCAAAGTGAATGGATAGGAAATATCTTGCAACAGGAATCCACATGCAATCTTACTTCCTAAAATAAAAATGCTTTTGCTCATTTGATTTATTAGCTCTTAGTTCAAAGACCTAGAAAATATATAATATTTAAAATGGATCAGAACTAAAAAATTTCCAGGTATATGGTATCTCCTTAGAAAAATTTTGTCTTCATAGGATCTAGGGCACTACTTTTTAATGTTTTTTATTTAATAATGAACTTTCTGGAGAATCTGACATCTCAGTTGGAAATGATGGGCTTTCTCATAATCGCTGTTAAGCAACTCTCTAGAGGAGACCTTCATTTGTAAAGCGTCATATGGCTGCATAGCTCTGTTCACTAAGGAATAGAAAGGCTGGGAAGGTGACAAGATATGCCTGGCAGAAAGTTATTTTAAACTTGAATTGTTAAGGTGAAAAAAATACCATTAGTTTCTACATCCAAGCAAATATATTGTTAATAATGGGTTTCAACTACAAGGGCTGATTTTAAAGAAGCCATTAAGAGTAAAGATTAGTCTCTATAATATTGAAGAAATGGGAATAGGGCCTTTGCCATATCTATTTAAAGGATTATATGGAGAAAAATGTGATCAAATTTATAGTTAAGTTGAAAACTGGCACTCATGAAGCGCTGCATTTTTTTAGTTATCAGTTAAATTCCCATCTTAGTTTCCCAGGTACCCCAACCCCCTCTCACAGATTCTCCATTGACAGCTTCCTGTTCCTGTGTTCAGTTTCCTCAGCACATCCCCCTCACTCCATGTGACCTCCCACTTCCTTCTGATCTGTGATCCAGAAACACCACCAAAGAGCTGAGCCCTGGATGCCCTCCCTGGTCCTCTGTCCTCGCCATCATTTGGGACAGTATGTTAGCCTTTTCAAAGTTTTACATCATATTCATTCTAAGACAAATGGCCACTAAGACACTGTTTTCCTTTTCTGAATATATTCTTAGAAACACATTCATCTCTTCTCAACAATCCATTCTTCATTAGATAGTTAGGATCTGTCAGAGGAAGCTACAGCTCTAATGCCTGATCCCTAAGCTGAGCTTTGGGCTATGAAACTATTTAGACTAGAGTCTCTCTGTGAGCTTGCATCACACTCATCTGGGATATATATATATATATCATCTGGAAACCAAACCTGGAAAGTATTGCAGATTCTTCTCACTCACAAATCTCTACCGCCCAACTTAATGCCATATCCTGTCCTGCCAACCTACTTGACAGCTTCCATGCAGACACACACACACACACACACACACACACACACACACACACGCGCGCGTATCTGTGCATATAAGTTCCAAAGCTACTCATTGGTCCTTTAACCTACGGTTTCTCTACTTCTTCTGACTACTTCCAAACCTTAGATTTATGCTCCTAATAGTCATCTCCATCTCTGGTGCTCCTCTGGCCAAATAATTACTCTTGATTCCTAGTCCTCAGACTATTAGCCAAGAGCTACAAGGTCCTAATGTTGCTTCCCTTGCAGCTATCCTATGTCTGATAGTCTTGTATTATCTCTCTAGATACAGCCTTTATCTTGATCTTTACCTGAAACATATAACTCTACAGATTAGAACTGAGATTCTGAGTGTTTGGTACGTAGACTTTGCATAAGCCCTTACCCGCGAGTGTAAACTGTATCTGTGAATGTGGCAATAATGAAGAAATTTCCATACATGTAGTCAATTGAAGGTGAGTTAATAAAAATGTAGATTATTCTGAACAGACTTAACATCATCAGGTAAAACTTTCAAAGGTAATTCTAACCCTAAAAAAGATAGTCTTCTGCTGGCCTTTTTTGAAAGAAGTAATCAAGGATAAGTTCTCTAGCTGGAAGAAAGTGAATCCTGCCAACAACCACAGGTACTTGGAACACAAGCTTGGGTGTCAAATGACACCGCAGCCCTGGGCAACACTGATTGCAGCCTTGTGAGATCTTGAGAGAACCAATTAACCTGTGCCTGGATGTCTGACCTACAGAAACCGTGGAATAATAAGTGGGCATTAAGCCAGTAAGATTACGATCTGTTACACAGCAGTAGATGCCTAATATACATGCCCTTGTGGTTAAATTATATCAATAGGAGATAGTCGCAAATGCTGAGAAGAAAAGGAGACGGGTTGACTTATTTATTCTGCTGACTGTGCTCCATTTCTGCCCACGACTGTCCTTCCGCTGCAAGTGCTCCTCCTGTGACCCAGCAAAGACAAGGGACTTTACTGTCCTGTACCATTTCCCTTCAGACTGCCCACAACTAAATACACTATCCCATGGTTAAGCTTGTTTCAACTTCCCCTCTACAATGAACCATTGCTGTTTTCCCCCAGGATAAGTATACTTTCTCATATTGATTGACTTCTATTTCAACTCCACTTCCAAATGGAAACTGTCTTGTACATCATTCTGTGTTCACTCACCTGATGTGTGGACTCCAGCTTGCTACCGCTGTATGAAACTGAGAGACTATCAACATCACGATGGCAAAAACACAGATTTTAGCTGCTTGCTAGATGTGAGACCTTGGACATGATGTTCACTCTCTAAGCATCTTCCTTATCTATAAAATATGGTTAATAATACCCACCAAGATTTTTTTAAAAAAAAATGAATTAAATAACAGATGGGAAACTATATCTAAGATTTAACAATTAATTGTTCTGACGGCATATTTGGTGCTAGTGTCGTTTATGTAGTCACCTACTGAGCCTCACTCCCCAACCCCCAGCCATTGTATTCAACTGAAATGCGGCTGTCACTGGTACTGATTGCTGTAATGAAATACCTGACAAGAATCAACTTCGGGGGTCTATTTCGACTCTCACAATAGATAGCAAACGGTCTGTCTTAGTGGGGAAGATGTGCTGAGGGGGGACTAAAAAAGGTGGGAGTGCATATCAGCAGAGCAGGGAGCATAGGTCATTTGGGAATCTGGATGTAAAGGTTAAGACCCACTGCCCTAGTGACCTACTTGCTCCATCAAGGCTCTACCTCTTCTGTTTTTACAGTACTACCTCCTGGAATGGCACCACCAGATGGGGAGCAGGCATTCAAGCGTGGGCCTTCAGGGGAAAGTTCACATCCAATCCACAATCCTGTCTTTGCTGTGAACTTACTAAGTCCAATGGCTTCCCATTAGTCCCTCGGCAACTGTTTGCTCTCCTGAAGTGTCCTGGTCATACGTCTCGTGCTTTTTATTTCTTTACCTCTGAACATATCATAAATAAATGGTGTGCAGAGCTTTTGTGTCTCTATGCACTGGATCCAAGTAACGTGGTGTTGTGAGGTTCATAGCTCCTCAGTGAACTGGAGCTCAGTGAATTATAGACTGGGCAGTATTAGTCAGTCTGCTTTTGTTGTTGTTGTTTTTGCTTTTGCTTTTATTCTGAAACAAATACCTAAAACAGTTCGAAAAGAGAAGATCGTGTCTTCAGAAATTTCAGTCTATGGTGGATGGTCCCATGTTCTTTGGACCTGAAGTGAGGAAGAACATGGTACAGAGACACATGGGAGAGAAGTTCTTTTACTTTATGGTGGCCAGGAAGCAAGGAGAGCAGCAGGAGGGAACCGAGGACAGGGAAACAGGAAGAAAACCAGGAAGAGACAACAGGATAAAAACCAGGAAGTCACAGGCAGGACCCCAGGAAGGGACAGGCAGGAACTTCAAAAGCTTTGGACTACTTCCGTCAACCAGTTCCCATTCCCTACCACTTATGTCATTTCCTAATAAAGCTTTCCAAATTGAAGTTTGTCAATGGATAAGTTCACTGGCCCTTATTATCCAGTCACATCTCCAAAACTACACCTATGAACACTTTTACTGGAGGGGTACTTCAATACAGAGACTTTGGGTGAGAACCATCACTCCATAGCTACCCTGTGGAAACATCAACACTGAGGTTGACTCCTTTTTAAAAACATTACTTCTTTTCTCTTTGGAGATTGTAACTATCCCTTTTCCCTCTTCCCAACCTAATACAATAGCAAAACATTTTAATATCATTGGTCACATATGCAAGTATATTGCTAGATGGTAATTAAATAAGATTTCATGGCTGTCTAAATCAATGTGACTTGGCCAACCTGGCCTAGTTTGGCATACCAACCACCCCACCCACCATTCTTACTGTGGCTAATCCAACACTGAGTAGGTAAGCCCTAGGTAGAGCAAATGCTACTCTCCGCTGTAGCATTGGGTTCCTAGGAACAAATCTCAACCAGGAGTGAGTAGAGAGCCAGGCTTGGGTGTCACATCAGCAGCAAATGACACACAGACTAAGAGGTTTCTCAGGGGAGTTGCCACAGGTTACAATGGAATGACAATTATAAGGTAGATGGATCATGTCACGCCTGCTGTGACCTTTACGATACATAGGGATCATTATTTTAATGTGAATTTGCATAATGGTCCGCCTAGCAGGAACAATGCTGAACGCTAATAGCTGCAGGATGCAATAAAATTAAGCATTATCTGGGCTGAACTGCTCAAGGAAAAGTTGCCAAAGTATGACTCTTTAAGTACTTAATTTCATCCCAGGTCATGTCCACACACAAATGAGGATTTCCGGTATCTCTTGAAAAACTGGCAAGAAATGACTAGAATAGAACAGCAGCAGCCTCCTCTGTGTAGAGCCCTGACCAGTAGACTGTGTTCTGACCCAGTGTGTCTGGACCTTCTACAAAGATCAGACTTGGAATTCTCACCATAGCTTGCCCCAATCCTGCCTGCCCCCTGGGAACCCCTTACATATTTGATAACAGATACACTAAATATGATAAACTCAGAACTACTCTCACCTTCTGAACTGACAGATACTGAGAAACACTCTGTAAATGGTAAGATCATGCAAGTCCACAAGCACCATACATTTTCAGAGAAGACAGATACGACCCCCTCAAAGTATTAAGTAACCACACATTCTTTGTTGTGGGCGGAAGGAGGCCATCAGCAGAGAGTGCAAAAAGAAATAGGTCTCTGTATTTGTTTCTTCTCTACGATTTCTATTTCATGAAAAACAACGGACTGAACATGACCATCTACTTTGTATTCCAAAGAACAGAGAATTCATTCAAACTGGATCCACTTCTGGATCCCATGCGTGTACACTCATTTCCACCACAAGAGGGCAGCCATCTCTAAAAAAAAAAAACAACAACAACAACAACAGTCGTGCTCTTCAGATAAATTGGGCCAAACTTCAGGAAAGTTCCTGGGAAAGGCTTTTAGCAGCACCTCTCTGGGCTACAAAAGAGAAGCCACCAGGCACCACCAAGGTGGAGTAAACTGTCCAGAGGCATCCATTTTACTTCAGTCTTGATTACTAAGGATATCATCATAAATGGCCAAACTCTCTCTTCTGGTGTTCCGGAGACCCAAAGCTGTAAAGCTTTGTTGATGTCATCACCAGAGGTTTCATTTTCATCTTTTCTTGGGGTGGGTCCAAGAGCTGTCAGCTTTCTCAGTTTTCTCTTCCTCATTAAAGGCAACGTTCTCATTTAAATCTCATGTAGGTTGGGAGTTCTTGCTTTGTTCCTTTTGCCTCCCTGATGACAGAAGCAATTGTTAACTTCCCAATGAAACTCGATAGGGAAGGAAATGGTTTCAGAAGCGATCAGCACTTTTGACTTACTTGTCTGAGTAGAGTGTTTTATTGCCTTCTTGTTTGGTGTCTCATGATTCAGAGTGACAACTTCTACAACGCGATTTAAAAAGGAATACGGTAGCTGATTGCAGATTGCTGAATCTATCCCTCCCTCTCCTTTAATTTTCCTAGTAGACAGCCTTCCTTCAAAATACCTTATTTGACCTTTACAGCTCTAGAAACAGCCAGGGCCTAATTTCCCTCTGTGGGTTGCTAATCCGATTTAGGTGAGCGAACCTAGAGTTATTTTAGCTCCCCAACTGAAAAGCTAATACACATGGATAATAGATTATTAAAGCCCCTGCTTCTGGTTTTTCTCTGTCGTTTGCTTTGCAAACTTGAAAAGATCTGGTTCAGAACCTGATCTTACCCATCCGGGGGGTCATGTGAGCAACCAGGTGGTGGTTCTACGAAGGCTCCGGAAATGTAGGGAGAAGTGGAAAGAGTTCAAAAAGAATCCTGGCTTAGTAGCTTTGGGGACATTCCTCCGGCTAAGGAAGAAAAGTGGCTTGGCCACAGCCAGAGCCTTGCTTCTGGAGACCCATTACAGAGGGCCAGGCCGAAAATTCAAAGGTCTCAAACCGGGATAGTCTTGTTACCTGACTCTGGGTAGGTGGGTGTGGAAGGGAAGATAAATATCACAAGTATCTAAGTGATTGCTTCTATAAAGAGAATTTACATTAACTCCCATTGTCTGTCCCCTCACATGGTCACACACACACACACACACACACACACCCCACTGGAAGGGACATCCACTTTAGATGTGTATGTCAATGTACAGAAACCTGTACCCTTATTTTTATAACATACATAAATGAATACATATAAAATCTATGCATCTTTTCAATAGATTCATTTATTGAAATATATGCGCCTGGGTGCATATAAATGTATGAATATTTATAAAATGTAATCATGCACTTGGATGTGTATCGGCTATTTCTCGACATTTTCTTCTCACCATTCAAAACACAGAAGCGTTCGCTCACATCTTTGCCAAAATGTCTAATAACTTGTAAGTCATTTTCTTCTTTTTAATGTGCTCTTACCTAAAAACTTCAAACTCAAGTTGAATATTGGCCCAGTGGGGGAACTCAGAGGCGAGCGAACCCTGGATTTGCCCTAGACTCGGGCAGCTGTGGGCGCGGATCCAAGTCCCGGGGGTCGGCTTCACACTCATCCGGGACGCGACCCCTTAGCGGCCGCGCGCTCGCCCCGCCCCGCTCCACCGCGGCCGCCCCGCAGGGCGCGCCGTCCACACCCCTGCGCGCCGCTCCCGCCCGCCCGGGGATCCCCGGCGCGCTGCGCCTCCGAGGGGGAGGTGTTCGGCCACGGCCGGGAGGGATCCGGCAGGCGGCGTCTCCTTTAAAAGCCGCGAGCGCCGCGCCACGGCGCCTCCGTCGTCGCCGCCGGAGTCCTCGCCCTGCCGCGCAGAGCCCAGCTCGCACTGCGCCCGCCGCTGCGCTTCCCATAGCCCGCCCGGGATTGGCAGCCCCGGACGTAGCCTACCCAGCGGACACCGGCCACCGGACGCCCTCCGGGCGAGCGACTCGAGGGTCACCCGCGGCTTCGAGGGACTGGCACGACACGGGTTGGAGCTCGGGACTGTGCGCGCCTGGCGCTGTGGCCTCGGCTGTCCGGGAGAAGCTTAGAGTCGCGGACCGACGCTAAGAGCTAGGTGTTCGGAGCACAGTGTTACCCTCAATGCCCGGCCACTCCGACCCAGGAGTGGGCGCCCGAGGCGAGCGGGCAGAAGAGTGAGTGGACCCCAGGCTGCTACAAAAGACACTTGGCCCGAGGGCTCGGAGCGCGAGGTCACTCGGTTTGGCAATTAGGGACGCGCGGCTGGACTGTCTCGAGAATGAGCCCCAGGACTTCGGGGCGCCGCAGCCGCGCGGGCTCCGCAGGCGAGCGCTGATGGGGGTGCGCCAGAGTCAGGCTGAGGGATGCGGAGTGGCGGCCCGCCCGCCACCCAGATCTTCGCTGCGCCCTTGTCCGGACCCGGCGTCTCCCGCGATGGCTGCCCCGAGCCATGGGTCGCGGCCCAGCTAACGCAGAACGTCCGACCCTCGCCCGGCGAGTCCCGGAGCCCGCCCCGCGCCCCGCCAGCGCTGGTCCCTGAGGACGACGACAGCAGCAGCAGCAGCCTTGCCTCAGCCTTCCCTTCCCGTCCCTGCCTCGCACTCCTCCCCCTGCTTGAGGCTGTGTGTCAGCACTTGGCTGGAGACTTCTTGAACTTGCCGGGAGAGTGACTTGGGCTCCCCACTTCGCGCCGGTGTCCTCGCCCAGCGGATCCAGTCTTGTCGCCTCCAGCCGGATCACCTCTCTGTTCCTCAGCCGGCTGGGCCCACCCCAAGACACTGTTCCCTACGGGGAGAACACCCGGAGAAGGAGGAGGAGGCGAAGAAAGGCAACAGAAGCCCGGACGCTGCTCCAGCTCCCTCCGACAGAGCTTTTTCCATGTGGAGACTCTCTCAATGGACGTGCCCCCTAGTGCTTCTTAGACGGACTGCGGTCTCCTAAAGGTAGAGGTCAGGGTCCCGGACCCCGGGGGGCTGGCGGGTGACACCGCTTCCCGCCCGGCGGCGCTGGGCGCCTGGGAGGACCGGTGGAGTGGACGTAAACATACCCTCTCCCGGTGCACGTGCAGCGGATCCCTAGAGGGGTCGGGCATTCCAAACCCCAAGATCCCTCTGCCTAGCCCACCTGGCCCGCGACGGTCCTCCAGCCCGTTCCTCCTCTCCAATTTTCAATACATTATCAGGGCTGTTTTGGACTTTACAAAAAAAAAAAAAATGCAGAAATCCATTTAGAGAGTATGATGGCCGGTGGATTTGACTAGTTCATTACCGACCAGTACTCCAAGCCTTAGAGATCCTTGGCTATCCTTAAGAACTAGGTCCCATTTAGGAAGCTACTAAAAGTTAGGGTTCTCCATGTGTGTTTACTGACTATGCCGATGTGTCATAGCTTACACGTGCATTCATAGACACTGTCTATTTAGATAATTGCAGGAAAGTGCATGGATTTCTTGAGTACACAGGGGTCTGGGGAAGGGGACAGGGTACCCTGTGGGTCAACCTTGAAGTTAGGGGCGTAGGCCACAACTTGCAAGTGGTGTCATTACTAGTAATCTTGAGTTTAGCGCTTACTGAATCTACAAGTTTGATATGTTCTGTGCGTCTACCAGGAAGTTGTGTAGGGCGCTTCTTAGGAAGACACTTTGTTCATTTGTGTCTGTTAATGTGCAAATGAGCGCTGCGCAGTATAGTTTTGTAAGGGATGCAGTGTCCGACCAACCTATGGTTTTCCAGCTTCCTGACACCACCGACTTTCCTAGCTAGTGTCATAAGGGGACAGACGGTCAGTGATTTTTATTGGGAGTTAAGACCAAGCCCCAAGTGAGAGGTCCGGCTGGGACTTGGGGGTCCTCCATCCTCTTGATCATCCTGTAGCCCGTGAACATGACATGCCAGGAGGGTATCCTGGAGAAGGCCAGCGAGCCCTATGGGAGCCGGGGCCGCGGGGGCGGGCGGAGGACTGGGCGGGGAACGTGGGTGACTCACGTCGGCCCTGTCCGCAGGTCGACCATGGTGGCCGGGACCCGCTGTCTTCTAGTGTTGCTGCTTCCCCAGGTCCTCCTGGGCGGCGCGGCCGGCCTCATTCCGGAGCTGGGCCGCAAGAAGTTCGCCGCGGCATCCGGCCGCCACTCGTCCCGGCCTTCGGACGACGTCCTCAGCGAGTTTGAGTTGAGGCTGCTCAGCATGTTTGGCCTGAAGCAGAGACCCACCCCCAGCAAGGACGTCGTGGTGCCCCCCTATATGCTAGACCTGTACCGCCGGCACTCGGGCCAGCCAGGAGCGCCCGCTCCAGACCACCGGCTGGAGAGAGCAGCCAGCCGCGCCAACACCGTGCGCAGCTTCCATCACGAAGGTGAGCGGGCGGCGGGTGGCGGGGCGGGGACGGCGGGCGGAGACTCCGCGGGCAGCCCGGGCCTCCGCTAGCACAGTGGACCGCCCTTCGGCTTCTGTACCGTCCCCTCGGTGGCCCCGAGCCAGGGATTCCCCACTGGTGAGTCCGCACCGTTTCCTGGCAGGTAGCCAGAAGACAGACTCCTCCCCCTTAGAACTGGAGGGAAATCGAGTGATGGGGAAGAGAGGGGGGACTGGCTAGCCCCTAGTCGGCTCAATGTGTGAGAATTCCACAGAAGGCAGAAGAGTTGGGGCTCCTTAAATCTGCTTGGAAGCTCAGATCTTCTGTGACTTGTGTTCACGCAGGAGTTTTAAGCTAGGCAGAGTCAAGGGCAGAATGTTCAGATAGAGTATTAACAAATCAAATCCAGGGCCCCAAAGCATTCAAATTTACTGTTCATCTGGGCCTAGTTTGAAAGATTTTTGAATCCCTATCTAATCCCCGTGGGAGATCAATTCCACAATTCATCATACTGTTTCCACAGTGACCTTCGGTTCTTTGCTTAAATCTTAAGTCTCCAAGTGGAGACAGGGCAAGCCTTCAGGTGGGATTTTTAAAAATATATGAATATGATTTTCCAAAGTAGAAAAATGTTGTTCATTTCATCAAAAAAGACATTTCGTGGGTTAGAAAGACTGTTAGGGGCCTATTGAAGTCTCTTGCAGCAGTGTTCTTAAAGCAGTTGGTAAAAAAAAATCATGCCCAAGCTCAAATCTGTGTGTGTCACTTTAAATGTGCTTTTGACTTAATGCATTCTGCATAGAATATCAGTTCCTTCAAATTCTAGAAGAGTTCAGAGTTGTCTGTCTGTGAGCTGCAATTTATAGAACAGTGGGGAGCTGGGAGAGAAGTTCCCTTTTGAAAGTTTTCCTTTGCCTTGCTGAGAGGATACATTTCAGAGGAGAGAAATCTATGCTCTGAAATGGTAGCCCAACCCCCATCCCCAATAAGGACTGACTCAAACTTTAAGATGTCTGCTTGGTAATAGGGAAAAGTCCCACAGGCGGGTCACATAGCAAGAGTGTATCTTCCTTGAGGCGGCCAACAGTTCTGAAGGGCACTGGAAATCCATCTCTTTCCAGCTGGTGTCTAGGGTATTCTAGGAGTAAAGCTTAGCATTGAACTAGTGAGACCACATTCTGCTCCTCAGGATCTGCCTACTGAGAGCGAGAAGATTCTGGTGTGCTCACCCCCACCCCCACCCCTGGGTGATTCTGGGCTTAGCTAATCTCTCCCGGTTAATAATCTTTGGAAAGTTTTTGTAGATCAAAACAAACAGACCAACAAAACCACTAGACAGCACAGCCTCTGGAGATGGAGCAAGAAAACCATTTATTTACATATTTGTTTATTAGTCTTTTCTAACGTGAAAATTATTCTTTACCTGTAAAAAAAAATGGAGGAGGTATTTTATCTTTATCTAACTAAGCTAAAATAATCATTTAAGTTAATTAAATCTCAAAAATCCAATTGAATGAAAGGTTGGCCAATAAACTTTACATATTCTTAACTCTTCCTTTGGAAGTGGTTTGATCAGAACACAGATAAAGCAAGGTCTGTGTGTCTCATTTCTTAGTGAGCCCCAGTTCATAAGAAAAATGTAGTTTTAAAAGTGTAAAAGTTTTCTAGTGTACAACTGCATAGAAGTTATGGACTTGCTTAGAATAAACTTGTACTAACTTTATATCTTGGTGCCATTAGATGTAATTTTTTTTACTGTAAATCTCAGGAAAAACCATTTCTTTTTGGTCGTGATCAGGTACACATGGCATTTGGGAAGACTGTTCACAACCTAGGGTTTGCTTTTTCTAAGCACCGTTGTGCCAGTAGAAAACCCTTCAAAAGCCATGTGTGACTTGGTAGGGTTCTTCATAAGTGCTAGAAGGTGGCTTAATGGCATGACAAGTCAAAGCCTACCATAGTAGTCTTTCAGCTACTGGCAGACTCCTCCAAACAAAATCCTGTTGAACATTAAGACCATTTAACCATAGATTTTACCCAGGAGAACCCAAGCTTTGCTGAACCCCAACCCTACAACCCCTCCCCAAGGTCACTGAAGACTTCCCCAACCGGCTGCCACTGAACAGCAGTTTGAAGTTGCTTGACTCCACTGGCCAGCCCTACAGAGACTTCTCCTTTAGTGGCAGATCACGTACAGAAGGGTCTCACGCTTGCTCTTCTGACTGCGGAGAACACAGACTTTCTTTATCTTTTTGGAATAAATGAACTATGTGGCCCTATGACTAAAGTTTTCAAAGAGGGAGAGATCCTGTTAGCAGAAGTGCCAACTGCCCAGAAAGTAGCCACAGGCTGGGACATTTGAAGGTACAACTCTGTCTTGCGATGAGGAAAGCATGGTCCATCCACAGTTCCAGCGTGGGGCTGGCGCAGACATCCAGGAATGTGCCCACCTACTTCTGGCTGTTGCAGTGTGATTACAAAGACTCTGGGGTGGGGGGAGGGGAGGGGAGGGAGCAGCTGCTCAGTTTGCAGATGCTCCCTGCCACTGACCTTCTCAGTGTCAGTGGATCCTTTGAATCCCTCTTGACCTCTCCAAGCTGCTGTTGTCCTCTCTACATGTGCCTTGGGGCATTTCGCTCTGGTCTTTAGAATGTCCCTTCCTGGACCTGCGGGTCCTCCCCCGCCCCGCCCCCTCCGGGACCTGTGCTCAGGAGAACAGGGACCTTGGCAGGTTAGTGGCAACTACCAGACCCCGCTTTTCTTCTCTGCCACTTCCGTTGTTGCCTTAAAAATTAAACCTTAATTCTGCGAGTTTAAACCTTTCCCTTCTTCCGCATTGGCATGTCATGTACTTGATCCTGTAGAAAATCACAGTGTGGGCCCCAGGCCCCTTGAATCTCACTGCAGCGGTGAGATGCAGCTGCTGATCTGGAATAGCCTTAGGCTTGTTGTTGTTTTGATGGAGGAATGTTTTCTGTCCAAAAAGTGTTGCAAAATCCTCCAAGCTTAATGATAACTTTTGAAATGAAACTCACCCTACGTTAGGGCAAATGAGTAGCCACAGAGAGCAGGATCTAAACAAGGTCTGGTGTCCCATTTGGCTGTGTCCCTTCCCGAGTTCTGGTCCTTTAGCTCTGTCCGCATCTAAAGGGTGCTGGGCAATGTGTTTTCGTCTTCAGAGCAAAACTCATTCTGCAGTTGCCGTGGTATCAGGTACCAATTCCTAGTGATCTGTACTATTGCTTAGGATTTTATTTCTCTCCTACATTAGATAATACCTTCCAATGGCTAGAACTTGGGCATTGTAGTCCACTCAAGTTAACAGTTCTGTGACCTAAGAGGAGTCACATAACCTCTCTGAAATCTCAACTGTTTCATTCACAAAATGGAGAAAATTATGGTTCCCTCTTAATGTGCTTCTTGTAAGAGAGTTTGTAGAAAGGTAATGACACCAGATTTGGAAGGAAGGAAGGAAGGAAGGAAGGAAGGAAGGAAGGAAGGAAGGAAGGAGAAGAGAAGAGAAGAGAAGAGAAGAGAAGAGAAGAGAAGAGAAGAGAAGAGCAAGCAAACATAGGACCTAATGTTTTATGGTGACATTTTTATATCTCATCATTCCTTTTTCTTGGAAGTGGCCCTAGTCATATCTTTTGGGTTATTTTGAGGAAGAGGAATAATCGACATAGTGTAGAACATTAAGTCTGGGCTTTGTTTCTTGAAGAGACTAGAATGACATGGACACCCCACTTCCTTCCCTTTCCAGCAGTTGGACAGCCACCGTTCCCTCCACCTGGTAAGAACTAGGAGGCTGATACTCAGGTTGGAGACAGGTCGGAATCCTGAAAGCACTTAGCAAGTTCAGCTGATTCAACAAGGGATATTTACAGAGAATTAACAGCTATTCCAGCCTCCAAAAAGTGTACATTACCTACTCTGTATTTTCAGAACCCCAGGCTTGCTGTGATAATTTGTAGAGGTCTTTTCCTATAATTTTCTTTATTTAAAAGAGATTTTTTTTTCAATTTCCCACCCACAAGAAGAGGTTGAAACTTGTCCCTTGAAATAGAAAAGGTGTTGTGTGTCCTGGCCTTGGGTAGTTGGCCTCCTGTGTTGAGGTCTTCTGTAAATTCTTGGTTTCTCTGTATAATTTCAAAGAACACTCATGTTTGATTCCTTGGTATAAAGGATGGGATAAGATCTTCCAAGGCTTAGGCTAGTGAAAATGCTACTGGAAGACTAGAGATGGGCCTTCCCTTGTCATTCATCTTGGGTAGTATATAATTCTCTGCGAAGGCCACTTATTCTGTCTTGAAAATACTTCTTACCTCCAGAGTGATAGGCCACGGGGAGTGCTGCTTCTGTGTTTCCAGTTGAAAGATGACAATTTCGTATGGTCCAAACTTGGCTTTATTTCTGGCAAGATGCTATTCTGTTACTTCAATGACCTGTCTCCATTACTTATCTTGGGGTTCACCTCTTCCCTTTTGTCCACTTGTCTTGTATGTGTCTGTCTGCATATGTGTGTGTGTGTGTGTGTGTGTGTGTGTGTGCTTATGATTGTCACTTTTCCTTTTTTTTTTTTTTTTGTGGATTGGGATTCCAGGTTTTTGTTACCATTGTGATTTTTTTTTGAGCCCTGCTGTTGGCAGATATAGCAATTTGTGGAAGGCCCTGGGTAATTGGCCTTTATACTCTTCCTGTACAGGAAATAATGTGCACATCTCTGTGCCAAAGTCAGGAGATGCCAGTGTGATTTGTTGTGACTGGGTCTAGGGGATGTTGCTACTGTTTTACATTTTCTATCAATGAAGTGCCTTAGGCAGAAACATTAAGGGACATCAGAATGGTAATGAAAGGCTTTTTATAACAGAAGCTAAGTACAGTCCGTCATACTTTTTAGGAATGCCCCTGTCCTAAAGTACCATTAGCTGATAGTGGAGTTCAGAACATAAATGGCTCCCCAAAGGTATTGCCAAGAACATTTTTGGCAAGCAGTTGCAAGAGGACTATGAAAGAAACTCAGCTTGGCCTGGTAGTGTTCATGTCCAAATAGAAGAACTTTAGAAGACTCCCCTTTGAGTCCTGGTTAGCTTACCATAGCCTGGGTATGTGTTGGTCAATATTAAGGCTTCTTGTATAAAAGGCGCTTTACAAGTCTACTCCTTCGTCAAGATACTCTTGAATATGAGGAAAATCCTTTTAAGCCTTGACACTGTGTGGTCCATGATCAGCAGCATCCTTTGCCTAAGGGAAGTTTAATGGAAATGCAGGACCGCAGACCTCTTCCCAGACCAGCTGACGTGTAGGCCAGAGCCTAAGAACTGCTGTATCAACACAGAGGTGATTTTGAAAAGAGGCTGAGATGGATATGAGAGAACAGGATTTAGGAAGTGATTTCTCCTACAGCGACCTAGTGTCACCCCACACCTTTCTGAAGAACTATATCCCTATGAATGCCTTTGTCTCTAGAGGTTCGAGCAAAATGGTAGGGTGTGCTTTGCAAAATGTCATCATTGATGTTGAATTTCAAAGTCTTTAATTAAGGGCCTGAAATCTGTATATTGAGATTTGTAAATCATCTAAATTGTAGAGTAATGTTTGCAAAGACTGCTTAAGGGATTGACATTAAAGCTCGTTTTCTTAGTTAAGAAATACAGTAATTTCCTCAACTCCTCAGTCATTAGCTCTCTACTAACTACAGTGCTGACTTTTTTCCCCTTAAAGTCTGTGAATTCCAAAGAAGTGTTTCACTATTTCCTCCATTATTATAGCTACCTAGAAGCTATGTTCATATATTGGATTAAAAGCATAGCAGTTACAAAGTTAATGTGGTCATATAGAAAAGGGAAAAGGGACTCTGTTTTCACTTTAAATTATTTTATAGTGTTAAGCAGTAAACCCAGGGCCCTGGACAGGAGGCAGACATTGTATCTCTAGGCCTGACATTTTAAATTTCTGGTTGCAAATTTTTATGTAGTTTAACTTAAACCATGCATCGAAGTTTTAAATGCTCACAAGGAATTAAGTTACCATTGGCTCTCTTACCAGATGCTTTTTCTTTTTCTCTCCACATTGATCAAACTAGAAGCCGTAGAAGAACTTCCAGAAATGAGTGGGAAAACAGCCCGACGCTTCTTCTTCAATTTAAGTTCTGTCCCCACTGACGAGTTTCTCACATCTGCAGAACTCCAGATTTTTCGGGAACAGATGCAGGACACTTTGGGAAACAGTAGTTTCCAACACCGAATTAATATTTATGAAATTATAAAGCCTGCAGCAGCCAGCTTGAAATATCCTGTGACCAGACTATTGGACACCAGGTTAGTGAATCAGAACACAAGTCAGTGGGAAAGCTTTGACGTCACCCCGGCTGTGATGCGGTGGACTGCTCAGGGACACACCAACCATGGGTTTGTGGTGGAAGTGGCCCATTTAGAGGAGAAGCCAGGTGTCTCCAAGAGACACGTGAGGATTAGCAGGTCTTTGCACCAAGATGAGCACAGCTGGTCACAGGTAAGGCCACTGCTAGTGACTTTTGGTCATGATGGTAAAGGACATCCACTCCACAAACGAGAAAAGCGTCAAGCCAAACACAAACAGCGGAAGCGCCTCAAGTCCAGCTGCAAGAGACACCCTTTGTACGTGGACTTCAGTGACGTGGGTTGGAATGACTGGATCGTGGCACCTCCGGGCTACCATGCCTTTTACTGCCACGGGGAATGTCCTTTTCCCCTGGCCGATCACCTGAACTCCACTAACCATGCCATAGTGCAGACTCTGGTGAACTCTGTGAATTCCAAAATCCCTAAGGCATGCTGTGTCCCCACTGAGCTCAGCGCAATCTCCATGTTGTACCTAGATGAAAATGAAAAGGTTGTGCTAAAAAACTATCAGGACATGGTCGTGGAGGGTTGCGGGTGTCGTTAGCACAGCAAGAATAAATAAATAAATAAATATATATATATATATTTTAGAAACAGAAAAGAACCTACACCCCCTTCCCCCCAAAAAACCAGCTGACACTTTAATATTTCCCAATGAAGACTTTATTTATGGAATGGAATGGAAAAAAAAACACAGCTATTTTGAAAATATATTTATATCTACGAAAAGAAGTTGGGAAAACAAATATTTTAATCAGAGAATTATTCCTTAAAGAGTTAAAATGTATTTAGTTGTACATTTTATATGGGTTCAACTCCAGCACATGAAGTATAATGGTCAGAGTTATTTTGTATTTATTTACTATTATAACCACTTTTTAGGAAAAAAAATAGTTAATTTGTATTTATATGTAATCAGAAGAAATATCGGGTTTGTATATAATTTTCAAAAATAATTGTAGTTGTTTTTCGGTTGTGTGTATTTAAGATGCAAAGTCTACATGGAAGGTTACTGAGCAAAGTGCTTGCACATTTGCTGTCTGTTTTTTGCAGCACTACTGTTAAAGTTCACAAGTTCAAGTCTAAAAAAAAATGGATAATCCACTCTGCTGACTTTCAAGATTATTATATTATTCAGTTCTCAGGAATGTTGCAGAGTGGCTGTCCAATCAGTGAGAACTTTCATTCTTATTAGGGGGAATATTTGGATAAGAACCAGACATTACTGATCTGATAGAAAAGCTCTCGCCACCCTCCTTGCAGAAAGAACAAAGCAGGACCAGTGGAAATAATTAGGAAAAACGGTGGCCATGTCAGGAAGTGGTAATGGCATCTTGTTCTTTCTTAAACCTATAATCCCTTCCAGGGGGGCTGATCTGGCCAAAGTACTAAATAAAATATAATATTTCTTCTTTATTAACATTGTAGTCATACATATGTACAATTGATTATCTTGTGGCCCTCATAAAGAAGTGAAAATTGACTTGTATTTTGTGTTTACCCTATCAGCCAGCTCTTTTTTTCTCCAAAGCACCCAATTTTCTACATTTGCCTGACACGCAGCAAAATTGAGCGTATGTTTCCTGCCTACACCCTGTTCTCTGACCTGTCAGCTTGCTTTTCTTTCCAGGGATATGTGTTTGAACATATTTCTCCAAATGTTAAATTCATTTCAGATAATAAATATCAAAATTCTGGCATTTCATCCTATAAAACCTAACCCGTGAGAGCAAATGGTGTGTTTGTGTGTACAGTGTCTACCTGTGTTTGCATTTTCATTTCGGAGGTGGATGATGTCAAGGTTGGGAGTGGGGGGTGGGAGGCAGGGCTTAAATGGTTGGAGAATTCCAAGCAAACTCCAATTGGACCAAAGGACTAACCAATGAGTTAGTAGTTTCCATAAGCATAGGGGGGAAGTGAGGTGAGCCCATGCCTAAGTCAAAGCGAAGCCTTCGGAACCCAAGGTAAAAAAGTTCCAGAGATGATATCCAGTACAACAGAGGCCACAGTGCCAAAAAAAAAAAAAAATGAGAGTGTCTGTGATCAGCTTCTGCAGCACATCTGCCAACTGGCCAGACACCTGAAGAGTGAAGTGGGACGAAGTCCAGAAATGAGCCCCCAGCAATGGCCGAGCTGTGCTCAGGTTGGAAGCCAAACCTAGACAGGGCTCTGTGGTGGATGTTTGCAGATTGGGGAATCCACAATGCTAGTTCCCGGCAGGGTTTCAGGTCAGTTTCCAGAATGTGCGTCCTGTAGTCCTCCATCATGGCTGAAGCCCAGCTCTCACCTCCTTTCCTGACCCGTGCCTTAGAACTGACCTGGAAAGCAGTTGTGCTTACAAGGAGACAGACTGTTATTAAATTCTTCCCAAGGATCTCCACGCAGTGACCTCGAGCACACTTACCTTTGGAAACCTTGAGGTTCTGAAGATCTTGTTTTAAGTGAATATCCTGGTTGGCTTTTGACATTGCTTTGGCACAGGTAGAAACTGTTAGACCTAACTATGGGTAGCCTTGTCCTGCCTATCCTTCAGTTATTCTCTACTAGCTCTTGCTTGCCATGGGTACTACTGGTAACAAACTACAATCTTAACATCTTACAAAAAGGAATGAACCACCTATTTGTATCTCCAGCTTCTCCAGACAGGAGTTCGATTATTCTATAAGATCCCATCTTCTAGCAGGTCTATCCAGTACATGTTTCATGCTTTATTGGTCTTGATTTTCTTGGCTAAAATTACTTGTATAACAGCAGGTCCCGTGTGATATATAGGTATATACATACACATAGATAGTATGTGTATGTTCTAATTTATGCATACATATGTGAAGATTATATATGTGATATGTTACTTATGTAGATGGCAGCACTTTCAATTTCCATTTAGGCTCAGAGAAGGCACAATAAATGGAGTTATGTCATTGGTATATACCCTGAGTGGTTCAGGAGCTCCCTCTATTTTTTTTAGGATGGAAAAAACTCATTTGTACTATCAAGAATGAGTCAAATCACTTTAGCAAATTTCTATTCACTTGCCTTGCTGTGAAGATACTGATTCATTGGGTGCTAACATGCTGAGCCCCTCCCTACTTTTTGATTGAAAGGCCAAAGGAACAGAGCTTTGCAGTAAAGAATGGTTATAGTGGGGTGAGGGGGGGAGACAGTATAGCTCAGCATATGTGGGCAACCTGAGGAAGTCAGACGGCTCAGTGCTATTTCTTTTCTGTTTTCTGTCTTGCAGGGGAAGGGACAGGTAGGGTGGGATTGGGGTCAGGGCACACATGTCTACTTGGGTAAATTGCATTTCCTCTTTCCCTTCACTCCGCCACCATATCTTGGAGTCTGATGACATCCTCTAGGGCAGAACTGCCTCACCAGCTCCCTGCCCCACAAACTTCAAAGTGAACTTCTAACTAACTTGAGTTCTAAATAAAACTTGTGAGACTTTAGAGTGCACCTCAGTCATCAGTAGTGCCTGGAGGGAAGCAAAAAGCTTGATGTGCGTGCAGCCCACGCAGTGGAATCCTGCCACCCTAGGATTCCTGCCCCAGTGGTCTGGGTGGGGCCCCCCCGAGGTCCTGAATTTCTAATGAGCTCCCAGGTGACACCCTGACTCCCTGTGCCAGAGGACTGCAGTTTGAGTAGCAAGGCTGTGTGGATTGTTCTTTCAATCATCGCTACAGAAGCTGGCTCGATTACACCCCCTTCGTGTGTAAATGAAAAGAAACAGAACACAAAGCCACGCTGCATGGCATCTGAAACAGTGCCCTGCAGATTTTTTTTTTTTCAAAGACATTCTCTTCCCCCAACAAGATGACTGGCCATCTTGTGTTCTAGCCACTCTTAGACATGAAAACACTTGGTTGCTTATCTTGTAAAATCTGCTCCGATTACTTGCTTGGGCATGCTGCAGTCAGTTTAGGCAAATGCGTGTCAGCACATCTATACGTATGGGGGAGCAGGTGCAAGTCCTTAAAAATGTACTTTACAAAACTTGAACACTTAAGTCAGTGTGCTGAGCTGATCCTGTGTGATGTTAGTGCCAAGCATCTAAGTTTAAGGTTTCTCTTTGAAGGCAACCGGCGGGGTAGATGTCGTATGGTGAAGCATTTGTTTATACTAAAATGATGCTTGACTTTTTCTTTTTCAAAGGTATAAGACAGTACATGGTAGAACTTCACTGAGCCTAGAGGGTGGTGTAAGACTCCAAAGCTCATAGGTGAGGTTTGGTCTAATGGACGTTGGGGTTTTACGCAGTTGGCTTGGGATAAAGTGCTTATGTGAATGGGATTAAGCTAGGAAAAAAATAAGTTTCCCTCTGCAAAGAGGGTCAGCACAGAAATAACTTCCTATCTTTGGTTGGCATGAATACTACTTGCTAGCAGAATGCCCTCTGGGGGTTAAGGGTAGCTTGGGAAGCACCTTACACAGCTTTCAGAAACTCTTAGAAGCAATTCATATTTTAGTATTTGTTGAAGAAATGCCAGAATGAATACATTCTTAATCTCAACCAGTCTTGTTGTGTGAGTCACACACACACACACACACACACACACACACACACATACACACACACACACAAGTGTGGGTGCACACACGTGCACATACACACATACAAGCACACATATTTGCATATACACGCATATGCTAACACACACACACATACACACACACAAGTGTGGGTGCACACACGTGCACATACACACATACAAGCACACATATTTGCATATACATGCATATGCTAACACACACACACACACACACACACACACACACACGCACGCAAACACGCACACAAACACACACCACACATGCATGCACATTTCTGAAGGAATTTTCGTTTGCTCCTGTCTAGAGTTTGACTGCTGAGACAAGAGGAGCAAGCCCACCCCCAGCCCCTGCCAACCCCTATGGGCTTTATCATTTTGTTTAGGTATCTAAACTCTGAATCGAGTCCCTGTGAGGTGCTACACCAGACGCTGACTTTAACAGCACTTAAAAGCTTGTGTTTGCCTGTGTGCTGGGCCCCTCGCCAGGGCATTGCTGGGAGTCCATTACTGCTGCAGTCCATTCTGATGAGGAGGTCTCTGAGCAAAACCCCGCTCTGCTCACGGCTCTCCTCATAAGAGCAGGACCTCATCTGGACCGAATTTACCCTGGAACCGCTTGGCCACAACACTAGGAGAGAATAATTATTGAACTATTTTACTGTACAACTATTTCCAAATTGTTGATTTTTTATTGATTTCAGGAGGCAAGCTAATTGCCCCATGGCAACTTGATGTTAACATTTAATGAAGATCAGGAAACAGAGTTTATGAAAAGCGTTTGTATAGTGACTGCAAAGCTTCAAGAACTGTTTTACACTTCCTGACGGTGCTGGGCCTCGCTTAATGGTTTGTTTTTATTGCTTAAGAGTGTAAACCGTGCTTTAGCCCAGTGTGTGGAAACTATACCCTCATCCCGCACTGCACATTTTCTTGTTGCTTTTTCCTTACTCCCCAGGTCCTTTTCTACCATCTACAATCAAGACTTTCTCTGCTTTGTGTGCAAGCAAGTTTCTGTCTTAGACATTGATGATAGTACACACACACACACACACACACACACACACATGCACACACACACACACTCACACACACACACACACACACACACACACACACACGCACACGCACACGCACACATGCACACACGTACATAGCCTGATGAACTGAATGTGTTGCTTCACTGTGCTTGGGTGGAGTTTATGTTCTGCACTTGGTTGCTAGACAACCAAGCAGACAAAATGTAGCCATTCAAAAGGCATTTTTAAAGATGACAAATCTGAGTGGCTGAACTCTTTTATCTCTGTCTTTATGTGGAGGGTGCAGGTTTCTTTCAAAGATCTCCTTGTCTTTTGTTGGTTAGAATGTGTGTGTGTGTGTGTGTGTGTGTGTGTGTGTGTGTGTATACAACATTCATGTGTTTGCACATGTGTATTCAGGTGCATGTGCACATGTGTGCACATCCGTATGGAGGTGAGAGGTTAACATCCAGTGTTCCTCTCAATAGCTCTGGGCCTTGGTTTTTGAGAAAAGACCTCTCACTGAACCTGGTTCTCATCAGTTTAGCTAGGCTGTCTGCCAGCAAGCCCCAGGGATCCTCCTGCCTCCGCCCCTTTTGTACCCTAGCACTGGGGTTCCAGACCCATCACCCACCCACCATACCCAGCTCTTTTTTAATGTGGGTGCTGAAGATATGCACTCAGTTGCTTATTCTTGTGCAGAAAGCACAGAGCCATCTCCTTAACCCTCCAGCATTGTTTGAAGTCTGGCTCTTACAGGGTTGTCTGTCTGAAAGCTTTCCTAATTGTTGTTCCCATTGGCTGGAACTTGCTTCCCACCTGGAAGCTAACTTGGTTTCCAAGGGCATGTTTTAAATCACTAGTAGAGTTGAGCTGCAGCTCCAAGCTTCTCCAATTGTTTCACTGTCAGGGAATGATTTCTTTTGGAGGCCATGTTCAGAAGCACAAAGCCTGGGTCTGGAGGGCACTGTCTCCAAGAAGCTACCCCGAGTTTTTGTCTGGTAGATAGTATTGAAAATGTTTCCTAAAACCTTCGTGAAAGGCTAATTTTAAATCAAAGTCATTTTCTGATTTCTGTAACGTGCTCCAGGAGCATGTTGTAAAATCGGGATCTTTATAGATCAGCCAAGTTGGGCTTGTGTTCACAAGTTCACTCACATGCGCACACAGTTGGCAGCTGACGGGCTCCACGCTGAGATCTTTCTTCCTCCTCTACCCTCTGACATGCCTCTGCTGCTCTGGCTCCTCTCTTTGTGGGGTTCCCTGGGCTGGAATGTAGTCAAATCCATGGAAAACTTTAACCACTTTCCTGATTCGTTTACAGGCAGGATTTCCTGGCACTGGGATCAAGGGGGAAGGACTGAGGTTGGTTCATCACAGACTGGCTTGCAAATGTGACTCGTTTGAAGCCCATCTGGCCTGTATAGAGATGTGGCAAACTAGTCTCTGATAGAGAAACCTCACCATCTGATTTTATCCAGTGAGCTTGCAGTTCTCTAAAGCATATCAGTGTGAATAAGAATCATTTTTAAGCACCAAGGCTCTGGATGAGCAAACCACATTGATCCATAGAGGAGTAATAAATGAAAATAAAAATAACAAGTCTTAGATGAAAAAACCCAACATCCAGTATTCCCTATATTCATGAGACCCCATCAGGCTGGATGGTAGAAAATGGGAAGAACTGTAGAAACTAAATAACTTTTTTGGTTGAAATATAAATATATAGGCATATATACTTCAAATATATTATACATGTATTTACATATCCATGAATTAATGCAGATTTCCAGAGTGGAACCATTCTAAATGGCATCGCAGTGTAGAAACTTCCTTGCAGATGCTGGTAGCATCCTGTTCTTCTTGTGCAGAGAAGATTTCAGACATTCCTTTCAAGAGTTTCCTCTTTGCTAAGCTCCAGATAAAGAATAGTTCTCAATCTAAAGAGAACGGTGATGAGACACAGTAAAATTTAAGATGCAAACATGCCTGGCACGGCTGAATTACACTAATACAAAGAGTTCAAAGGATAAGTTAACACCCATGGATGTAGGTTAATAATTATTGTTTCTTCCAGTCACTCTAAGGATGGCACTGATGCCTCCTCATTTGGTTTACATCAGAATGGAGATCCTTAGACAAACAATTTATGTACATAAGAAAACCCATGCACCAAATTGTGCTGTGTTTGTCATAAAGCAGATCAGAGACTCAGAGCATTTCAGTTGACTGGTTCTTCAGCCTTGTTTGTCTCATGAACTCATCCACCGATTTGACTCTGTGTCCTGTTGGTACATCCTGCAGCTTATCTTTCCCCTAAAATGCTTTAGGCCTTGTCACAGCTGCTTCTACTTTTGATATTTCATGAGTCTTAATTAGTCTTAATTACAATCTGCATGATGAAGAAAGGAGGGAAAGAAAGAAAGATCTAAAAGTTAAGATCTGGAGATTAAACTTGCCAGAAACAGCTGCTCCAAAAGGAAAATAAATTCTTGACTGATACGCGAGCTTCAGGTATTACATCTTGCAAAAATATGTCATTAGTTAACTGTCCCATTGGACCATGAGTGAGCTTCGACACGCCCTTTTTCTCTCTTAGGAGAGATAGTCCCTTTATGCTCCACAATCACCTTAAATAGATGTAGTCAGACTGAACCAGGATAATGGAAGGAAACTCTTTAGGCCTTTGTATCAGCCAGTCTTTGAGACGCTTGCACGTTCATGAGGTCCTTTTTAAGAATGTGCACTGATGAAGGAGCATAGAAGGTATTTCTGCATGATCTTATAGCACATGGTGGGTACATTCTCACAGCTTGGCAGATGGCATGCAAGGTATTCTCATATCCGGAGCCATGGAGGGTCACACAATGCAAGCGTAACAGTAACATTGTTACTAATCCTAGAAAAGGAATGGAGGCGCTCTGCAGGGCAGGGCGGGGCCTGCAGCTCAGTCCCGTTATTATGTGATGTTCCTAGAAAATTCACAAGGTGGTATTTTAATTCCAGTGGTAACAAAATTATAACCTTTCTCCATGGCATCTATGGGCCAAGGCTGTGCTCTGGAATCTGCACAGCAGATGGGCAAGGCTTCCAGTACAGGAGATCCATTTGGCTGGTATAGAAATTATTCTCTGAAATGATGCCCCTATCTCTTACCAGATACCTAATAAAGACTGCATTGTAAATCTTTGTGTTTGTATTCTCTGTTTTTGCATCTTAAATTCTCTCTCTTTCTCTCTCCCTCCCTCCCTCTTCCTCTATCTATCCCTCCCTCTCTCCCTCTTTCTCACAGTTTCTCCCCACCCCCACACCCCGATGCCACTACAGTATGTGGAGATAAGGAACAAGAGAAGCTAACCTCCTGGGCTTCAAGGAGACAGATCTTCCACATCATTCTAGATTAAGGGTGTGTTAGAGATACACAAAACTGTGCTGAAGATCTCCTTTGAAATGCTAGTTTGGACAAAGATCCTATCCTGCTTTTGCTTTTCCCACATTAATGGGGCTGAGTTTGTGGGGAGAAATGATTCCACCAAGTTCCCTTCTGAAAATGTTCATGGCGAAAGAGAAATTACTGTCCTCCCATCTATGCAGCAGGAGCTCGATAATGCTGAGGAGAGATGCTGTTTTTATGGGAGGCACTGGCAGCCATTTAACTCCATGGAATAAATGTGTGCATAAACCAAAGTCAGTTTGGGCACAGCAGAGTGCTTCCTCTGCACGGACCACACTGTGTGTGTGTGTGTGTGTGTGTGTGTGTGTGTGTGTGTACAGCAGATGGAGCATGTGTAGAGACCACATTATGCACAGACCAGAATGTGTGCACATGAGAATGAGTATGCAGAGCAAGAAAATGAGACTCACAGAGATGAGTGTGCACAGCGCTCTAAGTGTGCACAGAGAAGGCGAGTGTGCACAGTCAATGCACAGGGCAGGCTCGATGGGTACACAGAGTAAGTGTGCACAGAGAAGGTGAGTGTGCACAGATTAGAGTACTCAGAGTGGAGTGTGCCCAGAATGAAGTGTTTCAACTTCATAGCCAGAGGCGGTGATTCACTCCGTTTTAATTTTGATGGTGGCATTTTTCTTCTGACTCACTGATAATTTAATGTGAAATTAAAAGGCTGAGACTGTTCTTTACTTTTCAGGAATTTACCCACTCACCCGGTGGAAGACATTTTTCCTTTGAAAGGGAAGATGCACTAACACCTCATTAAATTGCAAAACACAGAAGCATGTCAGGGATCTGCTTCTCCCGACTCAGGCCAGCACTCCTGCGGCAGGGGCAGGGCGGGCAGGGCGGCTGACATTCCCCAACTCCCCAGCTTTCCCTGTCAGCCTGTTTGCTTTATCTTAAAGGTTTCTCTTATCTTACTCTGAGCAGTAAACACTGTCATTTACCTCCTCTGGTCTTTGTTGTAACATTGCTAAACAGCTTAGTCCTTCTCAGGGTTTGCATTGCGAGTCTGATCTTACCTCTGATTTTTACAGAGGGTACTGTCGAAATTCTGAATAATCAGGAGGAAAAAATGTGTTGTCACAAGGATAAAAACAGACACTCCTGCATTCACAAACACACACACACACACACACATGCACACACATATACTTTTTTTCACTAACATGACAATATGAAGTGGAGTTACCAATGATCAATTTGCTCTACAGGTCTGGACTGCTGTTATTTTATAACAGACGATTCTTATGGAAAAGACCAAGTGAATTAATGAGATACATCTAACATCTCCCATTTAACAATTTTGATAGCCGTAGAGCAAGTACAGTGAACTGATGCTTAGAAACTTTATTGAATAGTCAAACTTTAAAAAAAAAAAATCAGCTTAGCAAGTGTACGTTTTAAAATCTGTAATTAATGACTGGAGAAGTTTCAGACGCTGGCCTGTTATTTTCCCATGAGGTTTTCATTCCTGTGTTTAGCACTATGCTGAGGAAGGCCCAGACCATCCTAGGTTTGTAAACACAGTACCTTCTCACTCCCATCTTCTCCCCTCCAGCTTTCTCTTCCAAGAGAGGACATTGTGGAGAAGAAAAGAACACTAGAGGCAGTTCCCTGGGTCCAACATGCACAAATCAGTTGTGAAATGTGGCTCTAACCATTTTATGTATGATTTTGTGCGAGATATAAGTAGAAACACACTGTCCAATGAAGCTGCCACAGTCCATTGAGGCAATGAAAGGCCCATAATGTGCCTCTTTGAAATGGCAATGTGTTGTAATTTTGAATATGTCCTTGATTTCATGGTTAGTAAAAATAAGAAAGAAAGAAAAAACACAAGGAAAAAGAAATAAAAAAGAACATCAGATAAATAATTGCTGTGTTTCTTAGACATTTTATATATATACATATATATGTATATATGTATATATATATATATATATATGTTGAATAGCATTCCAAATTTTATTTCATTATATTGTAGAAAAATGTTAAATGTTTGTAGTGCTAGAATTTACATTCCAATTGGATAATGCTAGTTTAAAACAATACATTAGAGTAGATTCACATCACTCAAATTTACTTCCAGGTTGATGAATTTCTCAGGACAAAGGGAAAATCTGATTTGAGAATCAACCTTTGTGTAGAGTCATGAACAGTCACAGCAAGGCACTTGCAACAGGCAGAATGTGTGCTAGGTTTTGGAGTCTGTTTGGTCTCTGTGGCTTTGCAGATATCTAAATGTGTGCCTCATAGATGATGGTTTGATCTGTCAGAACCTCTACTTCTTTTCCTTTAAATCAGATATTATCCCAGTCTTTCCTAATCCATAGGATTTTTAAAATGACTGAGAACTCAAGGGAGTGTACATTGTCCCACTCTATGATAAAAATGTAGGTTATACATAAATAGAAAGATTGTTAAATATTTTGCTGTGAAAAAAAAAACCATGACCAAAGCAACTTGAGGAGGAGAGGATTTGTTTCAACTTCAGTCAGAGTCTATCTGGAATTTGGAGGGCAGGGCAGGAACTCAAGGCAGGAACCTAAAAGCAGAAACTGAAGCAGTTCCAGAACCAGACCAGGAAGGAATGCTGCTTTCTGGCTTGCATCTCACATCTTGATCAGCCTGTTTTCTTAGATAATTCAGGACCACCAGTCCATGGGGGGGGGGTACCACCCACAGAGGGCGGAGCCCTCCCACGTCAATCCTTAATTAAGAAAATTCTCCACAGACTTGCCTCTGGGCAATCTGATGGGGGCAGTTCCTCAGTTGAGATTACCTCTTCCCTGCTGTATCTAGGTTTTCGGCAAGCTGACAAAAATCAACCACCACAAAGGTGAGCACTAAATAAATAATTGGGCTTTGCATCAGGCAGCTGTTACTGTGAAATGGATTACCGCAAATAGTGGTTTCAAATAGCAAATGTTTATCATTTTGCCCAGTTTTTGTGGGATGGGAATTCAGGAATGACTTAGCCAGGTGATAATTGCCTCAGTCTTTTAGGATATTGCACCCAAGCTGTCAGCCACCACTAGTCATTTGAAGAGTTGTCTGCAACAGAAGAATCCTCTTCTTCGATGCTCACTCAAATCTGTCCTCCTTTGAGCTGTCCATATGGCTACTTGGGTGTCTTCACAGTAGGACAAAACAAGAAGGAAGTCAAACTGAATGAAT
This sequence comes from Apodemus agrarius, assembly GCA_964023405.1. Lineage (NCBI taxonomy): Eukaryota > Metazoa > Chordata > Mammalia > Rodentia > Muridae > Apodemus > Apodemus agrarius. Next base: position 47,040,782 of record OZ030008.1, on the reverse strand, counting down.
GGTCTATGTCATTGCTTTTACTTTGCTTCTTTAATTAGGACCAAATCACAAAACCCTGCCCAGACTCAAGGGAAAGGAGAGAATAGGCAGTAAATTCCATTTAAAAAAAAAAAACATACCATATAGATTGTGTGTGTGTTTGTACATATATATTTTACAAAACTATGCACACATATTTTCTTTAAGACAAAACAAACAAAACACCAAACTCATTCTGAAAGAGATGGAGCTCAAAGGGTCAGTGTGCTCCTTAGGAAAAAAAAAAAAAAAAACTTTTTGGTCCTGCTTGAGTTTGAAAACTGAAATCTCTTACACTCTGTACTTGTTAGATGGAACTTACAGCTGTGACCCCTTTTCCCTGTTATTAACCATAATTCTTTGTGAGGTATAGTACAGATATTCCTCAAGGAATTCTAACTCCACTTTTCTTTCCCCCAAGTACAGCAGCTAGCAAAAGCCAAGGATACAGAAAGAAGACATGGGGCTGTAGAAGGCAGTGAGGCCAGGGATGAGGCCTGAATGGCTGTTGTCTGAGAGCCTTTCTCATCACAGCCAATTATTGTCCCCCTTGACTGGACTCGACTGGATTCGACTGGACTCGACTGGACTCCTCTCCTCTCCTCTCCTCTCCTCTCCTCTCCTCTCCTCTCCTCTCCTCTCCTCTCCTCTCCTCTCCTCTCCTCTCCTCTCCTCTCCTCTCCTCTCCTCTCCTCTCCTCTCCTCTCCTCTCCTCTCCTCTCCTCTCCTCTCCTCTCCTCTCCTCTCCTCTCCTCTCCTCTCCTCTCCTCTCCTCTCCTCTCCTCTCCTCTCCTCCCCTCCCCTCCCCTCCTCCCCTCCCCTCCCCTCCCCTCCCCTCCCCTCCCCTCCTCTCTTCTCCTCCCCTCCCCTCCCCTCCCCTCCCCTCCCCTCCCCTCCCCTCCCCTCCTCCCCTCCCCTCCCCTCCTCCCCTCCCCTCCCCTCCCCTCCCCTCCCCTCTCTTTTCCTCTCCTTTTTTCTCCTCTCCTCCCCTCTTTCCCTTGCCCCTTTCTCTCTCTTTTCTTTTCTTTTCTTTTCTTTTCTTTTCTTTTCTTTTTTCTTTTCTTTTCTTTTCTTTTCTTTTTGGTCCCCCTGGGTGTCTTACAGAAGAGATGGTTCCCTGGGATTAAAGGGTGCATGCTGAGTGCCTGCCATTTCTCTGCTGTTTTCCTAGGATAGCAGGTAGGGGATGTTGTAGTTAGTTGACATCCCTGGCCTTTCTTATCCATAGCCCTCTGGTTTCAAGGAAACCTTTCTGACTAGAGAACACTGATTCAGGGAGTCTTTATGACATTCAAACACAGCCTCTCAGCCTCTCAGTTCTTTCTTTTCTTGCAGGTAAATGCACACAAAGTTGTTTGGAGACAGCTGCCCTGTTGGATGCCTGTTTCTCCCTCAATGGCTGAAAGAAAGGAAGAAGGAAGGACGGAAGGAAGGAAGGAAGGAAGGAAGGAAGGAAGGAAGGAAGGAAGGAAGGAAGGGAAAGAAACAAGCAAACAAATAAAAAAAGAAAAAGAAAAGAAATATGACGAAGTATATTGTTCTTTCATTTGAGGCCAGTGGGCCTGTGACTATGATGAAGACTGTTGAGTTTGAGTTGATGAGAGGAGATCATCCTGAGCAGTTGAGGCATGTTCAGGAAGGTAACAGAGCAAGCACCACAGCTGGCTGAGAAAAAACCAAATGATAGTCTGACTGAAGGGGCCACGTGGCTAGGAAATACATGGGCTGAGTAATCCTGAGCTGGTGGCTGATAGGCAGAGACTGCAACCCATGAGCACATAAATGCTGATGACAATAAGATCAAATGAGAATAGTGGTCCTTAAGTGAAGATATAGTCACAGTGAACAGCCTGATGAGACCTCAACCTGTAGATCGGACCCTGTGCCTAGACTTCCATCCCAGGAACATGATGAGGGAATAAATTAATGTTACTTTATGTCATTGAGTTATCATTCTATGGACAATGGAGGGATGAGTTACTCATGGCATTTGTGGTAAGAAAGACAGAGAGCAATAAATAGAGTTAAGATCTGATTTATAAATACATTTGACATTATGGAAGATGGGTTAAATGTTGTTGGAAAGGAAGATGTAAAAATTGGTTGCTTAAGGATGCTTTAATTGCTTGCTTGCTTTTTAACTCAGAGTTCTAAGAGTTCTTTGTAAGTTTTAGTCATGAGTCCATGAGATACATTTTTTGCAAATATTTTATCCTATATTGTAGTTCTCTTTTTAAAATCTTCATGACAGATTATTACACAGCACACATATTTTTTCCCCTGTGGCCCACAATCAGAATTAACACCTCTTCATCAAGCTCTAGGTTTGAATTTTTTTGTCTATGTTTTCTTCTAAACGATTTGCTTGTTTACTTTTTAATCTATGATTCATATACCAGAAGAGCCTGGAGCAATGCATTCTGAGTTCTAAGTCACTAAGTTCTAAAAGAACACTGCTTGGCAACCAGCAACTGCTATCCTAGACTATTGCACATAGTAAAATCATCTGCGATAGTTGAAGGACAAATAAAACCTTTCATGAGATAATCAGGCTAAGATAATTCATATTCAACAACAATAGCAAAACCTAATCTAATATTGTAAAGTATATTCTGAACTGAAGAAAGAGGAATAAGAACAGCCAAGAAACTCTAGGGGGAAAAAGGGGTACAACTTAATAAAATACAAAACACAATTAAGAACACAAACCAACCAAAAAAATAAAAATAAAAATAAAAAATAATTAAAAGTGATTGCAATCTTCACATGCCTTCTAATAATAACTATAAATGTTTATGGCCTCAACTCTACACTAAAAATACATAGGCAGGTTTAATTAATTATAAATCAAAATGAAGGAGTCTTTTTTGCCAGCTTTTGGGACCATTTCTATATACTGAGTTACCTCATCTAGCCTTGCTGGGGTTTGAGGGTGCCTAGACTTACTGCAACTTGATATGCTATGTTTGGTGGATATCCATGGGAAGGCTGCCCTTTTCTGAAAAGAAAGGAGGAGGAGATGGGTAGGGGCTGAGAGGAGGCATGGATAGGAGGAACTGGGAGGAGAGGAGGAAGGAGAAACTATAGTCAGAATGTAAAAAATAAATAAAAACAAACAAAAATCCATCTATCTGTTATCCACAAGAAAGTCATCTTAGCTTTAAAGATAGGTACACCTTCAAGTGAAAAAATAATAAAAGTATTATAAGAAAATGAGATCAGGAAGCAAGCAGGTATTGGTATCACATTTAATAAAATAGACTTAAAACTAAAACTAATTAAAGGAGACAAAGGTATTTTATTCTAACCAAGGGATCAACTAACAAAGAAAATATTCCACTACTAAATATACATGCACCAAACTCTGGTGCACCCAACTTCATTAAATGAATACTAATGGAATTAAAGACACGAATGAACACAAACTTTATTACAGTAAAGGAGGGATGAGTACAGTACAGTACTTCAACAACCCACTTTCTCTAGTAAACATGCCATCACAGACAAAAAACAAACAAACAAACAAACAAACAATAAACAGACACTTCAGAATTAAATGACACCTTATATGGAATGGCCTAAGAGATATCTACAGAATGCTCTACCCAAATGCCAAAGAATGCACATTTTACTCCTCAATACAAGCAAGTGTCACTAAAACAGACCCCATGGAGAACTAGAAAGCAAACCTTAACAGATAATGAAAGTTGAAGTAATTCCATGTACCCTACCTGACCATTGTGCAATAACACTTAAAGTTGAAAGCAAACAAAACTTTAGAATGTATGTAAACTCATGGAGATTGAACAACTCATTGCTGAATGATGCATGATTCAAAAAAGAAATCAAAATGGTTTTTGAACTAATTAAAAATAAAATTACAACATTAAAAGAATTTCTAAGAGGGAAATTTATAGCCCAAAGTGATTATGGTAAAACATCAGAAAGAATACATATAAATGACTTTATGATGCTACTCAATAATTTGTACAACCAAACATACAACAAGAACAACAAAAATCAAAACCAGTGGAAGGAAGAAGTAATGAATATCAAAACAGAAATTAATAAAATAGCAAAGAAGAAAACAATAAAAGGGTCAATAAAACTATTAGTTTTTTTTGTGTAGCTGTTGTTTATGTTTTTATGAACTTAGACAATATTAACAGAGCCTTGGTCCAACTGAGCAAAAGAAGAAAAAGGTGACCCAAATGAACAGAAACAGAGATGAAAGTTGTAGGAATAAGGCATTACAACAGACACAACAGAAATACAGATTATTATAAAGAAATACTTTAAAAACCTATATATCATTAAGCTGAAAAATCTAAAAGAAATGAATACATTTATTTTTAATTAATTTTTATTATTATATTCTTCATTGTTTAGAACAGTTTTAAATTCAAATATATTTTGGTCATATTCTTCTTCTCCCTCTCCCTCAAGTCTCTCCAAATTCTTTCTCTCCTTCCTACATACCCAACTTTAAGTTCCTTCAAAAAAATATTAATACAACAAAAAAGCTTAAAAACAAAGACACAAAAAAAGAAGGAAAAGAAAGAAAGAAATTTAGGAGTGATTCAACATATATAAGTCAATAAATAAAATAAAGCATATAAATGGACTTAAAGACAAAAATAATAATCATCTCAATAGATTCGCATAAAAACCTTTGGTAAACATTCAATATACTTTCATGATAAAAGTCCTAGAAACAATAAGGGTGGAAGAGATATACATCAACATAGTAAAGGCTGTGTATGACAAACATGCAACCAACATTATCCTAATTGGGGAACTTGAAGACATTCCATTAAAATCAGAAACAAGACAGGGTCATCAATTATCTCTGCTTCTTCTCTATATGGTTCTGGAAATACTTGTTATAGCAGTGGTTCTCAAACTGTGGCCATGACCCCTTTGGGGGCCACATATCAGATTTTTAAAATTTATTACAGTAGCAAAGTGACAGTCATCAAATACCAACAAAATAATTTTGTGGTTGGGGGCCACTATAACAAGAAGAACCATATAAAGGGTTATTAGGAAAGTTGAAAACCACTATGCAAGAGAAATAGAACAAGAGAAGAAAACTATAAAGAGCTACTAGTAAGGAAAAGAAAAGAAATGAAATTAGCCCTACTTGCAGATGGCGTGATATCATAAGTAAGAGATTCCAAAAATTCCACCAGGAAATTTCTAGGAACAATCAACAATTTCAGTAGAATGGTATAAAATAAACTTATAAAAATAAGTAGCCTTTCTATACAATAACAACAAATACCCCATGAAAGACCCTCTCTTGTTTCTGATTTAATGGGATGGGTTCATGGACCCATTACCATTTATAATAGCAACAACAATAAAATATTTTGGATTAAACCTAACCAATGATATAAAACACCTCTACAATAAAAACTTCAGATGTGTGAAGAAATTAAGAAAGGTGCTAGATAGTGGAAATATAGCCCATCTTCATGGATTGGTAGAATTTATATTGTAAAACTGATCATCCTATCATAAACTGATTGTAGAGTAAGTGCAATCCCAATCAAATACCAAAACAGTCTTCATAGAAAGAGAAAAATCATCATAAAATTAATATGAAACCAGAAAAGACCTCTAAAGCAATCCTGAACAAAAAGAATAATGCTGGATGAAATTGCTATTGCAGATTCAATGTAATTTATAGTTATAGTGATAAAAACAATATGGTACTAGCACAGAAAGATATGTGGACCAATGCAGTAAAAATAAGACCCAATCATGAGTATTTGTAACTACAGTAGTCTGTAGTTTGACAGATTATTTGGAAAAAGGTGAAAAACATAAGACCTATCATCAACACCTGGCACTAGAAAACCTGGATGTTAAAATTGCTAGAGCATAGGTGATATCTTAGGAGATTTATATAGAAAAGACATTTTTTGAATAGGACTTCATCTGTCTAGGAATTAGGGCCAACAATCAGCAAGTGGGACTTCATAAAACTAAAAAGCTTCTGTACAGCTATGAAAACCTTTGCCTGCTATATATCTGAAGACTAACAACTAGGATATACAAAGAACTCAAAAAAAAAAAGTCAAGGAAATACATGACACAACTTAAAATGGGATCAGGATCTCAACTTAGTTCTTAATAGAAGAAATCACAAAGGGAGACAACTCTGGAGATAGAAAACCTTGGAAAGAAATCAGGAGTCATAGATGAAAGCATCACCAACAAGATACAAGAAATAGAAGAAGTAATCTCAGGTGCTGAGGATACCATAGAAAACATTTACACAACAGTCAAAGAAAATGTAAAATACAAAAAGTTTGTAACCCAAAGGATCCAGTAAATCCAGGACACAATGAGAAGACCAAACCTAAAGATTATAAGTATAAAAGAGAGAGAAAATTTCCAACTTAAAGGGTCAGTAAATATCTTCAACAAGATTATAGAAGAAAACTTCATAATCTAAAGAAAGAGTTGCCTATGAGCATATAAGAAGCCTACAGAACTCCAAACAGACTGGACCAGAACAGAAAGTCTGCACATAATAATCAAAACACCAAATGCACTAAACAAAGAAAGAGTATTAAGAAAATATCATCCTAAGTGAGGTAACCCAATCACAAAAGAATACACATGGAATACAGTTGCTGATAAGTGGATATTAGCCCAGAAGCTCTGAATACTCAAGACACAATTAACATATCAAATGATTCCCAAGAAGAAGAAAGGAGAGGGCTCTGGTCCTGGAAAGGCTTGATGCAGCATTTTAGGGGATTACCAGGACAGAGAAATGGGAGGAGGGGTGATTGGGGAATGGGCAGAGGGAAGAGGGCTTATGGGACTTATGGGGAGGGGGGAACCTGGAAAGGGGAAATCATTTTGGATATAAACAAGAATATAGAAAATATAAAAAAGAAGGAAGAATATTAAAAGCAGTAAGGGAAAAAGGTCAAGTAACTTATAAAGGCAGACCTATTAGAATTATACCAGACTTCTCACCTGAGACTATGAAAACTAGAAGATCCTGGGCAGATCTCATACAAACCCTAAGAGAACACAAATGCCAGTCCGGACTACTATACCCAGCAAAAATCTCAATCACCAGAGATGGAGAGACCAAGATATTCTATGATAAAACCAAATTTACACAATATCTTTCCATAAATCCAGTCCTACAAAGGATAATAGATGGAAAATGCCAACACAAGGAGGGAACTACACCCTAGAAAAAAGCAAGAAAGTAATCTTCTTCCAACAAACTCAAAAGAAAGTAACCACACAAACATAAAAATAGCATCAAAAACAATAGCTTATGCAACTAAGATCAAGAATTGACAAATGGGACCTCATAAAATTACAAAGTTTCTGCAAGGCAAAGGACACTGTCAGAAGGACAAAACGACAACCAACAAAGTGGGAAAAGATCTTCACCAACCCCACATCCGACAGAGGGCTAATATCCAATATATACAAAGAACTCAAGAAGTTAGACCCCAAAGAACCAAATAACCCTATCAAAAAATGGGGCACAGAGCTAAACAAAGAATTTTCACCAGAAGAAATTCGGATGGCTGAGAAACACCTTAAGAGATGTTCAACATCGTTAGTCATCAGAGAAATGCAAATCAAAACAACCCTGAGATTCCACCTCACACCAGTCAGAATGGCTAAGATTAAAAACTCAAGAGACAACAAATGCTGGCGAGGATGTGGAGGAACACTCCTCCACTGTTGGTGGGATTGCAAAATGGTAAAACCGCTCTGGAAATCAGTGTGGCGGTTCCTCAGAAAATTGGGCATGTCACTTCCAGAGGACCCTGGCATACCACTCCTGGGCATATACCCAGAGGATTCCCCTGCATACAATAAAGACACATGCTCCACTATGTTTATAGCAGCCTTGTTTATAATAGCCAGAAATTGGAAGGAGCCCAAATATCCCTCAAAGGAGGAATGGATACAGAAAATGTGGTATATTTATACAATGGAATACTACTCAGCAATTAAAAATAATGAATTCATGCAATTTGTAGGTAAATGGTTAGACCTGGAAAATATCATCCTGAGTGAGCCAACCCAATCACAAAAGAATACACATGAAATGCAATCACTGATAAGTGGATATTAATGAGCCCAGAAGCCCTAAATACTCAAGGCACAATTAAATTAGCAAGTCAAATGATTCCCAAGAAGAAAGGAGAGGACCCTGGGCCTGGAAAGATTGGATCCAGTTTTGTAGAGAAACTGTGGGGGGAGGGGGAATGATTGGGGAATAGTTGGGGGGAGAGGAACTATGGGACATAGGGAGGGGGGGAACTGGGAAAGGGGAAAGCCTTTGGAATGTAAACATAGAAGATAGAAAATAAAAAAAAAATTAAAAAAATAGCATCAAAAATACCAGGAAGCAACAATCACTATTCTTTAGTATCTCTTAACATCAATGGATTCAATTCCCCAATAAATAGAGTAGCAGAAATATTTTTTATGTAAAACTTCAATTTTATCAGAAAATGTTTGTAATTCCTCTTTCAATTAATTTAGTATTTTTATGTCTACCATTTTACCTGTATTATTTTTCATGATAATCTTCAATTTTAACATGGTTTTCTATATATTTCTTCAATTTTATCAGAAACATTTTCCATGTAAATCTTCAATTTTATCAGAAAATGTTTATAATTCCACTTTCAATCAACAGAAATATTTTTATGGCTACCATTTTATCTGTATAATTTTCCATGATAATCTTAAATTTTAACATGTTATTCTATATTTTTCTACAATTTTATCAGAAATATTTTCCACATAAATCTTTAATTCTGTCATAAATTGTTTCTACTTCCTTTTTCAATTAATTTAGCAATATTTTTTATCTACCATTTTACTCTTTAATGTTCCAGGAAAATTGTCAATTTTAACGTTTTTCTATATATTTCTTCAAATTTATTAGAAATATTTTCCATGTAAACCTTCAACTTTATCATAAAATGTTTTTACTTCCCTTTTCAATAAAAAATCCATATTAAGCTAAAAAGAGAAAAAAGAAAACACTAAAAAAATAAAAGAAATACAAATGGTTACAAAATACCTCAAAAGCTCTTCATCGTTCTTAGCAATTAGAGAAATATAAATGAAAACCCAGACTTAATCCCAGTCAGAATGACTAAGATCAACAAAGCAACTGACAACACATGTTAGACAAAAGGGAACCCTCACTCACTGTTTGTAGCCAACATACAGCATCTAAAAACATATATGTAGCTTAAACAAAGTTATGTTGTACTGTAGAGTTGTACTTACACATTTATGCATTTATGTAAATATATATGTGTGTGACTAACAATATTAACCAATGAAAAAAGCTACTAACGAGAGTGTGGGGACATGGAAGCAGGTTGTATTTATACATTTATGCATAATATACACACATATACATAACAAAAATAATCAATGTAAAATCATTAATGAGAGAGTGTGGGGGCATAGGAGCAGTTGAAGAGAAGGGACTTAGGTGGGACTGGAGTGATGAAGGAAAGGGAGATATAATTTAATTAAAACCATATAAAAGTCAAATAGACAATAAGAATAAATAAATGGTTCATCTTGAGTTTACTTCTGTATGTTATGTAGTGTTTAGATAAAGGGTTGTGTATACGTGTGTGTGTGTGTGTGTGTGTGTGTGTGTAACCTACACACTTCTTCATTATCTTGAATGCCAGAATAAATTACAAAAAACCTGTCACCTGTGTCCCTCAACGCCAATGTCCTTATACTGCCTGCCTCTCTGTCCTCACTGTTCAGTAATTCTATTATCCATCCTCTATCATATCTACTATCTATCTATCTATCTATCTATCTATCTATCTATCTACCATCTACCTTTATTATCTGTCATCTATTTTGTCTATCATCTATCAATCTATATTTATCATCTATCATTTATCAATTATCTATCTATATCTATGTAACATATCTAGCAATTATCTATCATCTATCTAAATATCTATCTATATCATCTATCAATTACCTACCTATCACCTATCTATCTATCTATCTATCTATCTATCTATCTATCTATCTATCTACTACCTATCTATTTGTCCTTAACTATTGCCCCAAGGATTTTACTTGTACTTGAGAAGGTCAAGTATAGCAATTGCATCCTCTTGGAAACATAAGCCCCAGCTGATGGGTTTTATTTAGTCTCTAAATGCCCTGACAAATCCCCACATCAAAGGTAATTCATTATTTCAGTTTTCTGGAGGGAAAATTTGAGACACTTAGGGGCAATTTACTTGATCAAAGTTTCTTAGAAATGCAGCCTTGGCTTCCAGTAAAACCTTGGAAATTTTAGCAGTTACTTTCCTTTCCATTTCCCTGTCCTCTACATTTCTTTAAAAAAATAACCCTGTGTGGTGGGGGAGGGGAGGAGTACTCACAGACAGAGGAGAGTGCAATAACTACTGTTTGACTTGGAAGGAGTGCCAACAGATACTAAACAGCAAGATCTGAACAACGGAAGGCTAATTTATACCAACCGATTATATGATTTTCTTAATTATGGAACATCTTATAAATGAATGCATTATTCACCCTGTGTGATAAAACTAAGTGGCAAGGTGATGACTCCTTTGACAAGGACTTCCACAGAAATGGGGATGAAGTCACGAGTCACTATCAGCCTGTTCTTTCCAGCAGAAAACCTTCATTTCAATGCACTGTCTCTCTGGCTTTTACTTTGAAAAAGTTGTTCCCCTAGTGCTCATTATAGAAGATTCTTAAATGCATTTGTGTATCAAATGCAGGGATGGGGGCAAGCACAGAGAATTAGATTCTGGAATCAGATTTGTCTTAATACTTGTATGCAAATTCCCAGGCTCTGTTTCTCTGTTTTAATTTTAATGTTTAGCTTTATTCGTCAAAGCCACTTGTCTGCACGCAGATATGATGCTGGGAGACAAAGGCCTCGTAGGGACAAGTGCACTGGCTTCTTAGTTGGTTCTTTCTGTGCCATTTTCCTTGCATCCACTTTGAGGATTCAAAACTGGTATATGCTGGAGACTGGGAGGATGGGCGTAACTGCTTACGTTCTTTTAAAGAATACAGAGGATGGCAGAAGCTATTTGGCTCAGCAGAATGAAGGCGAGCTCTTTGGTTTCCAGGATGAGGATGAGCCAGAGTTCCAGCCATCCAGGACTCACCTGGGCATTTAAAGTTCCACCCCAGTACCAGTTGGCCAGAGCTTTACTCCAGAGCCTCTGTCTTTGAGGCTGACCTTGGTCTTCCCACAATGTCAATTCAGGAATAACATAACTAAGGCCCCCCTGTTTGCGCTGCAGAAGTGTGGGGGATGTTGCTCCTCCCAGATGCAAAGCTGGCTCCTCAGCTGCTCACAGGACTGGGTCAAAGCCACAGCTCTCTGGGTCATGCATGGACTAAGGACTCTGAGCACCTTGCTTGGGTGTATTTCTTCTGTCTCTGGCATCGTCTATGTAGGAAGGGGAAGCTTTATGTTCAGTTTTCTTTTCCCTTTTTCCCTAACTATTCTTCTGCCATGAAAGAGACAGCTATAAGTAAACTACCTGGCCAGAGAGCAAGCTTCAGTCCTGGGAGCTTGGCAGGAAGGCATTCAGAAAGTACTTAGAAAGCTACAATCTAGTCCTGTGCCCCCGCCAGGAAGCTAATTACCACTTCCAAGAAATAGGTAGAAATTATAAATTCATTTTCTCCTGGTGAGAGAGAATGCCAAGAAAATAAGGATCCAGGAACGTCCTTCTCTCGGGGAACTGAAGGACCATCTTACTGGCAGAAGGTTCTGGTCCACAGCAGGCAAGACAGGGGTAGGGCTTGGGGGAAAGGGTCAGTAAACATTTATCTTAGCATCAGCTGCTAAAGGGTAATCACTACCCTCGCAAGCTCCAAGAGAGCTACTTCACTGGGGTTTCAGGATGAGCAAACGCCAGGAGTCACAAGTCTGTCTCTCCGTCTCTGTCTCTGTCTGTCTCTGTCTCTGTCTCTGTCTCTCTGTCTCTCTGTCTCTCTGTCTCTCTGTCTCTGTCTCTGTCTCTCTCTCTCTCTCTCTCTCTCTCTCTCTGTGTGTGTGTGTGTGTGTGTGTGTGTGTGTGTGTTATATTGTAATTTTCTCTCTAGATGCCTCTTTCTAGATGACAAGATGGGCTTCAGGAAGAAGTCTATCCAAATTTGTTCCCTTTCTCAGTAGAACTCTGAACTGCAGCATATGGTAATAAAGAAAAAGAGAAAAATATTCAAGAAAAGAACTTAGAGTAGAAAGTCCTTGCAATTGTGTTTCATTCATTAATTAATGTGCATACTTATTCTTAAGACACGCTCTGACTATGTAGCCATGGCTGGCCTGGAACTCACTATGTTGGCTGAGTTGTCACGGAACTCATAGATATCCACCTGCCTCTGCCTCCTGTGTTCTAAAATAAAAGGGAAGCAGCACCATGCCCAGTTCTTAGCATTGTAAAGACCGTGCTTTTCTGTTTTCTAACAAACTAAAGAGTGTTTCATCTGCAAAAGAGCATCTCACTTCAATAGTCACTTCTGTAGCTGTTACACTCTGGGTCTTCTTTATACCATTTTGAGTTTTTATTAGTATGGCACATAACCTTGCTCCCTGAGGAGATGCAGCAGAAATTAGCATAGCACACATCTATACATCTACATTCACATATTCTGTAATCCCTGCCTGTGACAGCACTAATTGCAAACAGTTGTGCACCAAAGAGGAGGTTCCATACACCTGAAGACGGATACCTCAGTAAGGTTGTTCCACTGATCTTATACCTGTGTTCTCCTCCTCACATCCCAGAATCTACTGAGTATATTAAGTGCTACTGGGGAGGCTCATGATTGACAACAGAGAGACATGGTGGATTAGAAAGACGTGCTTTCTGACTGTGCAGGCATTTTCCGATTCCTCCATTGCTCCAAGTATTTATAGTGTGTCTATTATTCCCTGGGTAGTAGAGGAGACCTTGGGAATTGAGTAGTAAATAAAAACACTGGATGGTAAGATGGCTTCCGGGGAAAGGATACTTGTTATACAGCATGCATACCTGAGCATGGGCAATTAAAAGGCTGGGTGGCCACTCACAGGCCTCCAAGTCCAGCACTGTGGTGCATGGGAGCTGGGTCTCTGGGGTTTGCTGGCCAGGAGTCTAACGTCAGACTCATTGAGAGGCTCTGCTTCAGGGAAATAAGATGAAGAATGATGGAGCAGGGCAGTCGATGTCCTTCTCTTGCCCGTGCACAGGCACCCACACCCACACATACACTTTTCACAGACCTTACGAGGCTTCCATGTCTACTCCATATTCTGTTTCGTTGTACTCAAAGAACAAAGCATCTACATTCCAATGGGCTGCTTGGTAAGTAGCATCAGAGTCCAGCCCTGATTTCCAGATCCTGCCTGTAGTATTTTACAAACAGTTCCAAGGAGCCTAGTTAACATATCGAAGTGGACCTGGCCACCAGGTTCTCCCAGCATCCCTCAGTCCTTACCTGTTACAGGGTATGAGTGGCATGCCCCACCCTCTACCCTGAACTTTCCAGCCCAGTGGCTGGGCTGCCCTTTCCCTAGAGACTGTTCCCTCTATAATCCAGGCATTTTAGTTGCCCACCCCTTTTTGTACCTTTTGCCTCCTGGCTGCTGACCCTTGTTCCTTTCTCTCCTCTCCCTTCCCCTACCCTTTCTCATGTGGCTGAGGCTCAAGACCTCTCAGGACAATCCCAGATGTTGCTGCCTCTGTCTATTCCCTCTCACATATCGATGATAATAAAGTTCAATTCCACCACACCTAGGGGCAGTCATGGCCTTTCCTTTTTATTTCCTTTTTATTTCTTTCAGCTATAAAAGTATAGTTTGTCATGGGTCATTTTCCAGGGCCCAGACTCTAACTAACTAGTACCTGCCATCCTATGGGGGCTCAGAAATAGGTATGTTTCCAATGAAATTTTGGTAAGGAGATTCTTTTCACTAAAGAAAAAGTCAGAGGACGGAGCTGGGCAATTCTGGACACAGCTGTAGGCTGGCTATGATGGTGAGGATGGACACAGGTCAGAGCATCATCGAAGTGCTTTGCACAAGCCTGAGGGACCCCCATTTGCCTCTGCTTGGTCTCCAAGCCTTGCCCGTTACGGGAGCAACACGTGCCCAAACTTTCCAGTCAATGTGGATGCTCTTGAACCGACTATTTCCCAGATTCTTCATGAAAAGTCTCACATCAAGAAGCAGATTGGATCAGAGCAGACACTCGTGGCCCATGGAAACAAGTGCTCATCCTGGGAACCACCCTTAATGCTGTCTGCCAAAACAGGATAAATGCAACACTCTGTAGAAAGCTCTGGGCTCAGAACTAATGGAAGAGGTAAGATGGAAGAGTGTAACTCTGTTTCACTGATGAGGAAGAGAAAGGGAGTGATATAGATCTACTGTTCTGATGCTGAGTAAGACAAGGGAAGCCCTGGGATCCCCGATATGGAACCTGTGCGAGGCATCTCAGCAACACCGTGTTTCCTCTGCTCCAGACCTGCAGCTTGCCCGGACTTCTTGCTCTAGCCTTGCTTATTCTATGGTTCCAGGTGAATCAGGACAGCAGTAGCCTTTGTGGCCTCTCTTCATTGATTCTATTTTTCCTCCCATTTTACCCATTATATTTGTCACAATTTTGCATAATGAGGCAATGGAGGAAGTGTTGTTTCCCTTTGGGGAAGAGAGGTGATAAGAACTGAACTCAAGCCCTTACACATGTGAGGCATACCACTTACCCATACCTCCAGACAGGGTGGGGGTAGTATGCAGAGTATGGGGGCAAAGCACTTCTTATATGACAAAAAAAGGAGAAAAATCTGCTGTGGTTTTCCATCTTTATGCAGGGACCATCTTCAATGTTACCACAGAGGATTATCCTGGTAACATAAGTCTGATTGCAAGCACTTCCGTGAGAGTAGTATTTAGATACAAGCCTTCCTCCCAATGAGGTAAAATGCAAAATCATCTTCATCTTCCTAGATAACATGGAATAAATCATTCCTTCTCCATTTTTCATTCAAGAAACTTCAGGTCTAAAATAGTTAAGGATATTTGCCCGTATTTTCTGAATAGGGGGAAAAGTCTGATCCTTTGTCATTAGATGAAGAAATCCTATGTCCTAGTGTATTTCTTTGAAGGGCCTAGGCCTCAGTTATCTACTCATTATTTATAAAAACATGCATGTCATGTTGCTAAGCCTGTATGTATGAGCACACCACAAAGCTATGCGTCCTTGGGTACAGGGCACATTGGTGTCCCCTCACTAAGTGTAGACTGAGCCAAGGCCATATTTACCAGCAAGTTTTATAAGCAAGCATTGGCTCCAGATGTCTTATTGTTAGCAGAGTTGCTTACCTATTCCATTGCCATAACACTTAGAACTCAGTCTTAACACTCAGTGACATTCTGACATTTTAACCTGAAGTACAAATAGTATTATATCTGTTTGGGTTTTTGGTTGGTTGGTTGGTTGGTTGATTTTTATTTTTTATTTTTTTGACAGCTGGGCAATGTAAGGTTCAGCTGGGCATAGCAGAATATCAGCACTGACAGGTTGAGGGTGATAACATCAGAGCCAGAACCAGGTTGCCTTAGTCCCATACTAAAATATATATAAAGAGAAACATGTGTGTAATGTATGCGACTACCCTCTGCACATGCCATTTGGCCAAATTTTCCAAATTCCAAATTAAGTGTTGATTTTTCCTTTAGAACAAGAGGATTTCATCTAGATTTCTTTCTCCTAGATACTTCCAAGGCACACAGTCTTACTTTATAGGTAGGCTGTCTCACAGCCCCACGAAAGGCAATGGCAACCCTCAGAATAGATGTTATTCAACAAAACACAGGTTTCTCGTTGACCTTGGGTAAGCTCTGTTAAAAATGGATGGCATTTTGACCAGGTGATTTTATTCACCCATTCCAGAAAGCCACTAGAGTGATAGGGTAGCCATTGTTCTCCTAGGGTGTGGTAAGCAGAGACAAGGAGCAAGGAGTGTACTTGAGACAGAGGATTTGGTTTGGAGTGGAGTATAGGGAAACAGCCCATCTCTCATTGTTACTGAAAACAGTATCATGTCAGGCATACAGATGAGGTAGGATGAGGGGATAGCAACTTTACAACTAACTTTGAACAGCAATCCTGGTAGGGAAAATAAATTCAACATGGAAAACCAGGGTTACAGTAAATACGGTGAGCCTTGCTAAACATTAAGATATCTATGGTCATCTGGAAAGACTGAAAACTCGCTCAGTTAGATGTTCACTGGGTCTGACTGCAGAATTTCAGGGTTTTTACACAAAGAAAGTAAAAACTAGAGAGATCTTGTAAGCCACTTGAACTCAAATTACATTTCCCAATTAATCCCCACAGGAGCATCATCAAATGACAGGAGCATTGCTTGCTCAAAGTGTTTAGCCTGACCTCTGCCAATCACCCAGTTTCTATGGAGCTGTGCTGACTCACTACAACCCCAGGAGGCCCGTCAACAAATCAGTTCAAGAACAGAAACAACAAAGATCTAGAGAAGATAGTGGTAAGCTATCTGCTTAGGCAAAAACAGACTCCACAAAATTAGGTCAGGGAAATTACTAAAGAAGGGAACAATAGTGTGCTGACAACAGCCTCCAAACACAATAGAAATCCCAGAGTCTCTATAAGGTGTTATCTAACATTTCTAATTTTCAACAATAAAGGGCAAGATAAACAAAGAAAACGGAAATGTTTCCAACTTTTAGGAGAAGCTTATCCCTACTATTTTTGAGGGTGGGCTGATGGACTTCTGTTCTTTTGAATAGCTATTGAAAGTAATAAACAATGTAGCTTTTAAGGAATTAAAGAGTAGCAGAAAAACATGACCAAACAAATAATCTTACTAAGGGTCTATAATTTATATAAAACAACTAAGTGAAAATTTATCGCCTGAAAGCAAATCATCTGAAGCAAAAAATTACTATAGCAGATTTGAGTGCATAAAATAATCAAGACATTGCAACTAGAGCAACTGAAATTATTAAAACTGAAAACCTTTATTTTTTTTATTGGATATATACTATATTTACATTTCATTTCCCTTTTTCTGGTTCCCTGCCCGCATGCCCTTTTCCCTCCCCATGTTCTCCCATCCACCCCTTCCAACTTCCCTGTTCTGGTATTTCCCTACACTGATGCTTTGAGCCTTTCCAGAACCAGGGTCCACTCCTTCCTTCTTCTCAGACATCATTTGTTATGTGGATTGTGTCTTTGGTTTCCCAAGATTCTAGGCTAATATCCACTTATCAATGAGTGCATACCATGGGTATTCTTTTGAGACTGGGTTACCTCACTTAGTATGATGTTCTCCAGCTCCATCCGTTTCTCTAAGAATTTCATGAATTCATTGTTTCTAATGGCTGAATAGTATTCCATTGTGTATATATACCACATTTTTTGTATCCATTCTTCCGTTGAGGGACATCTAGGTTCTTTCTATCTTTTGGCCATTATAAATAAGGCTTCTATGAACATAGTGGAGCATGTATCCTTATTGCATGCTAGGGAATCTTCTGGGTATATGCCCAGGAGTGGTATGGCTGGGTCCTCTGGAAGTGTCATGTCCAATTTTCTGAGGAACCGCCAGACTGATTTCCAGAGTGGTTGTACCAGCTTGTAGTCCCACCAGCAGTGGAGGAGTGTTCCTCTTTCTCCACATTCTCACCAACAACTGCTCTTTCCTGAGTTTTTAATCTTAGCCATTCTGACTGGTGTGAGGTGAAATCTCAGGGTTGTTTTGATTTGCATTTCTCTAATGACTAATGATGTTGAACATTTTTTAAGGTGTTTCTCAGCCATCCGAATTTCTTCAGGTGAAAAGACTCTGTTTAGCTCTGTACCCAATTTTTGGATAGGGTTATTTCGTTTTCTGGGGTCTAGCTTCTTGAGTTCTTTGTATACATTGGATATTAGCCCTCTGTCAGATGTAGGGTTGGTGAAGATCTTTTCCCAATTTGTTGGTTGGCAATTTGTCCTTTTGACAGTGTCTTTTGCCTTACAGAAACTTTGTAATTTTATGAGGTCCCATTTGTCTATTCTTGATCTTAGAGCATAAGCTATTGGTGTTCTGTTCAGGAATTTTCCCCCTGAGCAAATGTCCTCAAGGGTCTTCCCCAGTTTCTTTTCTATTAATTTTAGTGTGTCTGGTTTTATGTGGAGGTCCTTGATCCACTTGGAGTTGAGCTTAGTGCAAGGAGATAAGAGTGGATCAATTCTCATTCTTCTGCATGTTGACCTCCAGTTGAGCTAGCACCATTTGTTGAAAAGGCTATCTTTTTTCCACTGGATGTTTTCAGCTCCTTTGCCAAAGATCAATTGGCCATAGATGTGTGGGTTCAATTCTGGGTCTTCAATCCTATTCCATTGATACACCTCCCTGTCACTGTACCAATACCATGCAATTTTTAACACTACTGCTCTGTAGTATTGCTTGAGGTCCTGGATACTGATTCTCCCAGAAGTTCTTTTACTGTTGATGATAGTTTTAGCTATCCTGAGTTTTTTTGTTATTCCAGATGAATTTGAGAATTGCTCTTTCTAACTCTATGAAAAACTGAGTTGGGATTTTGATGGGGATTGCGTTGAATCTGTATATTGCTTTTGGCAAGATTGACAGTTTAACTATATTAATCCTGCCAATCCACGAGCATGGAAGATTTTTCCATTTTCTGAGGTCTTCTTCCATTTCCTTCTTCAGAGACCTGACGTTTTTGTCATATAAATCTTTCACTTGTTTGGTTAGAGTCACACCAAGATACTTTATATTGTTTGTGGCTATTGTGAAGGGTGTCATTTCCCTAATTTCTTTCTCAGCCTGCTTATCCTTTGAGTATAGGAAGGCTACTGATTTGCTTGAGTTGATTTTATAACCAACCACTTTGTTGAAGTTGTTTATCAGTTGTAGGAGTTCTCTGGTGGAGTTCTTTGGGTCACTTAAATATACTATCATATCATCTGCAAATAGTGATAGGTTGAGTTCTTCCTTTCCAATTTGTATCACTTTGACTTCTTTATGTTGTCAAATTGCTCTAGCTAGTACCTCAAGTACTATATTGAAACGATATCGTTGGAGGGGGAAGCCTTGTCTAGTCCCTGATTTTAGTGGGATTGCTTCAAGTTTCTCTCCGTTTACTTTGATTTTGGCTACTGGTCTGCTGTAAATTGCTTTTACTATGTTTAGGTATTGGCCTTGAATTCCTGTTCTTTCCAAGACTTTTAGCATGAAAGGATGCTGAATTTTGTCAAATGCTTTTTCAGCATCCAATGAGATGACCATGTGGTTTTTTTCTTTGAGTTTGTTTATGTAGTGGATTACGTTGATGGATTTTCGTATATTGAACCATCCCTGCATCTCTGGGATGAAGCCAACTTGATCATAGTGAATGATCATTTTGATGTGTTCTTGGATTTGGTTGGCAAGAATTTTATTGAGTATTTTTGCATCGATGTTCATAAGGGAGATTGGTCTGAAGTTCTCTTTCTTAATTGGATCTTTGTGTGGTTTTGGTATCAGGGTAATTGTGGCTTCATAGAATGAGTTGGGTAGTGTTCCTTCTGTTTCTATTTTGTGGAGTAGTTTGAAGAGTATTGGTATTAGGTCTTCTTTGAAGGTCTGATAGAATTCTGCACTAAAACCATCTGGTCCTGTGCTTTTTTTGGTTGGAAGACTTTCTATGACCTCTATTTCTTTGGGGGTTATGAGACTGTTCAGAAAACCTTTCTTTAAAAAATGAAAAAACAATAAATGAAACAAAACCCCACAAAGACATGCTCTGGAACTCCTAAGCTATCTTGTGTCAATCACAACAGTTACCAGTTATGTCACTTGTTGGAGTATCAGAAGGATAGGAGAGTGATAAAATGCCAGGATAAAAATATAAAGAATAATGTCCAAATCATTTCCAAATTTCACCCAAAACCTAATCTACAGATTCTATAAAGCCAAGAACTGCACTTAACATAGACACACATACAGCCATACCTAACCATTTTTTTTGTCATGCTGCTGAAACCAAGGACACAGAAAATCATGAACACAATAGCAAAACATGACTCATCTTCCCGAAGACAACAAGTGCATGATTGACTGCTGACTAATCATTTAAAACCAGAGCACCAGAAAGCACTGGGACTGGTTTTGTGTATCAACTAGACACTGGCTGGAGTTATCACAAAGAAAAGAGTTTCAGTTGGGGAAGTGCCTCCATTAGTACTCCAGCTGTAAGGCATTTTCTCAATTAGTGATCAAGGAGGACAGGCCCATTGTGGGTGGTGTCATCTCTGAGCTGTTAGTCTTGGGTTCAATAAGAAAGCAAGCTGAGCAAGCCAAGGGAAACAAGCCAGTAAGTAACACATCCCTCCATGGCCTCTGCATCAGCTCCTGCTTCCTGACCTGCTTGAGTTTCAGTCCTGACTTCCTTTGGGGATGAACAGCAATGTGGAAATGTGAGCTGAATAAACCCTTTCCTCCCTATATTGCTTCTTGGAAATGATATTTGTGCAGGAATAGAAACCCTGACTAAGACATATACTCTGAGAGAAAAGCTGTGCACCAGAAATGTGAAATCTGTTATAACCATCCTTCAAAACTGAAGGTGAAGGAAAGACATTACCGAATAATCAAAAAATGAGTGTATTTGTTGCTAGCCAACCTGTCTTACAACAAATATTAAAGAACATACTTGGGATGAAAAGGAATTCACAAAATAGTAAGTAGAAGTCGCAGAAAGAAACAAAGGAATTTAGAAGGTCAATATCCAGACAGATGCTTAAAACTAAATGACTGTTTTTATTTTCTTTAAAACGTGTTTATATAAATTTATAACTGCTGATGTGGTTCAGATAGGAAATGATCCTGACTCTATTGTTTTATCCTTAGTTCACTGGTGATGCCATAAGGAGGTGAGTGTATTGTGAGGGTGCTACATTCTTCTGTAAGCGAATCCATTGACTTCCTACTGACCCAGGCTATTGGGCCTATGCTCCTGAAGTACTCACTATCTTCTTGTATCACTGTGACAAAGTACATGGCAGAAACAACACCAGGGCATGAGCTTTATTTTAGATAATTGCTTGGCCCCATGCACTTAGAGAGAACATCGTGGTATGATGAGCAAGTGGTAGAGGGAAACTATTCCCTTAGAACCTGAGCAGAGCATGGGGTAGGAAGCAGCAAGGGAGAATGCACCCAAAAGACCTCTCTTCCCTCCCCAAGCCCACCGGATCATTTCGTTTTAGAGCCTTCCCAAATACTATCATCTGTGGAGCAGATACTCAAATCACAAGCTTATAG
Organism: Apodemus agrarius; assembly: GCA_964023405.1. NCBI lineage: Eukaryota > Metazoa > Chordata > Mammalia > Rodentia > Muridae > Apodemus > Apodemus agrarius. The sequence continues at coordinate 47,019,386 of OZ030008.1, read as the reverse complement.
GGGATATTACATAGTTAAAATATAACAAGAAGGTGATACTTTGCCCCTGACCTTCTCTCTACTTCCTGGTTAGGATGAGTTGAGCAGTTTCCCCTGTCACGTGTTGCTGATATCTCTCTGGCTGTTTTGGCTTAACTCAGGTTCAAATCAAAGAGCCCAGCCAACCATAAACTGAAGCTTCTGAGACCATGAGCTGAAATAAGTCTGCCCTCTTTTTAATCTGTCTTCTTATATTTTTGTCACAGTGCTGTAAATCTGGCCAGCACATTTATGACAGTGCACTAGTGTTCCTATTACATAAAAAAATTAATACATAGGAAAATGAGAGTTGAAAAGAAGAAACAATTGGACTATGTTAGATTAAATTTTATAAAAACTAATATTAATCTGAGATACATAACAGTGAAAATACCACATGTACAAAACAAAGAATCTTAAAAGCAGTAAGAGAAAAAGGTCAAGTATCATATGAAGGCAGACCTATCAGAATTATACCAGACTTCTTACCAGAGACTATGAAAGATAGAATATCCTGAGCAGATCTTATACAGACCCTCAGAGAATACAAATGCCATCCCAGACTACTATACCTAGCAAAACTTTCAATCACCATAGATGGAGAAACCAAGGTATTCCATGAAAAAAATATTACACAATATCTTTCCACAAATCCAGCCCTATGAAGGATAATGAATGGAAAACACCAACACAAGGAGGGAAATTACACCCTAGAAAAAGCAAGAAAGTAATCTTCTTTCAACAAAACCAAAAGAAGATAGCCACACAAACATAAAAATAACATCAAAAATATCAGAAAGCGCCGGGCGGTGGTGGTGGTGGTACACGCCTTTAATCCCAGCACTTGGGAGGCAGAGGCAGGCGGATTTCTGAGTTCAAGGCCAGCCTGGTCTACAGAGTGAGTTCCAGGACAGCCAGGGCTACACAGAGAAATCCTGTCTAGAAAAAACAAAAAACAAAACAAAACAAAACAAAACAAAAATATCAGAGAGCAACAATCACTATTCCTTAATATCTCTTAACATCAATGGACTCAATTCCCCAATAAAAAGACATAGACTAAAATATGACCCTGAGGGCTGGCCAATTGGAGTTAAGTGCAACCCAGATGAAACACAGTAATAGTAAGTAAAAGTTATTCATAGAAAAGTAGACTCTAATAGCATAGAAATTAGGTGTCTGCCCAACTGTTGTGCTGTCTAGGGCTTATTTTTTCTTACTTATTAATAAATATAAAGTGTGTGTGTGTTCTGGGAACTAATGATGTAAGGTAGGGTAGAAACCCCAGGCTGGATTAAAGAATTTCTACAACAGGGTTTGTTGTTGACTATTAAGGGGTCTGTGTAAGTTCTTGTCATTAATGCCTCACTGATAAATTACTTACAGATATTATCCATTATTTGTCTGCCTCCTGTATTGATTGTATCTTTTGATACAAAATTTGTATAAATTCTTTCATTATATGTGATTTCCCCACTTTCTGTTTTATTGACTTTGTCTTTCTCTTGGGTCATATCTAATAAATCACTGTTAAGTTAAATTTTGTAAGCTTTTAATCCGTGTTTTCTTCTAAGAGTTACAGTTTGGGGTCTTACCTTTTAGTCTTTCAGTATTGGATTTTGAGGTTTTTGTTTGTTTGTTTTATAGATAGTGTTAAATAAAGGCCCAACTTTATATTCTATTCCTAAATAATTTGATGGGATTCTTATATCACCATTATATAAAATGGCCCCAACTGGAAACTATTTAAATGCCATCAACTATTACATTGATAAAGTATGGCACACAAAATGGAATATTATTCAGCAATAAAATAAACTACGTAGTATCAAAGATGAATACCAAAGCAATTATGTTAAATATAGTAAGCCAGAGGCAAAAGATATATAGTATTTATCTATATATTGATACTGTATGTAGATGCATATTATTGTCACCACATAATAATAAAATATAGCATATAGGTACCATTATGTATGCTTGCATACATATGTATATACATATGTATATTAAATTAGATTCATTTTATCTGAACTGCCTAATAAAGGAAATATGTAGAAACTGAAGGCAGACCACTGGTTGTCTAGGGTAAAAACTGGCTGCAAGTAGGATGATAAAAATATTTTAACATTGGATTTTGATAATGATTAAACAATTTTATAGGAATACTGAAAACTTTTAAATTCCTGAAAGTAGGCAAATTATGGTACGTTTGACCTCATTAAAGCTGTGTAAAAGACATAAAAAGTTTTAGAGTCAAATCATTCAGTAACAAAGAACAAGAGGTATATTAGAGTTTGTGTCCCTGTGATGAACACCAAGACAAAAACACATTGGGAAGAAATGCTTTATTTCAGTTTTCAACTCTAAGCTCACATTCCAGAGCTGTCAGAACTGGCATAGGAACTCAAGGCAGGAATCTGGAGGCAAGCCTGAAGCAGAAACTTTGGGAGAATGCAGCCTACTGATGTGCTCCCCTGGACTAGCTCAGTTTGCTCTCTTATAGGGCACAAAACCATCTGTCTCTTGATGGCACCGCCCACAGGGGGGCTGAACCTGTCCATAGCAACCCAATCAAGAAAATGCCCTATAGGCTTGCCTGAAGGCCACTCTTAAGGCGCCATTTTCTCAATAGAAGTCTCCTCTTCTCAGATGACTCTAGTCTGTGTTATGTTAACAAAACAAAACAAAAAACAAAATGAAACAAAACAACAAAACAAACAACCAGGACACAAAACAAATCTTTAACAAATCCCTGTGATATCAAAGAAAGTATGTAGGTATATAATAAGCCAGTTTCACCTTGACTATCTTGGTCAAGGCTGAAATGCTCTGACAGAAGCAAGGCTAATTTTGCAGAATGAAAAAATATCAGTTCCAGTCCTCTGTCCTTTGGAAATGCTACCAGAGTCTCTCACTCTGACTCAGTGTGTTTCTAAACAGTTGTGAGCAAATCCACACACTTGTTTCTCTTATTTGTTTTTCATTACCCCAACCCCTCTCACCTTAGGAATCAACAAAAAGTCAGAGGTTGGTCAGTATTGACTGACACCCCTGAAAGAGCTTGTTTCCCACTCCCAGTGTGGGGAGAACCTTTCCCAACTTAAATTCTTGTGGGAGGAGCGGGAGGGCATGGATCCAGGTATCTGACGGAGATGCAATCTCAGGCAAGGCCATTCTGGTGTGTAACTGGGATTGTCACGCTTTCTTACTCCTAAGGGCTTTCGGAGGTACCTGGCTGGGATCCTGCTTGCCAGCTGGTGACCACCTGTCTCAGTGACTTCAGCACTCTGCACCGATAGTAAAAATCTGTGCTCATACTTTGCTGAAGGCAACTATTTAGAGATTTCAAGGTCCCTGGGTTTATCGAGTAAGAATTTCTCATTGTAAACACAAAGAAACTCTTATCATTACCAAAACATTCTAAAAACAATGCTGTTTTTGGCATTTGACCCAGGTTCATATCTACATACCAGCTATCTCTGTACGGATGATTTCCTATCGCCTGTTCTCAAGGCTCCAAAACATACTAAGTAAAGGGGCTACTAAGGGTAGAGCTTCTCTATGGCCTCACAACAAGCTTCTTGAAACACCACAAGCAAGAGTTCTAAGAGAAGCAGCCTAAGAGATGTACCTCATCCCTGCTTTTCTGCTCCCTGAAATCCCTGGAAGACCCCAGGGAGAATGGGCAGGTGTAGATTTCCATGGAAACGAACTCCCCTCCTTTGAAAGAATGAAAACCCAAAGAGAAAATTGTGCAAAGTGCCCTCATGCCTGTATGATTTCCTTGCCAACAGTTTTCAAGGTCAACCTGGCTTATTTCATGAAATTAGAGGCCCTGCTGTCAGGGTTTCCCCAGGGCAAAAAAAAAAAAAAGAGTTGTTTTTTTTCTGCCTTGGAAATCCATCCATTTGTGGTTCTTTTCTGCCTATGCAAGAATAGACCTTACTGTACTGTGGAACCACCAGAAGCTAGATTTATGGTCTCTTTCTCCTTTCCCAGACCCCTACTTTTAAGACATCTGAAGCCCACAGGAAGAATGCATATGAAACACACGCACCTACAGACAGAGCAGTCTAACAATACACAAGGAAAAACAAACAATCCCTTTATGTCCCACTCCCCAAAGGCACTATGCAGAAGGAGACTCAGCATGGTTCCTTCAGCAGGTGCCTGCAGCTGCAGCCTTATCCTGGTAAGAGGAATCAGCCTCAGGTTGGGAAGACCTCTGACTGGATCCTGAAATTCTTTCGGGAACTCATTTGGGTCTTATTTTTCTGGAGGTCTGGTGCCCTGGGGGATTACTGCTCAGGAGTTGTAGAGCAAGCTGGTCTAGCGTGGGTCCTACACCTTGCATCACACACCCCACCCCCACCCCTCCCACCCCAAGTGGCCCTTGGATACCCTGTGCCACTTTCCTTCAGGAAGTGCTGTGACAGTTTGGCAGGGCTACTCACAGAGAGTGACTGTAACGCACCATCAACATCTAAACTCTGGCCTTGTCTTGCAGGACATTTGGAACGTCTCTGTTACTTATGGACTGAGCACGGCAGATGTCTTATTTATCGTTTACTGTCCTGAAGCTTGTGTTTGCGTCAGTGTGCTGTTATCTCCGACTTGGCTTTCTCAGGGTTTGACGCGTCGTCGCAGGTCTTCATTTTGCACTCAATACAGCCAGCGCATTAGGTACTCATCCTGGGAGAGTTCCTGTGCTTCTCGAACCTCAGATGCCAAGTGCTTCTGCAGTACCCTAAGCTCTACCAAACAGCTCACCCACACCGTTCATTCTTGCTTCCCCATTTCTCAGCTTCAGTACTTAAAACTGCCAGTGATCGGGCTGGAGAGATGGCTCAGCGGTTAAGAGCACTGACTGCTCTGCCGAAGGTCCTGAGTTCAAATCCCAGCGACCACATGGCGGCTCACAACCATCTGTAATGAGATGCCCTCTTCTGGTGTGTCTTCAAGACAGCTATAGTGTAATTAGATATAATAATAAAAATAAATCTTAAAAAAAAACTGCCAATGATCCCTCATGGTTAATACTTCCTGTGCCTTTGTGCTGTGGGGGAGGAGCTGTCGCCTTGAAGATGATATTTGTTATTTTCTGCCTCGGCTGCTTCTGAGTTAATATCCAGTGGAGGCACTCTTGAAGAGATCCATCCTTCTTTGTCTGCACTCTGAACCCTTCTCATTTGTCAAGAGTATGTATCACTAGGAAGAGACACAGGAAGGGAGACACCATGAAATAGTGACTTTCCCAAAATCACCTAGATTTTTCAGGGCCTGGGAAGAGAAGAGAGGGGAAGGGATCCTTTGTTATCCTGTATCTCCTACTCCATGTGTGTTCATTAATAGACTATTAACTATAATCTAGAGACTGTGATATTTTTCCTATGTAAAGCGAAATGGAGGTTCTGACATTTTGCTATGTGACTTAGTTTCATTTTATTTCCCAGCAAGAAGAAACACCAAACCTGGGAAAATTCCACTGTGAACACATTGCCTGTCGATTATGCCCCAGGGAGATATGGCCCTGTGTGTTACATATTTCACACAATAACAATATCATCCGATTTTATAATTAACATTAAACTTTTATAGGAGAAAGTTACCCTGTTAGACGAGTTGTTAACCTTTCGATGCATTTAAAGCTCCCTTCACAGGAAACCACACGATTCTTCATTGCTATCCTAAGTGGGTTTTGCTGCTAAGCACTAGGGGACCTGGAATTGAAAGACGAACACATAGCTGGTGTGCTCCACACCCCTGGCAGAATTAAAGGAGCACCGGGAGCCTTAAAGCTTAGGTTTCCTGGCTTCTGGGGCTTTCATTTCCCACCCAGCGTTCCAGCGAGCACCCTGTTTCTCACATTCATTCTTTTTATTTGACTTTTTTACTTAATGTACCTGTTTCCTCTCTAGCCTAGGTCATAACTATATAAACATCCCTTCTCAGTGTCTACCACCATGAGATTTCTGAGGAGTTTACTAGGCATCAATGCCAGAAATGGCGAGGTGTAATAAGGTCGCAACAAGATCAGCATTAAAAAAGTACTGATGGGGGCCAGAGAAATTTCTCAGTGGTTAACAACACTTGTTGATCTTGCAGTGGACCTGGGTGTGATTCGCTGCACCCCTATGGAGGCTTGCAACCATTTGTATTTCCAGTTTCAGGCAATCCGGTGCCCTCTTCTGGCTTCCCTGGACACCGGGTATGCACAGGATACACATACATACATACAGATATATACATGTAGATATATACATACATACACACACATACATACATACACACATAATACATACATACATACATACAGGTAGGCAGACCACCCATACACATAAAGAGACAAATTTTATTTTAAATAAGGGCTAGTGAACAGAACAAGTTTGCTGAAGATATAATTGGTTTATGATAGGCTTAGACTTTAAGACTCTGGCGAGCCTTAGCTTACTGATAACCTCCTGAGTAAACAATGTAGAGTTGGGAATCAATGCAAAAAGCAAGAGGAATTTATTGTTCCAAGATATTGGAGTCTCCCTGCACATGGAGAGAGAGCACGACCACATGCAGCCCGTCCGGGGAGCCTTTATACAGTCCTTAAGGCAGCAGCCATTAGGCACAATGTGATTCACAGAACAGTGTAACTTTTAAACTGATTGGTCTTTAGAAAATGAGGTAGGTGGCCAACAGTCATGGGAAGTCTAGGGAGGTCACTGGAGTTCTTACCCGCAGGTACCCTGACCAATGGTCTGTCCCTCCTCCCTGTGGTCTAAGGAATGTAATTAGCCCCTCCCTTACACAGGGGAGGGGTGCCTATGTTCTTTATGACCTTTCTCTTTCAGGAGGGGAGGAGTCTGGTGGAATTTTACAAAGTTTCTAAGCTGATCTCTTCAATACAAGCTCACATTTTTATAAAATATGGTCAAGAAAGTCTCTCCCATCACTCACTCCTAAGGACAGGCCTGTGTATGATTAACACACAATCTTTACAAAAGATAAAACCAAAGAGCAGCTAAGCCCAAGAACTGTACAGCAGGGATATCTGCGCCTGGACCAGTGGAGGAAGGGATGAGTGGGAAGTCTGGTATGTTTCATCTTGTCTTCTGAGGGATTACTTATTTCAGCTTTAATATTAAGCATGATTAATATTAATTTATGTTAATTTATCAATACTGATGGGGGAGTTAAGAGAAAAAGCAACCTCTCCTCAGTCAGGAGGCAAATTTAAAGTCAGTGCTTGAGTTGAAGTCTGTGCAACTCTGCCTGGATTAACTTGGATTTTGCTACTCAGATCCACAGATACAGGATATTCTGATCATATTGTCATCCAACTTCGGGAGGTACTATGTAACAAGTGTGTCTCAAGCTCCAGAGAACCGCAAACCTCCTGTTTAAAGTGGAAGGTGTAACGAGGCAAGAACCTAAGAGAACCTTAGGTTCCTGAATTCCTAACAAGCTCCCAAATCACAATATTGCTGGACCCTGGGTGGCTGGAGTATGGCTAGGTAACTAATGGAACCTGAAAACAGACAGTGGCTACTTCTAATACCTACCTGTCCTTTTCCCTTTTGGGGAAAAGCCTTCTTTCTGATTTCTTTACCTGGAAACCAAAAGTGGTATTTACCCTTTTTGTCAAATAAAAGATGCTTAATCCTCTTGAATTGGATGAGCAAAATATCATTAACATGAAAACAATTTCTCTTACTCTCCTTGGGATTGGTGGGTAGATTTTTCAAGTGGGTGGAAAAAGAGGGCAACAGCTATTCATGCTGCTGTCGTATATGAGATTGGAGTGCAGATATTGGGGAATGCCTTCTCCCTCTTGGCTGCTCTCTCTGACTGTTGATGCCTCCTTGCTTACTTTAGAAGACTCCCTCAAGTAGAACTGTTTTTAATTCTATTTAATAAAGTACTCAGCTGGGGATAGGGCGATGGTTAAGAGCACACAGGCTATTTTTCCAAAGGAGCTCAGTTCAATTCCCACATGGTAACTCACATCTCTCTGTAGCTCCATGTCAGACAATCTCATACAAACAGGGAAGATACCAATGCACATAAAAAATTAACAAAATTAAATTTGTTTAAAAAATTAATAAATGTTCAACTATAATATTCTAAATTAAGTAAATTCTTTGCATCTAAGTTGAATTAAGCAATGGAAAAGATCTGGTCTTTGGACAAGAGCTCAGGCCACTGAGAAAATATCCTAACTAATAATGTAGCCACCAAAGGGTGTGAATTTAATTATAGATGTATGGTTTCCTTTAAGCACACTAAGACATTTGGGATACCAGATGGAGTTTTTAAACAATACAAACTTTTCATCAAAATAATATGACCTGCAATGCCCAGCATTGACATTTGTTTTTCTGTAGAGTAGGAATTGGTTATTCCATTTGACTGCAGCTGGGGCCTCCTTATCCTTCATTTCATAAAAATAGATGACTAATATTTTTGTAATAACACCCTTCTACTAGACTCCCTAAAAACACAACTTAAGACCTTGACAAAGACTATTATTTCTAAAATGTTTACATTCTTCTTTAAATTCTAGATGAGAGTTTCCATCCTTGAAGATGGAAAATGATGGTGAAAAATTTAACTGCACTTTAGATTAACCAACATAATGAAGGTAAACAGCTCTTTCTTCAAGGGAAAATAAGCCCACTTGCCCATGCTGTTGTCTGAGAAGCAGCTGCTTCAGGACCTCTGCTTGCTCTGTTCTCACACCAGAAAGCCTGGAGACAAAGTGAGGACAGGCTGAGAGCTCAGAATTGGGGAGGGTGAAGTTCAGGGCCAGGCTGCTGACCAGGGTCCTGAGAAGGGGGACTTCTGAAAGATGCTGACTTGCTCATCCAGGAAACACTAGTTGGTCCCAGTCTGAAAAGAGTCAGATGTTTTTTCCAAAGGCTGTCTGTTGTGGAGTCGACTGGACAACATAACCAGGGCAGTGGTATTTGTAAGTGAAAGAGAATTAGGAGTGATGCACTGTGATACCTCACAAGACTTCCCAGTAGGAGGCACTTTATACACACACACACACACACACACACACACACACACACATATTTAGAGATTTCTTCATTTATATTTTGTGTTTGAATGTTTATATTTACATGTCTGTCTGTCTGTTTGTCTGTCTGTCTGTGAAACACGTGTGTCTTTCCCATTGAGGCCAGAAGAGAGCATCAGGTCCCCTAAATATGAAGTTACAGAGAGTTGGTAGCTACCATGTAGTCTATCAGGACAGTTGAGAAATGTCATTTGTACTTGTCCCAACAATGTATGAACGTGGTTGGTAAGGCAAAATGTGTTAGAAATATTACAGAGGAAATTGGTAGACCTTTGCCAAAATGTTGGACATTTTGATGACACATGTCAAGATGTAGTGTTTACGTTTTAAAAAGTATATTCAATATGATGCTGGCTATAGATTGGACAGATTGTCCTTCAGGGAACCAGGACACATTTTTTTTAGAGATCTGTAATTGTGAAAAGAGAAAAGAAAAAAAGAGTGCTTGCTCCTATAATAGACTGGAGAAAAACCCTTCCATTTGGTGGCTACATGCTAGAAATTGGAGTTGTGCCATTAGTGCCCCCTCAACCCTGACACGCTGTAGTTGTATAGAATAGGCACCTCAGCACTTCAAGAAGGGGTTACCTAGCATATAGTCATTGACAGCCACAGCTCAGCCATCACTGGGCAACAATGGGAAGTCAATCCTGAGTAACAAGCAGGGCCTTCAAGATAACAAGACAAAAGATAAATGTACTAGACATGTACCCTTCTAAGTGGAAAAAATATATTTACTTACATTTAAATTAGTAGTTTAATTTTCTTCTTAAATTTTATACATGGTAATTATTATAGTGGTAGTAGCAGTAGCAGTAGCAGTAGCAGTAGCAGTAGCAGTAGCAGTAGCAGTAGTAGTAGCAGTAGCAGTAGCAGTAGCAGTAGTTGGGAATTGGTTCTAATGTTTTGTCTTATTTCTGCTCCCAAAAGCTGTGCTTCTAGATCTGAGGGTCCCTGCCTTGAGCTGGCTTCAACTGATAATGAAGAATTGCCATAGAGCCAGTGGCTGGGCTGAGAGTCAATGTGGGAGGTTTAGGTTACATGGATAAGAGACTGAGGGAGAGGAGAGAGAAATGGAGATTCACCATGACGTGGAAGGGCCAGATTTAGGATGCAGGAGAGAAAGCATCCAATAATGTAGGTGGGAAGGGAATGCAGCCCTACAGGGGTGGGGATACGGGCTGCCCAGAAGGTAACAGGGCATCAAAGATAAAATAGAGATTTAGAAGGTGTTAAGCTAGGAATACTGGAGAGAAATGTATGCTAGCCTGGGGGAGGATTAGAAATGCCCATCTATTGAGTTAGTCAAGGGATATCAAAATTAGCTGGTGTGGTGTGGTGTGGTGTGTGTGTGTGTGTGTGTGTGTGTGTGTGAGTGAGTGTGTTTCATTCATGAATCAGAGAGCTCTTGGTGAAGTCCATCCTATTGCTGCTGTTCAAAGAGACTCCGAGGGTGTCCCACTGCAAGACAGTGTGGCCACTCTATGGACGGTTTTGAGGGATCTCAGACCCTAACCTGTCATGACTGCTCTTTCCTGAGCCTTTGTCAGCTTCTGCAGCTTGAAGACATCCCTCTAGAGGAAAATAGATCATGCCTGAATGTCATAGGCTGATATTGCTTGCACAAAAAGTAAGTTTCTTTCAGAGGAAGTAAACTCTCATCCATTTAAACAGCACAGGAAGAGTGACACACAACTGGGAAAGAGGAAGCAGAACTTGGGGAAACTATTTTCAATAAATAACCCTGCAAGTTGCAGTAAACCCCCTCAGCTCAGGTTTATTGATTCCCATTAATGCGTGTGCTTGAAGCAGAAGTATGAAGCTCTTAAAATTCGCCCTTCTGAAGCTTTAAAAATGGGTACAAGGGAGTTATAAGTCCACAAGATCAGAATGATCACCTTTCCCAAGGAGATGCACTTTAAAAGCAGTGAGAAATTGTAATGAGAAAGGTGAGAGGGGTAGAATTCTGCCTGGTAGTTTACAGGGGTAACGAGGGAGGTAAATGGCCCAGGCTGTATTATTAAAAAATAAAAAAATTAAAAAAAAGGAAAAAGAAGCATAAAGCCAGCACCATGTACATAAAATGCAGGCAGCTACTTATCCAGAAACTCTGACTTCAGATAAGAACTTCTACTTTCCCTGATGGTTTGACAAATTGGAAAAATGGCTCAGCAGTTGAGAGCTCTTGCAATTCAGAAGCCCCATGTTAGTTTTTACAATGCACACCCAACAGCTCACAAGTGCCTAGGATTCCAGAGCCAGTGATTATAATGTCCTCTTCTGGCATCTCTAGATACCTTGAAAACATGGCACACATAAATGTACATACATTCACACAAATAAAATAAAAATAAAAATAAACTTGAAAATAGATAATCTTGTGCCTTCTATCCAGTGTTTTTCAACCTTCCTGATGCTGTGACCCTTTAATGTAATTCCTCATGTCATGGTGACCCCCTCCAACCATAAAATTATTTTATTGCTACCTCATAACTATCATTTTGCTGCTATTATGAAGTGTGTAATATAAGTATCTAATATGCAAGATATCTGATATGCAACCCCAAAGTTAAGAACCACTGTAGGAGAAACCAACAAATACATGCAGTGGCATTACTTGCGCTTTATCAATACAATTGATGGAAAGGGGAAAAATCCAGTCAAGCTGTGCTAAGTTTTCACCTAACCTGGCATTTCTCTCAGCTGAACTATAGCAGAATCTCCTGACATTTTTGTTTGTTCGGTTACTTTTTCCACAGGCCATTTCCTCACCTTACCCATGCATGATGAATCTCGTCTTCTTAGAAAGGAGAGAGATTGGTGAGTAGGGGAAAAGAATACTTAATGTCACTTCTGTTGCTGCTTAGTGATGTCTTTGTTTCTCTAAGTGTGACCTGACTGTTGAGGTGGCATGACTGGGGAGTTGGTTTAAGAAGCAGTATCCCATACAATGGAGTCAAAGGCATTAAAAAAAGACCTGTGGGTGATTTATGTGCCCATTAGAGTTTGAGAAGATGCCTATGGTCTTTACAACACATGGAATTGCTCACTGAGTAGTGACTACCACAGGGGTTGCATATTAGATATCCTGTAAATCAGATACATTACTGTGCACAAAAGTAGTAAAATTACAGTTATGAGGTAGCAACAAAATAAATTTATGATGGCGGGGGTCATTACAGCATGAAGAACTATATTAAAAGGTCAAAGAATTAGGAAGGTTGGGAGCAACTAGTCTAAAGTATTCTCCATATGATTTACCTTCTTTCTTAGTTAGGGTTTCCATTGCTGTGGAGAGACACTGGTCTAGGGAACTCTTACAAAGGGCAGTATTTAATTGGGGCTGGCTTACTGGTTTTGAGATTTAGTCCATTATCATCAAAGTAGGAAGCATGACAGCATCCAGGCAGGCATGGTACGGGAGGAGGAGGAGGAGAGAGGTCGACATTTTCATCCAAAGGAAGCCAGGAGCAGATTGTTTTCAGGCAGCTAGGAGGAGGGTCTCAAAGCTCACTCCCACAGTGACACACTTCCTCCAACAAGGCCACTCCTACTCTAATAAGGACATACTTTCTAATAGTGCCACTCCCTGGGCCAAGGATATTCAAACCACCATACCTACTGACCAGGTAGCCAGGTAGACTAAACATTTCTAAAATGTCTAAAACTTCCAGGAAACAACTGTAGAATAAATGCTTGGTTTATTCATCCATCTATCTATCTATTTATCTATCTATCTATCTATCTATCTATCTATCTATCTATCTATCATGCATCCATCTAGTTGGTGTTTTTTGCTAACTAGTAGACATTTACTTTACAGATTTCTATTAAACTAAGAATTCTACACTTGCAGGGGACACAGTTAACATTTCCAGAATCCAAAACTGAGCTATTCTCAACTGCACAGTTATGGCTACCACTTTGGGAGCATGATGGAAGTAACAGAAAATTTACTAGGAAAATGTCCCCTGGAGGGGGACCCAGAGTACCATTGAAGACCCTCTGTCAAGCTCTTCAAGGAAGTTTCCTTGACGTGTATGCACTGGTATCTGAGATCTTTACTTTTAGTTAAGCTACCTGCCTCCCGTCATGCATAAACCTCTGTTTATGTCTGTATTTCTGGAAGAAATCTTCATCTATTCAACATGGTTAGCAAAACTTTGATTCCTAAAGGCAGGGCCACTGACTACTGATAATCTTGAAGGTTTTACAGGTTTTCCCTAGTTGGCAAAATAAGTCTGTATCATTCTTAGACCATCAAGGGAATGGACACAGTGAACATTCCAGGCTGTAGATGAAAGACCTTGAAGTGTATCAGCCAATCCACCAGCTCTGCACTGCAATGATCTTCTTGGCATTGAGCTACTGCACCATTAAGAGTCTTCTCAATACTCATATCAGCAAGCTCACAGTTGCTTCTGAAGTGGTGCAGATGCCCTGAATGTTGACATCAGCATCTGCATTTTGAGACCTATTGCCAACTGTGTCTTTCAGGAAGAAGAAACCTCCCAGGCTTGTGAAGCCACAGGCAGGTGGAGCCACTTCAGGGTTCTCCCTGGTGGGAACATGAAAGCGAGGAGAGGAGGGAAGTTTGCTTGGTCTGAAGGTGAGAAGGCTGGAGTTGCTATATCAGGCTCTCTTCCAGAGACAGGAGTACAGTAATTCATCTAAAAGGAAATATTTCCTTAAAATTTAGCTGAGTTATGGACAAACATTGGGGGATGGTGTATTTTAAAATGATTTGATGTTTAATTTAATGAAGGTATCAAAATAAAGGGCCCATCTTTGCTAAGATTGCAGGCAGGAACATCAGCATCTTTGTTTACTGGACAGTTATTAGTTTTTTTTTCATTCTTTTCTTTTTTATTTTATTTTTTTTAAATTTTATTTTCTATATTCTTTGTTTGCATCCCAAAGGCTTTGCCCTTTCCCAGTTCCCCCCTCACCAAGTGTCCCATAAGTCCTCCCCCCTGCCCCCTAAAGATTATTTAGTTTATGCACATGAATTCACTGTAGCATATGGTTGCTGGGAATTGAACTCAGGACCTCTGGAAGAGCAGTCAGTGCTCTTAACCACTGAGCCATCTCTCCAGCCCCCATACTGTTATTATTTCTAAACAGAGCTCTTTGCATTCTCTTTTCCTCTAATAAGGGCTGTCTTCACCAGTATAAGCAGTTCTGTAAAAGTTGTCCATGAAATATATTTTTAGTCTTTAAGATGAGTAGACCTTAAAATATTTTGTCTTTAAACTATTTTTTGGCCTTTAAGATTGATTGGTAAAGCAGACATCATACTAAAATCTACTCAGTTTTTTCCTTTAAAAGTAAATCTTTTTATTGTGTTCCTTTTCACATATAAACTAATATTTGACAATCAGGAAATCTAAGTTAGTAAAGGTTGATGCGTCCCTTCCTAAAGATACACTTTTCTGACTCTTCAAACCCTGACACCCATCCTTTTGAATAGAATTAGAGTCAACGGTTTCAGAATGCAGCTGATGGTTTTTATTTTTTAAACCTGGTCTTTCAGGTATGAATTATAGTGCCTAGAACAGTCTCATTATTTTGTTTTCATTTAGCTAATAGTAACAATTTACTATAATTGAATCTTTTAATCGAGAACTACCAAGGAGCTTTATAAGCATTAATTAATGCACCCCTCTTCTCCATGCGGTAGGTAAGTTAGCCTGGTTTTATGAATGAAGAACTCAAAGAACAGACTTAAGTGACTTTGCCCATGGCCACCCAGTGAGCCAGGTAAGCCAGGCATGGAAGGCCAAAGAGAAACTCCCCATCCTTGGCTCTAGGCCCATACTCAGCTTCTTGATCGTGGAGGTGGAGGACACTGTTCTAATTCAGATACACTAAAAGAAGCCCTTGGATATTCTCTCCTTTGCTTTATAGGTAAGGAAACTTGAGCAACAGGACCGTGATGTGATTTCATTACTCATCCATCCATCCATCCATCCATCCATCCATCCATCCATCCATCCAAATTCACCGAGCAGTTGGCCTATTTGAATTTCACAAATAGTTTGAGCTAAACCAAGTTCCTACTGTTGAAGCTTTAGATAACAGCAGGTGGAAGCTGGTAGACAGGTAGAGAAATGTGCTTGCCAGGTTTTGTTGTGATTTGCTTGTAAGTCAAAACCAAAGGGGAGCAGAAGAATGGGTCTATGAGAAGGAGTGTGGCTTTTGCTTAGGTAACAAAGGACATGGAAACCTCTTTGTCTGCATAGCATGGAGAGAGGTATAAAGTATGGGAAGCCATGTGGGAACAGCCATCAAGCACAGGTCTCAAGATCTTCAAAGGTAGGAGGACAATTTCCCCAGGAAAATTCAGCAAAAGAGAAAGTGTCAGGTGGCAATAATCTGAATAAAATTAGAGTCCAGGAGGAGAGAGGTTTCTGAGGGCCTTGTCAGCCATTGTGAAAGCCTTGACTGACTTGAAAGATTTGACAGAAGAGCGAAAGAAACTGCCTTATGGTTCTGAAGAATCATTTGGCTGCTACATTTCAGAGAGTCCATGACTCATGGGGGCATGCATGTAAACAGGGAAACTAGTTCACAGAGAAGGAATAATGCTGAAATTGAATATGAACCGAGACCCATGCAAGGAACGGAAGAGTTGTCAGGAGCTGAATAGCTGTTGAGCACAGGGTCTCTGCCTCTGTCCAAAGCTGGGGTTTAGATGTGGAGACATTTATCTGGGGTGAATGGCAGCAACTGAAGCTCAGTGTTAGCCTAATGTTGTTGTTTGTAATTTCATTCTGTTGATCTCCTCATTATAAGAGGGCTGCCAGAGTACTTCTAGCCATCACAGTGGAGTTGCACTCAGAAAGGCGCTGATGACAAAAGGGGGTGTCCTCACAAAGTTTGCCCTGCCCATTTTAAAAGTGCAGTCCCCAGCAGACATCTTACCTCTAACTAGTCAGCATAGTATCATGAAATCATTTGTTTTAAATTATAAATTATTTTGGGGGCTGGGAAGGTAGCCCAGTGGTAAAGAGCACTTATTGCTCTTGCAGACGACTATGGTTTGGTTCCTAGGACTCACATTAGGTGACTCAAAACTGCCTGAAATGCTAGTCCCAGGGAATCCAACATCCTCTTCTGGTGTCATCAGGTACCTGCCTACATGTGGTATAGGTAAACTCATGTGGACACACACACACACACACACACACACACACACACACACACAAATAGCTCTTTACAAGAAGTTGGTTCAATAAGTATATTCTCTTAGTTTCACACACATATATGAAGCTCTTTGGTTGTATTCTTCCTCCTTTACCCCATTTATAGCTCTTCTATTCCCCTGAACCAAGTCTTCCCACCAAGCTCCATTCCTATTTTCACATCTTTGTTATTGTTTCTGTGTGTGTGACCCAGTACATCTAATTAGGTTGTCTGCATAAGCGTGGGCGGGTGGTTATTTACCCCACCAAGGGAACATTACCAGTGGCTTCACCATGAGGAATGAGTCACTCTCATCCAGCAGCTAGTAACTGTCCATAGCCCCTTTCTGAGGACTGGGGCTTCATGATCCCTTTCCCTATCCGTGCTGGATTATTTAAAGGCTCGGTATCATGTAGATACTAAGACTACAGGGAGTTCATGAGTACAATATCCATGTCATGTCCAAAAGACAATGTTTCATAGCTTTGCTCCCCAGTCTCTGGCTCCTATAACCTTTTCTACACCTTTCCTGTGATGTTTCCTGAACTTTAAAAGGGGTAGTGTAAATATCCTGTTACTCAGTTTTTTTCAGTACTTTGATTGCTTATGAATTCTGTATTTACTGTTTTCTCTCTACCATTGCCCTTAACCTCATTCCTATTTAAATATTTTCACTTTTGGAAGTTCCTATTTGGAATTTCTTTTTTTTTAAATTTAATTATTATATGTAAGACCACACCAGAAGAGGGTGTCAGATTTCATTACAGATGGTTGTGAGCCACCATGTGGTTGCTGGGATTTGAACTCAGAGCCTTCGGAAGAGCAGTCAGAGTTCTTAATCTGTGAGCCATCTCTCCAGCCCCTATTTGGACTCCCATATCACATATGTTCCACTCTCTACCTTATAAAAGCTCTCCACCCATGACCCATGTCTAGGTTGCTTTATTTTGTAGTCATTCACTCCAACTTAAATCTGAAGCCAGAATCTGCATATGAAAGAGGATATATAAGCTTGTCTTTTTGAGCTTGGGTTAGCACACTTAACATATTTTCCAGTTTCATTCATTTTCTTGCAAATTTCATGAATTATTTTCTCTAGAGCGAGATAAAATTGTGTATGTGTACCACAATTTCTTTTCCATTCATTATTTGATGGACATCTCAGTTATTTCTATTCCTTATGTATTGTAAATAGAGCAACAATGAGCATGGATATAGACGTATCTCTACAAAATACTTGTTAGTTTTAGCCACTTGCTTCACTGTTGACAAAGGGTCATTTTGCCTGACATGGAACAATTGTGATTCATCTCCTGATGAGGAGACAACATTCCCAAAGATCAAGGTCCCTGCCTACTCTTGAACCCAACCCAGGATTCTCTGAGCAATAAAAAGACAAAGTCATGGGCACAGAGAGCAGAGCTAACAGTTGAGTGGGGAGTGTCTAAGAATTCTTTAGATGTGGCATTCTGAGTGGCTTTTCCCAAGTTTATATTTAAGCTATGATTGGACTCTCCCAAAGTGAAGAAACTAAACCTGTTCAGAATGTATATTAATGATACCCGTGAATGAATGGAGCTGAGGCCGGCAAGAGTGGAATGGAGAATCACTATCTTTTCAAAGTAGAACGGAGAGCTCCAGGAAGGCTTGAATATAAGAATAAGGAGAATTTGCCACAGCTCTGCCTGCCTCATAGGAGGTCTACTCTAACCCCAGACATACATGAGATGCCCCCTACCAGTCCCCCAATAACCTCTGCCTGCTGGGACCAGCAGGCAGCAAGCCCAGGAGCCTTGGCCTCTCCCCTGCCCTGTTTGAGCCCCATCCTCCATCTGTCCAGCACCTATACCTGTAGTCTCAGAAGGACACTTTGCAGGTCTGCCTGCCTCCTGGGAGGCCTGCTAAAACCTGGGATACCAAAGTTAGGCACCATCAGAGAAAACCAGATAGCTAAAGACAACATAATCAACAGAAGCTAATGCAATATAGCATCATCAGAACCCAGGACTCCTACTTCAGCAAGCCCTGGCTCTCCTAACATCCCTGAAGAGTAAGACTATGATCTTAATTCCTATCTCATAAAGATGAAAGAGGCCTTTAAAGAGGATGTAAATAATTCCCTTAAAGAAATACATAAAAACAAAATCCAACAGGTAGAAGCCTTGAAGAGAAAACAAATCCCTTAAAGAAATATGAGAGAACACAATCAAATAAGCTAAGGAAATGAATAAAATTGTCCAAGACCTAAAAATGCAAATAGAAGCTATATACAAAACACAAATGGAGACAACTCTAGAGATGGAAAACTTAGGAAAGATAACAGGAACTATAGATGCAAGCATCATCAATGGAATACAAGAGATGGAAGAGAGAATCTCAGGCATAGAAGATACCATAGAAGAAATTGATACATTGGTCAAAGAAAATTCTAAATGTAAAAAATTCCTAACTCAAAACATCTAGGAAATTTGGGACACTGTGAACAGACCTAATATAAGAATTATAGGAATAGAACAGAGTGAAGATTCCTAGTTTAAAGGGTCAGACAAAATCTTTAACAAAATCATAGAAGAAAAGTTACCTAACCTAAAGAAAGGGATGGCTATAAATGTTCAAGAAGCTTACAGAACACCAAATAGATTAGACCAGAAAAGAAAATCCTCCCCCTATGTAATAAAACACTAACTGTATAAAACAAAAAAAGAATTGTAAAAGCTGCAACTGAAAAAGGCCAAGTAACATATAAAGGCAGACTTATCAGAATTATACCTGACTTCTCAATAGAGACTCTAAAGCCAGAATTTCATAAACATGTTTTATAGAGCCTAAAAGACCAGATTTCAGTCCAGACTACTACACACAGCAAATCTCTCAATTACTATAGGCAGAGAAACCAAGACATACCATGACAAGACAAATTTAAATAATACCTTTCTACGAATACAGCCCTAAACAAGATACTAGAAGGAAAACTCTAACACAAGGAGGGTAACTATATACAAGAAAACTTAAAGAAATTAATCATCACAAGAAAAAACAAGCAGAACCAAAAGAAGAGAATCACATACACACAGTAATACCTCTAACATCAAAATAATAGGAACTAACAATCATTGACCATTGACGTCTCTCAACATCAATGAACTCAATTCACCAGTAAAAACACATGGGCTAACAGAGTGGATTTAAAACAGGATCCATTATTCTGATGTATATAAGAAACACACTTCAAACACAAAAATAGATACTATCTTAGAGTAAATTGCTGGAAAACGTTTCTCCAAGTAAATGGACCCAAGAAACAAGGTGGAAAAGCTCTTCTAATGTCTAATAAAATAGAATTTCCACCAAAATTAATCAAAAGAGCTGGGGAAGAAAAGGAAAGGAAAGGAAAAAGGGTCTTCCAGCAAAGTAAAACTCTACCAAAATAACATCTCAATTCTGAGCATCTATGCCCCAAATGCTAGGAAAACCACATTCATAAAAGAAACTTTACTAAGACTCATATCACACATTGAACCCCACAAAATAATAGTGGGAAAATTTAATACCCCACTTTTACCAATGGACAGGTCATCGAAACAGAAATTAAATAGAGAAACAGTGAAACTAACAGATGTTATGAACCAAATGGATTTAACACATATCTAGGGAATCTTGCACCCCAAACACAAGAATATACCTTATTCTCAGCACCTCATGGAACCTTCTCCAAAACTGACCATATAATCAGGTACAAAGCAAGCATCAACAGATACAAAATGATTGAAATAATGGCATCTACTCTGTTAGATCACCAAGGATTAAAACTGGATGTCAACAACAAAAGAAACAACAGAAAGCCCACATACTCTCAGGAACTGAAAAACTCTCTACTCAACAATAACTTGGTCAGGGAGGAAATAAAGAAAGAAATTAAAGACTTTCTAGAATTCAATGAAAATGAAGATTCATCATACCTACACCTATGGGAAACAATGATAGCAGTGCTAAGAGGAAAATTCATAGCATTAAATTCCTTCATAATGTAATTGGAGAGATCTCATAATAGCAACTTAACAGTGTACTTGAAAGCTCTAGAATTAAAAAAAAAAAAAGCAAACATACCCAGTAGGAGTAGAAGGCAGATAATAGTTAAACTCAGAGCTGAAATCAATCAATTAGGTACAAAGAGAACAATAAAAAGAATCAACAAAACGTTCTTTGAGAAAATTAACAAGATAGACAAACTGTTAGCCAAACTAATTAAAAGACACAGAGACAATATCCAAGTTAAAATCAGAAATGAAAATAGAGACATAATAACAAATTGAGGAAATTAAAAAAAAATTAGTTCTTACTTCAAAACCCTGCACTCAACAAAACTGAAAAATCTAAATGAAATAGATGATTTTGTAGACAGATACCACTTTACAAAGTTAAATCAAGATCAGTTAAACTATCTAAACAGTCCCATAACTCCTAAGTAAATAAAAGCAGTCATTAGAAGTCCCCCAAACAAGATGGTTTTAGTGCAGCATTCTACCAAACTTTCAAAAGAAGAACTAATACCAATGTTCCTCAAATTATTCACAAAGTAGAAATAGAAGAAACACTACTTAATTCATACTATGAGGCCACAGATACCCTGATACCTAAACCATACAAAAACTCAAAAAGAAAGAGAACTTAAGACCAAGTTTGCTTATGAATTTCTGTGTAAAAATACTCAATAAAATTCTCACAAACCAAATCCAAGAATATATCAAAAGCATAATTCACTGTGATCAAGGAGGCTTCATCTTAGGGATACAGGTATGGTTTGTATATGAAAATACATCAATGTAATCCACTATATAAATGAAAATAAAGAAAATCACATGATCATTTCATTAAATGCTGAAAAAGCCTTTGACAAAATCCAACACTCCTTCATGTTAAACATCTTGAAGAGATCAGGGATTCAAGGTACATACTTCAACATAATAAAAAAATATACAGCAGGACAATATCAAATTAAATGGAGAAAAACTCAAAGCAACCCCACTAAAGTCAGGGAGAAGACAAGACTGCCTACTCTCTCCCTATCTGTTCAATATAGTAGTTGAAGTTCTAGCTAGAGAAATAAGATAGCAAAAGGAGTTAAAGGGAATACAAATTAGAAAGTAAGTAGTCAAGGTATCATTATTCTTGGATGATATGATAATATACATAATAGAGCCTCAAAATTTACCAGAGAACTCCTACAGCTGACAAAGAAAAAAACTTCAGCAGAGTAGCTGGATATAAAATTAAGTAAAAGAAATCAGTAGTCCCCTTTATATAAACGATAAATAGTCAGAGAATAAAAATTAGGGAAGCAACACCCTTCAAAATAGCCACAAATAAAATAAAATATCTTGGTGTAACCCTAACCATCAAGTTAAAGGTCTGCATTACAAGAACTTCAATTTTCCGAAGAAAGAAATTGAAGATATCAGAAGATCAAAAGATCTCTCATGCTCATGGATAGTTAGGGTTAACATAGTGAAAATGGCCATCTAACCAAAATGGTCTACAGATTCAATACAATCCCTGTTAAATTTCTAACACATTTTTTTACAGACCTGGAAAGAGCAATTCTCAACTTCATTTTTTTTTCAAAAAAAAAAAAAAACCCAAACAAACAAAAAACAGGATAGCCAAAACAATTATGAACAACAAAAGAACTTCTGGAGGAATAATCATCTCTGACCTCAAGCTGTACTACAGATCAATAGTGATAAATACTTTTTGATATTAGTACAGAAACAGACAGGTTGATCAATGGAATAGAATACAACACCCAGAAATAAACCCTAAATAAATAAAAACACACCTAAGGACACTTGATTTTTGACAAAAAAGCCAAAACCATACAATGGAAAAAAAGAAAGCATTTTCAACAAATGGTGCTAGTCTAACTGCATGTCCAAATGTGGAAGATTGTAAATAGATCCATATTTATCACCCTACACAAAGCTCAAGTCCAAGTGGATCAAGGATCTCAAAATAAAACCAGATACATCAAATCTAATAGAAGAGAATGTGAGAAATAGCCTGAAAGTATTGGTACAGGAGACAATTTCTTGAATAGAAAACCAATGGCTCGGGCTCTAAGACCAACAATTGATAAATGGGACATCATGGAACTAAAAAGCTTCTGTAAGTCAAAGGACACTACCATTAGCATACAGCCTAGAGATTGGGAAAAGATCTTCACTAACCCTACATCCAAAAGAGGGCTAATATCCAAAATATATAAAGAACTCAGTAAGTTATATTGCATCAAATAACCCAATAAATGGGGTACAGAGCTAAACAGAATTCTCAACAGAGGATTAAAACCATGTTCAACATCCTTGCTCATCAGGGAAATCCAAATTAAAATGACCTTGAGATTCCACCTTACACCAATCAGAAGGCTAAGATAAAAACTCAAGGGGACAGCACATGATGGTAAGAATTTGGAGAAAGATGAGCACTCCTTCATTGCTGGTGGGATCGTAAACATCTGCAACCACTCAGGAAAGCACTCTGACAGTTTATCAGAGATTCAGAAATAGTTCTGCCTGCAAACCCAATTATACTGCTCCTGGACATATACCCAAAATATGCTCCACCATACCACAAGGACATGTGGTCTACTATTTTCCTAGTAGCTTTATTCATAATAGCCAGAAACTGGAAACAATGTAGACATCCCTTGCCTGAAGAATGGATACAGAAAATGTAGTTCATTTACACAATGGAATACTATTCAGCTATTAAAAATAAGGGCATCATGTATTTAGTAAGCAAATACAACTAGAAAATATCATCCTGAGTGAGGTTACCCAGACCCATGATATGTTGTTGTGGATTTGGTTTATTGGTTGTATTATGTTAATTGGTTTCCCAAATTACAAAGGAATTTGCACATCTGCATATAAGATGCCACAGGTCCCTACCCCCAGTTGACTCTAATTGGCAAATAAAGTTGCTAGGGGGCAATGGTTGAGCAGAGAGACAGAGGCAGGACTTGAGGATCCTGGGCAAGGAACGCAGGAAAGGGAGAAAGGGAAGAACCACTGTGCCAGGGGAAGAAGAGGGATTAGGCTTGAAAGCTGGAGAATTGAGAGCATAAAGCCCTGTAAGAGTTGGGAAAGAGCGGCCCCAAGGCCTGCTCCCCCCTACGCTCTCTCCCCACCCCCACCCCCCGTTTGGGGAGCAAAGATATAATATAGATTTTAGTAAGTATAATTCAGGAGTATTGGAGGGGAGGGGTTAGCAGTTAGCAACTTGGGAGTTTGGGAGTGGTCCGGCCATTGTTCTGTTTAAGATATACTAAAATAGAAGGCTCTCTCTCTCTCTCTCTCTCTCTCTCTCTCTCTCTCTCTCTCTCTCTGTGTGTGTGTGTGTGTGTGTGTGTGTGTGTGTGTCTTTCATTTGAGAATCTAGATCATTTGGATGGGCAATGAGGAATTCCTGCAGCTACTGCTGGGAGATTAGATCAGATTAAAATCCTACAGCTACAGCACGTACTCACTGATAAGTGGTTATTAGACACAAAGTACAGAATACTCATGATATACTCCACAGACCCAAACAAGTTCAACAAGAAGGAAGGCCCAAGCAAGGAGGATGCTTGAATCCCACTTAGAAGGAGGAACAGAATAGTCATAGGAGGCAGAGGAAGGGAGGGAATGGGTGGGAGAGAAGTGAGGAGGAGGAAAATGGTGGAGGCAGCATCAGGTGTGGGGAGAGACAGGAGGGAGTCTCAGAAGGTCAAGAGAATTCATGGAGATCTGCAGCTGCAAGGGGTGGGTGGGGTGGATGGAATCTCTAGGAAGTTCCAGAGACTTGGGATGGAGGAGGCTTCCAAAAGCCAATGTAGGTGACCTGAGCTGAGATGCCTAACAGAACCTGCAGAGCCCACCTCCTGTGGCCAGGCAGGATCCCCAGTGGAGGGATAAGGACATCAGTCCACCCACAAAACTTTTTTTTTTATTTTCTATATTCTTTGTTTACATTCCAAAGGCTTTCACCTTTCCCAGTTCCCCTCTCACCATATGTCCCATAAGTCCTCTTCCCTCTGCCCATTCTCCAATCATCCCCCTCCCCCACCATTTCTCTGTTCTGATATTTTCCTACAAAACTGGATCCAGTCGTTTTGGGACCAGGGTCCTCTCCTTCCTTCTTCTTGGGAATCTTTTGATTTGCTAATTGTACCTTGAGTATTCAGAGCTTCTGGGCTCATTAATATCCACTTATCAGTGACTGCATTTCATGTGTATTCTTTTATGATTGGGTTAGCTCACTTAAGATGATATTTTCCAGATCCAACCATTTGCCTACAAATTGCATGAATTCATTATTTTTAATTGCTGAGTAGTATTCCATTGTATAAATATACCACAATTTCTGTATCCATTCCTCCTTTGAGGGACATCTGGGCTCTTTCCAACTTCTGGCTATTATAAATAAGGCTGCTATGAGACCTCATAAAATTACAAAGTTTCTGTAAGGCAAAGGACACGTCAGAAGGACAAAATGGCAACCAACAAATTGGGAAAAGATCTTCACCAACCCTACATCTGGCAGAGGGCTAATATCCAATATATTCAAAGAACTCAAGAAATTAGACCCCAAAGAACCAAATAACCCTATTAAAAATGGGTACAGAGCTAAACAAAGAATTTTCACCAGAAGAAATTCGAATGGCTGAGAAGCACCTTAAGAGGTGTTCAACATCATTAGTCATCAGGGAAATGCAAATCAAAACAACCCTGAGATTCCACCTCACACCAGTCAGAATGGCTAAGATTAAACTCAAGAGACAACAGGTGCTGGCAAGAATGTGGAGAAAGAGGAACACTCCTCCACTGTTGGTGGGAATACAAGGTGGTACAACCACTCTGGAAATCAGTCTGGCGGTTCCTCAGAAAATTGGACATGACACTTCCAGAGGACCCTGCTATTCTACTCCTGGGCCTATACCCAGAGGATTCCCCAGCATGCAATAAAGACACATGCACCCATGTATCTTTGATGCAAAATTTGTCCTGTCTAAAAGCAATGCAGGGACAAAGACGGAGCAGAGACTGAGGGAATGGCTATCCAATGACCAGCCCAACTTGAGACCCATCCCATGGGCAAACGCCAAACTCTGACATTATTAACGATTTTCTGTGATGCTTGCAGATAGGATCCTAGCACAACTGTTCTCTGAGAGGTTCTACCCAGAAGCTTATTGAAAAGGATGCAGAGACCCACAGCCAAACATTCGACGAAGCTCAGGGACCCTTATAGAAGAGTTGGGGGGAAGAACATCCACAGTAAACCACAGCTCCCCATACACATTAAACTTAAAATAAGAATACATGTGGAGCATTAAGAAGCCCATCCTGGCCTATCACTATGAACATTTATATTAAAGAAACCGTATAAACCTCTTTATTTTGTAGCATTTGTATGTGTGGATCTGTGTTAGAAGTGCTATTAGGCCTTATGTCTTAAACTTCCTGACATGTTATATTTTCAGCTGAAGCCTTCCTATTATATGGCTATAAACTGAAAAGTTAAGAATCTGCCTGGTGGCTATTGATGTGTCTGAATTCCCTGGGAATTGTTCCTAGGTATAGGTCGTTTATAAGTACAGAGATTTCTAAGGAAACGTATTTCTGGTTCATATTGCTCAGCTAATTACAGCTCAGGGCAGGCCTTTAAAATTAGGTTTGCTTTGCTTCAAGGAGCTTGCTTGTCCTAGCTTTTCAAGGCCTATCAGCCTGCATGCTCCTGGAGGCTCTTCTATAAATGGTGCAGGGCATCTGAACACTGTTAGTGCTAAGCTCCTGAAAGAAACCAAAGAGGTTGTCCTTTGCTCTGGGACTTTGCTAGAGAAAAACTACAAACGGTTGTCCATTAGCAATCAAGTTGTATATGAAAAAAAAACCATAATCCTCAAGACACTGTGTTTATATAGCACATCACTAACCATGAGGATACATGTTCTGCATACGCTGCAGAGAAAACTGGAAAAGAAAATGGCGACTCCTGACACTTCACGTTGGCGGAGCAACAGGACTGGCAGATCCCACAGTTTCTTGAAACAAGTAAGATGCTGTTTCCTTTCTGAGTTCACTTTGCCTGTGTTAAGGAAGATGGAGTCCCGGGAGAAGGAAGAGTTCTGATGTGGCCTTGAGCTTGCAATTAGTTTGTACTTCCCATAAACAAATCCCACCACCACTAAACTCTGTGTATCAATGATGATATGTTACCAGCAGGTGGCGACAGCGAGTGCACCAGCATGGAAAACCCCAGCAGGGCAGCAGGCACTGTTGTGCAGTGCAGGAGGTGGGGCAGCTCCAGCTGTTTACTGGAGACTTACCTTCCAATCTACTGCTCCTCTTTGAAAACTCCTATTCCCCCTTCCACAGAGACTGATGTGGCCCGCAGGGCAACACCCTGCTAAGCAAAGAAAGTCGCCCCCACACACCACACACACACACACACACACACACACACACACACACACACACCTGGTATTTTCCTGTGAGTCTGGGGAAGGTAATTTGCCTCCTTTGGTAAAACTTCTTATTCTTATTTTTTGATGTGTCTGTCCTTATAGACCTCTTAAAACATCTCTGAAAAAGAGGTAAAAAAAAATGTATTGCTTAGAAAAAATTGCAAGACCTAACAGCGGAGATGATTGGGCTTAACACATGTACAGTGAGGAACACATTCTCTCCATTCCAAGGAGCAAGATGTTTTTTCAATGACAGACACGATGGTGCATGTTCTTAAGGGACCTGTTATTTAGGGATCCAGATCCTTGGAAATGGATCCTATATATCCCATTATCAGTAAGCAAGAATAGGACTGCTTTGCTCACTGAGTTCCTCGGCATACGCACTTGGTGAAACTGAGCACGGAATCTCCTTCCAGACTAAAGAAGCTATTTAAAGCCTCAGGCGTCACAATTCTCCAACGAATGCACAGCTTCGAGACTATGCTGACAGGCATGGATTTCTTGAGACAGCTCTGAACATGAGCCCTTTGTGATGCCGTAAAACAAGTGCTCTGTTACATGTTCTAGAAAGTATGGCCTTGCAACCCACCTGAGTCTGAACTGTTGATGGCTTCGTAAGATACCCTTGCCATCATGTCTTGGGCCTCAGCTCACTTCACTCAGGTTCTATGAGGTTCTTGTCCTATCAGAAGGTGGTGGTCAGGGCCTACAGGACCGTCTAGGAAAAACACATGGAAGAAGTTGGATTTTAACTTTGTGTTTTCCTTCTAACTACATTCTAAGTTCTGGCAAGTCACAGAATTTTGACATTTGTATTTAATCACCCAACAAATCAAATAGGGTAATGAGCTTGCCCAGGAGATCCTTCCGAATATGAAATCATAATAATTAATTGTGATTATTGCTTATTCACGTGTGAATTGCCAGGTACGCTGCTTCGGCTCTTTACCCAGGACTCTCAGAGGACAATCAAAGCTCTGGAAAGAAGCTTGGTAAGATCCAGGCCCTTGACTGTGACCTCTGACCCCTCTTCTCCTGCCTCCCTGTCACTTGGGTATCACACACACACATCTCCACAATGGTGCTTACAGTGTCTCAAGTTCACTAGGGGCCTTGCCTTGCTGTGTCTGATGCTTGGATCACTCTTTCTCAGATGCTTCCTCTCAGTTAACTTCCCCTGAACACTCCCACCACCATGCTAAAGCTCTAATATTACTGCCAACCTATTTCTTTTTCCAAAACACTTATCTATTAATCAGGGTCATTGTTTATTGTCAAAGTCCTCTTGCAAAACCGTTTAAGTTCTTTAGAGACAGGGATTTTTGTGGGAGTTTCTTTTTTTCTTTTTTTTTTTTTTTTTTTGTTTACTGTTTGTTTTGCTGCTGCTACTGTTGTTTTTAATTGGAATAGCTTTTTAAAAATGTGGAAGCAGGAGATATCCAAAAGCATTCAATAGTACTGGTCAGACAAGTGACTATACCACAGTGTTTACTAGCACACACATATCCACCCTCCCTGCACTCGTATTTACATACACACACTCTCCTACACTCTTATACAAGACATTTGGATTTACTTTAACTCTTGGATAAGGTTGTTTAGTAGGGGAAAACTTTGTGTTTACAACCAGGTGGGTAAAATTAGAAATGCTTGACTCTGTAATTGTGCAATTTTGTCTTTTTCCCCTGGAACCATTTTTAGGAAACAAAACAAAATAAAACAAAAACAAAATCCTTTACTAGAGAAAGGCCCCACGATGTAAACATTTTTCAGAAAACAACTTATCTACTGTGAAATGACTGCCATATATGTAGTGTGAATGAGAAATCCAAACCCAGGGATGTTTTTAAGAGAAATGAAATTTTCATGTTTTCAGGTTATAGAGTAACAGTCAACAGGTAACTAAGACCAGACTGATAACAGCCTGAAGACAGAGCAGGGGAGATAAGGATCATTGATAATTAACACTGTTTGTATGCAGTTGGGTAGTTGTAAATGTGTTTGAAAACAATTTGTTCCCTTAAGTAAATTTAAACACCCACCACCACCCTAGTTTACTTTATTGATTTGCTTAATCGATTTTCTGTAGACAACAGGAAAGCAAACTGTGTAGACACATAACAAATACCAGGTTACTGTTGACCTGCTCATATTCACCCTCCTACACAATCCAGAAAAAGTTTGAGCCACTAAACCATCCTCTTCATTCTGTTGGCAAAGCAAAATAGGTCGTCGTCGTAGAGGTAAGGAGAGACATTTCAGCTCTGGAGTTCCTTGACAGGGGCTGTGTTTCCTCAGTTTGGGCTGTCACTGCATCAGAGAATCCTGGCTACATTTATTGCAGTGAGATCTTCAGGCCTCTTCATTTGTCCTGCAGTAAATACATGGTGGCCCCGTGGCTTTGGCCAATCATGCCTTCAGAGCACAGGGTTCCAGGTAGTACAAAGCTTTCCCTCACACACAGTAAAGACTTGTCTCCTTCTAGGTAGCCTCCATTTGCCCTGGATTTCCTCAGTGACGTAATACTTTGTCCTCTTTCTCCCACACCTGTCGAGATTCTTTTCAACAATGACCTGAATGGCATTGCTGTTTAGTTTTCTCTAGACAACTAGGACTGTTCAGTGGTTTCTAGAGAAAACTAATTCATAATGGTTGCTACCTTCTTAGATATTATCTCATCATTTTGGGGTTCCTGAAGAAATCTTCAATCTGTAACAAAGTTGAAAGGTAAAAGAACATTTCTTTTCCTCCAGAGGTTCTTAGGCTGGGCAGTTTCTCAGGGGTTTGAGCCACTTGCAAATAAGCAGAGTGAAACCTACGTGGCCACACTGACCATTTCTGCTCATAGTTAGGCTATTGGTCTAAGCCACTGAGATTTATCACTGCTCTATTAAAATAGAGATGAAAATACCAATGCACAGATAATCTGAGAACTTGTCCAAACACCCAAGAACTAGCTAAGGATCCAGGCCAAGTCTTTGGATCTACAAACACAGTGAGTGAAGACAAACTTTGTGAATGTCTACAGCAGGAACTAGAGTTAACATCAGTGCTGATGAGCCCAAGACTCACTTACCAGTCTTTAGCTTTTTCTATTCAACCAGAAACAAGAAGATGTGAAGGGAGACAGAAGTCTTAGATCCTAATGTGATTTCCAAATACTGCTGCTTTGGGAGGCAACCAGATGCCCAGATACTTTTAAGGATCAGCTGAAGTGCATGATCAGTGTGAGAATCATAATTAGCAAACATGTAGCTTTTTCAAATTCAGATAACAGATTCAGCAGGATATTAGATAGAGGAATGAAACAGGACAAAAAGTAGCATGAAAAAGCATTACCTCCAAATTACACAGAGGCTCCTGCTGTGAAAGGAGCCTGTTTGTGGGTAGGATCTTCAGCATTTTCTGCCCTACCTTTACAGTTCATTTTGTCTACTAGCAAGGGAGGAGATGGCCCCTCCCCTGCAGTTTTGGAACCTTTCAGCCTATTTTACAGAACTCCTCAGGGCCTGGAGGGCATGAGGTTGTAAATTCATGATTATTCACAGCTGACACTGAATTCCTAGATCCAAACACTATGACTTCCTTGCTGAGCTGACTCACAATTCTTGCCACCTACCAATGATTCCAAGGTTTTAAGAATAAAGGAGGTTAGTGTTAAAGTTTTATAGCATGTTTGTGAACTGTGAGGAGAAAGATAATGTCATATAATATGATTACAGAATTATAGCATGGGCTGTGATTGATTAGCATGAGAGCAGGTTGTGCCCTGGATATAATTTTGATTAGTGTTATCTTAAGGGGTAACTAAGAAGATGTGGCCATTGAGTAATATTCATGTTTTTATTAAGAGCACAATTACCTACATATTATGCAAATGAGATTGTTCTATAAATTTTTTTGTATTTGCTTGATTGAAGAAAATTTGAATTATTTTAAAAATACAAAACATGATGTATTATTACAAAGTATAGTTGTTTTCTTTTTTATTAACAAAAGGCCACTGTTTAAAAATATTATGTATGCTTTTTCCCTTACCCTCAAGTGATATGTATGTTATTGTAGAAAACATTAATATTTAAAAGATATCAGAATGAAAAATAAGTGGCTGGGGTTGATGGCTCAGTAGTTAAGAGTACTTACTGCTCCTGCAGAGGATGAAGGTTTGGTTTCCAGTATCTGTGCTGGCTAGCTTACCGTTCCCGGTAACTCCAGTTCTCAAAGATATGATATCTTCTTTTTGCCTTCAAGAGTGAGTGTATGTGTATGGTGCCATCGAGGTATGTGGACACCCATAAGTACACATTAAATAAACAAAATAAACAAGTATATTTACTAATTGAAATTTTCAAGAAGGAGAAATACCAGCTTATTAAGTTCCAACAGTTTAGTGGGCCCTTCAGTCTCATTTCTACATCTGTATGTCACGTGATTAGTTTCATGTTGTGTTTGACATCACTTCCTATTATGTTTCACATATTTTGAGCATCATGTTATTTTCATATTGTGAACCTTTCCTAAAGATATGAAATTCTGTCACAATTGATGGCCAGTTATACAGACAAACTTTTCTGTATTCTAACAATTATTTAAGAAAAACTTGCTGTAGATGATAAAAATACATAAAACTTAAAACACACACACACACACACACACACACACAGAACCTTAAACGTTCATTTACTCTTGACCATGATAAAAACATTAAATACTTATTAAATGGCTCATCTCCTTGCTTTGTTGACAGTTGTGACAGTAGTTTGAGCCCACCATTTATACATAGGAGATGAGTTTATGAAAGCTGGATTTCATTCTGGGAGGCTTGCTAGAAGATAAAATGGCTGGAAACATGCTTTAGAAATTCGTGGATCTGTTGGAGAAAGGTCATATATTTGAAATTTTCTAAATTGACGTTAGTCTTCCAAGAAAGCTGAGAGTGATGCATGCTAGTTTATTTAATATAGGAATAAACTTCTATGATTCTCATTACTGTGTGCTCAAAGCACACATTTATAAGAGGATGGCTCTTTGGATTGAGCTGGCAGGTGGGATCAAGGAGAGAGGGAATTTGATAACAGTAAGAGTACACGTGTCCCTGTCTGTTGAGACTTTACTTGGCTGAACCCCTTTGTATAGGACAAGAGCTTTCACTTTCCAAGATTCATGGGACTTCTGTTTATTTTACACAACAAATAAAAACCTAGACCAATCAAACAAACCCACAACTAACCTTCCTCACCAAATATTCAGGGCTCTTAGCTCAAGCTTGAAGATGGGGGTTGTTTCAGCTCTGAAGGTGAGGCTTCATTTGCATCCAGGGCTTGGAAGTTTCAAACATTACTCTGGCCATCTGTATCCTGTGCTAGTATCCTAAAGCTTAGCGCATACACTGCTAAGGTACACAAGACTTCTGAGGAGAGCTAAAAACAGAGAGCTACATTGAGTCTTCCTTAGATTAGCAGTAATGGAAAGAGTGATACTAGTCGTGAATTTATGCTTGAAACTTTCAGAGTTCCTATATAAAACATATTTTTTGGATTGTGAATGGGTAACCATGACAACCTCTCCATATGTTTTTTTTTGTTTGTTTGTTTGTTTTTTTTTTTTTTAATCAGAAATGCAGGTGTCCGTAGTTCTCAAGCATCATCTCACATGAGATTCACCTGCAGAGGGTTTATTAAAGCTGATTGCTTAGTACTCAGGCCTTCTAAATTTAGAGCTCCAAGACTGAAAAGATGGAGAATCTTCCAAAGAATGCTGATAGCTCTTGCCCAGGGCCTCTCTCTTTGGGAACTCTGACCTGTTTATCGTTAAAGTAACTTTTCTAATTTTCCTGTATTAAAGTGGTAGATAGATCTCTGAGGACATCCCTTCATCGGCTCAGTGCTGACGTTTTAGTCACAATATGCAACTTTCTTCATCGGCACCAGAATAGTCTTACAATAATAATTATAGAGGAGTGGAGTAGAATTAATTTGAAACAAATTGTAGAAGAAGAAAAGTAGGGTGAGAAAGGATTAGGTTGACCATATTTTAAAATTTAGGTTTAAAGTCCAAGTCTTTAAGAAACATACTTATAGCTGCTCATTCCTAAGGGAGAAATGGGTTTGCCCTTTGAAGTTGGGATCTTTGCCACTTCAAGTGTGAGCATAGGTTGGTAGCGTCCTCTTGGGGAATGCAGAGCAAAGAGAGGCTCCCAGCAGTCCCTCCTGCATAGACCCAAGTTAACTTACTGAACTAAAGAAGGAAGGAATGGGGGGGGGGCTGGATTGGGTGAACTACCTAAAGGCTACCTTGATATGGAGGAACATTCCAGAAACAGGATTAATCAAGTAAATCTGCTTTGTACTGAGGGTCAGGACCCCGGAGACTCTGCTTTCAAAGTCCTCTAGAAGGAAGATTAAAATTTGCTACAAATTGAGCTGAACTAGTTCTGTGCTTTAAATTTTGAGCCTGTAATAAAGTAGGTGAGGAAGACAAGATTCCATCTCTCCCACTCTCTTACAAGTGAAGTAAATAAGACTGGAAGAGAAATTGGTACTCTGCGAGAAGATGGGAGTTACTGGTCTTAGAACTTGGAGGATATTACTATTATTAGTCAGGCAAAGCTTGTCTCTAGGATTCCTGCATCAGGGTTAGAAGCTTTAGCTGGTAAGAATAAAATTGTGTTTTGACAATGAGCATTACAGATTCACCAATAGTATTCCAAAGCACAGTCAAGGAACTGGGAGGTTTCCTTCAGATTCTGATTTGACCACAATGTAACGTAAGGTGCTTTTGAATTTTCATCGCTCGCTTTTATCAGTGAAACTGGAAGATCTTTCTCTTGTTAAAGATGTATTAAAAGTAGAGCTTGGCGAACTAAAACATCTTTGGAACTGTAGCCATCCTTTTAAAAGGTTTGTGGCCTCTCAAAATGCTAGGGGTTGCAGAGAATGACATGGGGTTTCCCTGGGTCAGCTGCAGAGCCCCTGTTTCTCCTCCCTGCTTTTCTTCTGTGCACCTGCAGTTTGG
Organism: Apodemus agrarius; assembly: GCA_964023405.1. Lineage (NCBI taxonomy): Eukaryota > Metazoa > Chordata > Mammalia > Rodentia > Muridae > Apodemus > Apodemus agrarius. The sequence goes on along the minus strand of OZ030008.1, from coordinate 46,985,586 downwards.
AGTCAACAAAAATTGCCAACCCAGGGTGATAAGCTCCATGTAAATAATTAATGACATGGAACTAATTATTTCTGTATTAGGCCACCTGCACCCTCAAAGCTCAAGAGCCCCAGGTGTGAAAATTGCAGGGGCAACCAACTGTGAGCTGCTTCGTCCCCAAGCGCTCCAGAAGCAGCCTGGCTGCTTCCTGCCCGTGTTTTTTGAGAGGGCTAAGCAACAGAGCATGGTGGGACCGGTGTGTTTGCAATGATCTCAGAAAGCAACCAGACCATGCCATAATGCTTGAAAACTGAGCCCTTGGAGGCATCCAGGTGATAACAGGTATTAGGTCTAATTAGAGGAAAGAACACTTTAGGATACGGTTAGAAATTGTCTCTTGTGCAGAGAGACACTGTTGCAAAAATCCTACGTGGGAACCTTTTATGGGCAAGGAACTACTGTATTAGTATGCAAATGGGTTCTACCAGTCATTCCAGGTCTGCAATCCCTGGGTATGCAAACTGAAGCACCTTTCTAGCTCTGCAGTTACAAGCGTGCCTCTCCAGCACACTGGTTCTGGTGGTGTAAATGTGTAAGACACAGCCAATCTTTCAAGATCTCATTTGAAGGAAACCCACTACAAACTACCATGTACTTTATATTAACTTTGAACTCCAGTAAAAGCTCATGGGCCGTGTTTCAGAGCCCTCAGTTGGCTTAGAATGACAAAGAAAGGAACTTCGGATTAACCATTTGATTGCTCGTAAAAGCTCAAATGATCTACTTTTTGGAATTTTGTGTCAGTCACTTTCTGATCAATCTTGGGATGTGGCTTAAAGGGGAACCCAAGAAGAACATTCAATCACTCACTGGAATATTTATGAAGCAACACAATGGTGGATTCCAAAGTGCTTGAATAAAATTCCAGCTCAGTTTGCCTACCTGTGCATTATACACACACAAAATTAATATAAATTGGGCCACAGAATGCGCATGCCTATTGTTTTCATCTTTCCAGTTTAAAAGCTAAAAGAAAAGCCCTCGTTTCATTTTCCATCTCTGCTTTTACTCCTTCATCTGCTTCTTTTCGGCTTCTTTTACTCTGCAGCGGGGCTTGGCTTCCGACTTTTTTATGCTTATAATTATATTAAGATTTATACGGAAAAAAAAACCCACACACATCGGTATCTAAGTTTTTAAGTTAGTGGACATTTTTTAGAGGAGAAAAGAATGAACCAAGCTTCCCAGTTCAGCCTCTGGGCTGCCGTGGTCATTTGTGACAATTCACCTGTGTTCTGTTCCCTTCCTCCCTGAGAAGAGTTCTCCCCATCACGCCCTGCTTGCCCTGAGACTTGCTGGATGGGACAGGTTGGCCTCAAACTCACAGAGAACTACTTGCCTCTGCCTTCTGAATGCTAAGATTAAAGGCATGTACTATGTTGTTCACACACACACACACACACACACACACACTTTTTATATACACCCATACATACATATGAATTATATATGCATATATATGTTGAGACAGGGTCTTTCTATATCCTCTCGATGACCTTGGACCTACTCTAGAGCCTAGGATGGGCTCAAATGTATGCTTTTCCCGTTTAAGCCTCCCAAGGGTTGGTAGTCCTTGTGAACCACCATGCTTGGCTACCCGACTCCTTTTACTGACTTGGTGAATTCCATTGTACCATCATGCCACAGTTTATACATCTTTCCTAAAGGATCAGACTTCCTGTTATCCTCTTGTTCACATTATCTTTTACACTCAAATGATTAAATCCTGGAAGGAGTGCCTCGTGATCACAGGTTATACATGCTATTAAATTTTAATAAACATTGCTAGGTGGATTTTAAAGGCAGTTTTATCAAGAAATACTCCCAGCATCCCAAAATTTTACTTTAATCTTCACCAGAGGCAGGTACTATAGCAATACTTACTGGTAATTTTTATTTCAAAGGATGTGTAACACACCAGTGCCACATATTAGCTCTGAATTCTGATTTTATTAGAGACCAAACACTACTGTTTTTTCCTTCCTTCTTCCCTCCCTCCCTCCCTCCCTTCCTTCCTTCTTTATTTTTTTGGAAAGCCTTCATTTTTCATTTATTGATTTTGTAATCTTTAGAACATTGTTTATTTTATTTTTTTATTTATTTATTTTATTATTTTATTTTATTTTATTTTATTTTATTTTATTTTATTTTATTTTATTTTATTTTATTTTATTTTATTTTATTTTATTTTATTCCGAACTGCTGTTTTCTGCCCAGAAACCTCGGGAAATTCATTTCCTAGTGGCTCAGTTTCCTTGTCAGTGATATACACATCCTGCTAACTGCTACATCAAAGGGCTGACTGGGCGATTAGACAGTATGATGTACACAGCCAGCCTTTTGCAGTAAATGATACTTTTTTATTACTAGAATGATCTGATGGATCATTAGAGCCTTTGAGCCGTACTCAGGAGTATTGCTTCATTGTGCTAGTTTTGGGAAAAAGTATGGTATTCCACCAAGTTTGGTGGTAAGATGAGACCAAAGCAGGCACAAGCATTTCTTTAACAATACCTTAGTGTGGAAAATAGTGTCCAAAACAGAAAACTACTTCTGGTCATTATTTCTCAATGGTTATGTAAAAAACTAAGGAAAATCCAAGTTCTTTTAGAATTTACTGTGGGAAAGTCCATTTTGTCAGAACTGAAGCTAGTCTCTCGGCATATTAAATTTATCCAAGTGTTTTTTTGTTCTCTGCCCCACGTTTAAAAATAAAGGTGAAGCTGTCACTAGGATCATTGCCAGCATGTTTGTCTTTAGACTGTGCTCTGGGTCCATTGTTTAGGATTCTCTTTAGCCTTCTCTTCCACACATTGCTTGTCTCCAGAGACTCTTTGGATTGTGATTCCTTCAGCTGTCTACTTATCCACCTATCCCAGGACATTTCTGCTCTTCCCCCTCAACCATTGAGACATTATTCTTCAATAGGAGCTACGAGTATCTTTGTGAAAGGGGAAAATAAAGAGACAAGAAGAAGAAGAGGAGGAGAAGAAGAATTAAGGAAGGATGGATTTCACGTCTATCTTTGAAATGATCACTGTCATCTTCCAGAAGCCTCTGGGTATATGGATGGCTTTTCTAGCCCACAAATGAAATGCTTCATGTGTAGAACTCACAGCATGGCTCCTGGTCTCATACTGCACCATGTCTGCAGCAAAAAGCTGGCTATATTGAACACAAAGCTCCAGGAGTCATAAAGACTATCTCTCTAAGGACTCTGTGATACAGTGTACCAGGAAGTGTGTGGTATAAGCACTGTGACCTATAGTGATATTATAATGCCAGGAATCTCAAATAATAGTGCTTCTTTCTTTCTTTCTTTCTTTCTTTCTTTCTTTCTTCCTTCCTTCCTTTCTTTCTCTTTCTTCCTTCCTTCCTTCCTTCCTTCCTTTCTTTCATTCTTTCTTTCTTTCTTCCTTTCTATCTTTCTATATTTTTATCTTTCTTTCTTTACTTAATTTATGTAGTACTCAAGGATATTCTGGACAGGGATGGTGGTAAAATTGCCTCTGAGAACCTTGGAGGAAAAGCCATTGAACCAATAATAGAGTAGGAGATGCCCAAGAAAGCTGCAACTAGTTGCAGGTTAGATTGAAAAGGAATGGCATGATTAGACACTCAGGCTGTGGAGTGAATGGATGTATCTAGAATACAAATACTTTCCTTATTGCCAAGCCAACTTTAAAAAGAAATTCCCCCAAGATTAAAATGGAGATTCTAAAGTTATATAAACCGATTAAACAAGTCTGGGCCATTCCTTTATGTATTTAATGTGTGTGTGTGTGTGTGTGTGTGTGTGTGTGTGTGTGTGTTTGTGAGATTAGGACACTACTTGAGTCAAGAAACAGTAGGTACCTTCACTGAAGCATCCAAGTTTCTTCTTATTGTGGGAGTCGATAGATCTGATGGAGGCAGAAATTCAAATTAGAATGAAGCAGTTAGGAGAATTTTGTCCTCTTTTCCCATCTGTGCTTTTTCTGTAAAATGTCACAGTTGATTTATGGAAGTTTGAGTAGTGAGGAATGGAAAGAAAAAAATGAAAGAATGAGAGAGAGAGAGAGAGAGAGAGAGAGAGAGAGAGAGAGAGAGAGAGAGAGAGAATGGGAATCCTGAGCAGCAGAGAATTATTACAAGGAAAATCCTGTGTGACAGAGATGGGTGGGAACCTGGCAGGAGGAGGCCTGGGCCATGTGTGTATTCACTATGCTATTTATTGTCGAAAAGATGTGGAAAATTGCATGCAGAGTTCAAAAAAAAAATGACTGTCCCAGCTCTGATTCACTAGAGACGTTGCTCTCAGCTGCATGGACCCTGGCACGTTTTCAGAGGTCATGTTTACACATAATTTATAAAGCTCTAACATGTGGCTGAAAGTTTCCCTGGCATATTTAGAAATGTCTGGGAGGGCAGTTCTCACCACTTCTTTCAAGCTGCCTTCCCTTCTGCTTGGGTTTTAATTCACTTAGCATTTATTGTGGTCAGGACAAGGAAGGGTTCCAGTTTTGTGTGCTAAGGAGTTGCGATGCTGGGATCCTCTGCAGAGTCTAGCTGCTGCTGCGCCTGCCACCTGCTCCTCACCTGGCCACCTTTAAATAAGGGCAGACGGGTGAAATGTTAGCGCTGTATCCTCTGTGGGTGTCTGAGCATCCTTGGCCTGCATCCCTCCCCCACTCGGCAACATTGCTCCTGTTCGGTTTTGAGGTCGTAATTAGGGAAACGATACTACAAATGTTTTGAAGAGAAGTTTACTGTTGCACCAGTTGGCTTCTTGTTTTTGTCTTGTGATTTCATACCATGTAAAGAGAGGACCCCTTCCAAAAGATGGTCTCATTCCTAGACAGTTCCAGCAAATGCCTCTTCCTCAAATTGTGCGTCTATCCAACACATCCGTGTTCCTCCTAGAGAACATTAGAATCACTCCATTCCACATTGATATTAAGAGGAATCAAATTGGAGCAGGTCATGTTTTGATATCTTTCTTTATTCTTTCTTTTATAAGCTGGATGTCTCTAATCTTTTTACTAATTTCTCCTGTGACATATTCATGCACTTGCATATTTAAATATTTTAATATTTAAACTTGCCCCACTATTACTTAATGATGTACCATCATGCTTATGGGGTTATTTTGAAGAGTATAAACTTTAGTTTTAAAATTGGTTTCCCTTTCAAAATTGGCCAATGTCTGGACACTGTGGCATGTAGGGGTGTTAAGACAGCTAGGTCTAGAATATAAGATCAAACTGGCCTATATAGACTGAGAACTTGACTCAAAATTTTTTTAAAAAAAGTGAAAAAACAATGAAAATTAACTTGTAGATTGACAGTGGAGTTAATAACTTCAGCTGTGGCCATGGTCCTAAAGACAGTTGCTTAAGGCCTAACGGCAAGAGCACGCCTGTTGGTTCTTTAGGGGATTATTGACATCAGAAGAGATCTGCACATGCTTCGAGTTTTTAAAAAGAAGTTTCTACTATTGGATCAGAAGTATTTCATACACTTGATTCCTTTCCAGTGGGTCGAGGTGAGTCCCCCACCCCCTTACTCACTCACTTGCTCATTTGATACGGAGTGCTCCCAGGGCTTGAACTCTAAGTTGAGAGAGGTGAATCCTGTTTTTGCCCACCACCCCCTGCTCCTTGGGCCTCAGGTGGCCCTGCCTTTCTACGGATGATGCTACTCTGCTTCTTCAAGTGCCTACAAATGTCCAGTGCTTCTGAGCATTTGTCTGTTGAGTCTGGAGGGCCAAGGAGAAGGAAGGCCTGGGTGGGGTAGTGTCTCACCTTCAGCTAAAACTGAATTAGCTAAAATCTGTAGTGGTAAGGCATTTGACCTTTGCCCTAACCCATTCACCAAACTGCAAACAAAAAAAGATTAAAGGCTACTAAATCCCCTTTAGTATTTACTAACATGGTCCTTTGTCTAACCCAAAACATGATGTGAGAAGATTAAAAAGTGACAAATGAGTATTCCTTTTTATTTTTTAAAGGAGTTCATGTTGTTTTTCATAAACCTTGGAGGCCATTGCTGGCCTTTTCTGGAAGAACAACTCAGGGCAAATGCTTTGCTAAAGATCCTAAGACCTTTGAGGTAAGAGAACATTTTCTTTATTACTTAGCAACATACGTACCTGTAGGAATTTTTCTTGCTGCCTCAACTTTGTAAACAAAAAAGCAACCCAGAGAGAATCAGAAGGCATCACTGACCAGTCAATTGGAAGGTGCATGTCCAATAATTGGATTTAACAATAACAACAACAACAACAACAACAAAAATCTACAAGTTTAATGAGGAAAAAAATGTTGCCAAGGCATTAACTACAAGGTGCTAGGAAGAATCTCATCATTGTAGATCAGTAGATACACATTTCCATGATGCTTTAGGGTGAGAATATTTATTTATGTTGAAACATTGCTAATATGAAATTATGCCAGATACATGAGACATTAATATATTCAGTGGGCTAACAAGTTAGACTTGAAATTGAAAATGGCCTAAGAAGAGAGAAAAATAGACACTTGTCCAAGAGAATGAATCTGTTGCTGTTTGTCATTGCAGGTGACACAGTTAAGTAAAAGGACATTTAAACTTTATGCCTCTGGGTTGCTATGCAGCCCTTTGAAACTGTGATTTAGGCTCCTGGCAACATTGCATATCTGTTATTTCTGTTGGGTTGACAGCTTTGAGCCTTACCATCACTTAGTAGTTTCCAGGTAAATGCTTTACAAAAAAAATGTCAACAAATGCAAAAATAAATAAATACATACATAAATGAATAAATTATCCTGCACATACCCAATTTTTCATAGCATAGCATACAATAAAGTTTTAAAATTATGAAAGTAACTTGGTTAAAGTTGAGAGGTTTATTGTACCAGAGATTTGGCATGTGCCCACACTGTCTGAACCATAACACTGTTCTCTCCCTGGGAGAAGCCTCACCAAGGACGGGGAGTCTTGAGCTAGTAAGACACATCTTGCCAGAAGCCAGGGACTAAGTCATACTTCCTGGAAACTGTTTACGAATGTCTAGAAATCTATTTTCAAATTTTGCATCTCTCAAACTTGTCACCAGTCTGTAGAGTTGCATGGCATATTTCCACTGATACTGAGGACCCTTGGGATAAAAGTTGGAGCACTTGGTGGGATTGATGAAGGGATTGGAAGGGAAAAGAAATCATAACACAAGCAGTAAGGAGGTTAGAAATTGAAAGCTCAAACCAATGAGTTGGGAGAAAAAGATTGAGAAGGAGGAAAGAACGCACTGAGAGAAAGGTATTTGGAATGAGCTATGAAGAAGCAGGATGGCCTTTAGTTGTGGATACCTCCACAGAAACTTTAGTCCTCAGTGTTCTGACAGGCGGGCGACTGTGGAGGCAGGGTCTGCCAACGGCTGCAGCAGCAACAGCTGAGACCACACCAGGCCAAACAATTCCACGTGGGGTTTATTGAGGAGGGAAGGGGCAAAGATGGTGATGGAAAGAGAAGAGGGGAAGAGAGAGAGAAAGAGAGTGGGGGGAGGGAGATTGGAAGGGGGAGGGGGAGGGGGGAGAGAGAGAGGCACTACTCCCATATATATGGATAGTGATGTGCTCACAGGTAAAGGTGAACCCAATGGACTCTGGGTACATGGTGACTGTTGCCTTGGCAACAGGTATATAGGTTGCGCTGTCGCCTATGTGATGTCACAGGTGTCAGAGGTCCTGATACCAACATTCTGGTTTAACAAGACAGAATGCTGTAGCTGAGAATGACTGCTGTCTACTTCGATATTGTCAACTGGAGAGACGGTTGTGATTTGGTGGTGGCCAGTGATCCAGGACACAAAGTCTTCAGAGGAATGGAGACGATACTCTAAGAACGTTAAGTACCAACCTTTGAGGGACAGGATGAGGACAATGGGTAGATGTCTTCTGTGGGGAGTGAGTCTGAAGATGGTAGGTAAACAGAACAGCTGAAGTGCTGTGGGAGATACAACAGTCTGTCCTTAGAACAGGGGAGTGGGGGAGGACAAGCTTGGGAAAGAGAGGATTTTTGTTAAACAAAGGGCCACACGTTTGACCTCCAGGCTACTTGATCCATAAAACACTTGGGGCGTTTTCCAGGCTCCTCACCATCCTCCACAGCAGAGGAGCCAGTGCAGCATCTGAGGTGATGAGGTCTGGTTGTCTGGTTTTAACACCTTGTTTGAACATCAGCAGCTTGAATCAGCAAGCCTCCTCCTCCCCACCGTGTCCCCCAGCTGTGCATTCCCTGGTTAATTACACGTTGGGTAATGAGGACGTGCTTTTATCTGTACCAGTTTCTAGTTTTAAGCTTTATTAATGGGCATCATCTTGGCAATGGTGAGAAAGGGGGAGTGAAGGAGCCCATTAAATTTTCCCTTCAGTTTTTATGTATCTTCCTTCCTTCCAAATAAAATAATGAAAGTCTCCTTGCGTTCTTCTCCTGGAAGAGTCTCTCTCTTCTATTCTGTCACATCACCTCTTCCTTTTTCTGAAGGCGAGGTGTCCCACTTACTAGTTTCCAAGCACCCTCATGTGTCAGAGTCTTTGCTTGTGATGTGACAATAATGGCATCTTTTACATCCCTTTACAGAGGGTCGCCATAGGTGCCAGTGAGGTGACATTTTCAAAGCAACAAAAGTAGTGCCTGATATAGTGAAGTCCTATGGGTATATTTATTAAGTGGCGATGCAACTGTTCTGGGGAAGAGAATGACAGCTTGCTGGGAACCCAGTCACAGAAAGCTGCAGCACAACGCTATCCATCCATTGTGTCTTTCGAAGATGGACTTTTTCCTTTTGAGTTCTCCACTGCAGCTTGATAGACATGTATATCTCTAGTGGGATCTTGTGAACAGATAGATCCATCTCAGAATCAACTTCATAGCTTTCTAGGCTGTCACTACCAGCCTCTGGTCTCTATGTTGTCTGTCACTTGGTATAATCAGAGATTAGAAATTGTCAGTGTATCCATAGTAGATGAGAAGCCCCCTACAACGGTGGCGTGCTCGACCCAGCCTCCCAAAGCTAGAGCCTTGCCTGTTAAGGGACCTCAACTGAACTTAATTGCCAACTTACTTCCTAATCAAACCTCTAACTCAATTAGCACTTATTTGACTGTCTAACTCTTTGGCTTGAAGCACCCTGCTATTTTGGGTGGGAGCTTTTGGTATGAAAGACAGACACCCTTTTCCTGGGAACTCAGCCCGGACAAACCAATTCAGTTCACACTTGTTTCCAACTGCCTACAAATGGGAAGCAGATCCTCATCCCGGGTCACCCCTTGGGATGGCAGCCAGCACGCTGATAGGTCCCATCAGCCAGGTTCTGCAATGATCCGATCTTTTTATCCTTCTGATGATTTTGGAGCGCCATTTTTGCTTCAAATCACCATTGAGAGACCTCTCTTGATGTCTGGCCGTTCCTTTGGGAATGGGAGTGTGGGAAAGTAACATTTTTGAAGATGACGTTTTTGTTACTTTTTTTTTTTTTTTTTTGGTCTCTCTTCACACCGTTTTATAACTTGAGCGTTAAACATTGTTAAGCAAACAAGTACAGCCTTCGGTTATGTGCTAACATTTTATGACTGGTGAATTCAGTGACCTTCTATTTCGGCTTTGATCTTAATTATTTTAAATATCATAGGGGCTGATTCACAAGGCAGTAACTGCGGGTCATTATTCTCAGCATGATTAGTCTAGGTTAAAAATGAGCTCGGAGGCCCCCGGCACTATGGTCTAATACGTTCTGAAACGGAACACCTGCACAATCATTTGGTTCAATCCGTCTCTAATTTAATGAGCTCTGACTTCACATTTTTGTTTCGCTCTTGAAGAGGTAAATGTGTACACGGGATTTTCACTTTGCCACATTGTACAATTTTGAATGTGCTCAACTAGGGTGACTTATTGTTCTTAGTTTGTGTGAGAAATCTTGGTACAAACATAGCTAAACTGAAAATTGAGTGCGCACATTGAAAGCAACAGAATAGGGAATCGTGACAGTTCAGCTATCTGTCAACCTACCTGTTAAGCAACAAGAGAATGTAATGCTGACTTATCTAGGAGGTTTTAGATGCCTTCCTAGGGAATATGAGATCTTGAGTATTTGCTTAAGCAGTTCAATTCTCTACACGGGCATTTGCTATTCATCTTTTCTTTTATTTTCTATCTCTAGACTGTCAGCATCACTTGGGAACAGAGAGGTACAGGTTCTCTCTAGGTCTGGAGTCTAGTCTATTCACTGGGAATCTGTCTTGGTAACAAGATCTTCGGGTGGTGCGTGGCAAGTGATTTCTGGAAGACATCCATCTACTTGCCTGAACATCATATGGAATTCTGTTCCCATTATTAATATCTCAGGGCAAAATTCTTAGACCAAAGTTAAGCAATCCTAACATTAGTGGACATTTTAACAACAGATCCAACAGAGAGTCTCCCAACCCACCCCCACCCCCCACATTCCTTTCCAAAGCTATCATACCATCTGTGTCCCAAGATCCTATGCTGCCTAGATTGGTTCAAGAGCCTGGCAAGCACCTCCCTACTCCACCAACCTACACATCTTCATCCCACACTGTTCCCTATACATCAATAGACTTCCTTCCAGGTATTTCCAATCACTGCTACAGGCTACATGCGTCTATGAATACAGCCCAACATAAAATTGTAAACTTGCTTAACACATAAGTTGTGGGGTTTTTTTGTTTTTGTTTTTTTTATGATGGAGATGGTGGTGATGGTGATAGTGAGGATGATAGGGTGTTTGTACCTCAAGCATTAACTTTGGCAACACTGTGTCACTGGGTCAAATTTGGACATATCTACAAGTTTGACACCCCCACCTCACTACTTAAAATTGTTTCTTGAGTCCTCCTGTCATTTAAAGGACTAGCAGAAGTAGACTGTCACAAATGGATACAGTCTGCTCAAATATTTAGATATGCTCCACATTTCTAAGCTCCCAGGTTTAGAGAATAGAAGGATAAAAGATAAAATAAAAAGCAATTTGCCATGCAGAATACAGCCTCTAAGGACTTCTAACACCATGGGAACTGTACCTGCAGGGTTGACACTGGGTGTTGACCAAGTGTTTGCTTTAACCTACCCTAATGTAGAGTTCCTCATTTCCCCAAATGTTTGAGATGTATCTCACAGTTTTCTTCACTGACCAAGTTCAGAGGTTACTAGTAGTGGGTTGCTTACTTCTTACACAAAATTCTAGGAAGTTGGGTTTCTAGGAGGGAAGGTGGTGTACTGAAAAAGGTGGAGGTTGGATCTCTAGAATTTAGTTGCCCCTGGAAAAACTCAGAAGAAGCCTATATTTCTGTAGAAGGTTTGTACTTCTTGCCCTATCCTTGGGTTACTTTAACCTCCCTCCTCCTTCTGTTATATTTTTTCTTTATGTTTTATATTTGGTTGTTCTTCCTTTTAGCCTTCCCCATGGAGCTGTGAGAACTACAGCAGGGTGCTGTCCCTTCTTTTTGAATTTTAAGAGAGTCTGAAATGCTATTCTTCATGTTTTAAGTATATTCTCTTGCCCTGAAAAGTTAATGATTTTACTTTAGCAATAGAATGGATCTCAAGAGAGAGACAGAGACCCCCATCTCTGCCCTGAATGTCCAAAGCATTCATGCAAATGCTCCTCAGTTCCTCCTACTTGTGGCTAATATACTTCTAGGCACTGAAGACTTTGCTTTGGCTTGAGCAATCTGGTCTCACATAACCCATTTAAATTTTGTGTCATTTACATTGTACATCCATGGCCTAGGTCCTGTACTCTGGAATCTTGAGACTCCACCATTGCTTCTGAGAAGCTGAAGGCCATTGAAACAGCTCTGATGAATACAGAAAAGGCCGATGCTGTGTGAAACGCCACATATTTCAGAATATCTGTGGTGTGCTTGCTCTGAGAGAGCTTAAGCACACCACAGTGACGTTCCCTAGCAGGAAACATACTTCTTTCTCTCAATCGCACAGATTTTCAGCTTGCACCAAGCATATGGGTCAGTTAGGCATGGGGGCTGCCATGTCCTAAACAGAGTGTCTAGCTTCCAGTTGAGTCACAAGAGGCAGGTATGAGTAATCTCCCATGAAATCCTCTCAAAGGGCACATTCTATCAGCAAAATAAATAGTTGTTGTTTGAACTATTACACGTCTAGGGTAACTTGTCCTGTAAAAGTAGATGACTAATATGAATTCAAGTTAAAAACTCATGTCATAATGCAAACAAATTATTTTCAAACAAGTAATATCCACCATACATAGCTACTGTCTCGTCTTCATGAAATATTTACTTTGCTCCAGGGCAACTGGTTATTTGAATACAAACTCTGTGGAGATTAGGGAGGATTAGTTTAGTTGTCTAATCTGTATCATGAAAAAAAAAAAAAAACGTGCTGTTCTCCAACCTAGTTCAGAGCTCTAGTAGCCCCAGTGGATATGTTACCCCAAGTGAGTTCACATCAGGCATAGAAGCAGCAAATGTGAATGTCGAATCTGTCATTAAGGCAGTGCTAGCTTTTCTAAGGGGCAGACAGTGCCATGAGCAAGACATAGGACAAAAAGGCAGTGGGTGTCCAGTGAAAGAGAAGACCGAGGCTGGCAGGGTGGAGCTGTTTTCCAGGTCGGATCTCTAACCTGATATAGCAAAGCTGAGACATGAAGCTTATAGGGGAAGTACTCTGCCTTACCGCACAGCTCAGAGATCTAGTGTGATGGCCAGCCTGGGGTGAGGAACCACAGGTTTTAGCAGGGCTCAAAGACAGGCCTCTGTCCATGGAGGATCATAAAGTCTGATCTGGAATCTACTATCCAAGCTCTCTGAGAGGCAGAGGAATGACAAAGTCAGGTGTCCTGCTTCAGCAACAGTTTTCAGCAGTTGCCCTGCTCAAAGTGGGGAACTGGGCCACTAGCCAGGGAGGAAGTTGGTGCTGGGTTTCTCTAGGGGACTCTGTCTCTGTTTCTGTCTCTGTCCCTGTCTCTGTCTTTCTGTCTCTGTCTCTGTCTCTGTCTCTCTCTCTCTCTGTCTCTGTCTCTCTCTGTCTCTCTCTCTCTGTCTCTCTCTCTCTCTCTCTCTCTCTCTCTCTCTCTCTCTGTGTGTGTGTGTGTGTGTGTGTGTGTGTGTGTGATTTCTAAAACTCCTAGTGTTGTAGTTGCTAGTCTATTTATTAAGTGACAGGGCTCTCCAGTTTGCATAAACGAAGTATAAAAATACATAGAGGTCTATAACACTATTTTCTAACATGTTTGCCTTGACTGTAATTTTTTTTTTGTCTTAATGATCTGCCGACTCCAAGGCAAGCTCTCAGTCACTGACTTAACTTTTTCCCTCTGTAAATGGCAAAGATTTGTCACAGTTAGAGATCCTCATAAACCTTGGGAAGACATCCCTTGGGTCAATGGGCCCTACTGCCAGTTTGCGAGTGCAGCAGAGTAAGGTAATATGCAGGAGGAGATGATCTGAAGATCGGCTGTCCAACTCCTGACCAGAAGAGGCCCAGAGGAAAAGCCTTGTAAACATTGGTAAAGAACCAAAAAAATCCTTGAAAAGCAGTTAGTACGGCTTATTACTCAAGTGAAAACAAAAAGGAAAACCAAAAACCTGACAGAGAAAATAGTTGATTCCTGCTGGATGCCCAGAAAGTAGGGCAATCCCTGGCAAACAATATGTTCTAGAAATGATCTGTGAGGGAAATGACGCAGTCCAGGTTCCCTGAGCTGCTGGGCCAGTGGAGATTGGCATCCCATAATACTCAGTTTTGTAAGCATTTCCTCAAGTCCTCTTGCCTTTTTCTGAAAGTGGAATTATTGCTGATCATAGATTAAAAAAAAACTAAAAGTCATCATTAATACTAGAAACAAATACATGATTTTGACCACCTTTGGATTAGATTTGTAGATCCTCCAAGTACAGCAGAATCGAAACTACAGCAAAGTTAAATCCAGGACTCTACAGCTCCCTGGCTCTTCCTAAACATCCGCTGATTTCCTGCTTATAGTAATGTGAGTTCTCAATCACTCACTGTTAGTCTGAGTGCCTTCTCCTTCTCCTGAGGGACTTTCCCCTCTTTCATCAAATGTGCCAAAGTGTGACGACTCCTCCCTTCATCTTAAAGAAAAACACAAGTTACCTCACCAGCAAGTTACAAGGACTAGCCAACTGCAGCCCCTCCAGGAGAGGAAACCCGATCCTCTGTGTAATAAGCAAATGGCTGACCTCCTGACACCCACTTACCACTTTTACTTTCTCATTTGAGGCCCTGGGAGGTGAGTTTCCTCTGGTCTCTAGCAGTGACATCATGACATTCTCAGCATACCCAGTTTCTCAGGCCACCCAGCAAGGTGCCGAGATGGAGTCAGTACTTCAGGTTGCTTCCTGCCCTGTGCATGTTTGTAAATATTTATACCTCATTCTTTATTGTAATAGTCCTCACCTCAGGCATCGTATCCCAGGAAAAAGAGTGTTCATTGAACCCATTTGTTCCCAAGACCAGGATCATTCAAGTACTTGGTTTTAGACCTTATGATCCTAAATTCAGCAAGAGCTCCTCAGAGAGGGTCTTCCCACGACATCCAACTGCCCCAGGGGTAGACAGCACAGAATCCTTTCAACTGGCTTTCCCTAATACCTATTTTATTCTCCTAGTATTATATTTATTTCCTAGATTTCCTCTCAAATTAGGCACACACCCAAGTCTTTATCTCTGCCGTTGCTTTTTAGAAAAGACCACATATTTAAAAAGTATGTCATATACAAAGGTCCCTCAGAACTGTAATTTTCAAACAAACACCAGAAGTATGCCAGTTAAACTAGTTTGCAAGAAAAACACCTGACTCATACAATTGGCCAATTTTTGTGGTGTAAATACCCCCTCCCCCCACCAGCTAATTTCAGTAAGCAACAGGCTATCACTAAAATCAGTGTGGGAATCATCTGCTTTCCAAATACATGCTGACCCTGCACAGCACACCAGAGGCTCATCAATAAGGATGTAGTACTCAACTGCTAAGTACAGTGTCAATTGAGAGGGTGGATACTATCTTTGTTTGCTTTCTCTTTAATGCTCTCACACATTTTACTGCGTGCTGCTTTATTGCTATTTTATTTTTTATCACTTAGGGAATGCATATTTTTTTTTAAAGTTAGGTGTCTTCAGAATGTGAGACTGCCTTTGTTTAATCTGTATAAGAAGCAGTTGTTATATTCTCAGCGGTGGCAGGTGAGATGCTCGTGTCGGGATAATCTAAGGAGAATTTAAGGAAAGAACTATTTACAGACACATGAACAGCATAAATTGGGGGTGTGTGTGTGCACCGAATGGCTGTTACTAATCCTAAATCTGATGTAAGAAAGGTGGTCCAACCTTGCAGCATAGTTGGCTGGATGGAAATGGCAACCTGACAGGGACTGAAAGTCTGCGACAGATGTAGCCTGCAGTTTGTAAACAGTAGAAAGTCTCTAAGTGACACACCATACAAAGTCCGCAGAGACTCTGCAAGGGTTTGCAGTGAGGCATGGTCCTAGCGGTCATCCTCCCAGCTTACTTAAGCACCTCTGTGGCCACATTTGCCCTATCTTTAGGAAGCATATGCCTGGCTCTGCAAGACCTGTACTCTCATGAGCAGCACAGCAGATTTATTGTGTTGGCCCCTGGGCTCGCTCTCACCAAATAGATCAATGAAGGCCAGAATCAATTTACTTTACAGTAGGAGTGACAGCAGCACTTGTATCAGTAGATGGACTCGGCCAAGAGGAGCAAATGGAGGCTGACCTGTGTGTAGGGGAAGCTGTGCTTCAGCTAATGCAACAACCATGATTGGAGTTGGAAGAACTCGTTCGTCTTGCGAAAAGTGGAAAGTTACAAGTCAAGGGTGCCAGGGGACACGCTGAAAGAAATCCAAGGGAAAATGTCTAGACAATATTAAGGTGTGGCTGGACAACACCATCACTTGATGGCTGGTGACACAAATAACTATCTGTAGAGTTCACTGCTCAAAATGGTTGCCATAGATACTTCCAGAATGAACCAACAGGATTCTAGCAATCACTTCTTTGTAACCTTTAAGTGTTTAGAGGAAATCCTTTTGATTTTGTTTTTAACTCTACATCACTGGTTATGTTGAGACTTCTGGGTTAAGTGTGTGAGCCTAGGATCAGTGTTTTCCCTGTCCTAGATGTTAGCATTCTTTTCTATTTCGTCAACAGGATTTGGAGAAACTACAAAATCTAACACTCAAGATTCTGAACCTTTGGTGTCGATTTGCACTGGTAGCATTTGAGGTGGAGTCAATTGTTGCTTATTTTCTGTGTTTAATTCCAACCATGTACTTTAGAAGTTCATAATCAATGTCTGATTTACTATTGTAATCCATGAGATTTTTTTTTTGAGTTTGTAGGATGGTGATCTTTTTATTATTATTATTATTTTCTATATTTTTGTTTACATTCCAAAGGCTTTCCCCTTTCCCAGTTCCCCCCTCACCATGTGTCCCATAAGTCCTCTTCCCCCCTGCCCATTCCCCAATCTCCCCCCAACCCTTTCTCTGTTCTCCTGCAAAATTGGAACCAGTCTTTTCGGGGGACTAGTGTCCTCTCCTTCCTTCTTTCTTGGGAATCTTTTGATTTACCTTTTGATGTGCCTTGAGTATTTAGAGCTTCTGGGTTCATTAATATCCACTTATCAGTGATTGCAATTCATGTGTATTCTTTTGTGATTGGGTTAACTCACTCAGGATGATATTTTCCAGATCCAACCATTTGCCTACAAATTGCATGAATTCATTATTTTTAATTGCTGAGTAGTATTCCATTGTATAAATATACCACATTTTCTGTATCCATTCCTCCTTTGAGGGACATCTGGGCTCCTTCCAGCTTCTGGCTGTTATAAATAAGGCTGCTATGAACATAGTGGAGCATGTGTCTTTATTGCATGCAGGGGAATCCTCTGGGTATATTTTGTCTTTTTCTTCTATCTTTTCTCCATGACCTCTCTGAGTTCTCGAGTAACTTCCAATCATTGATACATATTCTAGACATTTAAATATTTAACAAAGTCATATATAATTACTTGACCAAGTGAGTGAATGATTAGAAACTCATAATATTTAGAAATGTTTTAAAAGTTCTGTTCAATTCTAAATGGAAAACACAAGTTTAATATTAGATAATTTTATGAAGCTTAACTTTAGACAATGAACTAAATAAATGTTGAGGAATGCATATAATTCTTACTAAATGCCTTGACCTGTCAAATTCAAGCAGAGGTGTTTATGAATTGGCAGGTTGGATTTACCAAGCCAGCCTAGTGCTTAAGTACTCACCTATTGTTATCTTCAGATGGAAATCATTGGTATAGTATTTTAAGGATGTGTGAACAGGATGTGCATACGAATTGATTACAAGTTATAACAATTAGTAGTCAATAGATGGCCCTTCTGTATGGCCTGTGCATCAGTTCCTGCCTCCAGGGTCCTGCCTTAAGTGTCTGTCCTCACTCCCTACATGATGAACTACAAACTGTAAGATGAAATAAAACATTTCCCTCCCAAGATGTTTTCGATCATGATGTTTTATCACAGCAATAGAGAAGTAACTAAGAAGTAACCATATCTCCAATAGACTATAGTTTGGGTTAGGGGCTTTGTTGCATAACTGTAGTTCAAGGTGGAAAGCCACATATAACCAAGAGTGATCTTGCTAAGGATAGGGCCTTGAAAACCAAAGCTTATAAGACAAAAAAAAAAAAAAAAAGTAAAAATAAAAACAAAACAAAAATCTGTTCTGTTAACACTTTGTGGTCTTCAGCTAGCAACCTTGGTACTATGTTTCAAGAAAGTCTCTGTTAAAAGTTTTGACCTCAGTGGTCATTCTGTCATGGTGATTAACCCGCTTATATTACTGATAAGATGTTCTCTGATGAGAACTGAACATACATATATGCATACACATACACATACATATATATTCAAATCGTTCCTGTCTTACAAAATGGATATGAATTTTTAGAAAAAATTTATAATTTATATAGCATTGATGATCTTCAAATAAACACTTAGTGACCACGTAAAATATCCACAGATGATGGTAAAACCTTGGCTTTATTGAATTAAATTTCTGGGATTATTATTTGAAAAGATGTTCTCATTTTTTTTATAAAATAATTACTTATTGTGTTTTATTCTGAAGTATTGAGTGCCAATTATATTCGTATAACCTTATGTATATGAAATTAGTATCTTCCTAAAACTTTGTATCCATCTGTTCTCCACACTTGCTGATGCTTGTACTCTTCAATGTAACATATGCAAAGTGGCAGCTCATCTGAGCTGTACCTTTATGTCTCCGCTGGGAAGTGATCCAATAGTGGTTGTGCATGCTCCCTCACTCATGTGTCTTCTCACAAAACTCAGGTCTTTTGCCTTTTAAAATATGTCTGCTGGATGTGGCCGTGGCAGGCAAAGATGTCTAAATTCTATTCTCCTCAGTGTGTGTGTTTCATTATAAGACCAAAGATAGTTTGCAGAGTTAGTTAAATGGGGAGATTAAAATGTTGGTATTATCTTGGGTCATCTGGATGAACTCAGTCTAATCAAAGAGATCATAAAAGCAGAATATGCCTTAGAAGCAGAAAAGTTGCAGCAGGAGGAAGACGTAGAGAGATTTTGTGCATGAGAATACATGGCTGAAGACTAAGTATGCATCGCTATCGTTGTATTGACAAAAGTAGAGGAGACAACTTGACAATATTGAAGTTTTGCAGACATGTTGCGAGACACTATGCATGGTGAAACACTATTCACCCCAGTTGAGGAACCAGAACCACACCAAAGTAAAGTTCCATCAAAGCACATACAACCTGTTGAACCAATAATTTTATTGGGGTTATAGGAATATGGGGTAAGGTTTTCTCAGAAGGACAGAAATGAGTCAAAGACATCATCAAATGAGTCACCAAATGCCCACCTGAGCACGGATAATGGTTTATGAAAGCTGGAACCCTGGAGCATATCGTATAACCTTCAAGCAGCTCAATGGTTTGTAGAGTGTTCTTTTCCCACAGTTCATTAGGTCCAAAATGCTTCCAAGCAGTGTGGCTGGTCTCTGCTTCTTACAGCCATCTATGTTGGTCTAAGAATCTTCTAGGAAGCTTATCTTGTCTTGAGAGTGCTTCTTGGCAGAGTTTACTGCACACATACACACACACACACACACACACACACACACACACATACACACACACACACACACACAGGAAGGGACCTAATGAGCCCATCAATTTTAGGGACTTCCTGAGCCTCTGATTATTCTACTTCTTGAACTTAATGAGCTTCCCTGTAGATAAAATATTTCACCTACTAGAGTATCTTGTGCTTTAATAAGCCTCCCTGTCTTGGAGGAATTTCTTACACAGCATTTGTGTCTAACACTAGCAAGAAAATAGGGACATCAGTCTTGTAACCTCCAGGAACTGTGTCCTGGAAACAACTTGAATGACTATGGAAAGAGATTCTTCACAGGGTCCTCTAGCCAAAGTCCACAATGGCTGACATCTTCACTTTGGCCTTGGCCTTGAAAGACAAAGAACAAAAGGACCATTCTGGCTTTTTAACCTGCAGAATTACAAGTCAAAAAAATGTATTTTGCTTTAATTTACTAATTGAATTAGATACTTTTTGTGTCACTGTGACTAAAATGACAAAGACAACTTTAAAGAAAAAAATTATCTCAGGTCTGGGTGTTAGAAGGTTCGTACTGTAGTTGCTTGGACTCTTGATGGGGCAGAATATATCAGGATGATGGTTAACAGTTGTTCAGTTATGGTGGATAGGAAACAAAAAGAGCTGCACAGGAGGCAAACAGGAATAATACACTCCTGAGCTTCTACAGCGAGGTACCACCTCTGAAAAATTTCAGAACCTATCAGAATAGTTCCACCTGCTGAAGAGAAAGTATTCCAAACGTGTGCTTTGGGAAATCTCAGGTGCAGACCATTATACTACCTGGGGCTATTAGCTAGACCAATAAGGTAAAATCCATCAAAGTCCTTTGTCAGATAAATTCTTTCTTTCTTTCTTTCTTTCTTTCTTTCTTTCTTTCTTTCTCTTTCTTTCTTTTCTTCCTTTTCCTTCCTTCCTTCTTTCTTTTCTTTCTTTCTTTCTTTCTTTCTTTTTCTTTCTTTTCTTTCTTTTCCTTCCTTCTTTCTTTTCTTTCTTTCTTTCTTTCTTTTCTTTCTTTCCTTCCTTCCTTCCTTCTTTCCTTCCTTCTTTCTTTCTTTCTCTTTCTTTTCTTTCCTTCCTTCTTTCTTTCTTTTTCTTTCTTTTCTTTCCTTCCTTCTTTCTTTCTTTTTCTTTCTTTTCTTTCCTTCCTTCTTCTTTTTTTCTTTCTTTCCTTCCTTCTTTCTTTTCTTTCTTTCCTTCCTTCCTTCCTTCCTTCCTTCCTTCCTTCCTTCCTTCCTTCTTTCTTTCTTTTCTTTCTTTCTTTCTTTCTTTCTTTCTTTCTTTCTTTCTTTCTTTCTTTCTTTCTTTCTTTCAAGCTTGTGGTTTCCATAATGCTGTCAAATGAGTGGAAGTTTTGAGTTCTTGTGAAGTCTAATCTGTTCTTTGCTATCATCATTCCATGCTTGCCTTTTGAGTAGATTCTTGGCGATGGTAATTATCAAAGTTGATTAATTGGGTATGAAGCTCCCAGACTTGCTCAAGAGCAAAGTGTATCAGATCACTGCTGAACCTGGGATCCTAAATAGCACGCTAACCCTGATGGACTGAGTGATTTGAACAAAGAGCCATTAATTAGTAGTTCGTATCATTCATTTTGGTATAATTTTTTTCTGATAATTTTCTTCCTTTGTCACTTTCTTTTTTTTTAATTTTTATTTTCAATATTCTATGTTTACATTCCAAAGGCTTTCCCCTTTCCCAGTTACCCCCCACCATACGTCCCATAATTCCTCTCCCCCCCAACTATTCCCCAATCATTCCCCCTCCCCCCATGGTTTCTCTGTTCTGGGTCTACAAAACTGGATCCAATCTTTACAGGCCCAGGGTCCTCTCCTTTCTTCTTCTTGGGAATCATTTGACTTGCTAATTGTGCCTTGAGTATTTAGGGCTTCTGGGCTCATTAATATCCACTTATCAGTGATTGCATTTCATGTGTATTCTTTTGTGATTGGGTTAACTCACTCAGGTTATTTTCCAGGTCTAACCATTTACCTACAAATTGCATGAATTCATTATTTTTAATTGCTGAGTAGTATTCCATTGTATAAATATACCACATTTTCTGTATCCATTCCTCCTTTGAGGGATATTTGGGCTCCTTCCAATTTCTGGCTATTATAAACAAGGCTGCTATAAACATAGTGGAGCATGTGTCTTTATTGTATGCAGGGGAATCCTCTGGGTATATGCCCAGGAGTGGTATGCCAGTGGCTCACGCCTTTAATCCCAGCACTTGGGAGGCAGAGGCAGAGGCAGGCAGATTTCTGAGTTCAAGGCCAGCCTGGTCTACAAAGTGAGTTCTAGAACAGCCAGGGCTACACAGAGAAACCCTGTCTCAAAAAAAAAAAAAAAAAAGGTGTACATGACTACACCCTTTGTCACTTTCAATGGGTGATTTCAATTCTAGTTGAAAGAAAGCTATATTGAATGCATATTTACCTGAGCTCGTAATTTTTGAGCCTTGAAATGTGGAAGTTGCTCTCCTTGGAATATGATAGCTCTTTAATCTTTTTAATTAAAATTCTTTAAAGATGTATTTAGTTTTAGGCTTGTGGGTATTTTGCCTGCCATGTATGCATGTGCAGCACCTGAGTGCCTTGCACCTGAAGAGGCACCAGATCCCCTGGAACTAGACTGGCAAGTCACTCTGTGCTGCAACAAGGGCACTATGAATGAACTGTCAGAACAGCAGAGGCAAGGCCATCTCCCCATCCTGCCTTTGACGATATCCCCAACAGTAAACATTATAAGCACCTTATTTTAAACAAAATTATAAAATCCTGAAAGTGTTTTGTTTTGGGTTTTGCCCTTTTCAGCACTGGTTCCCATGTTGGGATATTAATCTGTGTCCCTGGATTATCCTCAGAAGAGAGGTTTAACTGCTTTCCCCATTACAATAATGTGGTTTTAATAATCTGGCATTCTAAGAAGTTCCCATATTGAATATTTTAGCATAAAAAGTTTAAGAAAAAAATGAGGAGATGCTCCTGGTTCTGTTCTCCACTTCTTCCTTCTGCACTGCTATACACCAGCAGGGATGGATGGAAAGGTCAGGAATGGGTGGGTCAGCAGGGTGTGTGTGTGTGTGTGTGTGTGTGTGTGTGTGTGTGTTTTCTCTGTAGATTTCAGTGTTACAGTTCTTCAGTGTTACATCTCTCTTAGATGATATTCAATGAAACAGCTCTCTCAAATGATAGTCAATAAAACAGCTTGTGCTCATCCACTTTGGAGTGAATCAAGAACTATATAAATGAACCTTGGAGAGTGGAAAGGGACTCTCTTCTTTTTTTTTTTTTTTTTTTTTTTGGAGATAGGGTTTCCCTGTGTAACTCTGGCTGTCCTGGAACTCACTCTGTAGACCAGGCTAGCCTCGAACTCAGAAATCCGCCTGCCTCTGCCTCCCAAGTGCTGGGATTACAGGTGTGTGCCACCACGCCCAGCTGGGACTCTCTTCTTAATGTAAAGTTTCATTGGCTGAGGTTTAAGGTTCTGGGGATACTTCATTTGCATGGGGAGGCTTTCCAGTAAGTTAAACTTATAATTTTTCCAAGGACTATGTGATATTTCTCAGGTAGAAGATTGGGAATCAGGCTCCCCAGATCAGGTGAAGAAGAAGTCCTGCTAAGACAAGGGAGTCTTCCATTTTGTGCTGAGCTCAGGAAAACTATCCAGATATGGTAGATCACAACCTTAGTAGCAAGGTGCAATAGATGCTGTCTAGTTTTAACGTGTGTACTTACCAGTCACGAGGAAACCAGTGACTAGGCAGCAGAGAAGATAATATCTTCACACAGTGTTCCAAAGCAAGTCAATCGATATGAGACAGGTGACCACAGTAATACTTCAGCTGTGACATCCTGAAAAAATACAATCATATGCATTATTCTGACTGAGAATGTCAACCCTAAACATGAGGGGATAACAGAGAAACCAGAAATGATGATGATGATGATGATGATGATGGTGGTGGTGGTGGTGGTGGTGGTCGTGGTGGTGGTGGTCGTGGTGGTATTGGTGGTGGTGAGCCAATAAGAAAGAGAAAATATTCTAACAAAGAAAAAGAAAATTTCTGTATTCTAAAAGGAAGGCTGGGCCCTGACTGACCGTGAGGTAAGCTGAAGACCTAGCCAATCTTGTGCTGGACTGCACACATTTCACACATACACACACACACATCTTTCCAACTGTATTTTCATCAGTATTGACACAAACCCACCAGAATGCCACCTAGTCACTACTCATCACACACAGCTGGAGATCCGACAGCTGGCCGCAGTGTGCCATCCCAGGTCAGGTTCAAGGCTGGAACTTCCATTGGATCTGCTGATTCAGTTGGAATATAGATTGCTGAAGAAGAACTGTTGGATCCATGTTAAATTTCTGAGTGTGAAAATTGATTCTGCTGGCTAATATAAAAAACTCAGGCAACAGCAGATGCTGGTGAAGATGTGGAGAAAGAGTTTTGCTCCATTGCTGGTGGGATTCCAAGCTGGTATAACCACTTGGGAAATCAATCTGGTGTTTCCCCAAAAATTAGAGATAGTTCTACCTGAAGACCGAGCTATACCACTACTTGGCAAATACCCAAAAGATGCTCCAACATGCAATAAGGAAACATGTTCCACTATGTCCAAAGCAGCCTTATTTATAATAGCCAGAAACTAGAAACAACCCAGATATCCCTCAATCGAAAAATAGATTCAGAAAATGTGATACATTTACACAATGGAATACTCATACTATGGTCTGTGAGTTGTATCATAAATATTCTCAGCTTTTGGGCTAATATCCACTTATCAGTGAGTACATGCCATGTATGTCCTTTTGAATCTGGGTTACCTCACTCATGATATTTCCTAGTTCTATCCATTTGCCTACAAAATTTGTGAAGTTGCCATTTTTAATAGCTGATTATACATGGGTGGGTCCATGGCCCCTGCCACATATGTAGCAGAGGACTGACTTATCTGACATCTATCGGAGGGGAGATATTTCGTCCTGTGGAGGCTTGATTCCCCAGCAAAGGGGGATGGTGAAGGGGTGAGGCAGGAGTGCGTGGGTGGATGGGAGAGCTCCCTCTTAGAGACCATGGGGAGTGGGGATGGAGATGGAGAATTGCAGAGGGGAGAGTGGGAAGAAGGACAGCATTTGAAATGTAAGGAATAAAACAATTAATTAAAAAAGAATAAATAAATAAAATTAAAAACCTGATTCTGAAAACACATATTTTTGTTTCAAATAAATATGCATGGAAATATTTAGGACTAAAGGGCCCTGTGTCAGGTGCACATCAAAGAGCAGCAAATGTCAGATTCAACTGACAAAATGTTCGCAGTGTGCAACTGAAGCAGGATTATATACATATCCTCTCTCTGTCTCCGTCTTGTCTCTGCTGCTCTCTGCTCCTGTTAGAAGTCCTTTGTGAACTTAAAAGTTGCAAAACACCCTATAAAGGAAAAGAAACGCCTCACTATAGGCAATCTGCTTTCAAATCAGGACATCCGCATATGCATTTTATTTAATGATGTATCTCCTCCAAGACTGAAAAACCTACCCTCCACCCCCCCACCCCCAAGCCACATGTGGAATACAAAAGGAATTTCGCCATCTGGAATGTTTATCTTCCTTTGGGAATTACATATTTTGGCGGGTTTGGAATTCATGAACTGTGCACCCTGGTGGTTATGTTTTTTATCTGTCTGTGCCACCTGGATCAAAGAGCACTGGGAATCCCACCTGCATGGGGCGGGCATCGCTCCGTGAAACTCAATCCACTGTAATTCACTCTTGAAACACGTGGATAATTACTGTTTATGCTCAAGGACCAAATTTACCACTTCCATTGGGTTTTAAGGCGATGTTAATGAGGTTCTTTTGTGGCCCTGCCACTCATCAGAAGACAGCTCTGGTTTCATCCTTCCTCATTCAGCCGCCTTTTAGTAAGGCTGCACAAGGAATTTGCCTTTTCCATTTTTCTTTTTCTTTTTTTTTTCAGCAAAAGTATTATGTAAAAGGTTTTGAGGAAAAGAAAGAAAGAAAGAAAGGTACAATATGATAAACAGCAATTATGTTAATGCCTTGAACCCTAACCCCAAGTCTCTATTCTCCATTTATTAACCTTTCAGGAGAGAGCATGGCTGTATGCCCAACCACATGCCCTTAAAAATACAGACATTTTGGTGCCATAGTAACAGACCTTATCTCTCCACCCCTTTTCATAATATACATGGGATAACTTTGTATTAGCAGGAAATTACTGCGGTGGTAGTTCTACACTATATCTCAAGCTATGGAAAAACCTCGCTCTTTGGACCAATGGTCTGTTACAGAGATGTGCGGGACTCCACCTCATCTGTTCATTCCTCTGTTAGCATCTCATCTCCAGTGCACGCACAGTTGTTGCGCTCTTCTATGCAAGGATGAAGTCAGTACATTTATACATAAATCTTGGGACACTTTGTGATTTTATATACACCATGAACACTTAGGAAAGCTTGTAGGTTGAAGATAATACATATTTATTAATCTATCTTTTGTTATTTTGCTTTCCAAAAATATTGCACCCTCTATAATGACCTCAATAATGCAGACTGGCCTATCTCAAACAGTGCTGGAACATTAACAATGATCCTGTTATGGTTCCTATATTCTTTTCATAACTGAGAAAGGCTTTTCACTGTGCGACTGCTCAAGATTCGTTGCTGTCAACCTTTAATAACTCTGGGTATTCTCTGATGACCTTGAAAGGAGTACACACATCCCTACTTCTCTAGGAAAGGCCCAGCTACAACGTCTGCATCTCAGTCGCAGACTAAGTTGCCTGAATTTGATTTCAAAACAATAGCATGGCTCCAAACCCTGTGGTCTCTGCAGCATGGGTCTCTCCTGGTCTGCATCAATTAAGGCTGCTTCAAAATCAGTTGTATCTGTCTATCCAACTCCTTCCTGATTCTTGTTCTCACAAAGCCTCCCATAGAGTCAGTTTTCTGGAGAGGATCGCAGTTTCCAGAAGAGGAAGGCTAGAATCCCCTGCCAATGAACGATTTGTATTCTGAAGCAACACTGTTTTCTGAAAGCTGGATTTCCCTTCCACACTGCAGATTCACAGACAGGAGAGATGGCTCTTTCTGGAAGCTGACTTAAAAGTGACCTGGAATTACAGGTTAGGGCAGAGGGTAGATGCCTTTCTTAATTTAGGTTTCCATCTGAAGGATGGCTAAGGTACTTGTCCCACATAAACCAAAGAACCTCCAGGTAACAAGATCTTCTTAGGAGCAAAAAAATAAAAAAAATAAATAAAAATAAAATAAAAAAAAATAAATGAAGGCAGCAGTATAAAAAGCTCGGGTTGTCGATTTTGTGAGTTTTTTGTCTTTTTGTTTTTTTTACCTTCAGGAGTTCATTGGCTTTAGGCAGGCCCAAGCTTTCATTTAAGGAAAGGTTTGTGGGCGTCTGTGGCCTCTGCCCCACATGCCTCTGCACCATGTCTATGACTTGCAAAAACAACCTTGTGGGATACTTATTCAGTCTTTGGTTTCTTGTTCATATCAAATACTGCCAACTTGGCCTTAAATGTGCGCCAGATGCACTATGGTTTTATGAAGTGATACCGTTAGGAAGTCTGGGTTGAGCAAGGCAGGAGGATGTGAGCTGGCTTCTGCTCTTGGAGTGATTCCTGTCACTGATGGCTACAGAGCAAGTGGGGGAGCACAGCGGCTGGCAGGTTTGCTGGGCACCTTGGCAGGTAGTACTTGGCAGGGGATGGCATCAAAACTCCACTGAGTACGGCAGGTTCTCTGGTTTGCTATTTCCCTACCAATGGCCAAGTTTTTAACAGCTATGAGTACATCATCTCTTGCTAGCCTGGGAGAAGCAATGTGAATACCTTGCCATGCTGGGGTCCACACTGCCTCAGAGGTCTGTGGTGGCCTCTTGATAATGCAAGGCTAGGGCCTTTGTCTTTCCAATTAGAATTCCTGCCTGCCCTTGTGGACCCAGAAACTTACTTCGTTTGGATTTGGTATCAGAGGCTCAATGATAGATGCCCCATGCATTAAGAATAAGAATAATGGGAGGAAGGTGGAAGGAAGAGGACCAGAAGAGAAAGCTTATTCAAACTGTATTCAAACTGAAATGTACTCTTTGGAGACTGAAATATGAGGGCAGTTCTTTAGTTCTTTATTCATTTTGTTAGAAACATAGTTTAAGCTCTCTAAGTATACTTTGTTAATATATAAAATATATATGTTCATATATATAAATATATGTTAATATATGTTTATATATATACATTATATGTACTTTCTTTTTCTTCCTTCCTTCCTTTCTCTTTCTTCCTTTCTTCCTTCCTTCCTTTCTTCCTTCCTTCCTTCCTCCCTTTCTTTCTTTCTTTCTTTCTTTCTTTCTTTCTTTCTTTCTTTCTCTTTTCTTCTTTCTTTCTTTCTTTCTTTCTCTTCTTTCTTTCTCTTCTTTTTTCTTTCTTTCTCTTCTTTCTCTTCTTTCTTTCTTTCTTTCTTTCTTTCTTTCTTTCTTTCTCTTCTTTCTTTTTTTCTCTTCTTTTATCTTTCTTTCCTGTCTGCTTGCCTGCCTGCCTGCCTGCAATTCCATGCTCTGTTTCTGACTGTGACCAAAGCTAGTTTCTCTCATGACCAACTGCAAGGTAGTATCTTCAAGCAAGAAATGCTTTTACAGATGTACACTTAGAAATGGAATCAATGTTTTGAATCAATGAAATTCTGAATCTCGAAGATAGGAGGAAAACTTGTCTGCACATGCTTCTAGTCTCTGGGAAGCTCTGTCCATTTTTAGTCTGAAAACTTTGGCCCATTTTGCAACTTCCCAGGGAGAAAAAGTTTGTCCAGCATATTTACTAATACTGAAACTAGTAATGACAAAGAGACAAAGTGGAAGTCGGGATTCTAACTGGGCAGATATTGGTGACAGTATGAACAAGTCTAAATTGAGGGGAAGTAGGAAAGTCAGATGGAGGGAGAGGTAATGGGCTTCTAGAGTTCCTGGAGTTTATCCTTGGGAACTGGTTCAGAAGGCACTGAGACATAAGTCAGGGAAGGAGATGATGTTGGAACAAGAGAAATCTAAGACTCACCACGTGGCAAATCACTCATGGATGCCAGTGAGGAGCTAAGAGCATAAGTATGCAAGTGAAGTGAGTTGAAGGGACACAGAAAAGGAAAAAGAGGAAGAGGGTGAAGAAGAGTCAGGAAACATGGAAAGGAGAACCGGCCATAAAGGCAGAGACAGTGGGGACTGAAAGAGTCTTGCATTACATTTCATACGACAACCCCCTACCTTCTGGGAACTGTTTTCTTTGCATTCCTTTCCCTTCTGTATATGTTCTTACACACCCTTCAAAGGCCAACTTAGGAGCGTTGTATCCTAGAGATGAAGGTTCCTGCCTCAGTGCCCCACCCAGCAAAGCCTCCTAAGAGCTGCTTCTTTCTGTGTGGGATGCTATTGCTGTTATTTCAGGCTCTGTCGTTATCCAAGTAGCACTCTTGCATTGCTACATGTTCTTCAGAGGTGTTCTGGTTGGCTGATTGGCAGTAAGGACCCCACTGCTTTCCTGTCTGCTTCTGCTCATCTCCTTGGGGACTGCCTTCCTGCACTTGGACTTGACCATTTATTCTTATTTTAGCCAATGGAATAGTAGTAATCTTGATTTTAGCTGAGGTGTAAACATGCTTTTGTATTTTGTCTTTCTTAGTCTCCCGTTCATGTTCACAGGAACGTGTCTGGGCTACCTGCTGGAGACAGTGAGGATCCTTGGCACAGAGCCACATCCTCCCAACCAAAGTCTTCCTAGACTAGCCACAGTCATGAGCATTAGGTTCCTGGTGTTTTGTTGCAGGGCAATAGCTGATAATCAGACTCTGTGTCTTCAACAACTTTCAGCTCCAACACAATAACCTCATCCCTGTTTAGTGAGTATTCCACAAATGTATGTTGAACGGAAAAAGCACAGACAAGGTAGGATGAGAATCACATAAATAGACATAGACTCAGAAGCCTAGAACGCAGTGTAAGCATCTTGGCTCCCCTGTCTGCACAAATATCACAATGATGCCCCAACCTTCCCATTAACTTTTACTTCTGAGATCCCCCAAGCTGAGACTACAGGGGTGGCTGTTAAGAATTCCAACATGCGCAGTGTGGTCTGAAATCCACAGGCAAAGCAGCATGGCTTCCTCCTTGGCCAGCTGCCCCACCAGCGGTGAGCAGAGCAGCCCCACCAAAGTGGTAGTGGCGGTGTGGGAGCCCAGCTCTGCTGCCATAAATTACCCAGGGGCAGGAAGGAGCAGCGAGAGTCAGCGGTTTCAGCTACCTAGTAGTTCATTTTTGTTCTTGTTTTTCAGTTAGCAATCTGTAAAATTTATTGCAAAATTAAGCTCTCTGCTCCAGAGTCAATAATATTCCCGGTGCCAGGTGGTGCAATAATTCACAGAAGGAGCAGGAGTTGGAGGGAAGGAGACTGGTTTAGGAAGCTGACTTGCCAGCCCTACTTGTTGCTGCCTATTCCCTGCTGCTAAAGGTCAGGTAAGTAGAGGGCCAGGGTCACAGCCTCCTAATATCCCCGGAGAGCTAGGATTTCTACTGGGTTTGAAACAAAATCTGTTTCTTTTACAGGGTCCATGCCTTGTATCCTACCCACCCCTGTTTCCATTTTGCACACAAAAATTGAAACATTCAAATTCATTCAAATCCTTCCTTCCTTCCTTCCTTCCTTCCTTCCTTCCTTCCTTCCTTCCTTCCTTCCTTCCTTCCTTCCTTCCCTGGTGTGGCTGCCTGTGAGTCTCCTATAGTGCTTTCTAAGATGCTCTTATCTGTCAACCTGAGTTAGGAGGCCCCTGTCATCCAATGTCTTCATTTACATATGTAAATATCAAGTCTTGGTGTTTTTACAGACAGAATGTCTCTGTCTGCTAGATCAGCATCAGAGTTGGGAGTTTGATCTGAATCCCAGGCTATCCACCAACCTCTAGACCCTCCACTCACTCAGCCACTAAAGGACTTCGTTTTCTCACTTTGATCTTTCTCAGCTACATGAGTATCTTCAAGATGCCTCTCCAGGTAGTCTGCCTCCTGTCACTCTGCAGAGTATTCCTTTTGCTCTGATTATGTAAAAGGACTGTCAAGCCCCATTTGTGTTCCAGCTGCAAGAGACAGGGCATTTGTGTTCATTTACCTTTATTTAATTAAGCACAGTGCCAGAAATGCTGCTTTTGGGTTTTCTCTGTGGTCACTTTCTTTACTTACAAAAGGACCTTTGCAAATATGGTTGTATAATTGATATTTTATGGGGTGGGAGGATAGCCCATGCTTGGGAATTACACTGTGCAGGTTAAATGTATAGATTTTGCTTATTCGACATAACCACTTAGCAGAACACAGGTGGACTTTCTTTCCTTTCTTTAAATAAAATAATTCTCAATTCATTTTTTGGTGTTGAAGCTTTCACCTCTAGCTTGAGTCTGGCTTTTCAGCTCTGAATAGAATTGGCTACTTTGATGTTTTCAGAGTCAAGAAAGAATTTTACACCTTTCTGAGTAGCCCTCGACTGCAGGTGAAGAATATATCCCATAGAGAAGGGCCAATCACAGCTCATTGTTCACTGTCTGATTGTCCCCTGGAGCTCCTGATTTCCTAAGTGAATTTTTCTATTGTCTTCATAAAATGAAGATTTAGGATGGCTGCAGATTGTGCTTTAGAGTACTATATCTGACCACAAAGATACAGTCAACAACCATAACCTGAAAGGGATTCTGCAAAGGGCTTGGCCACAGAATTCCTCTCCAGTTCACCCTTGTAAATCATGGCTTTTCAGGGGAGGCGATTCTCTGACATCTGGGAGGGAATGTCAATCCCACCTCCCCAAAGCTGAGGGTTTTATTTTTTTGTTTTTTTGTTTTTTTTCCCCCAGCTATGGGGTGGGGGGTGGGGAGTCAGCAGAGCAGTCTTGAAACCAGACTTTTATAAAGCTTAGTAACCTGACCCAAGGCAAGGGGAGAGGAGCCTGGCTTCAGGCTTCACCAGGACCTTGAATCTCAGCCCAAACTGATTACAACATAAGGAGTTGTGAGTCTTTTCAAGTGTCCTAATTGTGTTAAGTTGTAGATGAGAACCATGAACGACTGTTGTGAAAGTCTCCACCTGGAGTGAACTTTAAATCTAAGCTAATTAAACATCGCTTCTACTCTGAGATTTAGGTCAAAACTCCAGTCAAGGAAGAATTGAAAACAAAACAAAACAAAACAACAACAACAACAACAACAACAACAACAAAACTAAGCATAGTTAAGTCATCAATAAAACAGATACACACTCTTTGATGATGTTTTTTGCTTAGAATAGTTAAATGCCCAAATTGTGCATCATCTACACCTACAATATTACTATTTCTTAAGCAGGTGGTATTCTTCTAAAAATGTTTTTATTTATTCTTTGAAAAAATTCCTGCAATATGTCTTGATCATATTCTTTCCTCTCCTCCAGTACTTCTCAGTCTTCCTCTACTTTCCTATGTACACAACTTTATGTTCTTTCTCTCTTAAAAACAAAATAGCAGCAGCGGCAGCAGCAGCAGCAGCAACAACAAGTTTGATTTGCTGATTTTGTTGACCAGCTAATGCTGAGCATGGGGCCTGCTCTGGACTATGGTTGATATACCTAGTGCCACTGCACTGAAAAAAAACCCTGAGGTTTGCTCTCCAGGACTACCAATTGCAAATATCTTCTTGGCTAGGGATAGGACTTTGTGCCCACTTTCCCTCTTCCCCTAAAGCCAGGTTTGTCTAGCAAGAGCTTACCTAAATTTTGTTCCTGTTGTCACAGTTTCTATGCGTTCATATGTAAATCAGTCCTGTAAGTCTAGAAAATGCTATTTTCCTGCAGCTACCCACCAGCTACAACATTTTTGCACATTCTTCCACATAAGTCTTCTCTGATCCCTGAGGCAAGGGGAGTAATAAAGACTCCCCACTTAAGATTGCAAATCGTTTCACTCTCTGTATATTGTCCAATTGGAGTTTTACCATACATTGCAGGGAAGGGGGGAACTTCCCTGATAAATATTGAGGGATGAAGTGGCCTATTGGACAAGTGATGTCATTAGAAGTTGTTTTATTGCTATATCTCTTTAACAGAATAACAGTAATCAAAACATTGTTAGTTACACCTATAACATTCCTGCCACTGTCGCACCAGTTGTTGTGTCTTGAGGGCTGGTCATTATAAGCTCACAGGGTTTGTAGTTGTGTGAGACTGGTGACTTTTTCTCCTCCAGTAGAGTGTATAGCACCTTCTGGCACTATGAATGCTAGTCTGTAATGGTGAAGCTTCCAGTTGAGTACCAGCTAGATTTCTCTATATTCTGTGATAGTATAATATGTGTTGTCTTCAGCAATATGGCCTTACTGTCATGTTGTAATGGGTGATTAAGAAAATTGGCAATAGTTGGAAATGTTTTAGGGTGGAGTGAGTCTATTAGACCAATGACTCAAAAAGATGCATTTCATTCTTGGTACTGGGGGTTTTCTTTTCTTTAGTAGCATATAATGTTTAGTTGGGATGTTACACCCACTTATATAATAAGTCTAATTAAATTTCTTTTACAAACACACACATACACACAGGAAGCTTCTATCACATTTTGATATGGCTATCTATTACTATGTTAAATTATAGCAGGCAGTTTTGTTCTAATCTGGATACAATGACTAAATTCATCAAGACATAGGAACTTATTTCTACATTTTCTGAGCGTCTAACGTGAACATTACATTGCAAGAACATACTTTACAGAGAACATTAAATATGACTATCAGAGCCCTCCCCAGATGCTATTCAAAATGTCATATTTCCTTAACTCCCTATTGCCATATATAGATGCACTTTATTCGTCTGTTTACTAAGCACCCAAAACATTGTTTTACACCCAGACTCTTAGAAGCCATCATATAATAAAATCAAGAACAAACATAAAATGGCAGCATTTCCTTAGCAAGCCCTCCAGGCACAACCACCAGCTGTCTGTTATTGATTCCACTTGGAACATAGGTACAAGCAAAGCACATTGTTGTGGTAACAGGTATGTATTCTGGAACTAGGCTGCAGAAGCTCAGATTCATGCACTCCTGCTATATGACCTCAGGCAAATGATGTCAACCAGTTGAGCTCAGGTGGTTCACCTATAAAGTGATCATTCCACCCACCTTAGGAGCTGTGGATGAAACAAACCACTGCTCATAAAACCCTTAAAACAGCACCAGGGTACCATCACAACTATGTATGCAAGATTTTTGTTCTCACGAAATCCCTGATTTGTCTAAGAAATCATATAGTTGTGAGGACAATTTATCATTCAGGGAGGATTTGCTTAATTAAATTGATTCAATCTCAACTGGTCTGGCTTCCCTCAAAACCCAGAATTGCTTGCTTATAATTTTGAGGTCTTCTTAAAAAGAACATGCCATGAGCCCTGAATTGTTTACTGTTTGGTATTATTGCTGCTACTTTGTTTTTATTGATCTGTTAATTTTCTTTGCTTGGGCTTATATAAATGCTTTTTATTATTATCATCTGATGAAATAGACTTTAGTTAGAAATGTGTTTAAATGACTCTTCAGTCTGGTATTAGTTTACGTTTCACATTTTCCTTAAAATAGTAAATATTATTATCTAAAAGCCTTATTGAGATATAGTTTTATTTTTATTTACTTATTTTTATTAAAAAATTTAAACAGCATTTTCTGAAACATTTTTTAGTTATATTTTTGTATGTGAATATTTTACATGTATGTATGTCTATGCACCAAACATGTGTGTGCTTGGTGCTCACAGAGACTAGAAGAGGATATTTTCTTGATCTCCTGAAATTGGAGATAATATGGGTGATTATGTGCTGATTATGAGTGATATGTGGCTGCTGGGAACCAAACTGGAGTCCTCTGGAATTGCAGCCAATGTTTTAAACATTGAACCATCAGGATGGCACCTGGGACAAAAATTTAAAGATATACTTGATAGTTCACTTGAATTCTCAGACAGACGTGACTTTCTTGTTTAGGAGCACCTTTCAGGTTGTACTTTAAATGAACACATGAGCAACTTTACTTGGTCATTTTATGACCTTGTTCAACTCGGGCTAGCCACTAACTTGAAGTTTAAAGATAGTGAGAAAGAGTGAAAAGAAGACGGAAGGGGAAGGAAAAAAAAAACAGGGAAAGCCAAAGGCACAAAAGAAAGTGAAATGGATGAGGGAGGGAAGGAAAGAGAAAGTAAAATACAAATGGAAAAGGAAAAAGCAGAAAAGAAAATTAAAGGCTTGGAGTTTGAGGAATATTACCTGCATGACCCAGCTCTGTCTTTCAAAACAAGTGAACGTTGGTCTTGGAGTTTATCTGCCAATACCAGATAGAACCCCAGGCCCTGCCCTCTGACTAGTAGTATTGGGTACGGCACAGAGCAGGGAGGTTTTCCAGCACCTTCCTCCTGAATGTGAACTTTTACATTTTGACTTGAAGCCTTGAGTTTCCCTTTGGGCATGTCTCGGTTCCATCCAAGGGTTCTGACTTGATGTTTATCCACTGTAAGCACTACTGTAATTGTGTTCTGTCCTGATTTTTAAAACCTTTGGTAATTTTACCATTTTAATGCTTGAAAACTGAATTCTCAGAATGCTTGAAGGAAATGCCTAAAGAATTCAGAATAAAGGCTGATTGACCTCTGTCTGATTTTCCTTTTACAACCAAGGCCTCGCAACTTATTACTAGGTAAGAAACACCCAGTCCCTATTGATCATGGCTTAGAAAAAGACTATTTGCATGCACAAGAAAATACAGAAATAAGATCTAAGAATGAATTATTGTGAGCAGGTTTTTATTCTAGTATTGCTTCCCACCTGATAGGCTTTTCTCCTTCCTTTCCTCTGCCTCTGGCCCCTGGGTCACCTTTTCTCAGAATGTAGACAGAAATGACCAGTGGCCAATGGTTTGTCTCCTGGAGAAATGGCAGGTTATGGAATAACATATCTTCTGTTTGTTTCTTGATTTGCTACAGGCTGTTCCAGCTAAAGAGCTAACATAATTTAATGTGGAACACATTTGGATAAAGTCCTCTACCCTGGTCATCTGCATTTGCAGAATCTGCTGATTTGAAAATGTGCATAGCTAATTTATACTTTACACAGCTCCTTTGCTGTTTGCAGCATTGTGAAGAAGATAGCAAGTTCCAGCAGGTGAGAAAGCCAAGGACCACTGCGTGGCTGCTTTCTCTACATGAAAAGATACCCATTCACTCCTGTAGCTGAATAGCCGAGGACAGGTTTTATATTTATAATTGGTTATTTTACTCATAACATTGTATTTTATGGAAGTGGTACTGGGCCTTTGAAATCCTTGCACAGATAATAGTTGTAACAGATTGCCTCGGGGAGGGGTTACGACCTTTTCCTGGAGGCTTCCCTCAATCAAGGTGATCACCAGACTCAGAAGTGGCTGCTTGTGGGCTGGCAGACCTGAGAAGTTATCCTTTTGTCTCTGATTCTCTATTCTTAAATATGGGATTAATGATTATTGCTGTATTTGCTCTGTATGGATTGTAGGGATAAGTGAAATGTGAACTAGAATGTTACAACCAATGTATGAGGCCCCGGTGCTTTGCACAGAGGTTCTTCAGGATGTAGTGTCTTTGGAGAGGTTTATAAAAGCCTGCTGCATTGTTTTTGGTCTCTGTTAGGTTCTGTGAGAGACTTTCTGTAAAAGATTAAACATGGGCTTCCAGCTTA
Source organism: Apodemus agrarius (assembly GCA_964023405.1). Taxonomy (NCBI): domain Eukaryota; kingdom Metazoa; phylum Chordata; class Mammalia; order Rodentia; family Muridae; genus Apodemus; species Apodemus agrarius. The sequence continues at coordinate 46,949,521 of OZ030008.1, read as the reverse complement.
GGATTAGACAACCTATGGGTGGAACCTTCAGAAGGTTAAATGTGGTTATTAGTAGGGCTATGTTCCATACCAAGTGTGGTAAACAGTCTCCAAAACTGGCTTGAATTCCATGCCTTTGTATTCATGCCCTAATGCAGTTCTCACTCCATCATGTAGGCAGGGCCTGTAGTTTGCTCCTCCCCAGCAGAATATAGCAAAGGGATGGCCTATTTGTCACTTCTGTTAAAGTGGCACAATACTTGCCCCTTGGTTATTTCAGACTGTTGACCATCTTTCCTGCTGTGCTAGATGAAGTAAGCTGCTGTTTAAGAAAGTCATATGGGCAAGGAATTAGGAACAATAACTGGTAAGTAGTCCCCAGAAAAGATGCCTTCTGGGAGCCAACAAGGATCTGAATTCTGCCAACTGCTGCATGAGCCCAAAAGGAAATTCTTCAGTAGACAAATCACAGATGAAAGCACAAACTCATCCCTATCTGATCATTCCACCACCACAGAGGGCCTGGCTAACCGTGGCTGACATGAGCATCAGAAATTGAGACACAAAGTGTCTGTCTTTGAAGTAATTTAGCTCATGAAATAATGCAATAATAGATCAGGGATATGTTGGGTACTATAAAAATATTGATCATCTATTTTCTAAGGCATATATTTCAGTTATCAGAAATGACATTTCATACATTAAGTCAATTATTTATGCCCAAGTTAATGATGTAAGATAAATATATAGTTAAGTGAAAATTTGTAACATGCCACATACATTGGTTATAATCTTCTAGTTCACTTACATTCTTTTAACAGGTGGTATATTTGGGAATCAGGTAACCCCGGAAGGAAGGGTGCTTATTAATGAATCCAAAAGAAACAAATTTCAATAAAGCATGGCATAACTCACTTCATTGTGATTCAGTTAATGGAGTTAGCTGGCCATTGGTTGATTGACACTTGCCCAGTAAAGTCTTGTCCTTATGGAATAATTGGTTACACATAAATATATGATTGAAATGGAAGTTTCTGAATATGTCAGGTGATGCAGACTCATGAGGTGTTTTGCTGAGGAGAAGACCTGTGGGAGAACGCATGATGTTTGGAGAGCTTATAAATAGGACTCAGTGGATGGTGACAATGTGCATGCATAGCTAGCTTGGTGATGCTTCTTTGTTGTCACATTTTTGATGACCTTTTCTTCATTGGTAGAGGTAAGGCAGAGAATGTCTCTTGGCATCACTGCTGATTCTGGTCACTCCTGCTGACTCGTGCCCATTTGTTGGAGGCCTGACTGTTTCTGCTGGATAGTGCTACCAGCAGATTTCTGTTTTGTATCCTGACACTACTGAACTTGACTGCTGGTATCCTGACAAGTGGAGATTGGAATTGCCTCAAAGAACTACTTCTAAACAGGTCTACATCCCCTTGTATTTATTGAACACCTATTATATGTCTGGAATTTAAGAAATTAAAATTTTAATTTTATTTGAATATCTCCCTCTTCACTAGAGTGGCATATCAAAGCTTTCAAAGAGGGACTTTAACTTTCTTACCTTTTCTTGGTTCTTTCAAAGTTAGGATCATGGAGGTTTTTATCTAGGACAGCATACTATCCAGCAATAAAAGGAACAAACCAATGATGCGATGTGAAACTGCCTGGACACGTCAGCAGCAGCATCATAATGAATGAAGAAACCAGAGGAAAAGCCACACATTTACATCAGCCCCTTTAAGTAATACTATGAAGTGTTTTATAATAGCAGCTCTCTGAGAGTTGAGGTGCAAAGGCAGCTGGGCTTGACCTAGTTTCATAAAAGTTTGGAAACTGATGGAAGCATCTGCAGTTGTTGCACAGATATTTCGACAAGTTAGCATTTCAGAAATTGTCTCTTCTGTGTCAATAATGATTTGACAATGAATAAAGAATGCTTCCATATCACTTGTGGGCTACTTGAGAAAAATTATGAAGTTAATGGATATATAATCTCCATCTTATCTAATCTGTTATCATTTCTATAGTGAAATTTTACCAAACTGCAAGATGAGGAAATAAAACAGAATCTTTTTGTCTACAACCATAGAAAAGGGTTAATAGTTTGCTCTTATCATGCTGTGTGAAACCATCACAAAGACACGTTGTCTTGGAGAAACAAAGGCATCTCGTGGGCACTTAAAATATTCCTCATGATATTATAAAGTGTCCCACCATCAGAATTTGTCTCTGGTGATTGCTTAAAGAAATGCATGCATGGTGATTTTATAGGTTGCTTATAAGTTAAGATCAAAATCTTTCCCATTCTGCCATGACTGGAGACTCATGGGAAACTACATTATTCATATCCTCTTTTCTTCTACTCAGGAATGTCCTTTGAAAATAGTTTTCACCTGTGATTTGGATATCATGAATATGTGCCCATCATGGTATCACAAACCAGGCAAAGAAAGAGTGGCCATTAGCAACATAGATACTCATCACTATGTGTTAAATTGTATTTGCATTTGTACCAAATTTATGCTACATATTTTTTTCTTTGAACTTGCATGAAATTTTGTAGAAACCTTTTCTGAAGCAATCTATTTGACCACGTGATCTGTGAGACTAATTGAGCTGGGAAATAACTATTGTTAATTATCTAAGTAATTCAGAACCACATTTTCTTCCTTTCTTTCATGGTTTCTTTCTTTCTCTCCTTTGTTATGAGACAATACCTCAGGATTTCTTTTCACCTCAGTTTACTGCAATATTCTAGCTGCTAATCTTTGCTCTATTGAGTTTTTGTTTGTTTGTTTGTTTGTTTGTTTTTGTTTTAGAGACTGCACAGGCAGGCTGTCCTGTAATTGGTCACCGTCTTGTCTCAGCTGCCCAAATGCTCATAGGTAAATGGATCCTAAATTCAAGATGCTTAGACTCGTCACCTTTCCGTGATCTGTACTTGATAAAGTGGTACCTAGTCCAGTTTCTCATGTTGAACCTCTTCTGTCTGGGTCTGATGGGCAAAGGCCCAGCAATGGTCTAGAGCACTCTCCTGCTAGCAGAATGGCCATTATCTTCATCAGAGCAGTCATGGCCGCATGTCAGAGAACCTCGTCTGAACCTGCTGACTGCTTGGTCTTGGCTAACCAGTTAGTCTACTCCTCCACTAGAGAAGCTAATTCTCTGGCTTTCGACATTGATACTTGGCTCTGACAGCTCTTTGTCTCTGGGTGGGGACTTCCTGAGATTCCCTTTTTCAGGTTAATATGTTAATGTGTTGTATTTTTTTGGGTCCTGGTTAGGCAGCTGTGCTGTTGAGGTGTCATAGACAAGCTTACTTGTTATTTCTAGGAGACAGTCTCTCAACAGACTTCTCAGTCTTCTAGCTTTTACAATCTTTCTGCCCCCTCTTTCACAATAGTCCCCAAGCCTAAAGTGGAGGAGTTGTGTTGTGGTTGTATCCACTGGGACTGGGCACTCCGGGTTCATTTGTTCTCTGTATTACAAAAGCTTCTTGTCATGTACCAACAATTTCAACCTTCTTTGAAGCTTTTTATAGAAATATTTTTAAAATTATATATCTGTTGGTATGGGCTCTTAAAATTTTTTCCTAAAAATATTTTTGTATCAGTTAAATCTGTGCTTCTATTTTTATTTTTGTGTATTTTCATTTTTTATTCTCAATTATTATATTCAAGTTTTATTATCTATTGAGGGTCTAAAAAAACAAATAAATTCTACATTTTTCTACTTCCTATAAAACAATAAAATTTATGTACTAAGATACTTTTCTTCTGATTAGGCATTTGTTTGACATTTTTTGTTTATCTTATTATTAAAGATATAGCCAGAATATACCCATGCTTATTGGTCTCTTTTCATGGAAATTTAATAAAATTGTTGCCCAATAGAAGTTGATGATATCGCAGCATTGCTAAAGGCAATTCACACATTGGTCACTGGATGTTGAGAAATCAAGATGGTACTGATCAAGAAACTTATTACTGAAATAAGTTCTAGAACTGCTGAATAGTTCTAGAAAGTGCTCTAGAAAAATCAATAGTTTTACCTGGCTGTGAACTCTATGGGCTAATAATGTCCACCTGGCAACACATACCCACAAGCAATAGTGTGATGAATGTTACAGAGGTAACCAACTACTTTTAGATTGAATTTAAGGCCTGAATTGAATATTATAGAAACATGTTATTGTAAATCTTTACAATAATGTGTAGCTATGGAGTGTGAAAGCTCAACCAATGGACCTACTACTGTTATTTTGCTAAATGAACATAGTATCAAATTTCCTTCTAGAGATGCATTTCTATAACCATAGATTAGCACAGCTCCCAGTCCTCTTCAGGAAGGCTTCTTTGTGCTGTGGGCAAAAGTTAACACAGAGACTCACAACTGGTCAAAATGCAGAGTCTCAGTCTCTGTGGAATGCACAGCCACAGATGGGACATCTATATCACACTCCTCCCCTCATGGTTTAGGAAGCATCATGGCAGATGGAATGGAGAGGTATAAGAGTCAGAGGTTGAAGAGAACTTGACTGAACCAGCAGTGCTAAGCAGAAGAGGGCAGGACCAGTGTACCCATGTGTTCTTAGCAGCCGTGGCTACCTGCAAGGAAGCTGCACAAAATAAAGCCAGTTAACATGCCAGAATTGATGAGGGAAGCACACATGCACTCCCCTGGCTGAGGAGCTATGGGCAGCTGATGACTCCTGGAGAACAGAGAGCCAGTTCTGCTTGATGATGTGGGTCCTGGTTGGAACTCCAGAGCACTAGTGGATACTCCTATACCTATATACACATCGTCAGCACTAATTGAATCAATGTGGTTTGTGTGTGTGTGTGTGTGTGTGTGTGTGTGTGTGTGTGTGTGCAGGGGGGAGGGATATGAATTTTTGAGGAGTAATGGAGAAGAGAATCTAGAAGAATTTATAAGAAGTCACTGTGGAGGTGTGAATATGAATGAAATACATTGACTACATGTATGAAATTCTCAAAGAATATATTTTAAACCATTATCTCTCCCTATCTTTCTGTTCTATAGGTAACCACCTCCCAAGCCAAAACTTGAATCAAAAACCATTTTGAGGCACAGTTTCCTTATAGAGTTGGCTGGCTTTAAATTCATTATCGTTCTGTCCCGACATCTTGACGGTAGGACTTCAGGGCTATCACACATGGCTTTACACACTGAACAAGACTTTAAAGCTTTTTTTTCCTGCCATTTCTTAGACTTAAGTTCTGCCAGTGTTTCTACTGAGAAACACACTTAGGTTACTGGTGGTTGATGGGTAATCCTTTGCTGTGATTTTGTTTTATCTGACACTCCTTTGAGGGCATTGGGTCTAGTTTGTATCTAATTGACAGGCATTTCTCAGTGCTAACCTTAGGAAAGTTCTGGGGAACTTGAGATGACTCGGTACCCTAACTCTTACCACCAACTCCGCCTCAGAAAAACATGTCTGCATTTCTCTCCTACGGTTTCTCTCATATCAGTTTTAATGACCTCATTTTTAAAGTCAACATGTTGCTCCAGTTTTCTTAACCTCAATGTTCTATTTTTTTTACTCTGTTACTCTTCAGCTTCCTTCTGTTCATTCATGTTTCAAGTAACACTTATTTTCTGCCTTCTAGTTGCAATGCCTGCAGTTTTGTAAAAATGCCATCTTATTTTCATAATAATAATAAGAGATGTTATCTCTTGGAATTCTAACCCTTATAGTGCTGTTGTAAAAAAACAGAAGTGGCAAATTGTGCAGATTTTTATAAGATTCAACACAAATATTATGACGCAGTCCTCTCCATCAGGTCTCTCTGACACCATGCATTGTGTATAATAAACTGTTCCCATCCCAAAGTCAAGGACTGTAGATATTCTTTGATTGCACCCATGTTTGTTCATGTGTTCTTGGTACTAATGGTAGAGAGTAGACTTGGATATGTGTCTCCTGTCCATGAGATGAATATTGCTTTCTTCCTACAATCTCTAGGCACTGCTTTGTTTCTTTCGGGACTCCATAAGACATGTGACTCCAACCCATGTCGTCCTTTAGATGCCTTCTGGGACTTCTGAAGCCTGAACATCTTGCAAATTTCCTTTCCATCTTTCTGGCATTTGGGCACACTTCTCTTTCCTTTCATCTTACCAACTCCACCGATGCTTTCCTTAGTAGCAATTCCATTCATCCATCCATGTATATTTTGATATTTTGCCTTCATCAGTATTTTAAAGAGTTGCCTCTTTTATAACTGCTGACTTAATCATTTTAATGAGAAGAAATCATGCTTATAAATTGGGACAATAAGAGCTTTATGTAGATCCAAATAATATGACCCTTTGATGGCAGATAGTGGAAATACTATCCATCAATAATAAAATGGTTTCTTGGGTCATTTTATTGGCAAGGTCAATTACAGTGTGGCTGCTGGGTGAAGTTTAACTGTGGGTGAAGTTTTCCCACAGTTTCTCTCCCCCCATGTCTATGCCTTTCTCAAACATTTTGCTTCCTTAATTTGGCATATTTCTGTGTATAAAGCTATATAGGAATAAAACATTATGGAAACCCTTGAAAATGAATCCTTTTTTTTAAAAAAGATTTTTGTATTAGACATTTTCTTTACATTTCAAATGTTGTCCCCTTTCCTGGTTTCCCCTCCAAAAACCTCCTATCCCCTCCCCCTCTCCCTGCTCACCAACCCTCCCACTCCCACTTCCCTGTCCTGGCATTCCCCTATGCTGGGGCATCAAGCCTTCACAGGACCAAGGGCCTCTTCTCTCACTGATGTCCAATAAGGCCATCCTCTGCTACATGTGCAGCTGAAGCCATGGGTCCCTCCATGTGTACTCTTTGGTTGGTTGTTTAGTACCTGGAAGCTCTGGGGGTACTGCTTGGTTCATATTGTGGTTCCTCCTATGGGGTTGCAAATTCTTTCAGCTCCTTGGGTCCTTTCTCTAGCTCCTCCATTGGGAATCTTGTGCTCAGTCCATTGGTAGTCTGTGAGCATCCATTTCTGTATTTGCCAGGCACTGGCAGAGCCTCTCAGGGGACAGCTATATCAGGCTCCTGTCAGTAAGCACTTGTTGGCATCCACAATAGTGTCTGAGTTTGGTAACTGTATATGGGATGGATCCCCAGTTGGGGCAGTCTCTAAATGGCCTTTCCTTCAGTCTCTACTCTACACTTTGTCTCTGTATCTCCTCCCATGGGTATTTTGATCCCCCTTCTAAGAAGGACCAAAGTATCCACACTTTGGTCTTCCTTCTTCTTGAGCTTCATGTGGTCTGTGAATGTATCTTGGGTATTCTGAGCTTCTGGGCTAATATCCAATTATTAGTGAGTCCATACTATGTGTGTTCTTTTGTGACTGGGTGTCTTCACTCAGGATGATATTTTCTAGTTCCATCCATTTGCCTAAGAATTTCATGAGTTCATTGTTTTTAATAGCTGAGTAGTACTCCATTGTGTAAATGTACTACATTTTCTGTATCAATTCCTCTGTTGAGGGACATATGGGTTCTTTCCAGCTTCTGGCTATTATAAATAATTGAATATGAATCCTAATTTGTGCTCTGCATTTACCCCTCCTGAATTAGTCTTCACCCTGGGGATATAATCCTCAGGTTTACCACTGGGACTGAAACTGGAAACAGTGCTTCCTGATCCACCAGGATGCTACTTAAATAATGGCAGAGGAAGGGGGAAGGTGCTCAGGAGATTTGTACTGCATGTGTGACTTAAACAGAATGTGCTGAAATCACACTGAGTAAAAGCCATATAGGAAGATCTAATTAAATGGTGAAATTCACTCTAGCTTGGTTACTACTGCTGCAGGAATCTCATATCCACTCTCTGATCTCCATTCAAAACTATGAAGTCAAGAACTTTGGCAAGGCCATGGCCCCTGCTGGGACAAATACCTAGGAGGCAGTTTGCACAGGAAAGCTTTCATTCCATTTTACTGGGTGAGGATCGATGTGTCAGTCTTTGGTGTAGAACCTACTTCCCTTCTGAGCAGCCATTCAATTTATCTGTCTCTAATAGTCCTTCCATTTTCATGGTCTCCATCTCACCAGATAAAGTAACAATATAGATCATATTGCCCTTCTGTATTTTAAATTTTTAATTTAGATAATTTACTATGTCTTTAATTTTCATCATTAAATCTAGAAAGCATGATCCCTGAGGAGATTTTTAGCTTGGAAGCTTTTGATGCTTTGGGGTGGGGATATCTTTATCTTTCTGCCTAAATAGAAAACACATATTGTCTAGGATATAAATCAGATTCAGACAATTGTTTCAGGGTAACTCATGTGTGATATAGAGTATGCTAAATAAAATACATTACATAGAAGATGTTAGAATATTCTAGTTGAATGGTAAAATTCAGTCCAGCGTGATCAGAACCTCTGTAGGAACCTCATATCTACTCTCTCATCTCTACTCAAATTACACACCCAGCCTTATCTCTTTCCTCTAATTACACCTCTCTTGACCTGTAAATGATGGGACTACCTGGTTGACCTTCAGAGAACTGGTTTTAAGATTCCCTCCGGTTGGCAAACCTAAGGCTTTGAGCACTTTGTTTGTTTGTTTGTTTTGTTTTGTTTTGTTTTGTTTTGTTTTTTGTCCTTTTTGCTCTAAGCTCCTGGAAGGCAGGGTCAAGGCTTATACCCTTTGAGTTAAAATGTACATAGACTAATATTAAACTAATTTGGCTTGTAAAAATGGTTTATGCTTAAATGTTTATTTATTATTTATGTGGTGTGATTATATAGTGTGCTTTCACTATATAAAGTAGAAGTCATAATATAAAAGAATATACCTTAACTGCATAAACTATATATAACACATGTATTGTACACACACTTATTGCATATATACATATACATCATGCTTGTATAACATTATACATTTATTTACCATATTAGCCAAAAAACAAGCAAAAAATTATGACCAAACAAATATTTCCTTCATGTTCACTAAAAAGTAGCTGACTAAACCTCATTCCTGAGATTCGTTTCCCACTTCAAATTGGAAAGAGATGTATTTTTAGAGGTTTCACAGAGTTCTTTACAATAATCCGTAGCATGTTTTGAGATTGGTCTACTCTTTCTTTCTGTTCCCATAGCAACAGGCTATTGAGTTTCCTTCATCCTAGCTTTTCTTCACTGCCCAACAGAGCTCTCATAAGTTCCCTGAAGTGGCTTCTAGAAAAGTAGGCAGTCACTGGAAGTGTGCCTCCTGGCCCCACGCCCCACCCCTTGTCCCCCTCACCTTGCCCCAGGCAAGTTACAGAGCAAACAGAATGGAATGAGACCACCTAGAGGAGCAAGTAGAACTAAGTATCAGCTTTTCCTATTTGTCTGAATATCAAGATAAGAAACTCCCCTGTTGTAAGCAGTTTGGATGCCAGAAATTAAATCTGAGATGTGAATTTTCTTGAATTCCAAAGTGCTAGAAAACTATGTGTTAATATAAACCAGAGGGAACCACTTAAATAGAAACTGGATGGTTCTCAACTCTGGGTCTATGGGAAATTATTGATGATACATTTAAGCTACATAATCCTAGCAATGTAGGTTCTTATTCAACTTGTTTTATAAAAACTTGCATTAAGGGACAAGCTGGGTTGGTATTCAAATATGTAGGAAGGAACGTTCATGTGAAGTAGATGCTCTCTATGAGGCAAGTGAGGGCAAACCACTGTTTCTTACAGAAGTGCTCTTCCACAATAGACAATAAACCAAAATCAAATAAGGAACTGAACTTAATTCACTGTGCCCTGCCATGGCATTAATCAGAGATATGTATGGCATAATCCAGATATGGAATGGTGATTGTATTTACTCTATTTGTAAGCCACAAGATGAATTCACAAGCTTCATCAGCTACTTGAAAATGTTGATTTGAAACAAGAAGTATGCAGACCTATCATTTTTTTTAAAGACTTAAAGAGTAGGATAGAAATAACAAGGATGCTAATAGGTTTAATAAGTTTGAATGGTCTTAAATGATTTAGTAAGTTTATGTTGGTTGAGTCTTATGGGTGATAGAGGGATCTGTACCTTTGGAAGACTTGGGACATCATTGTATGAGGAGCGCCTTTCAATGACTGGAAAGGCTGTTTGATCAATAAATTAATGTCAATAGGGAGAAAATCAAACCGTTCTGAAATGGGGGAGGAAATCTGTTATCTGTCAAACCATTCTAAAAAGGGAAAGCATTTATCCAGTATTTTCTCCTTGCAAGCACTGTTTATACGGATTAGTCCCCAAAGCCTTATGGTTAATGAGTGTTAGACACAATATTTGCTAGATTCAAGAATCTAGTTTAAATTATCAGAAATCTCAGGGCTGTCTCTGGGTAGGGTTGGCTTCAGATTGAGAGTGTCCAGGCTCAGCTTCTTTCCCCTTCTTATTAGTGAGCTATGGAGCATGTTAAAAACAAAACACCCAACCTGCCTTAAGTCAGAGAATAGTATTCTATTAACGTCCTTAAAGGCAAAATGTCCACTAGGTGTTTATTTGAAACTAAATAGGTGGAAATGTCTGTCTTAGTATTTGTTCTCTCCAGCTTTTTATTGTGTCTTGTTTCTTTAGCTGGTTTTGCCTAGTTTCAAAGCCCTACACTGTCCATCATTGGCTTATAACTGTCTATAGATTTTGTAATTAAAACCTTCCAGAGACATAGCCCAAGCTGACTCACCATTCATCACTTGAAAGGTGAAGCAAGCCAATCCTGACCCGTAAATGGAAGATGCTACCAGACATATAGAAGGCAAGAATAGCCATGGACCAGCCGGTAGGGGGAAGAGGCCCCATGGACACTGTGAAATCTCTTCATGGGCAGCATCTTCAGACTTGTGTAAGCTCATGACATACCTTGATTCTCACTAGCGTTGAAGCCTCTGTTTGGAATTAGCTCAGAACCAGAGCCAAGGAAGGAGCTGTGTAAGCCCTACCTCACATCACGGTATGATGGGGGTTTGTTCAAAGTTATGCCACCTGGAGTTGAGGTCACTTTTAGTTAGTTGTTCTTGGCAAGGAAAAAGTTAGTTCCCATTTTTTTGGTTCTTTCTATTGGGGTGAGGGAAAGGGGGCTAAGAAGATAAGTAGAAACTGGAAAGAACACCCACCTCTTAATCAAAGAAGATATTTTCTGCCAGAATAAAACTAGGATTCTAATGTTTTCATGCGGTGCAGTGAGATCTTCTTACGTTCTCTGTCCCTTGACCCTCTTGAGAGAGGGACAATAACCTTTCTGTCCAAGCAATACCCCTGAGGCATTGAGCTGTTGAGCTGTGATCTCAGGACACTTTATCCTATGACCCTTTCTACTCAGCAAGTGTTTCCTGTCATTAGCACAACCATCACTGGGAAAGTCTCCATAAAGCTTCATGGTAAGACAATCCGTGTGCAGTTTAGATTCTTCAGGACACAGCATGATAGTGTAAACTTCAGAAAGTTGTCCTCCAAGTTTTTATGATATCACAGCACTTCTGTAACATTCTTTTCAACGGTCTTGAAATGCCAGCATAGCTCCTTTGCCACTGGTAGCTGGGTTTCCTAAGTTCCCTTCAAATTTTATGGCTTGACCTCTAAAAAAGAGTGTGTGATGGGGTCTGCAATAAACTTTCTGGAAGATGAGTTGTAAGCAGTCCTCAGGTCCCTGCAGTAGTTCTCCCAGCTCAGCTCACAAGCTGGAGGACTTTTCAAAGAAAAAGTCAACTCTTGACAGCAAGGTCAGAACCAGTAGGAAAGGAAGCATGCAATTGGTCCTGCCAAATCCAATGCAAATCAATGTAAGGAGACAGCCTTTTTGGTTGCTGTATTTTCTCTTGAGTGGACTTATGTTGTCAATGGCTGAAATCCATGAACCACAAAGATAAAATAATGCTAACCAGAGTGCGAAGTAAAGAAAACAAAGATGGCTCCACAATTAGTAGCACTAGTGCTAAGTAACAGCAGATGTGTCCGTGGGGAGGGAAGCATTCCTTGCAATCCATCAGAAACCAAAGTATTCTGACACCACAAGCCACTGTGGTTACCGTGGGCTGGAAGGGTGATGGCTAAGCCCATTGGGTTAGAAAGGTGGGGATGCTGTTGAAGGTGTGCCGATCTTCTTGTGTCATCCTTGCCCGGCTGCACACTTGTGCTGAGTTAACAGAGAGATGCATGCTGTGAAACCGGGTTCTGTAAAGACACGCACTGGCCATGAGTCATTAGTAAGCATGCGGAGCTAATTGGCAGAATACTCATAAAAGATTTTGAAGGGGGGTTAATTACAATTCATTACACCGTAAACTGTCCCCAGGCTATTGTTAAAAATGCAGGAGTTTCAGGGCCCATTATTTTATGATTCATTTTGCCATGTTGTGAAAAACAGACTCTAAATCAAACTACATTTATTATAGGTCAGACCACAAAATCTTTATTGGTTTTTCCAGCATTCCACCCTTGTTATATGAATTCATATGGACTGCACATTTCTGTCAATTGGCAAGAAAGCATGAAATAAAATTTATGATATTTTCTTACCTTATCCTCAGTGCAGCCTTAAAAATCACAAGATCTAATTGCTTCCCCTACTTCCTCGAGTTCATGAGAAAAAAAAAATACCTATTTTCAAATCAGTCCCAAAGTTCTGATGCCTGAAAGCAACTAGAGGGAAATGAAGTCTGTCTTCTGAAGGAAGTCCTTGAAAGAATGTTGCAAGAAGCACCCAGGTGAAATGTTAACTCCTCCCCCACGCACAGCACATGGAATTCCTTTATATTACTTCCTTATATAGTTCGGAGTTCACTGACTTCCAAAGCACTAGTGAATTGTCATCCCTGCCTTTGAGGACATCATTTTAAAAAGCAAGCTGGCAAAATGAAGACAAACAATTGATCCTTTATTTCTTTAAAGAGAGAGAGAGAGAGAGAGAGAGAGAGAGAGAGAGAGAGAGAGAATGAGAAACAACAAACAGCCCCCCACCCCACCCCCCAAACCCAACCCTGACATAATTGTCTGCTTGGTGTTATCTTGGAGAGACTTGGGCAGAATCATTTAAGGTTTCTTAAGTAGTCATCCCATGCCCCTGAATGTCATTGTTGGCCTGATGCATTCAATCCTGCCAATTATCACTTGACACAGCCAGCCTGCTGTACTCATTACTGGGCATGAACAAAGGGCAAAGCCTAGGTACCCTTCCAGTCTCCAGAGCTCAGTAGCTCATCTGAACCTTATCTGAACTATCAAAAGCTTTGACTCTGCAGAAACGCATGTTTGGGGAAAGGGTGGGAATGTATAGTTCAAGGAAGGCTTCAGGGTGGAGTTGAGGAGGGGGGGTGTTGGAAATTGTGCAAGCTAGTTTCCTTGTGAGAGATCTTGTACTTCCTGATTCTGGCTGAGCCAAGAAATACCACAAAAGCCATTCTAGAAACTTCCAAGATCTCAGGAAGACCTTTCTATAAGCATTCTGCCACTTGTGCGTACCTGGGTTTTGTCCAGGGCTAGAGACAGATGCCCTGAGTCAAGGGACTTTCACAGAAAGTACCTGGATACCCAAAGGTTGTCAGTAGAAGTTTATCTCAAATGGTCTGAACTTTGGTTTGACCATGGTCAGTGCATCTTAGCCACTTTAGTTTCAAACAGAAAGAGAAAGGTGGAGGGCCAAATTAGAAATCAGTAACGTAGGGCTAGATATAATGGTACTGAAAAGAACCCTTGCTGCTCTTTCAGAGAACCTGGGTTCAGTTCTCAGTGCCCCACATAGGGGGTTCACAACCACTTGCAATACAGTCTCGGGGAATCTAACTTCCTCCACTGTTCTTTTGTGGGCTCCTGTACACATGTGGTGCATAGACATATTCCCAGACACATGCGCATATCTACACAATCAAATAAAGCTTCAAGAAAGAGAAGTAATGTATGTACTTATTTAATAGGGGACTTTGGGATGGTCAAAGTATTCATGACAGAGCCTGTACAGATGAGGACCTGAAGGACTGCAGAGCTGTCTGGGCACCAGGATAGAAAGGAGAAAGCACTAGTCAGTTTAAGTGAGAGGTGAAAGTGTTTGGAGAACAGGGATTTGGAGCCAATTCTAGATGAATGCAGAGTGTTAAAAAGGGAAGAGAGAGAATTAATATATCCAGGCTGGTGAGGCTGGTGGACAGAAAACACACACAGAAGACTTGTTTTGTTTATTATTTGTTTGCTTGCTTGCTTTGAGCAGCAGTTGATAGTCATTAGAAGTTGAGAAGCGCTAAAACTGGTAGATGCATTTTAAAAGAAGTCACCACAGACTTTAGATTTTGAAGTAAGCCAATGATCTAAAGAGATAATAAGCACGAAGTGCTGAAGATAGTGCAGGGGAAGACACTAGTGCTGTGGTTCTCAACCTTCCTTTAATACAGTCTCATATGCTGTGGTAGCTGCCAACCATAACATCACTTCGTGGCTAATTCATAAATGTGATTTCGCTACTATCATGAATCCTAATATAAATATCTGATATGCAGGATGTCCCCTGTTGGGGTAGCAATATCCAAGTTCAGAACTGGTGTGGTAGAACCTGGTGTGTGCATGGAATTCCCCACCACTTCCTCAGCCAGAGGAAAAACACCTGTCACTTTTGCTCAAGGTGTTTTTCTGAGGCAAAATATAAGGTAAAGAGGGGGAGGAGGAGGGAGGGAGGGAGGAGGGAGAGAGGAGAGAGAGAGAGAGAGAGAGAGAGAGAGAGAGAGAGAGAGAGAGAGAGGTGGTTTCTAATGGCTGAACTGGAAGAAATCAAGAGTTCATTCAAGATGTCTCCTTTATCAGATGGAAGTGTAGTGTGTTCAGGGAGTGACATTCAGAAGTTGCAAATATGTAGATTCTTGATAGCTGTTGTTTCCCAAACTTCTCCTCTGGAGTCAATGTTCTGCTGTGCTGGTTTTGGCTGGCCCTGGTCTTTGGGGCCCCTGCTTATAAACAAATACCCTCACCTTTGGTCAAGAGACCATGGTTGGCGTTTGAGTGACATTGCCCCTGTAGACCAGCTGTTCTCAACCCTCCCAACGCTGAGGCCTTTTAGTACAGTTCCTCCTGCTGCGGTGATCCCACAAAAGGAACATTATTTTGTTGCTACCTCCTGACAGTAGTCTTGCCGCTGTCGTGAATTGTGATGGAGATATCTGATATGCAGGATGTCTAATGCTCAACCTCTGTGAAGCAACCAATCCGAAGGTGTCCTGACAGGGAATGCTGCACACCAACATCCTGATGGTTTGGGAAGAGGTGGTGTTGACATGGGGACTGGCAGATGATGCAGCCTGTGCTAAGGGAGGAGACAGTGTTCCCAAGCGCCGGGACTGTGGAACTGTCTCTTTGTCAACAACAAAGATGGCAAGGTTCTCTTCTCTGCCTCCTTCTCTGTCCAAAGGTTGTCTCCATTAGCAACGATCAGTATCGTTTCCCCCTCCATAAACTCTTCTTCTGACCATGAAGGCTTTAGGTACTACCCATGCTTGTTCCCTGCTGGGAATGCCTCAGTTAAATGGACAGAGAAAGCTGTGGATTGCTGAGCCAAGCTCAGAGAGCAGCTGGTGTGAAAGCCAAGCAGGGCAGAGCTTATGATTGCTCTGGCTTGTAGGGCTGGAGCCAGGCACCTGTCAAGTGCAGTCTCTCCAACTTCCCTGTGCCCCACTCCACTGTGTGCCTGCTCTGAGAATGCCAGTGGACTCTGTGGCCTTCTTTCCTCTGTGCAGCCAGCTGCCAGCATACCTCCTCCCACCACTGTCTTCAGCAAATATTTTGATCACCAAGCAAATTCCTCTCTTCCTCCCCCCCCCTTCTTTCCTCTCCTTTCCACTCTGCTCCTCCTTCTCTCAGGGAGAAGAAACTGTGGCCTAAAAGAGAAAATGAACATGTCCCTAGTTTCTCCCAGAATAAGGCTTAAGAGCCAAGCGATCTTGAATGTATTAAAGAGGGAAAAGATTCGAATACGTGTAGTGCCCTGTCATTTGGGTCCCCAAAGGACTTGACAGCATCCATCAGAAGCTAATAGGTTAGCGAACACTCTACAGAGTCAGTTGTTGATATTCTGGCTCCAGATTGCCATAAGAACCTGGATATTGCTTATCCCCAAAGAAGAGTGAAGTCGTGTCATTTGGAGGAAAACAGATAGAAAAAAAAAAAAAAGCTCATCATGTTATAGGAAATAAAGCAATTTTTAAAGAAAAGTAGCCATGTTCCCTCTCATCAGTGGGATCTGCTGTGGTAGGGTGCACAAACAATAAAAATAAAAGAGGTGCTATTGAAGAAGAACATGGGACCCCAAAGATGGGGGGGATAAGAAAGTAATGGGGGTGAATATAACTAAAAATTTATACATATAAATATATATAATATGTATATATGTGTGTGTATAAAAACACCACAAAGGATGCCATTACTAGGTATTATTAACATATACTAATAAAGAAAGTAAATAAAAAAGAGAGAATATTGAAAAACTTATCTAATACCTATAGCCATGAACCTAGTTCTCAGCCTACAAGCTATATTTATCTGCTGATCCTTGGGCTCTGGGCATATGTTCATGTTTGGGAGCCAAAGGCCCTAAGTTCAAATTAGTCCATGAACTCAAACAAACCTTCATTAAAGTTTCTTTGCTTTCTTTCAGTTTTTATTTTAGATTTTCTTTCTTTCCTAAAAGGACACGTTAGCTACTTCTAAAGAGCCATGGTTTCCACGGAGCTGGCCCCAATTCTTGGGAGCACATGCCTGTGAACCAAGCAAACCTGTTTCAAACCAATTACTCTGTCCTTCCTGAAGGAAACACACACACGGGGCTTGTTTGCAAAGACCTGCAGTGTGATGCCAGCCACGTTGCAGCCCAGCACATTCCTTTCTTTACCGCAGAAAGCCTGAGTGCATTTGCTGTTGTTCGTCTCAACAGCCCCTTGGAACCACCTGCCCATTTAGAAATCATCGCTCCTCTCTGAGTACCCGATCACAGTCCAGCGTATTCTCAGGGAAAATCAAACAAGAACTGCTGAGCCTGGAATCCATGATTAAGGTGCTTGGCTAAGTAAAGAACTGTGTACTTTCCCAACTGGTCAGCTGTGCCCCGGATATCCAAAGCAAGATGCTACATGACTCACGCTGGCTTGGTCGTCGCTCTAATACTGGTTTTATAGATGGATTTAGGGCTAAAGAGTACAGCTAAATCAGAAGCAGCAGAGAGGGACTGTGGAGAGAAAGGAGAGTGAAGGGAATTTCCATTAGGGCTTTTCAGGAGCTGAAACCCATTCTACCTTTGTCGATGTATGACTGTGGTTTGCTGGGATGGAGATCAAAGGCATCACTGTGGGCAGAAGAGTCATGACAAACATGCTGCTGCGTCTGCTGAAGCCTAGCATTAGCCCCTCTCTTAGGCTGCTGTCTAGACTGAAAGTGGGTGCTCATACTAGATTCAGCTGTGCTCCAGATAGGCAGGGTGCTCCCTCTTGATGAGGGAAGGCAGTGACACAACCCTTTCTCATACCCAAATGGAAGCCCATGGAGAGCTGACAGTAAGGCACAACATAGCTCTTGCCCTGATCATTTATGGGAAATGAGGAGTTTAGAATCACCAGAGGTAGGTTCTTGAGAGCAATGAACTGTTTGGAAGAAAATCTGGTCACCTGGATAGGCATCTCGCAGTCTCTGCTCTAGAAGCTTTGGAGAGCCATTCCTAAGCTCCTTAAAATGGTGTGTACTTGTGGGTCTGAGACACTTAGAGATACAACTGATATTCTCTGATAGCAGCTAGTGAGGTTCTTCTTTATGAGCTGTATGTGTTCTGTTTAATGACTTGAAGCTTCAGCTCAACCACAACTCATGGAGGTGAGGGAGTATTCCAACCTCCAGACCGCTGTGTAGATGTTCACAAGCACTGCTTAATCTCTCTGAGAACACAAAATATGAGAAAGGAGGAAGGTAGACGCTCATGACACTCCATCTTAGTCGCTGTTCAATTGCTGTACTAGAACATCATGTGCAGAACAACTTACAAAAGAGTGTAATTTGGAGTTTAACAGTTTCAGCCCTTAGAGTCTATGATAGTGGGGCAGAGGTTCCACAGCAGGAACATATTTTAGTCTGAAAGTTAGAGGCAGAGGCAAAGAGAGAGAAAGACAGACAGACAGAGAGAAGGGGAGAGGGGGAGGGGAGGGGGAAAGAGAGGGAAAGAGGGAGGGGGAGGGGGGAGGAAAAGGGGGAGGGGGAGGGAGAGAGGGAGGGGGAGGGGGAAGGAAGAGGGGGAGGGGGAGGGAGAGAGGGAGGGGGAGGGGAGAGGAAGAGGGGGAGGGGGAGGGGAGAGGAAGAGGGGGAGGGGGAGGGGAGGGGGAGGGGGAGGGAGAGGGAGAGGGAAAGCCCACCATACCTCCTCCACCAAGGCCACACCTCTTAATCTTTCCCAAACAATTCCACCAACTGGGAACCAAGTATTCAATGGGAGCATTCTCATCCAAACCATCAGACATTCCCCAAAAGTTTTGGTTGCAGGCATCCAACTCACAAGGTCTGGTCTTCTCATTTAACCAGGGAGGTGTTTCAATGCACACTTAGTGCGGGAGCTAAAAGGCCTACAAGACATTAGAGAGATTTCAGGCTTGTTTCTGGAGATAACTTGCATCATTTGAAGAGAATCTCACCTCCCTTTTCTGGAACCTGTTTTAAATTGAGACTAACTGGTTGGGTCAGGTAATAGTATGCTAGCCCCCAAGTATCCATACTAATATGAACAGCACAGAGTAATTTAAAGCCTTAAAAGATGGTTACAGTTATGTTGGGCAAATGGTCATGATATAGTCCTAAATAATTGTCAAATGCAAGGCTCGATACTGACTTTAAAGCTTTGAAAAATGATGTGTAAGGGGATACAGGTCACATAGCTGTAAATGGAGAATCTAGGAGCTCGTCAGAACAGACAACCTGAAGCCCATCATGCAGCCACAGAGCTGGACCATACAATGGGATAATCCAAAAAGGTTACCCATTTCTTAGGACCCTTCTACTGCTGATCTAGCATGCCATGAACATGTTTCCAAAACCCATATTAAATCAACTAAGTAACAAAACTTAAGATTGAACAGCTGGGCGTTAAGAGTGGTGGCAGAGAAGAGTCCATTATTGGATTGTTAACTTCTATGAAATTTGTCATCTAGGGGTTGGTGATCTCATAGGCACTTTGTTGAAGCACATGACTAAATTTAGAAAAAATAGGTGCTTTGGTATAAGGCAAGTCATTCTGAATGTGTGTTAGTATTATCAAACCAGGTCGACAAAGATTTTCAATCTTTCTTCCCAGGACTAGAATGTTAGGACAGAATTGTTACTGTTCTTGTCAACCTGAAGCAATATGGCTCAGGTTCATTTCCTTACATAGTGTTTTGTGTCAGGTAATAAATAATGCTCACGGGGCCCAGAAGGTTCTATAGCATTGGTTTTCTAGGAGAGCTTCCATAGACAATATATGAGAAGCCCCACTTTGCCAATATAATTCACAGCCAAGTTTTAATGTCATATGCAATCTTCATATTCAAAAGAGTAGGATTATATTTTGGACTCGGAGAGTTTTCTCATATGTTTGGTTTATATGGAGGCTGAACAGGCAATGCACTATTTTGAACTGGTCATCTTTGTGCTTAAGATTTGTAGAGGGACAACTTTTTGTTTTGTTTTGTTTTTGTTTTTGTTTTTTCGAGACAGGGTTTCTCTGTGTAGCCCTGGCTGTCCTGGAACTCACTTTGTAGACCAGGCTGGCCTTGAACTCAGAAATCTGCCTGCCTCTGCCTCCCAAGTGCTGGGATTACAGGCATGCGCCACTACTGCCGGGCATGAGGGACAACTTTTAACTGACTAGCTACACTGGGACACAAGTCAGTTAAGGAGCTCATCGTCTTTAGAAATGGCCTGGATTCTGTTTGTTTAACAACACTCAGCTTTTGCCCATAGGAATCCTAAGATCCGGCTAAATAATTCTTGTTCAAAAAGGACAGTTACTACTATTAATGATTAAAGGCTAAAGATAACCACTAACTTGGCATCTCTATTTAAAAGAGAAGCAGAAACCCAAGTCAAAATGCTAAGGCAGGAGGCTGTTCTCTAGTGTCTCCCACGGCTCAAGTCAGTGATGTCAGAATTCCTACTTTGGGTACATGTTTACATTTTCTTTGACAGGTTTAAACTAAATAGTAAGAACGCAGGTCATCAATTATGTGGTAAGTATGTGTTTGAATATCCTGTCAGAAGCAGGCAGAAAGGACCCCTCATGAAGGGTCACCAGTGGGAGCTTCAGCGAGACTGACTTTCCCGCGTACAATACTATGAAGGTGCTAAGGAGGGTAAACAGGATTCTCTTCCTCTTTCAAGATTCCTTCCCTTATGGGTGAGATGATGTCCATGAACTGTATGATCCCACATGCTTTCTAGTGAAATGACTAAAGCAAAGGCTTGTGCCCTTCAGACTGGCCTACAGTGCTTACCCACGATCTGATCCTTCTTCCACCATGACTCGTCTCCTCAGAACACACAACCTGATGGTAATCTGGGGAGAGGAAGGAAGTCACAAGAGGAAACATAGTAGACTGTAGGTTTGTCAGTAGTTATCTTAGGAGGATTCGGACATTTGGTAGAGCTTCATTCATCCTCAGAACAATCTCCACGGAAGGCGATCTTGAAAAAAAAAAAGTTTTGAGGTGGTGGTCTAGAAGTGTCTTTGTCTTAGGAAATTAAAAAAAACAACCTAAAGAACAATAAATTAACTCAGAAAAATAATCAGCAACTCAAGAAACGGGATTAGAAGAAACTAAGCCTGAAAAGAAAGATGGAGGATTGGTTTTCCCCCATCCCATGCTTTTTGTATCTTTTTATTATTCTGGGTATTCATAAGAAATAGTGGTACATGGAAGCATAACTATTACTTGATAATAATTTTTTATGCAATAGTTTAAGGTGCAAGTAAAAGAAAACCCTCAAAGAGAAACAGGTAGATTTTGATTGGCCAAATGTAGACACTTGCTCCCAAGCACGGGTCTCCCAGCAAGATGTCTGGCTTCTGTAGGGTGACATGGACTGGTTATTTGTTCCAGCTGCCATCTCCACTGACCTTGGGTGAATAGTAGGTCTGTGTTTTCCAAATTTTATGATCAGTATCAACTGGAAGCTATTTGTCTAGGATTGGTAGCCCTACTTACCCTGCAGGAGGTTTTGATGTTTTGGTTTTTTTTTTTTTCATCCCTAATGGGGGGATGTAAAACCCCCTTGACCTGTAAAACCATGAGCTTCCCAGGTAGTAGCATTAGCCCTGGGGGACTGCAGACCAGTGACACAGCTGCCACCCATGGTTTAGCTTTCTTCTTTCCTCAGTTGATTGATTGTCTATACCCAGAAATCATTTTGAAGATTAATATAAATCAATATCTACTTCTTTCTTGATCTGCCTAACCGATGGCTTATTCTGTCCTCCTTGTGGATTGTAAGTGAAACATGAAAATGTTCTGCTAGAATTATGTCTTAAAAGTTTTCAGTTATAATCAGAAGGTTCCATGTCCTATTCTATCTCAATTGTTTGGGAATTTTCCAGCCATAAAGAAACCAGTTTCTTCCAGGTTTTGCCTGGTTGTTGAGTTCAGAAAAGAGGATGCTTCTGAAACCTCTGAGTTTTAAACATTCGTGAACTCATCTCCCTTCTTTGTCTCTGCATTCCAAATATATAGTGTGCACCTGTTCCTTGGGGGAATTCATAGACTTGTGTAAGTTAGATTTTAAAAAATTTTCAGTTTTTTTTTTCAGTCAGATAGCACATGGGTGTGCATAGCTTAGAAAAAGTGGGCGTATATGGGCAAGGGAAGGTTGTCTTTAGAAAGAAGGAAAACCCCAAGGTTTAGATGGTTTAGATGATGGGTAAAGACTCAGTCATCATGTTCACAGCCAGAGCACCGATACACTGATTGCTTAAAACCAAGCTGTGTTTGTGGGAAGAGCTGGGGATATAGAAGGGACTTCATTATGAAGGACATTGAATGTTTTCTCATAGTTTTGGATTTTACACTGAAGCAATGAGACTCCCATAAGCGACTTGAATATGAGAGAAATACAAGAAGATAAACATGTGCAGAAGAAAATTTCCATTATTGTTGGGGGGGTGAGGTCATCTGACTGAAATTTGTCAGAGTGAAGGAAGCAGGAAGGATCTGAATAAGGTTATAGCAGAAAGACCCCAAGAAAGGAGACAAGGTAAAACAAGACAGGAGAAGTAAATGTCCTTGTGAGACACGTGTGTGTGTGTGTGTGTGTGTGTGTGTGTGTGTTTATGTGCATGGGTATTCATGTATGTGTGTGCCCGAGCTTGTACAGGTGTGTGTATATGTGAACATGTGTAAGCCTGTGAGTGTGTAAGTGTGTGAGTGTGTGGGCATGTGTGTGTGAACCTGAGTATGTGGGCATATATGTGAGCCTGTGAGCGTGTGAGTGTGTGAGCATGTGTGTGAACCTATGAGTGTGTGAGCATGTGAGTGTGTGAGATGAGATATAGGGTAAGGAATAATAGAAAGTTCTCACATTTCAAACCCTGACCACCTAGAGAATCGATGCTATTATTTACCAAACTAACCAAATATTTGATTCTTATTCAATTTTCTGTAATAGCCAAAGAGAGCATAGACAGTATTGTTGTGAGAAGATCCAGGTCCAAACACACCAGCAAATGGTGGTTTTCTTTTCATTCTTTTTTTTTTTCTTTTTTCAAATTCTTATCAAGGCTGAAAAATCTTCTAAGCACACATGAAAGAAACAACAGGGCCAAGACTACTTTGAACTTAGTGCACATGATTCCTTTTATATAAGATGTGCTTGACAAACATTAATTAAGTCTCCCTACTCCTCTTTGAAGTAGTTCAGGAAATATGTACAGGTGGGTAAACTGAGGCCTCAGGAACTAGAAGCAGAGCCTGAGGACATAGGAGGGCAGGTGCACCATTTGCACAGACCCTCATATGAGGCCCCTGCTTTCTCTGATGAGGCCAGATGTAGATGCTTGTTTCTATGCAAAGGTCTTCCGCACACTCTGGAAACCAGGTAAGATGAGGCAGGCTGAGCGATCTTCCCTGACCTGGCAGCCAGTGGCCTTGGGCTTCATGGGTTATTCCAAACCCATAATGCAGACCCATCGCCCATCTCCTTGTTATATTCCTTTCAATATCCCTAAAATTCCCTCACCACAAGGAGAGGCAGAAGACCAGAGTCCTTACATTAAGAGCTAAGGAATTAACACTAGTTTCTGTTGTTACTCCCTTTTCTTTCTTGAGCATGCTTTTCTTTGGTTTAACCCTCAAACAGTGCCAGTGAGTACATGGAGGATTTGAGTGTGATGTAGACTCATCAGCAAGTTTGCTCAAGGACACGGGCTTTCAAGAATGAAAATGACCCTTCCTATTTACTCTGACACTACTGGGTTGATCTGTCATTGAACATGGCTATCTTGGGAAGGGTCATGTAGAACCACTCCCTAACGATGGTGATGTCTGAATCTATGTACTACACCAAACTACTTCTGTTTGTTAAACTATATGCATCCATACAAGACCCATTGTATTTACCATCTAACTATACAGTCATGACTGTCACCCCCACTAGTTATACTATATATGCGTATATATAACCTATGATAATGAAAATGTTAGACACTACAATAATACAAGATAGACAAAGTCCTTGTGTACAGGAATCTTCCCAGTACAGAGGGAGACATAAAATAAACAAATGTAAGAACAAGATCAGTTCAAAAATTACTTCAATGTTTCTCAACCTGTGGGCTATGACCCTATAGTGGTCACATATCAGATATTTACATTACGATCCATAACAGTAGCAACACTATAGCAATGACATAGCAATGAAAACAATTTTATGAATGGGAGTCACCATAACAGGAGGAACTGCATTGAAGGGTCACAGCATTAGGAAGGTTGAGAAGCACTGCACTAGATGCTTTGGGCATGAAGGGTCAGAGGCCAAGTGCAGCCCAGATGAGCACACGCACTTGTGCTGTTGAAGCTGATGACAGATGTCAAGCGCCTTCTCTTACCCAGTGGCAGAACCATACTCATCCTAGAAGCTGCTCAGGTCATTAGCAATGCAGCAGGGCAGAGAAGATTAGTAGGAGACCCGCTCAGAACTTACAGCATGTCATTAAGGACTACTGTCACAGGATAATCAGTTTTCTTTCCAACCAAGAGAGTGAGATAATTAAAAACAATTGCTCAGAAGATACCGTACTTTTGGAAAGGAACATGTGAGGACAGGCTTCACAGAGTTGCCTCTGATGGCCACAAGTGTCCTGTGGCACATGCTCTCCCCTCCCTCCCCCCCCCCCGCATGCAAACACACAACAATAAAAAAGGATTTTGAAAATTAATTACTAATTGAATTAAGCACAAGAACAAGTCATTTCTTAATGACTTCGTGTTATATTTCTGATTTATACATTGCAGACTGGGCAAGGCACTGGAGCGAGAAGGTCACCTGTGGTTAGGCTTTGTTGGGATGGTAGAGTTGGGCCATGCTTCCTATCTGTCTGCCACTGTACCATCATGCCATGCAAGACTCAAAGAGCTGACATCATCCTGCTCCAAAGGTCTACAGAAACATCATCCACAGGGACCTTCCACTTCAGTGGCACCAGGGCTTAACCTCAAGCAGCTAAGCCTGCAGGACAGATGCCTTTGCCCACTGATCATCCCTCTAGCCCCTCTTTTAAGGAGAATCATTCTGTCTTAAACTCCTGGTTTGCAAGCCTTTATGTGAATTCTGTATTCACATTTTTAAGCATTCAGTTGTTATAGGAATTGGAGGCAAAGATTGTGTAATTGTATAAAAAATACTAAATTTCTTTATTCTAAAAAAAAGAAAAAAAGAAAGGAACATGTGGAACTAGTGAGATCAGAAACAGTAAGCGTTCCACAGAACACACCAATGGCATTCAGTGACTACTTCTCACCTCCTCTCTTGTTTTTGTTCTTCTGACTCCATTATCTGCTTTTTTTTTAAATTAGAATTTCTTTTTCTTAGAAACATTTCTTAAAGGAATCATGGACTACAATCATACCTAGTCGCCTTGCTGAATGTAGTAGACCCTTGAAAAATCTTATTCCTGGCTAAAATCTCTAAGTGATCCATTCAAGCCAGCGGCATCTAGACATTTTGTTCATTAGTTTGGCAAAGCACTGATTTTCAGTTTTATTTACTGCATTTTTCCTTCCCTCTGTGATTTAACTCTCCCAAACATAGGGGCGGCTGCATGAAAGGGCCTGTATCATAAACGCTTCTGAGGGCTTTCGTGATTTATACATATAGCCTTCATGATTCATGCCTTGAGTGGCCATGTTAGTGGATTATTTTTATTAAATTTTTGATTTATGTGAAATAGATAAATACACGGATCATTCAGAACAAGGGTGTCTGTGTCTGGGGTTAGAGAGGCAAAGGACCGACAGGGATTTGGATGTATGAATAACTCCCTCTTGGTCCTAATGGGATTTGCACAGGAAGACTCCTGTATTCCATGATACAATCTACCTTCACTCTCACATGTGGTTAGCTGTATGGTATTGGTATCATAACTAATTTCCTAGCATGTTAAATCAATACCTGTTTTAGATGTCTCCCCTTAAGGCATGAAACATAAAAGAATGTGTCTGTTTTCGTCTACCCTTTCCCATGTTGCATTTCCAAGTTACCTTGGCATCCTTGTGTGTCTTATCTCTCTTTGAATTGTGACTCATTTCAAAGCTGCATGTGTTTCTTAGTGCTTTGAACAATATCCCAATTCAATTAGAATTTTCCTTTTTCACAGTGGCATCGTTTCATAGAAGGCAGGACCATTTTCAAGTTCTCTCCCAGCTGCAGAAAGGAACTTTCACCCCACTCCATGGAGTGAGGTTGTGTGAGGAAGTGTTCATGTTTCAAATAACCAAACCAATAAGTCTTATTTCTCTGCTTATTACAATCAAGGGAACAAGCATGCTAATAAAATTGTATTCAGCAGTTCCTCTATAAACTCCCTCCCCCATTTTAGTTCCACCTAGTATAATAGAAAATGTAATATACTTTGGAGGCATGTTTAATAAAACCTTTTCAGATGGATCTATGTGGCAACACAACTCATTTACAGTTTCCTATTAATTTACCTTTATAGAGGTCTTAGTCTCTCTTATCTCATAGGGTAAAAAAGTCAGTACGTTCACAGCTCCATACATTTTTGTTTTAATCCACCCTTTTCTTAGTGTTTCTGTTAGGAACGAAGGTAGAGTGGCAGTGAGTTTAGCCCTATAGTCTGTGATCTCATGCTTTGCACTGGTCTTATAGTGCCCTGATTTTTATTATAAGGCCCTAGGTTAATTGTTTTATTTACAAAGACTAAATAGTCCAAGAGGCTCTTTTGTGATTTGTCTTTATTAAAATAGCTACAAGGCTGTTCTAAGTTATCCATGGGGTGAAATGGGTATTCACTCAAAGTGGTTTCTTTTATGTGTAAGGTGATTCTGGAATAGAAACTTGCAGGATGTAACACGTGAGTGTGGGAGACGGGACAGTCCAACTGAAGGATAGCCGCTTTCATTAGTTGGCTTAAGCCCACTGGTAACATTTTTATCAATACCCTTCTATTCCTAAAGAGAAGGGCATAGTCTGAGAGAGAGAAATGAGATTTATCCAGGAGTTCTGCTCTCAGCTCGTCATAGTGGGACTTGATTTTCACAAAGGTATCACCTGATCTATTTGACTAAAGGGCATGCTTTATCCTGGTCTTAAGATCTTAGACTTGGGGGTTCCTTATGATGACAGAGTCAAAATAGAGGAGCAATAAGACCAAACCAATCTATGCAATTGGAGGTTCCAGATAACCCCATCCTTGTTTCTGGCATTGAGTACAAAATGGAAGGGGCATTGGGTTGTTTAAGAATTTTAAGAATTTGAAGATGGCAACAGTAGAGCATTACGTCATACACAGGGTCCTTGTGTGGCTTTACAGGTCTCCCAATCATGAAGCTGTACAGCCCTCATAAGCCTCTGGAGATGAGCGAGCTGGCATGGCTAAAAAAAAAAAAAGAAATTTGTTAAAGGTCAGCTAGGTGCTGGTTGTTGTTCTGCATGTATGGGTGGCTGCTGTTCTCCCTTCATGCAGAAGGCTGAGGTTAATAATTGATAAAAATTCATAATAATATCATCTTGGAAGCACTACCAGCTGTTTGCTATAAACTTACTTCTCTAGATTCCCTATTTCAAAAA
The DNA here is from genome assembly GCA_964023405.1 of Apodemus agrarius. Classification (NCBI taxonomy): domain Eukaryota; kingdom Metazoa; phylum Chordata; class Mammalia; order Rodentia; family Muridae; genus Apodemus; species Apodemus agrarius. The sequence goes on along the minus strand of OZ030008.1, from coordinate 46,922,242 downwards.
GAACAACTTAAAATTTATCTCTAAGGTGTCCAAGAATTGAATTTAATAATCCTAACGTCATTACAAAAGCAAGACAAAACTTTTCATAAGCTTGCATCATGGTTTTCAAGTGGTCTCTTGGAAAGTTTTGGGAGTAAAGAGATTCTTAGAATAATCAATCATTAATGTTTTTCTCTAATAATGGTGTCCTGCTTGCTTTTTTTTTGTCAAATTGTCACAAGCTAGAGATATCTGGGACCAAGGAACCTCAATGGAGAAAATGACTCTCTCCTTCAAACTGCCTGTAGGGCATTTTCTTGATTAATGATTGATGAGGGAGGGCTCAGCTCACTGTGAGTGGTGACACACCTCAGCAGGTGGTCCTCAGCTGTATAAGAAAGCAGGTTGACCAAGCCAAGGTGATCAAACCAGTAAGTAGCACTTAGACTCCAGAGAGTCAAATAACCCTATTCAAAATGGGTACAGAGCTAAACAGGAATTCTCAACTGAGGAAACTTGAATGGCTCTGAAGCACCTAAAGAAATGTTAAACATCCTTAGTTATCAGGGAAATGCAAATCAAAACAACACTGAGATTCCACCTCACACTGGTCAGAATGGCTAAGATGAAAAACTCAAGGGACAGCAGATGCTGGAGAGGATGTGGGGAAAGAGGAACACTTCTTCATTGTTGGTGGGATTGCAAGCTGGTAAAACCACTCCGGAAATCAGTTTGGCGATTCCTCAAAAAAATGAGACATGGTACTACCTCAGGAGCCAGCTATACCACTCCTGGGCATATATAAACCCAGAAGATGCTCCAACATGCAATAAGGACACATGCTCCACTATGTTCATAGCAGCCTTATTTATAATAGCCAGAAGCTGGAAAGAACCCAGGTGTCCTTCAACAGAGGAATGGATACAGTCTGTGCTTTAGTTCTTGACTCCAGATTCCTGCCTCTGAGTTCCTACCCTGGCTTTCCTTAATGATGGATGAATTGCAACCAGTAAGCCAAATAATTTTTTTCCTCATCAGGCTTCTTTTGCTCATGACCAGTCTAGACCAGCTAACCTTTGCATTGCCACTTGTGTGTGGCAATGGATAAGGACAGAGGCTTACCCTCTGGGTCTAGTCAAAAAGTATTTAGGCTGCCAGTGTGAAATACAATAGGAAAAAGAAAAAGGGCCAATAATTCTGTTTCCTTCAATTTAGCTGGGGGTAGAGAGTTCTTCTCCATTCATGTTGCTGCAATGAAATATCCAAGCTTGTACAGTTTTGTGAAGAATTTTGTTTGGCTAGTTTTGGTTGTTCAGGAGCACTACAGTAACCGTGGTAAAGGTATGTGCTTGGGGCAGGGCTGGCGGGATACCATGGGGAGATAGGAAGCCCAAGACACTGGTAATCAACTAGGTTAGTCTTAAAACAACTTTCTGGAGACAGCCAGCTGAGTCCAAGAAGAACGATGCTGATTCCATTGGACAGCATGCTCTCAATACCTACCTTCTAAGTAGGTTTTACCTCTTTAAGGTCTCATGATCTCTTGTTAACATTGTCATAGGAGAGATCTGCATGAAAATCTTTGTGGGACAAACTTTATCAAAATTACAGCCTGGGGTATTGACATGATCTTCCCCATGGACTTCTTTTGAAGCCTGAATGAGTCAATCCATGTGTAGTATTTAGCATTGCATAGCCCCACTGTCGCAGAGTGAGGGTCAGCTGTGTTTTTGATGATGATTCTGGGCACTGTGGGACCCCTAGATAATGAATAATTTTGTTGAGAAAGACAGGTGTGTTCAAGGGAAGTTGTAAAGCAAAGTTTTTACCTGGCCCTTAGAAGATACACACATAATTCATGAAAAAAAAAGTTACTGGATGGGGAAGAACAAACATAAAAGCCTACAGGCGAAGTAATCAACTTCAGTCACAGACTGGGCTGGAGCTGTGGGTGAATTCACCGTCTTTTATTTCTATCACCATTCTTTTCATGTCCCGAGGTGAATTGCCATTCCCAGTCTTGCTATTTATTTGGAAAGAGAACAGAGCCTGTGTATATTATGAACCAGCTCCAAACTCGCATACTCTGCCTGGAACTTCTCAGTATTTCCCTGCCCTGGGCAGGCACTGCCTCCCCCTGGGTCTGCAACTTCCATCCTAAATGCAAAGTGTCCACAAGATCCAGAATAGCAAAAATCATGAATTTGCTTCCAGGTCTCTGATTTACACACCAGGAGGCAGAAGGGCCCTGAGTCTGTGACTTCTCTTCTTCTTTAGGAAGAGTCAAGATTTGCCATGTAGGGCCCTGTGAGCAATCATTACTACAAGCTTTCCTAACCAAGCCCCTTGCCCTTGCAATGTTCTGAGTCCCTCCTCTGACTCCTCCCCTCTCAACACTAGGTCAGAATACTGCCTCATCTACAGCGTTGGACACTCATTAACCACCAGAGGCAGGGAGCCTGTCCTTAGTTAGCACAGGCTAGGTTGTCCAGGCATGTTAATTTCCCCATCAGTAGCTAAAGCCCACAGGAAGGCAAAGGGTTCCCTTCCCTTCCTATGGAACATATGTGGATGCTGAGGATGGAGTTTTAAAGACAAATGTTTAGAAAATTTATATACAGCATGAAATCATGCTTTGAGCTGGACCTGGAATTCTTCCAGCTTTAGCAGTCTGGTACTTGGGAAAAGTCTGTTTCCAAAGTGAAATCAGTACCTGGTGACAGACTGCATGCTGAGCCCATTGGGTGAGGTAGAGGAGGGGTCTAGAAGTATTGGAGGTATCTGAGGAAGGGACTTTTTTATTTTTTAATATGCAAAGACTTAAAAGAAACTGATAAGAGGCAACAAGGCTTTCTGGGCCAGTGCTGCTCATCAGACTGAAAAGGTGAGGTCAGGGTGTAGTCAGGATGAAGCAGTTAAGGGTCAGGTAAGGGAAGAAAGGTTCCCATCTGAACTGGCTAATTTTATGTCAATTTGACACAATCTAGAGTTATCAGAGAGGAGGAAGCCATGCATTTATCTGTAGGACGTTTTCTTAATTAGAAATTGACAGGGCAGGGCCCAGCCCACTGTGGGTGGTGCTATCCCTAGGCTATTGGTTCTGTGTTCTATGAGAAAGCAGGCTGAGCAAGCCATGAGAAACGAGCTAGTAAGCAGCACTCTTCTACAGCTTCTGGAACAGCTCCTGCCAACAGGTTCCTACTTGAGTCCCTGTCCTGACTTCCTTTGATGGTGAACAGTGATATGGAAGTATGAAATAAACACACCCTTTCCTCCCCAAGTTGCTTTGGGCATGCAGTTTTATCACAGCTAGCTAGGAATCTAACTAAAACACCATTTCCTCCTCCTCCTCCACTAAGCCCAGAGGGTAAGCCAGAGGATTTAGGTGCTGATGGGTGTGGTGGAGCCTGACAGGATATGGAAGGGTCTGCAGAGCAGAAACAAGATCCAGGCCCAGCCCTGAAATAAGGTAGCTGGAGAACAGATATTTGAGACAAGGTCCCAAGCAGCCTTTGATTTCTAGCCACATGCCAAAGCAGATGCCAGATTTTGGAGGGAACATCCACCAGGTTTCAAGTATGATTACAGCTTGAGAAAACAGAAACACACACACACACACACACACACACACACACACACACACGCACACACAGAGAGAGAGAGAGAGAGAGACAGAGACAGAGACAGAGACAGAGAGACAGAGAGACAGAGACAAAGAGACAAAGAGAAACAAAGACAGAGACAGAGACAGAGAATGAATGAGCATTCTTGCAACAACTCAGAAGGTTGGCCACTTAGAAAGCTTCACCAGATAGGTGTATCAAGAAAGAAAGGACAGAGTAGAAAAAGAAACAAGATTTATTTGTGAGGTCATCTGACAAAAAACTTGGAAGTCATAGAAGTGACTGAAAAAATTACAGAGGAGTCTGCCGCATGCTTGGCAGTATGGAAATATGGGGATTAGGCAGCACAAAAGAGACTTCCTAATTCCTGTGGTACTCTCAAACTGGTGAAGATCTCAAAATGTAGACTAGGCTGTCCTTGAACACTCAGAAATCTGCCTGCCTGGATCTGAATGCCTGGATCAAAGACATGTGCCACCTATATATATTAATATAATTTTCTCTTTGTCATTTTTGTTTTGTTTTGTTTTGTTTTGTTTTTCGAGACAGGGTTTCTCTGTGTAGTCCTGGCTGTCCTGGAACTCACTCTGTAGACCAGGCTGGCCTCGAACTCAGAAATCCGCCTGCCTCTGCCTCCCAAGTGCTGGGATTACAGGCGTGCACCACCACACCCGGCTTTCTCTTTGTCATTTTACTGTATATACTTAAACACTATTTAGAGGTTAAGAATAGAGTTCAATTGCTTTCTTTGCACACATGAATTACTACTATCCTATAGAATAAACAACTATGATTTTAAAAGAAAACACTACTTGGTGAGGGGGTAAATGAGTATCTGGCTTTGTCAGACTGTCATAGAAGTTTATGGCATACACAAATCTGCCACAGTCATGGTAGGCACAGGGCACACTATATCCAGATTCAAGGGTCTCTTTTAAAGCAGATGAGAACATCAAATGCCTATACCTGTTAAACTGAAGGGCACAAAACAAAACAGGATTAGCCTGTGTTGAGCGTGGGGAGACACTACATAAAGTTGATAAACAAATATAAAGAAAACCCCCCAAAAAACCCATGTGTTATTTACTTTCTGTTGCTGTGACAAAGAACCATGACCAGGGCAACTCATAGAAGGAAGATTTTAATTTGGCTTATGGTTTCAGAGGGTTAGAGTCCATGATAGCTGAACAGAGATATGATAGCGGCAACAACTGAGAGTTCACATTGCAAAACCACAAGCAAGAGGCAGAGAGCACATAGGGAATGAAGCTCCAAAGCCTGCCCCAGTGACACACCCCCTTCAACATGGCCACACCTCCTAATCCTCCCCAAACAGTTGTATCAACTACAGTCTAAGTATTCAAACACTGAACTAAGGGAGGAATTCAGTACAGAAGATTAGATATCCATGAGTGAGGGGCATTGTGTATGGGAGAGGAGATGCAGTTGTAAGAGATGGAAAGAAGCCAAGGGAGGCTTTCAAGTGTTGCCATAAATCCCTCATGGGTTTTATAGAAATGGGAAGTCTTTTCACCACTGTGGTTTTTGTTATGTATATAATAGACTCATATTTTAGACATCCCCGATGGGCTGGACTATTTTAGTATTCTCTGGAACCCTTATAATGTTGGGTCTAATTGTCTAGAGGTAGTCATTAGGGGCAGGCCTTTGAGGTTATAGCTGGCTCCTCTTCTTTGTTATGGCCTTTCTGCTTCTTGATTTACCATGATGTGAACATCCTCTGTCACTTGTTCCTGATACCATGAGCTTAGCAGTTCCACCATGATTTTCTTCTCCCTGATGTACTGAAAGCACCTTAAGTTGTGGTTCACATTAAATCTGTTCTTTCTTAAGTTGCTTCTGTCAGGTTATGGTGAAAGCATTGCAAAAATAACTGATGGAGATGATTGCTACAGAGAAGGAATTGTTGACACTAAATCTGACCATGGGTAAGAAGCAGTAGTTCTTACAGAGATGAGTTTTTCAAGAGTTGCCACTCTGGCTGGGTGGGCCTTTTGGTAAAGAAGTCACGTATGCTTCTGTAAGTACTACCACTTCTATGCTTTTATATGCAACCCCAATAAGATCATTGCTTCACAAAGCTGGGTGGAACTTACTAATTGTGTAGAACTGTTCTTTTAGTCTGCTATCAGTGGCCTGTATAGAATGAAAAGATATTTATTCATTTCTTCTCAGAGAAAGTCCCACAATACCTAAGCAAGTAGTTAATAGGCATATGTGGTTTCCAAGCATTTAAAATGTGGCTATTTCAGCTGAATAATTACATTTTAATTGAATTTTAATTTCCATTTAATTAACTTAAATAGTTTTAGATAACTAATTGCTGCCATTTTTATAACAAATTATATTATTTTTAACCACTGGGTTTCTCCTGAAGTGTTGATAGCTCTTGAAAACTTTTAAATAGTTAAAATGCTATTTATTCATAGAACTTTAAGCCCCATGTCTAAATGGTTGTTGAGATCATTTACTGACATTGTGAGATACTCTGGGATACTTTGGTTTGAATCAAACTCTTCTTTTAACTCTGTGATGCTTTTTCTTCTGTCTCTCCAATTTCTACTTAGAAGCATGTTTCTAAGCCTTGAATGGCTGGAGATGCTTAGGGGCAAGGCCAAAACCATCCTTATTTGAGATACGTGTTGTATTCTAAGTTTATATCACCCATGCCTGTGGATTTAGAAATCTTTCCCACATCTGTGACTGTTGTAAAAAATTTTAATCCCAATCCAGGGTTTCTACCCCACCTTGATCATTTAGTCTCAAGATAAAAGACATACAACTTTTATTATTTATAATAAGCCTTAAACAGCACAAGATCTGAGTAGATATCTACCCTCTATGCTATTCAAACTTATATTGCTATTGATAATCCCAATGTATTATTTACTGTAGTTCATCTGGGCTGCTCTTAACTCCAATTGGCCAGCCCTCAGAACCACATTTTCATGACTCACTTAACCCATGATGGCTTCATCTTCATTAACCTTCTCATGGATCTCCTCTGACCCCCAAGCCCAGGAACCCTAAACCTCACCTATGTCTCTTCTGCCCAGCTATAGACTTGCAAGCATCTTTGTTTACCAATCATAAATAATCTGCGGGCAAAGTCACATAGAGTCACTTGAGTCTATGTGTGGACTCTCTCATCTCTGGGGAAACTAGGTCTTGAGGAACCAGTGTTAGTATTAGAATACCAGCATCATCAAGCCAACCCACTGCAGGTGACTCCAACTTCTTCAACACACACCATTCTTTAAGACTTGTGAGATACACCATGCTAGAAATTATGCATGTGACTCTTTTCATAATTTTTACTCTCTCTAGACGTTTTCACATCATCAAATGGTACTAACCTAGTTGGTAACAACTTTTGACACCTCCTCATGTTTGAACCATCTCCTTACATAGTTAATTAAACTTGGAAATTGTCAATCAGATTTGTTTGTCACATTTTATGTCATTTGATGCTAACTGTCTCTATAATCAACTCCTGCCTGAAACTTCTGCTCGAAGTTTCTACACAATCACACAGATATATATGAATAGAATTTTATAATGTGTCATGTTCCCACCAGCCAAGAGCTATTATTTTTCTGGAATCAAGGGTTCCATTTTCCAGCTTTATCCTCCAGCTACCATGTTAGACACAGTTGTTCTGGCATTTCACTAAGAACTAAGCTTGAATTCTCAATTTATTTTTTTTCATTAAAGGTAACATTCTTAATTTCACCCAACTACAGCTGACTATGATATACATTTCAAATCAAATAGTCCTGTTCCTTCTGAGCACTTATCACAACAGTAATTAATAATTTTTTATATTGTCTGTGTTGTGAGGTAAATGTAGGTAGTAAGTGCTAGATAAATGCACGCTGATTCCTTACTTAAGGGAAAGCTATCAAAATAAGTCATGGTGGACTTTGTGAACTCCATTGCCTTTCAACAATATCAGGGTTAGGAACTTGATGGGAGGAATGTGTTAGGTAACTGCTCAAAACGGTGAATTCTGTGAATAAAAATAATATAAATTACTTAAAAAGTGAAAAATTCAGAACAAACTCTTGATGAAACCCTTTACATGTTTGTTACTGTAGGTGCAGACTGCCATCTGTCCTGGAGCATTTGAAGTATGCGCCTAATGGTCCACTTAATATTTTTAATTATTTCTACTTGAATGTCCTCTCCAAATATCATAGTTAACCCATTGATAATGCTCTGTTTATTATTTCATAGAAGAATATACCTCATGGTACTCTTGCCAGACTCCCGCCAATGCCATTAAGAGCCCTGGTTTCTGGTTTCCTGACAGTCATCAATCCTTCTGAATAATCTTTGGAATCAGATGTCTTTATGTGTCAGGTCATTGTATACCAGCTGCTTTATTCAAAAGTAACACTTTCTCTATTTCTTTGCCTTGTTTTTAAACATGGGCCCTGCTGTTTCCACACAGGAAGGAATAATGCATACTTCTGAGTTTCTATGACTCCTTCTCCTCTACTATTAATTGCTCAACTGACCTTGTAACTAGACTCCTCTTTGATCTGGTAATTTCTTATTTCATGCTTGCAGATGTTTTCAAATGTTCCAATATTTTTCCCTCCCGGGTGAAGTGGACTCTTTGTGGTGCTTACATACATGTTTATCTTGGCCACCAGGACTGCACTTGATAATTTTTTCTAGGAACAAAAGTGATTAAGGTTGGTGATGAGAAGGGATTCCAGGGTGTGCTGATATCCATTTGAGACATTTGCATTGTCTCCTTATATATCACTAATTAGCAAAAAAGAAGTTAACATGTTTAGGCCATAACCCATTGACTTTATAAGTTTATAATACATATATTTAAAAAGTAAGCCCACTAAATGCCACTTAAAGGAATTGATTTTTAAAAATTAATGTTATCCAGTTGGTGGTGGCACATGTCTTTAATTCCAGCACTTTGGAGGCAGAGGCAAGTAGATCTCAGAGTTCTAGGACAGCCTGGTCTACAGAGAGAGTACCAGGATACTCAGGGCTACACAGAGAAAGCCTGTCTTGAAAAACAAACAACAAACTATCTACCTACCTACGTAACTAACGAAAATTTTATTTAAATGTTAACCAGGAAGGAGCTGTATGTTCGTTGTGCATGCCTGCAGTTCCAGCATAAAGAAGATAGATGACACAGAATACCCACTTAATACTCACTTAATACTCACTTAATAACCATCCAGTTCTGATAAGTCAATATGTGTTCCAGGTTACTCTGGTCTACCTGATAAAGCCCTTGTCTCAAAAATAACAAAAACAAAACCAAAAATTCAAAATGAACCGAATACATCAACATAATAAATACCAAAATAAACATAGCAACCAAGGATATTACTGCAGTAAAGCAATTTATTGTTTTTAATAATTTGTCAAATGTCTGGAAATACTTAAAGTCTTCTTTGGTCAATGGCTTCAGAAGAATTGTTTTTATTTTCTTAATTCATATAAATCTATGGTTTTTAGTCAATTAATTTCAACATTCATAAATTAAATATTTTAGAAATATTTTTTTATTTTTAAGGAAAATTATGGCTCAATTATTAAACTTTGACTTTTAACAATAATCATCAATTTAGAAATTGAATAAATAATTTCTTAAAATTTAAAAACAGGTAGGGAAAGATGATTATAATAGCAATGATAAAGTATCTTTTATAAGTCTGTTAGCAGAAGAAAATATATTTAAGACCCAGTCATAGGTAAATCAAAGGTCTAAGTAAGTGCATATGGAATGAACTCTACTAAAACTATCTCAAGTTCAGATGAAAGTTTTGATCAAACAGGAATATGCCAATGCAGAAGAGAACACAGGGGTATCTATGGTAGAACTTTCTTCAGAAGTAGGTGTCAGTTTTTAAAATGATGCCCTCTCTGTATGAATCCATTTGCCCTTGCTATAATAATGTGCCTAAGACTGGTTCTGCTGTAAAGAATAGAAGTATATTTGGACCCATGGTTATCCACTGAATAGTTTAAGAGGAATTGACCGTATCTGGGCTTCTAGTAAAAAATGTGTGCTGCTCCAACTCATAGTAGAAAATAGAAGGCTAAAACACACGTATGTAGGAGGCAACTACACAGGGCATGAGTGTTTTATATTCAGTGCCTCACTTAATACCCATCCCGTTCTGATAAGTCAGTCTCAGCCGACATTAATCCTTTCAATGGGCTGATCCTTCAAAGCCCAAGAACTGCTTCCATAGGCCCCATGACTTCTCAGCAATGTCACAGCCACAGCTTCACATTTGAACATTCAAACTTGGCAGGGCCACTTCCAAGCCATAATACATCCTCAAACAATGGGCGATGAAAAACTCAAAGATCTGACAGATTCCATGGCCATTGCAGCTTTAGCTGTTGTAAATAGCAGAATTACCATGTGTTCCCGTGGTTTTCTGCATTAAAATATCCCCTGATCAGTGCCCTTTGGCACACCTTGCCTTCACTGGGCATCTTCACATTGCCCCCACAGCTACCTCCAAGCCCTGGATTTAACCGAAGGACAGAGGGTGCCACTTGTTTTTGGCAACTCAGGTATTGGGTCTCTTACCTGGACCATTTCACTTCATTGTCTTCTGTGAACCTTCAGGGTAGTAACCTAGTTTTCCAAATACGCTAAGTGTATTAAATGAAACAATACAAGCTGTGTCTTCTGAGTGTTAGATAGATAATTGCTTTCTAGAAGTTCTGCCCAATTGCTCTGCACACTGAGAAGACTCTCTTGGTAAGTCCTGTTTGTTATGCACTGCCAACAGTAAGTCCAGCAATTGTTTTGGATCTCTGCCTTTCTAACTGAAGATCTTGGCCTGGATGCATTTGGGCATCTTGGAAGAACAGTGAAGAGAGACAGGAAGAAGGTACTTCCACTTCATTAGCATTAGCCTGCAAAGAGCTCCACAAGCAGCCTGGGCTTTAAGGATTTCATTTGGAGGAGCTTTGACTTTATCTCTAAGGACCACTGTTTTCTTTCTTTTCTTTTCTTTTTTTTTTTTAAGGTCTTAGATTTTTTTTTTATTGGATATATTCTATATTTACAATTCATTTCCCTTTTTCTGGTTCCCCACCCCCAAAGGTCCCACATGTCCTTTTCCCTCCCCCAGGACCACTGTTTTCTTAAAGAAGGCACTAGCACCACCTGCATCTCAGGACATGGGAGGGGCATGTATTGAGCCCAGGGGAACAGGGTAGGGGTATTGCTGCCATCTCATCAATTCTGTGTTCCCTTTGGGATTTCCTGAACTTTCCACTGATCCTTAAGACAGAACCAAGAACCAAAACATGATCAAAACCTAGAGAAGTCTTTAGTGATCAAACATTTTCTTTAAAGTAATATCACAGTCACAGGAAATTATAATAAATGACAGAGAAACCCTATAAAATATCTATGTATTACGTACTCTCTGCCATGAACTAAATTTATTCCTGTAGTAGCTCATTATAACTCTAAAAGATAACAGCTAGAATATCCCTGCCAGTAAAGTAAAGTGTCTAATAATTCCATCATGATAGAGTCCTACTACCTTGTCTGTCACCCTTGTATTTCCCTCTACCCTCCATCCTGACTAGTTCCCCTTTCATTCCCACATGCAGTTTAAGAGGATGGAGTCCTATATTACACCACACGCACTGTTTGTGTTATCTTTTCTTCCTTCTGCATCATGCCAAATTATGGCATATAATTAGTTTATTTTTTTTTTTTACTGTCAAGTACTATTGGGTCAGAAGAGTATACAATGATTTATTTAACCATTTGCACATTAAAGGACATTAAAGCATCTGTGATGTTTCTAGTTTTAGGGTATGGGATATGAAACTGGCAAATCAATTGACTATGTACAGGTTTTTGTATGAACCAAGGTTTTCTTTTTTTCTTTTCTTTTCTTTTCTTTTCTTTTCTTTTCTTTTCTTTTCTTTTCTTTTGCAACAAATCTCAGGATCCAGGTTGTAGCTGCATGATTACTGTTATGAGAAAGAGCCTAGCATATTGTAAGAGAGGTTATACTGTACCAGCAACATACATGATTATAGTCTGGTGCCTCCCCTCCAGCATTTAGTTTTGTCACTGACATTTTTTCCTATCAGTATTCAGTGGAAGCTCAACGTGGCTTTAGTTTATATTTTCATGGTGGCTAATGGTGCTAAAAGTGGTTCACAGAAGTCTTTTGTAAATGAAATATGTATATTTATAGTATAATTACACACACACACACATACATACATACATACATACATATATATGTGTATATGACTTTTTAAAATGTTACTTTTTATTTTACATGCACTTGATTTTATGTGTATTTATGCAGGTGTTTTGCCTACATGTATGTCTGTGCACTACATGCGTGCTAGGTTCATGCAGAGGCCAGAAGATGCTATTGAATTTCCTGCAATTGGGATTACAGGCCATTTTAAGCCACCATGTGAGTTCTGGGAGTTGAACCTACATTTTCTGAAAGAACAGCCAGTGCCCTTACCACTGAGCCATCTCTCCAGTCCTTACCACTGAGCCATCTCTCCAGTCCTTACCACTGAGCCATCTCTCCAGTCCTTACCACTGAGCCATCTCTCCAGTCCTTACCACTGAGCCATCTCTCCAGCTCCTGTATTGGTTACTTCTTATAGCTATGACCAAAATACTTGGCAAAAGCAGTTTGGTGGAAGTAGGATTTCTTTGGATCATGGTTTCAGATGATCGTGTCTATGGTTGCTTGCCTTCATGTACTTGGGAAGGACACCATGACAGTGAGAGTCTTCTTTACCATCTGGTGACTGGGAAAGAAAAAGAGAAAGGAAGAGAAATGCCATGGACAATATACCTCCAAGGATGACTACCCAACAACCTCCTACACCTAAGTCCCATCTCCCAAAGCTTCAAGAACATTCTCAAGTAGTTCTGCCAGCTCTCTAGCTAAGGTCCCAGGACATGATCTGAGAGAAGCACTTCATGCCCTACCCACAACACTATAATCTAAGAGCTGTAAGTACTGGATGACGTCCTACTCTAATTAATGAGCCTCAAATTAATTTATAACCCGAGAGAGGGAAGAAAAGGGAGGAGGGAGGGAGGGAGGGAAGGAAAAGGAGAAATAATAAATAATAAAAATAATATTTCATCTTGAACTTGGGACTCCTGGATTAATTCCTGTGGTGTTTGAACATATTAGGGGTGACATGCTCACTTTGGGGCCCATAGGATAACAGAGCAATTTGATATGATTTATGAGAACATGTCAGGATCATATCCCTAAGAGTTATCTAGTTCTTTGACACCTACTGATAACTCAATTGCAGAAGACTTTTGTATACACAGATATACAAATATATACCCATGCATATTTATTTGATGTATAAAAGTGTTTTATTAACAGTGACTACACATGTAATGATGGTGATCTCATAATACATCAGTAAAAGTGAAAATATTCTCCTAGCCCTTAGAATTTCACTCTCCTTTTTCTATGCTTAGGCATGGTCAGATCCATAAATAGTTATCATTAGTTATAACTGCCTATAGGATTGCCTACAGCAGCACGCTATGCATATTTACAGCTTAGGAACAAGAATCTTCACCAAGGATGAGTTCTCTTGGTTTGTTGATTTACATGAGAATGTACCTGTGCACGTACTTTGCTTGTATATGTGTGTGCAAGGGCATGCATGCATGCTTGCTCTTTCATAACAGGGTACTGATTAATAAATTAGTTCTCCAACTTTGCTGGCCTTGTTTTAAAGTGACTACCTAAAAGGAAGAATCTACATCAGATGACCCTGACAGAATACACTGGGGAAATATGTCTCTGATATTCTTCCTCCAAAGTATGAATATAGTCGGAACCTATCAATAAGATACAAATCAACCAAGATTAAGAGGCCAGTCATAATTTTCAAAGAAAAGCAGAAACAGTTCCAGATTTAAGAAAATGTGCTTGGAATGAAATCTGAAGAGATGAAGTCTGAAGAGATGACATACACCTCCCATGTAGAACTGAGACAGGTTGATCTTCAGAGACTCTGCTGTGTGTGCTGCTGCCAATCAAGGAAAATATGGAGGGTAAACTAATTAGACCTTGAGTTTCCAGTTTTTCATCATCTTCATTTGGATGTATGCCTTACACAGAGGCATAGTTCTTAGGAAATAAATGCTGGGTTATGTAAGATCCCCTTAACAGTTTAAGCAACAAAAGGTTTGTGTGTGTGTGTGTGTGTGTATGTGTGTGTGTGTGTGTGTGTGTGAGAGAGAGAGAGAGAGAGAGAGAGAGAGAGAGAGAGAGAGACAAAGACAGAGAGAGAGACAGAGACAGAGAGAGACAGAGAGAGACAGAGACAGAGAGACAGAGACAGAGACAGAGAATGGGCAGATTAAACAATCAGTAAATAACTGGTACATGTCTATAAAGGGCATTTGAAAGATTTTTTTCTTCTATGATTCTCATGACTTTTCTCCAAGTTTGAATTTGTCTCATACTGAAATCCATCTCTTCAAAGGCATGTGTAACACAAGCTGTTCAATGCACCTCATGGATCTCATGATGATAATGTCAGGGAGTGAGTAAGTGGTAGACATCATTTGCACCTTTGCAATTGAAGCCGCAGACACTCAGGTGAAATGGTGAGATTGGGAGGATATTGAGGTGGAGGCTCTGGAGATGTCTGTTGATGAGATCCCAGAAGTTTAGATACTTGCCATGCTCATAAGTGGGATGGAGACCTTGGATGTCAGGGGCTGTACTTACAGACGTAGGGAGATTCCATGGGGATGGAAAAGATGGGATAAACTAGGAAACTGTGTAGGGACAGGATTTACACTTTTCCTTGACTTATTTTTAACAGCTAAGAGATGCTATGCCTTGACTTTTTTAAAGAAACCTACCTTTTCTCTTTAAATGTAGAAAAGGCAAGAAAGGCGATGGCCGTGTCTAGTGTGTTATACCCCTGCCCTCAGGTGTGCACAGCACAGATGGAGAATAGGAATTCAGAAGTCTGCTTCAGGCAGAAAGCACTGAAAGGTGTATTAAATGACTAAAGAAGGAAAGAAGAGATGCCAAAGTTAGGTAGTGACTTGTGTATTCAAAATGCAGCTTGCAACTTGGAATGAGATATTAAATGGAAACAACCAAGGTGGTATGAACTTAAAATAGGACAGGACATTTGTAGGGAATATATCATATTCCCAGATGCTTCTTGTGTTATCTATCTATCTATCTATCTATCTATCTATCTATCTATCTATCTATCCATCATCAATCTATCTCCCTCTCTGTTTCCATGAGAGTCTGACCAGCAACCTTTACCACATATTCCCACCACCAGTCTTCCCTTATGCCCAATGCCCAAGGCAATGAAATCACCCGACCATGGACTGATGTCTCTTAAACCATGAACCAATTTGTGTCTTTTTTCATGCCCACTGGTTTTCTTAGTTATTTTGTCATAAAATACAGAGCAGCCTGATACATGGTCTTTGTTGGATTTTGATCATCTGGGTCTGACCATGGAGATGTATGAGATTACAGTGCTTCGGAAGCCAGTGAGAAACCTTCTCAGAGCTGCTGCTGAGAGAACAGATAGAGGTGTCCATGTGGAGAATTCCATGTCCTCTGTAGAAATCGGCACAGAGAACTGTGATTGAACAAAACTTATTCCTGGATAGCAATTGTGTTTATTACTATATGATATGAAGTTTAAACTAGCAGATGGAGCAGCTGTTGAAAGAACAAATTTGTCATGATGACTGGTTTATGGCTTTATCACAGCATAAATTATAACAAGAGATAGGGAAAATGGCTTGCTGGAAGCACCACTTGTCTCCAGAGGTGCAAAGCCCTTGTCTCTTTCCAGCAAGTATTAAATTTGCTAAGCGTAAGGTCTGCGATCTATGTCAACATCTCTCCCATCTCAGAGAAAACTGGATTGGTCTGATACGAAAGGCAAGGGTCAGATGTTGGCCTAAGGCCTCAAGTCCCCATCTGAGCTTGTCAGGACCCTTGCTTGGTATACTGCTGATGTCTTGATGCAGTCAGAATCTCACTGTTCCCGAGAGGCAGGAATCTGCTGCTACATTCCTTCTTAGCCAAATTGAATAATTTAATGAGCTGTCTTAGCTGGTGCCCTGAGACGTGTGATGGCACATTTGTTTGAGTCATACTATTAAGACAGAAGCTGAGTGTCTTGTTCAGCTCCCCGCCAAGACTCCCTGTGAGCAAATTAAGTGTGAACAGAAGTCCATTTGCATGAGACAGTCAATGGAGAGTAGACTGCAAGGGGTCTCTGCGCTTGCCTAGAGGCATCTCCAGGAGACCAGTGCTGATGTTCCGTGTGTTAGGCAAGCACTGTTGTAAGCCACATTGTTTGGAATGCATTATATGTTCTATATATGTCAATCGGAAAAGGCTGCTCTTAGCTGCATGTGACCTCTGGGTCAAATTCAGCATCTCCTTCTCCTTGTTCTTCCCCAGATGCTCCTTCGAGTCTCTTCTCTTTCATCTAGCATCTCCACCCAACAAGCCAAGGGAAGTGAGGTAACAATAACTTGCTGCATTTTACCTGGCCCACCCAGAGAAAAGTCTATTTCTAGGCAAATGCGGAAAACCCAAACCTTGAGGAATGCAGCGGGCCCTTTAATCTAGCATCCTCTGTGCCCTGCACAGCCTAATGTTTAATTTGAAAAACAACCTGAAAATAGCACGAAAGGAAACGTGGAATTTGCATAGCTATATATATGTTTAAGATAGTCGTTTTGAAAAACACTGTGTCGGAGGAGAGCTGACCCTTTACTTGAAGCTGCCCGAATTTTATAGACTCCTCGGAGATAAGGCGTGTAATTTTGAGTTGAGTGATGGTTGCGTTTCCGCACTGTAGTCTTGGTATTAAGGAGGTGGATGTGCAACCCTGTCATTTCTGAAAGCCGAATGCTGATACTCGGAATGCTTTAACAAAACACTGAAATGATCCTGGTGGTAGCAATTCGACGTATTTTTAATACTCCATCCTGGATCTAATTTCAAGACCCTAAAATATTGTTTTCTCATTTAAAAAATAATCTTCCTCCCCTGTTTGCCATAGTCATTCATTCACGTCTCCCCTTAAAAAGTTTCCTGGTTTTGGAAAGGTTTCACTGAAATGCTACTTTCTGTAGACAAGGTGGTGGTCCAACTTCTCTTAACCCAGCTGTCTACAGATGGATCTTTCAAATCGTTTAGAGGCTGAATTTCATTACCAAAGCACTATGTTTCATAACTAGAGAAGACTGCCAACTATCTCGGTCATTATCAGCTTCCTGATCATCCCAGGCTGAAGGTAATCGTCGCTCCCAGGTTCACAAGCTGGACACTTGGTCTCTAGCCGGCAGCGCAATCAAGGATGCTGCAGAAACCTGAGGCGTGGGAGCTAGCTGGAGAAAGACAGACCCTGGGGGTAGGCCTTTGTAGGTAATGACTTCTTTCCTGTTTCACTCGATGCCTCCTGTCTACCATAAGGTAATTTTTTTTTCTGCGATGCCGAATGTTCCTGTCACCATGATGCTCTGCCCAGGATCATTAGCTGAGTGATCTGTACCCAACCATCTACATATGTAAGTAAAATAAATTTCTCCGTATCTGTGTTGTTTATGTCTAGTGCCTTGTCATGCAGTGGACTACCATACTGGTTTCTAGCATGTTCACAATCTTTTGAAGCAACCTTACCAATGGTATAGCTTAAGCTCTTCTGAGTCAGTGAAAACTCTTCTGCAAGTCCAGGAGGTAGGACAGAGAGCCCCGGGAGTCCCACGCTGAAAACAACCGAGGAAGATTTAAAAGAGGCAGGTTTTAACAGAGGAAAAGGTTTGGTATTTTGTGGCCTTCTAAAGGGTCCTTGGATGGTCATGAACTCAGGGAAAAAAAAAACAAATCAAAACATTATTCATTATTCCCCAAGCTTTAGTTAAAAAACGTAGCATCTCTGAAAATTTGTTGTTGTTATTATTAAGAGATAGGGTTTCTTTTGTGTAGCCTTGACTGTCCTGGAACTATCCCTGTAGACCAAGCTAGTCTCGAACTCACAGAGATCTGCCTGCTTCTGCCTCCCAAGTGCTGGAATTAAAAGCATGCGTCATTATGACTTGGTGTATTTCTGTGAATGATAAACATGACCTACAATGCACAGGCATACCAATACTCACATATTATAACAAAGTTCTTGATTTTACCAAGGGCAGACTCAAAAGATCCTTCATGTTCATTGCCATTTGGAAATTAGGCAAATTTAAAACCTACCGATAAATTTTTACATTTAAAAATTCAATAAAGTATGACTAGTGCAGCACAGCTAACATTGTTATAATGATCGGGCTACAGCTGGTCTCTTAAATAATGTTATATATTTTATGCAAAATTATGATTCTAACAATTGTGAAAGGACACCATTGTGTACAGATGAAACGATTCTACCAGGGAGATATTTGTGGTCCTTGATATTGGCAATAGGGGAGCAGTATGGAAGAAGATATTGACGGGATGATGGGGTTTGGGAGAGAGGGGCTATTGAGTCTCTGCTTCCTTCTTTTGGTCCTGTGTCCAGAGGTAAATGCCTAAATTGTCCTTTGGAAACACACACAGAGTGAAAGGAGAGCACATGTGAAAAGGCTTTCTAGAGGTGAAACTTGATAACCATCGTTCAGGCTAACGCTCCGGCTATTCCCGCTGTCCTGCATCTTGTCCATTAAGACCCAACGTGCAGTAAGTCTCGGTTCATATTTCCTCAGAGCGCTCCCTAGTCAGCCAGCCTAACTTAATAAACAAGCTTCACGTCCCACGAGAGATCTTGTCTCAAAAATTAAGGGGAAGGAACGTTGAAGAAGACATCTAATGTTCACTTCTGGCCTCGACGTGTGAACACTTATATAAAACTATGCACATTAATACCAACAAAATAAATATTCTTTATTTGGTAATTGGTTTTTTTTTTTGCAGGATTTCTTGACTAAATAAAAATCATCCTGAATAATTGTTATTATCACCTGTTGCTTAGTGCAGATCAGCCCATGTGCCAGTCAAGTGTCTGTATTTCTGAAACTCAGGATAGTGTCTCTATCACCCACATAATTGGAGTAAATGTGTAAAAGATGTGGATCTGTACCTGGCTTTTTGTTGCTGTTGTTATGTAGTTAAATTTTAAATAGCATAATTGTTTAGTTGATAAGATATTTCTTTATTTCTCATGACATTACAACCAAGAAGAGGAAGCCTTGTCATAAAAATCTAGTTTTTGTTTGGATCGTATCTTTTGGTTCTGCAAAATGGTTGGAACACATCACTCATCTCTCTAGGTCTGTTAACCACTAGGAACTGGCCAGTTTGTGTCAACTCCCCATTCCAAGGCTCTTGTGCCTTGGATTTAGAGTGATCAAGCTCTGGCAGAGTCACTGTTGAAAAGTCATATAGTACTAGGCAAGGTGGTGCATACATTTAATCCCAGCACTTGGGAGGCAGAGGCAGGCAGAGTTAGAGCCAAGTTAGAGGTCTACAAAGTGAGATCTGGAGTTGTGAGGGCTACACAGAGAAACCCTTTCTCAAAACAAACAAACAAACAAAACAAAACAAAGAAAAATAATCATAAAGCTAAAGGTCTTTATGCTATACAGGTTTAGTTTTGAAAAACATGCTTGCTTGGAGGGTTTTCTGGTGTGTGTACTTATTTGATTGTGTGTGCAGTTGTGTGATTGTGTGTGTGTGTGTGTGTTTGGCTAGAAAAGCTCAGAAATGCCTAATTATAATTTACCATGTTCAAATCTAAGATTTGGCTATCATGCAAAACTGGCAGAGGTTGGTTTGTAGCTTTTTTAGTGTCTGGGTTTGCTCATTTCCCTCTGGTTGGTGTGGGGAGAACTAGAGGCCTCTGTTCTGACCAAACAACCACAGCTCAAATAGGCCCAGAGCCTGGGACTATACAAGGACAGTGAAATGCAAGGGGGTGGGGTGGCTAGGGCAGCCAGGCACAAAGCCTGAGAGCAGGAGTGCTTCCCTTGCCTAAGGATGCTCTTGAGAGGACTAAGGCAATTGTGTAAAGTTGCACAGCAGAGGCAATTCCACTGCTAGCTGTGTGTGTGTGTGTGTGTGTGTGTGTGTGTGTGTCCCTTTGGTAATTATATTTCTGTTTTCCATCAGAGATCTTTTTCTTTTCTCACTTTCAGTCCCTGAGGTTTGGGTGAGCTGATTCCTTCTCTTCTTACCCCCTCTAGATTTGGTGATGGTCATATGGTTTAGACATGACTATTTAGACCACAGTATCTGTAGAGCAATTGTCTTAGGATTTGACTTTATATACCATCTAATCGAAAAGAGTTAGTTAGCCCTATCCCAGGCCCTGTGTTAGAGTTTGATAATTGGAAAGAACTGTTTTTCTTTTACATTAGACACTACTAGCAGAACACAGTTTCCACTCCTGAACATGTCTTTGCCCATGCGTAGAGATAACTCATTTGGAAACTCATTCACCAACCCAAGGTGAAGTAGAACTGGGAGACAAGGAGGCTCTAGCCTCCGTTCCACCAGCTGACTCACTGGAAATTAGGTTATAAGCTAACATTGGTGAAAGCCACAGGTGCGGTTAGGCATGTCTCTTGCACAGGCTGGCATGAGGTAGGTTTCTGGAATGCACTTTGACTAAGGTGCCCTCTTCACCAAGTCTGTGTTTCACAGGCTCTGTCACAATAATGCGAAACTCTAAGAATTAGATGACAGCTCATAATCATTTCTTCTTTCTTATGTGCTTATGAGTTAGGGCTCAAGGACTCATCTAGACTATGTTCATCTGGATTGGATAGCTATCCCAGCTGACCCATGTATTTCTTTCTGGACAAGTAGCTGCAGGGGGTACACTATTCCTCTTCTTCTGACTGTTAGCAATGTCAGAGAGCAATGTCTACCACATAAACACTTCCTTACCTCATGTTCATTAACATCCTTTCTTCTAAAGCAGGCTGGTATTTCCTCCTTAAGGATGGGGAAAACCAAGTATCTAGTAAGCAATGGTATAATCTACTACAGCTTCAACATAAAGAGAAGAAAACAGGGGTCACTTTGTTATAAAGTCATGCAATTCTAAATGTGCCTAGCAATAAAAGTCATGACAAAAAAGGCAAAAGATCCAACCAATGTTAACATGACAAATGCAGCTTTATGTAGCACTAACATTTGTTTATTTGTTTATAAACATTTGTTTATAAACATTTGTTTATAAACCAGAAAACATTTCTGGTTTAGTTCTTAAAGTAATGACTAGTGTTGCACTAAATAGAGTGTTACATAGGAACCTTTTTCTGACTCACAGATTATTTCAATAGCACATGCTATACACTAGATCTCTGTGTGTATAAATGGCTATTAATTGATATAGTCATTTTATAACTTGTTTAATTTGAATTTGAATTTCTTACCTCACACTTGAGTCTTATGTGTTAAGGTTGTCTAAGCTCCACCCCACAGTTACCCGGCAACAGCCAGGTAGGCCCCTCCCTACAGTTACCTAGCAATATCAGGTAGGCCTGGCCAACTATAAAGGGGGCTGCTCACCCCCTCCTCTCACTCTTACTCCTCTTATCTCTCTCTTACTGCTCTCACTCTCAGCTTCTCTCTTGCCCCTCTTGGGCTCTCCTCCCCTCTCCCCTCTGGTCATGGCCGGCCTCGGCTTCTCTACTCTCCCCCTCTCTTTGCCTTTCTCTGTGTCTACTACCCCCCTTAACTCCCATCCCATGCCCTGAATAAACTCTATTCTATACTATGTCGGTGTGTGTCTGGTCCTTTGGGGAAAGGGATGCCTTGGCATGGGCCGTCTGGGGCACTCCCTTTCCCCACACCACCATATACCACATTCTCTAAATCTCTTTCTCTTGTTATGATCACAACATTATGAGTTCTACGGGGAGTAGAAAAATTAATAGAATCAAAATGAAAGAGACAGAGCTAATGAGATGGCCCAGTGTTTAAGACTACTTGCTGAGCGTGCAAGGGACCTGTTCTCAGTTCCCAGTATATGCTGACTATGTCACAATATATATTTATAATGGAAAGCTCACCACCATGTCTAACTCCAGTGCCAGGGTCTCTAACACCCTCTTATGGTCTTTATGGGCACCAGCCCACATGTGGACTACACACATACAACCAGGTGTGTCTGCACGCATGTGTCTGCACATCCACACATACCCACACAAAAACACATACAAATCTAAATAAATCCTCAAAAAAAAAAGAATTGAGGTGAAAGGGGAGTATCCATCTAAAGAAACAATGTCTGTTTGCCTTTGACTGATTCCTGCTTTTCAAGTGCTGTGCTAACTGCATTCCAGCTTTAAATAAAAAAACAAAAGCTAAACAAATAAACAAACATAAAAAGCACACATACAAAAAAACCAACCCTCCAAAATTCGGGTAATAGCCAGAACAAAGACACCAACATAGATATCTTGTGTCCAATCTGAGCTCTAGCTTCATTTCCTCACAGGAAGTTAACACCAAGAGAGTAATCAGGTGGATTACGAAAGCTCCGTTCTGGAGAGTACTGCTGCTTTGCTGCAGCAAAGCAGGAGTTTGGAGCAGGTAGAGGCATCACCAAGTAGACACTAAATGGAAGTGGCTTGGTACATCTATATTGAATGGTAGTGCAGAATTCCCATGGAGGAGGGCTCTTCTCTGCTACTCGAGGTATGGAGAAAGCTTGTCCTGACAATTCAATCAAGAGGAGTTAAGATGTAACCCTGGGCAGCTTCCTTGCATTTCATGTGACTGGGGGAGCTCCTTGCCTTAAAACTCAATTTAAAAACAAAAACAAAATCCAACAGTAGCAGCCCAGCCCCGTGTCCTGGTAATTCCACTACTGAGGCTGAATTTGATAATCATTCAAATCCCTTGTGACTAGTAGCTGGTGGGGATGTTCGGATTCAGGGGCTTTCCTAACCACTTAAAGAAAGATGTTTTAATGGTGACATCGCCTCCAGTTTTGTGCCAGTTCCAACAGTGAGTATCTAGGCAGTATAGATGATAATTGAGCACTAAAAAAAAAAAAAAAAAAGCTTCCTGAGGATATAGGAACATTAAATTTAGAATTTCACTTGAATCTTTATAACTGAATATCAGGTTTTATAATTAAGATCCCTGGGTGGAAAACATGGCTTCTTTTGACAGGAGGTGTGGAGGGGAGAGCCATCCTCACAGACAGCTTCATGTCTCTGGTTTGTTCTGTAACACTCTTATGAGTGGTAACATGGATAATGGCAATAATTGGGTTTTTATAATTCTATTAACACGAGAATATGATTCTGGTTATAAGGCAATTCCAAACAAGGTAAGTGCAACTTGAAAATAGTGCTGTGAGAGGAGGTCTACCAGAATCGTGGAGGCAGGATTCTTGAGTCTAATTTGGGCATGGAGACAATTGGCTTTAGTGAATGTGCCCACTTCTCCAGGATGGTGGACAAGGAAGGAAACTTGGCTTCTTCTTTTTTTTTTTTTTCCTTTTAACCCTCCTCCCCCTCTTCTATTTTTAGGATGAGAGCCGCTTCACCACAGGGCAAGCTGCAGAGCAAACACCAGGGTTGGGAACAATAAAAAGCCCTGAAGAGTGAGTCAGGATCCTGCCTCTAGCAAAATGTTAAGTGCACAGACAGGAGCCCTGGATGGCAGCAAAGCAGGTGATCTGCCAGAACACGAAATGAGAGGAATTCCGATGTATGGCCCTGCCCAGAGAATGCCCTGCCTCCTTTTTCTGAAGGACAGGAAGGAGCCCACAGTGCTACCACCTTGAGTTCATCTTGAGAAAAGAAAACAGGACTCCAGACCCTCAGCTCCTTTGAGCCTTTTAGGTAGAAAGATATAACCCAGCCACGTTATTCTTTCTGTGACCTTGAAACTCACCTGACAATTCTCTCAAGTTTTTATACAAAGAAATGTATGTGATGGGCTAAGTAGCTTTCCCAGTGTGAGCATCAGGCCATTATAGCCTGGAGGTCCCCATGTCTCCATGCCTTTCACTGGGCAGGAACACAAGGAGACCACACAGGAGGGCCTCTGCTCCTCCCCCTCCCACACATTTCCAATTGTCTGTCTTCTGGATCGGAAACAACTCTGTTTTGCTGGAAGCCAGTGTACACTCTGTATTATTGAAGCTGCCATTTACTCTCTACCCTGAGTGCTCTTGAGTTCAGCATTTATTTATTCTAAGAACACATAAAGTCCAGCACTGTCAGTATTCCAGGGATCTAAGGAACAAAAAAAAGACACAATCCATGCCCCAGGGACTTTATGCTTGAATGAAGACAAGACAGGCAAACCTATCATTATACTACAAGGTGATTGATTAAATGGAGATCTGTTGCCAAGAAAAGAGGGAATGTGGAGAGTGGATTGCTTAAGCCTAGCTGAGAGAGTGAGAAGAGACTTCAAAGAGAAGGAGCCTTCCTTAGAGTTGGGACTTGACAGGTTAAAGGGAGATGTATAGGCAAGTGCGTGTGATTTAAAAATACAGCTCGCTCAGGCGTGGTGGTACATGCCTACGGTCCTAGCACTAGGGAGGCTGAGGCAGAAGTAATCCTAGGAGTTTGGTAACACCTCTCTCTCTCTCTCTCTCTCTCTCTCTCTCTCACCCACACACACACACACCCACACACACTGTCAGTTCTCTGTTTGAAATTATCTAAGGGCTCTACTATGCCTAAGATGAAATCTCCCTTCACAGTCTCCTTGGGAAGATGCCGGGTTTTGTGTGTGGTTCTCTGCCTTCCTGAGATAGCTGTTTCCTCTGATTCTTCTGTAGGCTCCGTACTCTCTTCTGCTTCAGCTCTTCAAGGTGTAGCCATACCTTGGGGCTTTCGGCTTCCTTTTCTTTTAGGGTCTTTACTAACAGACTTTCTCATCAGGCTGGGGGTAGAATACCAGAAGGCAAATAGGCACCTCATGCCAATATTTCCAGGCTCCTTCCTTCTGGACCCGAGGGAGGGATGACAATGAGCAGGCCATGAGTGTGTCAAGGGACACAAAAACAAGCAGTCCGCTCGTGAGGCAATGGTGTATGCATGCTTTCCAGGCGGAAGTGTGTACTTCTCAGTATGAGTCTACAGTGCTTTCTTCTGCTGTCAGGACACTGGAAGTGTGCTGATAATGGGGAATAGTGCAGAGCCATTACATAGTGGTAGGTCAGTGAAGAATCTCTGAGCTTGCAGGACACGCTACATAATTAAGCAATAAACGTGTATGGGATCTATTCATTCATTCATTCATTCATTCATTCATTCATTCTTGTTACCCTGTGTATCTCTGACTGTCATAGAACTCACTTTGTAGACCATGCTGGATTTGAACTCTGAGATCTCCCTGCTTCTGCTTCCCAAGTGCTGGGATTAAAGGTATGTACCATCACCGCCCAGCTGCAACATTTTAAATGTGGGCTTACTGCAGTCTGAGGTAACTGGTCTTGAGCAGTGGTCAAACTGTTATAATTCTCCCATATATGATTCTTTGAGTGGAAGTGCTATTTTTTTTGTATGATCATTATTGTGGCAAATAGGAGATAGAGCTTGTTCCAGGGAGCCATGCTTTGAGAACTTCGCAATAGCCATGCATAAGGGTAATTATCCTGGCTGCAAGTCGCAGACCATGGGTCAATCATCACATAAGAATATTGCCTTGGCAACAGAGGTAGGCGATAGATATAGTCTGTGGAAACCCAACAACCAAAAGGTAAAGTAAGCACACAGGTTGATCATTGGAGCAGAGGGAGCTGTTTCTTTGAAACATTTGTAAGTTTCTCAAGGACTTGGCACCCTCCAAATCTTCCTCTGACAGGGAAGAGCCAGGTAGACAGATGTTTTACTATTAGGTGATCTTGACCCAATGCCAAATAATAATTATATTAGTCAATCTGAGCCAATCAGATTTTGACTTTTGAATTTGAACTAAGATACTCAAGAGAGTAACGTTTGGGGCTGCCGTTCAGCTTCGCAGGAGCTCAGCTCTTCAGAGTACTGTGTTTGTACTTCCACAAAGCTCCAGCTTTCCCCCTGGTAGCTAAGAGAACCTTGGCCGACAGTAAGATTAAGTTTCAGCTGCCCAAAGCTGCAAAGGCTTTAATGACATATTTGGTTTTCATTGTCTTCTCTTCGTTACCTTCTCTCTGTCATCAGTATTTCCTGGGATCACCTCTCAAATAAAAGATTTGTCATAAGATATTTCAATGAGTCTACCTTTAGAGGAATATGAAATAAATCCATTAAGTCAGGTTGGAAGTAGATGGATTGTAGCAACCCAAAGATACACAAGTTCAAGCTAATGCTCTGGGTGGAGATAGGTGAGTAGATGGGAATTCTCTCTCTGAGATTCTAAATTGCCCTGTTCTTGAGATAGTATATAGTGAACTGTTTTCTCCCAAGGAGACTATTAGAAACAAAGGTTAATGATCAACTGAACTGGATAGTCCAGTATCAAAGGAAACTGTAAGAAAACACTGTTATATGCTATCTTTGCTGGATGAAGGAGGCAGAATTTACAAATGAAAAAACCAGAATGTAATAGAGAAGGCTCAAGGTCTAGAAGAAACTAGTGCAGGAGCTAACAACACTGAGCTGAGGGGGGGGGGAGGGGCAGGGGGCGGGTGAAGTAGTAGGGAATGGGAATTAAGACATGGCTATTAACTTTTAGCACAGCATAAGGCCTCAGTGAGGAGAAAAGTTTGACTTGGAATTCTCAGAAGCTAAGGTGGAAGTTGTAAGTAGGGGTATAGAGGGCCACTGAAGTCTCTCTGCTCGGCGACTTTGGACCCTGACTATCTTTTGGCTTTCTGACCTTCCCTTTCAGCAAGGGTGGGGCTGCAGAGCATTCGCTTTGTAAAATCTTGCTCCCATTTTTATTTTAACAGGAGAGAAATCTGAGAAAACAGAGCAGAAGATAGTTTGGGGGGAAAGTTGGACCCTTCCATAGCCACCATGGAGCTAGAGCATTTGAGAACTCTGGATGGTACCAAGTCAGAGAAACCAGGAGTGACTGGCAAGAAAGTGCTGAAAACGTTAAGTTATTCTCACCCCCCCCCCCACTGCCAAATTCATAGTTGTGAGAGAATTGGGGCACACTGAATGATTGGTGTGGCCTAAACAATTGGTGTGGCCTGAATAAAATTATTAACTGTTGAGGGACATCTTGAGAGCAAGGGAAGGGGTGTGATAGAGGCAGGGAACGAATGAGTTAGAAGTCCTCAAAGTGCTCTGACTATCCCAAGCCCAGCTGCTTCTGACTGGGTTTTTCTCTGGTGACCTCTTCTTCGAATGAGTCCATCTTTCCGAATTCTCCTTTCCCTATGTGTACCTATCTCACTCATACTTACATTATTTTTTTTTTATCAAAATCTATCCAAACAGCACAGTATATAGACCTTTCTTTAGAATACACACGCGCGCGGACTCTGAGAAGCACCGAGCAAAGCATCTGCTCCCCTTGAAACACCAGTGCTTAGCTACAGGAGTGATGCTACCTGTTCTAGGGCTGGGCTGGAAGATGTAAAGGAAACTCCTGCAAGTTCCCTTGAGATGCTTGCTCCTGGAGTCCAGCTCCCATGCAGTAAGGAAGCCGAAGCCTTGTGGGGAGAGTTCTCAGCTGACAGCCTATATGCGTTCATAGGCGTCTGTAGGGGAGTTACTTCAGCCTGCTTACCATCGGACTAACAACTCAGAGACCCCAGACAAGAACTACTATCCAAGATCCCCATAAGTGGGAAAAGTAATGAAGTTATCTTTATCATTTTCCAATACAAAGGTTGCGAGTGCTTGATACATAGAAATAAATGACAAATACAAAGGTCAATTTTTTTCAGTACAAATATTGCCACAGATCAACCAAGAAGGGTCTCTACTGAGAATCTAGAATCTTTTAGGCTCTTGAGATATGGGGAATATAGATGATAGAATCTGTGGCACTTTGAAACTTTTATACTTGAGTTTATAGTATATGTGCTGCTGACGAGCACTATACTTGGTTTTATAAAAGCGATAAATGGTCAGTACAGAAGACATGAAAAACTCAGAAAAGTATACAAATGAGTTGCTTTTACATTTAAATTTGGACAATATTAATAATACTGATTTATAATGGGATTTTTCCATTTGGAATCTCTGTGGTCTTCAATAATACCTTATAATACCATGTCTCCTGCTTGTTTGTGATCAGGTAGGCTGTATAATGGCAATTCCATGCTTAATAATTTTTGTTTTTCAGATTTCCTATTTCACCAAACATTTCCTAATCTCTTTCTGGGGGACAGGTTAGGTCTTGAGAACCAGACAGGCAATCTTGGACAATGCTCCCGACTGTTACATAGACTTTAACTCTTGGAAGGAGCTAGACACTCCCACCCCCACAAGCAAACTATAATGTCACAGTACAGAGGACAGGAAGGGTGTGTAGTGGGTGTGTGGTAGGCATTGGTGATAGACAGGGAAAGGCACAGCAAGATGAAGTAGAGGTCATCAGGATGAAAAATAATAGCTGGGTAAAGTGGTGGCCAAATATTTGAGGAAGGGCCACCTGGGTCTGGGAAGGGTCCCAATAAGTGGATAAACGTGTAGGAGACCAGAGTGTGGAGTAAGGAGGAGTCATCAGGGTCTTAAGACAGAGATGAGTTATGAAGTTGGTACTTGGCTCCAGGATGGTATTAGTTAGTCACCATTAAAAATAATGCTGTAGGGAATGTGGCTACATATATTAATGTTTGTATTTTTATGATCTAAAATAAATTAGCTAAGGTGAAAACAGCATGTTTGAACTGGCCCCTTTGGAGGAGTTATTCACCGTTCCTCCAGAACTTTCATCCACCTACCTTTAGTTTGCCTGCTTTGCCCCATTTCTCTCTCTCTCTCTCTCTCTCTCTCTCTCTCTCTCTCTCTCTCCCTTCCTCCCTGTTTCCCTCCTTCCCTCCCCCTGTCCCTTTCTTCCCCTTTCTCTCTTCAGGTTTGTCAAAGCTCTACAATGAAGAGAACAAACACCTGCACACCTAAATGCTCCCTTCCCCATTTCTTTGTCATCTTCCTCTTCATTTCCATATTCATAGGAGGAGTTTCCACGAAAGATCAAATTTACCTGACAATTATAGCAATACAACAATAGGAGTCAATGAACCTTGTTTGGTTGACATAACAGTATTTTTGCACTTGCCTTCTTTAAGATGTAAATTTTATAATCCTACACACCTATGGGATTGTGTGCTGATGTCCTTGAGTGCCTGCCCCACACATCTTCTCATTGACTTCACGTAATCTATTTCCTGTCCAAAAAGAATCCTGGGCTCTTTGGTGGCTTGTATTTTGTTATCTCTAGGTAGTAGTGGTTCTGCAGGGCATGCTTCCACTGTAACTGAATCAATGGACAGTCTTTCCTATCTGCAAGATATACAAAAGCATCTTTGAAACGCTCCCCAAAATATGAACTAAAACCTGAAACAAAATCTTTTCATGGGGTTGAAAATGAGGAACAGGAGGCCTTTGAGTCAGGAGTCACAACCTGTGGGTACATTTGTAAAATGAGCCTTTATCTCCTGATGCTTCCTTTCCAGCAAATAATCACATCTCCACATCGAAGGGGACAAACATGTACCAGTGGAAGCCCTTGCAGGTGAAACAAACAATCTGCAAGGGAACAAACAGAGACTGTTTGCGGAGACATTTGAGAGGCATTTGCTATTGTATGCAAATTCAGTGCTTGGCTTGTGCTCTTCCTTCTTCTGCTTAGCAAATGGGGAGGAACAGACAATCAGGTCAAAGATGCAGAAATGGAAATCATATTTACTACCTAGCACTGCAGACATGTTATAGATTCCTACCAAAGTCATCATTCAAATCTGAATGAGGTTTTCTTTAAAAGATTCAAGAATGCGAATGTTGTCTTGTTGTGAAAACTAGTGTTTCGTATGTTTATATGGTAGAATTTATCGACAGTGTTTCTACTTGGCAAAATGTGTGCTTGATTCTGTGAGAATCCTCGTGATTTTTGTCCTTTGCTGAAAATTGAGCCCAGTGAGAAATCTTTTTACATCAACACAGTCCCTGGGGGCAAATGCATGATTAGAAATCAGAGCCCTTTCCTCAAGACATTGTACTGCCATCTGCCGGGGACTCATCAAAATGAAAATACACCCCGGGGTGGAGTAGCACACAGAAAGCGCCCTCTATGGTTGTGCAAGGCACAGTGTGCGATCACACACAGCAAACCGTTGAGCATCTGATCAAATTTAAATGGATGCTCTGATTGACTGTTGCCCTTACCTTCAGCTGTGCACGAGTGAAGAGAATGGATTCTGAATGGAGAAGGTTAAATTCCCCATGTCCAGTTGCAGTGACGCTGTCCGGTTCTGTACAGTGGTGATGAACTGAAAACAAACAAACAAACAAACAACAACAACAACAGCAAAAACCCATTGCTCTCCATTTTGCTCTCAGTTTTTTTTTGCATGCACATCAGACTTATGTAAAAATAGCTGAAGGAGAAAGAAGAGGATTATTGAGGTTCGAGGCTGGAGTCATATTGTCAGCATCCCTCCTAGAGACCCCGCATTGGCCTGGCCAGACATCTGTGCTAATAATATATAAACTGCAACTGTGCGCGGCTTGATGGGGAGTCTCCAGGAAGACAGCCTCTGCTAATCATTTCTTCCCCTGCCCCCTCACCCTTATTAAGTGCTGAGCTGGAGGTAACTGTGTAAATGTGAATATGGAGCCTGGTTTAATTAGGCAGAACTTTAAGGCAGTCAAGTAACAAATGACAACTTAATTAAACATAATTAAAACATTTGAGAGCTCCTTACCTCTTTCGACAGGGCAGTGATTGCAGCTTGAAAGAAGGCTGCGGAAGGCCAGGCAAGGTGTTTTCCTTCTTTCTCTTACGTCTCAGGCACAGCTCTTCTCTTTTTTTCTTTTTTTCTCGTCACTATTAGAAATGCAGCTGGATCCTATTTATAATCCATTTTCACATTTGTTTGAATTAAAATCCCAGATTTCTGTGCTTTCAAGGTTGAACGTGCATGGCAGCCAACATTTATCCAGCCATTCCAGGAGTTACTGGATAACTGGGCTCTAAGAGGGAAAGAAACTACAGCACAAGTTTGAGCCCTAAGGAGGAAAGAGAGAAAACAGACTCAAACTTAAACCCCTGACTTCACTGAAGCTGGGAGAGAGATTGTTCTGCCCTGTACATGGACTGCCCACTTAAGACTCTAATTATTCTAAATTACTTAAATTGGCTCTAATACCTGTGTTTTATTATTTGATATGAAAGAACAAACCAAGTTAAGAAGAAATTCATAATGCAGTTAAATACTGCCAGCAAGTCTGTCGGTGGCAAGTCTGGTTTTTGGACATCCCTGAACTCTCTACCAACCACCTGACGCTAATCTGTGTACTCTACCACAGGCTTTTCCAGGATCCTGTTTATGTCTAAACCCAACAGTACAGCCACGCCAGCCTGTTACCACATGGAAAACTCCATTGCTCAGAGAAAGCTATGAATCTGTATATTCTTATGCTTTAAGATCCACTGTGACATCCCAAAGCAGACTCCAGGTAAGCCTACCAGATGTTTTGGGGAGGGGAGACAAGGGATAGTTGAATAATTTCCATTAGCGTAGTACAGTCACCATAAAGATTTAATGACTTCATTGATGTGGTGTTCTGTCCTTGTGGAAAGTGTTAGGCCAGAAATAAAACAATACTTATGAGAGTACTCATGAGGCCATTTGAAAAATATACTAAAGAGGAAAATGAGATCTCAAGTCCCTTAGACCTGGAGCAGACTGCTCTCACTTGAGCTGAGCTCAGGGACCTGAGAGTCATCCAGAGATCAGGGCAGTAAGGGAACAAGGGCCAGCAAAATGTCAGTCCCCTCCTTTCTCCCCTGCTGCTGCATTTTAAGCTAGAATTGAGGGTCCACTCCACATTCAGAATGCCTATGCTTTGCTAGTCCTATTCTACAACTACTTAGAGCTAATGTTGCTGTTTGTCATTTGCAAAAAAGAATGTCATGAAGGATGAAGACACCTCCACAGGGGTCCGAACAGTGCCAGAGGCAGTCGATACACTGACCAGTCACCATTATTTTCACTACTGTCTTTTCTGCATTTAGAGCAAGTACTTAGCTCCTATCAGATTCCCAGTTTCCTTCTCACTTAAAGGATCAAGATTGCTTTCACTTTGAAATTCTCATCCATTTTTAATCATAAAGATGATGGTTTTGAACGGTGCACATGGATTCTGTTCTCTGAGGACCCAGCCCCAGACTTTTGAAACTAGGTGCTCTGTTCAACAGGTGCTAACTGCCAGGAGAGTTCAGAAGTGATGTCACCAAGAGGGGAAGATGTTATGAAGGATTTGTTGGTTTGGTGCATCCCTCGGCCTGGTATAACCAGCCTAGGAGGTCAGTAGGTCTCCTCTGTCCAGGGATGATGCAGAGAAGAAGTGGTTACCATTTATAAGTAATTAAAAGTAGATTGCTTAGAGTGGGCATCGTGGAAACTGTGCAACAGATAGTTGTTCTGCTTTATTGTTTAACAACGATAAAACCTTTCAGAAACACAGGGCAATAAGTCCAGTGGCTGCTAGTGGACTGGATGACCATTTCCAGAAGAGTTAGTATATGTTAGAATAGAAGTAACATTTGTCTCTTCATCCTAAAAGGATATTTACTTTCTGTTAGTTGATCGTAACAAATCCTGTACAGTTGGTTATGCTTTGGCAAGTAACACACTTGGCTATTGGCACTGCTTTCTTCTACCTACGACTAATCATTTTCTTTCCCTGCCAGGTAGATTTGGTCCCATGCTTTTCTGTTATATTGGTGAAGAATATAGATCTCTTCTTTTCAATAGATTAGCGACCCATCTTAAGAAAACCTATCAAAGCGTCCCCCTGTCAGTGCAGACAGATAAAAGCCTCTTTAGACAAACAGTACTTCTCTTGAGATAAAAACACAACAGTTACTGAGATCTCTGCCCAGAATGTACTCCCCACTTGCCATGTGGCCTCAGCCACAGCCATTACAAACAAAACAAAACAACCAACCAACGAAAACCTCTTAAGCATGTTGCCTAATTTCTATAAGAGGCAATATTGATTGTGTGTGTGTATGTGTTTAAACCTTTATCTACAGGACACGTAGTTCACATGGATAATGTCGGCATCTTTAAACGACGTGACGTGATATAGATGACATCTTTGTCATTATCTACAAGTGCAGGGTTCAAGCATCCTGAGTCACCATGGATCATCTTTGTGGTGTTTGATTGCAGTCAGTCCATGTGGTTCCATTCAGGATAAATCCTCAGCCCCAGCAAAGCCCCAGCAAAGCCCCAGCAGTTCATTTCCTATGCAAACAAGTTAAATGCAAGAGACAAAATGAAGATAAATTCCTCAATGGACCAAGATAAGCTGGGTAGGTAAGGGGAGAGATAATTAGCCAGTCTTAAGCCAGCTCTGCCTCTGCCAAGCTTTATTTTTGCCGCCTTTAGAGAGGAGGGGGCGGGGGGGGGGGATCTGTTCTGAGCAGGAGGTTGGGGAATTTCTCTTGTTCTCCTACCAGAGGCATTTTGGCAGCAAGGTCAAAAGTACTTAGAAGTGTGCCCCTAAGAATCTTTCCCTGTGTGCCTGGGTTGGGGAAAAGTGCAGGAACGATCAGCTAGAGAGGAACTGGGGTTTTGGGTATCCTCCAGCAAACCCTCAAACCAGGAAACGTTTCTAACCGAAATTCTTACAGAGTATCAGAATTAGGTTAGGAGCCTTGCCATTTGCCGTGTGATGCCATCAGTCACAAAATGGGTTAGTCTCTTTCGATAGTCTACATGTCCCCCCTCACACAAAACCAGTGTGAAAGAAATTTCAGCATTCATCTCTGGTCTTGCTGAGTGTGTTGCCCCACTTACTTCTCAGGTTTTAATTCCACTTTCTTCCCTTATCTTAAAGACCATCCAATCTTTTCCTGTAGTACTAAGAACACACACACCCTTTATTTAGTCTAGAGATATCCCGGAAACACGTGGTTCTTGGCTAATCAGAAGATCACAGGTGTGTTGCCCCAGCATCTTCTCCTGGAGGCTCCTTAGAAATGCTGGGCATATACCCAGAGGATTCCCCAGCATGTAATAAGGATACATGTTTCACTATGTTCATAGCAGCCTTATTTATAAGAGCCAGAAGCTGGAAAGAACCCAGATGTCCCTCAATGGAGGAATGGATACAAAAAATATGGTATATATACACAATGAGTACTATTCAGCCATTAGAAACAATGAATTCATGAACTTCTTAGACAAATGGATGGAGCTGGAGAGAATCATCCTAAGTGAGGTAACCCAGTCTCAAAAGAACACTCATGGTATGCACTCACTGATAAGCGGATATTAGCCTAGAAGACAGGAATACCTAAGACACAATCCATATATCAAATGATGTCCAAGAAGAAGGAAGAAAGGGTCCCTGATTCTGGAAAGGCTTAATGCGGCAGTATAGGGAAATACCAAAACAGGGAAGAGGGAAGGGGTGAATGGGGGAACAGGGGGAGGGAAGAGGGCTTATGGGACTTTCGGGGAGGGAGGAGCCTGGAAAGGGGGAAATCATATGAAATGTAAATTAAGAATATATTGAATAAAAAAAAAAAAAAGAAATGCAGAACAGAGTGCCATGCTTCCCCAGAACTCCCGAAGCTGGAGCTGTAGTTTACAGGTTTTCCATGTGATCTCCATGCATGGGGAAATGTAGGTCTCTGTTATTCATTATCGTCAGGCTGACGGTCACGGTATTTAACATTTGATTGCCCTTAGCCCCTGTGACTCAAAATCTGATATTTGAAGAAAGGATAGACTACAGTATAGAGCTGAAATGAATGAAATCACAAACTCTCAATGGAGAATTGGGAAGGGTGATTTTCATTTCTTGGGGAAGTCACTTCAGCCTTCTAGCTCTCATTCTTGCCACCAATGATCTCATGACATTGGATGTGACAGTGGCTTTTCAACTAAAGGACTCCTATAAATAAGCAATAAAAGTTCACTTAAGCCTTTTGTGGCATTGCACACTTTCAACAGTGCATACTTGCTGTGAGGATGCTTCCTGTCCACGAGTGGCTAGTCTTTACATAATTGTTCCTTCATGGTACGTGACCAAAACTTTATGCTGTATCATTCCCTTGTAAGAATCACCCAAACCAGGCAGAGGAGTTGGCTCTTCCGAGCATGTACTTCTTTTCTAGAAGATGTGAGTTTGGTGCCCAGCACCCACATCAGGAGGCTCACAAAGGACTGTGACTCCCTCTCTGGGCACCTGTGCTCAGCCACACAAACCCACCCATCACGTATACACACAATCTCGAACAGAGGGAGCTATACACACACGGAGTATGCTCGAAATGATTGCACAGCTAGGAATATTAGTCTAACAGTGAAGAGCCACTTCACTGTGTGGTTCTAACTGAGAGTATTAGAACGTTTTCATTCAAGAGGGATGTTGAAATATTCAGGTGAAAAAAAAATTCTTGGCTAAAGTATAAAATACATGGGCAGGGATATTGTAGTACCATCTGCAGCGCGAGGGTTGAAGCTTCTTTACTGTACTTTGGGTCACGTAAAGAATTGTATATATCACAAAGCCCCATGTGTCAGAAATGTGAGCTCTTTGTGTGATTTGTAATGTACAGATATAATATAGTGTAATGATACAGATTATGCATTTCTTTTCTCTAGTCTGAAAACTGTCTTTGTATGTGTCTATGTTCAATTATCCATATATTTATATACATGTGTACATGAATGGCAGGGGGCCAACTTAGGTGTAGCCTTTAGGTACTATCTTCCTGTTTTTTTTTTTTTTTTGAGGCAAAGTCTCTTCATTGAGACATAGGACTCAGTACCTCAACTGGGCTAATGAGCACTGGGCTCTGGGGATCCTCCAGTTTCTGATCTCTGCCCAGAGATGATAAGTTTGCACATCCTGGTTTCTGCTGAGTGCCGGTGATGAATCTCAGGTCCTCAAAGTACTTCTCAAACTGCACTCACTGGCTTCTCTTCTCAATGTGGAAAGACTTTCCAATGGTCCTCTAGGAACCATTTGTGCATTTTAAAATGAATGTTATTTTATAACCCAATTCAATAATATTTCTTCTCTGAAATATCATCATATCCAATATGAAAGCAGTGTTTTGTTTTGAATACAACATTCACATTAGCTCGACTCTTATTATGAATCATTTAATTGCCATATTTAACAAATTGCAAGTTCTTGGAAATCCAAGAAATTTCTTTTATTTGCACATTATCATTCTCTACCGAAACTCCTTATGCATTGGGACTAAATTTAATACATTAATTCAAATCTACAAATATTATATGTTTTTGAATTCCATCATTTAAAATTAATTTTTTAGTGCTTCTAAATTCTTATTAATGAAATTAAGGTTAATATAGCAGAATAACAGAATTAGGTTAGGATTTAGGAGGTCTGAAGGTACTAAACAATCTCTGAAATGACCTGTTTGTACATGTGGGGAGAGGGGAGAGTCTAGGTTAGTGATGGATGCCTGTAATCTCAGCACCTGGGAGGTAGAGTCAGAGGATTTTCACTACAAGGATAACCTAGGTTATATGGTGACTTCCAGGCCAGCCTGGGTTATAAAGTGGGTTCGTGGCCAGGCTGGACTATATTACATGAGCTTATCTGAAAAGCAAAAGAAAAAGGAAAAGAAAAAGAAAAAGAAAGAAAATGTTCTTTCCTAAAGTCAGCAAAGGCATCATTTTTCAAGAATCAGACACAACAGTGAAAAGGCAAAGGCCACACATTAGAGGAAAAACAAAAAAAAGCATTGGTGATCAACATGCTTCACGGCAGTCCTAAGCAAATTTGACTCTTTTTTTTTTTCCTGATGTTGCTTTGATTATTCAAGACAGAGTTTTTCTGCATAGTTCTGGCTGTTCTGGAACTCACTTTTTAAGCCAAGCTGACCTGGAAGATACAGAGACTTGCCTTCTTTTGCTCCTTTGTTCTGGAATTTAAGGACACCATTACCAAGGCCATCGACTTTGACTTGTACAATCTTTCTTTGGAGGAAGAGCATGCAGTATCAGTGTCCTACTAGGATTGAGCATCTCACAGACGCTTCTCCTCTGTCATTTGTCTGGTTGTGAATACAGTCATGAACATACAGAGGCACTGGTTGCCTGCACATGACTTGTGCAAAGTCAAGATAGCCACAAGAGGACTCAGTTTTCTTCGTGGCTATGGGCCCTGGTACATTGCTGATACTTCAGTGGCTGATCCTATACTCGTGCGCAGAGATGGGTATGGATGGCCACAGGAGACAGAAGAGGATGCTGCATTCTCTAGAGCTTGGCTTACATGTGGCTGGGAGCCACGTCCCATGGGTGCTGGGAACTGAACTCAGTGCCTCTGCAAAAGCAACAAGTGTTCCCAACTGTCAACCTATCTCTTCAGCCCTCACATGTTCTTTCAAATATGCTAAATGCTTACTGTTAGGTGACTAATAGATACTTTATAGAAAAAGCAAGTGAATTGGTAAAAAACGTTACAGTTACCTTACAGCATTCAAATAACATAAAATATGGAACTGAAGGATAGGCAAATGAAAGTGTTGTGTTGTATAGAAAAAAAGTTGAGATTTTATAAACTATTTTTAGCATTAAAAACTCAAATAAAACCTTAATACATAAAAAATGGCTTTGATCCTTAGGCACATGAGAAATAACTAGAAATGTGCACATCAAACGCACAGTAATTTTATGTAAGTGCCTGCAGATACTGAGAGGTAGCTGAGGACTAGAGAGATGGCTCAGCAGGTTAGAACACTGACTTCTCTTCCAGAGGTCCTGAGTTCAATTCCCAGCAACCACATGGTGGCTCACAACCATCGGTAATGGGATCCGATGCCCCTGTCTGGTGTGTCTGAAGACAACGACAGTGTGCTCATATATGCAAAATAAATAAATAATTTTTTAAAAAGAAGGTAGTTGAGAGGATTGGGAAAGATTTTGAAAATAAAAGTGTGTGTGTGTGTGTGTGTGTGTGTGTGTGTGTGTTTGTATATTGTATATGTGTATGTTAGAATATTGTTTCATATGTTTGTGGGTATATGTGTGTAAGTGTGTGTGTGTGTGTGTGTGTGTGTGTGTGTGTGTTTGCAGAAGCTAGAGGATAACATCAGGTATCCTCCCTCACATGCCCTCCATCTTGTTTTCCTTTGGAGACAGAATCTTTCACTAACTTGTAGTTCACCATAAGGGCTAGATGGCTGGACAGTAAGTCTCAATTAGTCTCCCAACTCTGTCTCCCTAGCACTGTGACACACACCTGGCTTTTTTTTTTTTATTGAAGGCTCTGAGTGATCAAACTCAGGTCCTCCGTGCAAGGCAAACAGTTGACAGACAGAGGTATTAACCAACCCCCCAAGTTCATGACTTCAGTGTTCTAGTTTAAAATATTACACACTAACCTCATTGTTTTTTTCTAATTTGGCACATAAGCAGAATTTATATTCACTTATAATTATGTTAGTGTATGGGTGTTTTTCCTGAATGCATGTCTGTGCACCACATGCATGCCTGATGCCCGAGGAGAACTAAAAAGGGCTTTCGATCCTGTACAGCTGGAGTTTCAGTCTGTTGTGAGTCTCCTTGTGGGTGCTGGGATATCAACCTGGGTCTTCCTCAATAGCAGCCAATATTCTTAATCTCTGAGCCATCTCTCAGGTCTCTATTATATTGTCTTTAAGATTGTTTTACTTTTGCTTAATTTAAAAAAGCAATTATAATAAAATAAATACCAGCTATTTAAAATTGATATATGTATATGCATAAATGTGTGTTTTATATATGCATGCACTGATAAGTATATATATATATATATATATATATATATATATATAAAGATATACATGACTATATAAAGATATACATGACTATATAAAAGTGATATAACATCCAGTATTAGTGATAATTATGTTAGGGAGACTTTACTCTTTTGCCTTTGTGGTAGAATCTAATTTGGCAGAGGCCATGAAGACTTCATTCATATGCCCTGTGGTCAGGAACTGCACTATGATTTCATCCTAAAGAAAGAGTAAATATTTAGAAGGAACAACATTTTTTGCCATATTTACACAACTGTGGAGGATTCCTCCATTTACTTGCAAATGTTTGTGGAACATTTACTATGCTCATTGACTCCTCACTGTACCCACATCCCAGCTGACAGTGTTTACTCTGTGTTTATAGCAACGAAATAGTTGAATAAGAAACTATGGAAACACTCAAGAAGAGTTGATTGACTTCATTTATCTACACATTATAAAGTTTTGGCATTTAAAAACAATTTTAGAGCTATAAATTTTAAAGGAATGTATAATATTATTTTACTGAATTATATAGTATATAAAATAATTTACATATTGTGATCATTCTGATAAAATTAAAATGTTTACATAACTAGAAAGTTTTCATCATATTTATTTCAGGATATTATAAATGTCATATCTACATTTTGTATTATCTTTAATAGTATACACAGCAATGATAAATTCAATAATGTGTTTAAAAATAGAAAAGTTTTGAAAAAGTAGGATATTTATGGCTAATAGTAGATAATTTTCACCTTTAAATAGTGAAAATTATAATGTGTATAGTTTTCATGTAAAATATGCTATGTATAATAAATTTGGCTTCATGTTTGTCACATCTCTTGAATATTTTATCAACTTATTTAGTATAAAGAACGTAGAAAGTTTTTAAATTGCATGAATCCTTTGACTCAATGACATTTTAAAGAGCT
Organism: Apodemus agrarius; assembly: GCA_964023405.1. Classification (NCBI taxonomy): domain Eukaryota; kingdom Metazoa; phylum Chordata; class Mammalia; order Rodentia; family Muridae; genus Apodemus; species Apodemus agrarius. The sequence continues at coordinate 46,882,759 of OZ030008.1, read as the reverse complement.
TACTTAACAAATGCACATGACATAACAGTCATTTCATAATATGAAAAAAGTAAAATTAAGAGCGATGCAAACATTCACCAACTAAGGGATTAATTAGATACAACTCACAGAATGAAATGTTTTGTAGCAGTCTACACAGAATGGCGCAGTTCCACATACACATGGAAAAATGAAAAAAGAAGAAATGCAGAGAACAAAATATGCATGTGGATAGATTTATTCACACGTTGTCACGTGTGTGGACGGATTAACAAGAACCTGCGGATTTTACAAGCATAAGGCAAGAGGATTTTATACTTTTCATTTTATATCATATATACGATTTGGATTTGGCTTCTATTTTCAAATTTTATGACTAAAACATATTTGAAAAAGACTATGGAACATAATACACTGTTGCTACTGTCAAGCACTCTGTGTGATGTAAGACATAGCTTTTGTAAGATATGTCTGCAGCTCTTTGAACTTCTAAGATTATTTCAAAGTTGAAAGTGAATAATTGCTCCTGAATTCATGAGATTTTCAAGATCTGGTCCTTATAATCAATTTTTAACTCTCAGGAAAGTAGTTTTAAAATAATAATATAAAGTCAGGAGGTGTTTTGAAAGCACGTACACACGGCAGTGGCCTTCGGGATTATGAGAGAGAATAAATGTTGACTAGAAATGGCCAGAGGAGACAGAAGAGGAAGAGAGAATGGAGCCTTAAGCTTTCGTGTGGGACTGGGACGAGAACCTGGGTTAGGACTGGTGGGAAAAATTCACCCTGAAAGATCAATTTCAAGTGAGCTGAAGAAACGGGGATTTTTTCTTTTTCCTTTTTGTAATTTTCACAGTTATTCTGTCATCTCTCTTAGTGTGGTGGACACAAGGATAAGTAAAATAAAAGACCATTATTTATTGGATAAAATTCCGAAGGCTACTGCAGTTCAGAAGCCATGTAACCTATGGCCGCTGTCAGTGTCTGGCAGCCATGAATAGCAGTCGGCTGTGAAATCACCTTTAGCTCTGGACTGCAATTAGACCACGAAGTCAGTTTTTATTGTTTATTCCTCTTCATTCTTCTGTTGCTGTCTGAACATATGAATAAGGCGGTTTTTACAACACCTTCGAAGTTTATCGCGTTTAATTCTTTTTCTTCCATGCTAGATTGAATTTAAGGGTCACTGAAGTCAGCAGCCACTGACCTTTGCCCTCTTAATCGGTCTCACCATTAATACTTGACCCTAAAAGCTATGTATACAATAAAGCATATTTATAGGTGCAGAGGGAAGGGCAGAGCAGAAACAATGTGGACTGAGTGATTATTTGTTTTGCCATGCTGCGCAGAAGTGTGGAATGTTCACACAGTCCTCTCTGCGGAGGGGAAGCTGGCCTGGCTTCCTTTACTGTGTCTTAAGTGGAACAGTAGGATGAAGGGACATTTGAAGGTGCCATGAGCGTTGACACCCTCACCATCTCAGTCACATTCATGGCTCTCTGACCCAAGCTCTTTGGATATGAAAGAGAATATATATATACGTATATATACATATATATGTATATATATACATATATACATATATATGTATATATACATATAGTATATATACATATAGTATATATACATATAGTATATATATATATATATATATATATATATATATATATATATAAATAAAATTAGGTATATCTTCATGCCTGGAAATTCTTGCACATCCTGTTATAGATTATTGAGGGCCACCATGTGGTTGCTGGGAATTGAACTCAGGACCTCTGGAAGAGCAACGGTCAGTGCTCATAACCTCTGAGCCATCTCTCCAGCCCACCCCCTCCCTGTCTTTCCTGTTTTCTATACTATCAACTAAAAGCTGCTCCCTTAAAAAAATGCACTGCACAAAATGATTCTTTTCCTACGAACAACTTTCAGGACATTCATGGTGCTCATCTGTTCTCACAGTTACAAAAGGTTTTGCTTTCAGCAGGTTGTGTGTATGGGCTTATGTGTGCACACCCTCATGAAACAGCACACCGTTCAAGACTGTTTAGACACACAGATTTTTTTCAAAAGAGGAGAAAGTTCATTATTAAATTACACTCAGAATCAACCTTTATAACTTCCAGAGAGTGACTAGACAAAATCTTTTCTGAGGCCTAGGATAATTATTTTGGCAATATTCAAAAAATCCAAAAGGAATGCATAGTGATTAAAGCAAAGAATTTCTCTTGGTCACAGATTGACAGAGAGTTCTGGGCTTATAAAATACTCTATTTCCTCCATTAATTGTGTCCATGTGGAGTTGTAACCAAGTAGCTGAAACAAATAAAACTTAAGTAATATTGTTTCCTCTCAAAATATTCCACTTAATTTGTGGAAGAAGTTTGAACTCATTAAGTAGGCTGCAGTACCCCCCTGCATCCCAGAGCCCCTCTACAACATCCTCCTGGTGGAACATTCCAGCAGTCCAAGACATTCCCATGCTTCTTTGTGTGGGTCTTTAGTTGCTCTTTCGATTGGGTGTGGAGGTGAAAAGGTGAGCAAGCATGCCCAGCTAGCCCCTTGCCCGCGAGCATGTACTTACCTGCTTCCCCCTTGTTCCTGTAGTTTGGAAAAGCCTCCTTTCCCCATGCCTTGAAACTCACTCCAAGGAGTACTGCTAGAGTTTTGTGGAAGGGGATTCTAGCACAAGTATAGCTTGGTTTTGTGAGAAATGGTATTCCCTCCCCCTTTCCTGCACATAGCAGCAGGTAAATCATGGATTGATACAGCAAAAACTGTATATCTTTCAGAAACTTAAAAAAAAAAAAGGTGTGGCAAGTGGGGGTGCTTGGGCCCTTTCTCCTGTTAGTTTATTGTATGCAGCTATTTTCTGGAGCACAGAACACATCTGGGTAAGCAAGGAGGCTTATAGGGCCAATCCCCTCAAATGCCCTATGCACAGAGCAAAGCTATTCTCTTGCTTTCTTCCAGGCCTTTCTCATCTTCAGGCTAAATCTTTGGAATTACTGGTCCCCATTCTCCTTATGGTAAAGTCAACATGGTATCAGGAAATGAATCTAGCTTTAGTTTATATTTAGAAAGTTTCTCTCTCCCACCATCATGTGCACGGTAGAGCTCAAGAGTCGAGATGAGCAGTCACTTATGCCTACTGGGAAAGCAAGCTAAGAAGCTTACTGGGTCCAGTCCTTTTGCATCTGGCAGATTCTTGCTGAAGACTAAGGACATATTTCTTAAATATCAATCTGCCTTTTGTTTTGTTTCTCACCAAAATGTCCAGATAGTGTTGAGTTTACATTTTGCCTTCTCCTCCTGGTGGACAAGAGAGATCAACTGGTGGAATGAGTTGTTACTCCAGACACCATGTAAAGAGTCAAGGAGTTGACTTCCTACGAGCCAGAATTTTCCATTGGGCTGAAGAAGACTTCCTTTTGTTTGAGATCAGTAGAAGAGGCCCTGTGGCACAGGCACCTTGAGCTCTGGGGTACCTGGGAAATCAAAGTAGTGTTGACTCTTCAATGCTCTTCTATTCTAAGTCTCTCTCTTTGACCTACAAAGCTAGGACATTTAGAAAATATAGCTGGGACATGTTCATTCATGGAGATGACACATATTGAATAAACCCAGTTGTAGGCTCTGGAGTTGTTTTCTTTGTGGTAGCATTAAACTTAATGCACGGAGACCAGCAAGTGGACTAAGTGAGCTAGCTCATCTCTCTGGTTGATGGTTTTGTCCCTGGGAGCTCTGGGAGTTCTGGGTGACTCATATTGTTGTTTCTCCTGTGGCGCTGCAAACCCCTTCAGCAACTTGGGTCCTTTCTCTAGCTCTTCCATTGAAAGGACCCTGTGCTCAGTTCAATGGCTGGCTGAGAGTGACCCCCTCTTTCTCATGCACTAGCAGAGCCTCCCAAGTGACAGTTATATCTGGCTCCAGTCAGCAAGCATTTGTGGGCATCAATAATAGTGTGTGGGTTTTGTATCTGTATATGGAATGGATCCCTGGGTAGGATAGTCTCTGGATGGTCTTTCCCTCAGACTCTGCTCTACCCTTTATCTCCTTCTGTGGGTCTTTTGTTCCCATTTCTACAAAGCACCCAAGCATCTATACTTTTTTCTTCCTCCTTGGCCATCATTGGATATGTGAAATGTGTCTTGGGTATTCCAAGCTTCTGGGTTATCTGAATAATAACCAAGACTAAGCATAGCAAGGACAACTCTGAAATATTAAACCTTGTGAGGTGGAAGCATGAGGGTCAGGAATTCAGGGCTACTCTTGGCTCTATAGGGAGTTCAAGGCTCACCTGGGCTACAAATGAGATTCTACACCTCCCAACTCTAAGAAAAACAGAAAACTGTCAAAGAAGTCTTATCACTATTGTTTTCTTAAAAATGTGAATACCTGATTGGCAAGATGGGCCTGTGTAAAGGCACTTGCCGTCAAGGCTGGTGACCTGAGTTTGAAGGAGAGAACTACTCTCCCAACTTCTTCTCTGACCTGCTCCTTAGCACTTGTCCCCCATACCAATTCATAAATAAGTATAGTAATAAGTTGAAATTTACTGATTTATATTTAAAACAGAGTTATTATTCAGATAACCCAGAAGCTTGGAATACCCAAGACACATTTCACATATCCAATGATGGCCAAGGAGGAAGAAAAAAGTATAGATGCTTGGGTCCTTTGTAGAAATGGGAACAAAAGACCCACAGAAGGAGATACATAGATAAAGGGTAGAGCAGAGTCTGAGGAAAAGACCATCCAGAGACTATCCTACCCAGGGATCCATTCCATATACAGGATAGAACCATCTTAAGTGGCTATCGCTCCAACGTATTTCTGAGAATTTTCATCATTTCCAGAACCAAATCTGATAAGTGTGAAACAATAGGACCTTATTTACCTGTCTTTCCCTTTGCCCCTGGAAACCATCATCCCACCCTGTGGCTGTGGATTTAACTCTTTTCTCACTGAAGGTGAGTGGCTCACACACTTTTCTTTTGCATCTGTCTTACTTCACCATGGTTTCAAGGTTTGTTTACATTACAGTCTATATTAGATTTTCATTCTCTTATAAAGGATGGTTGATAGGCCATTGAAAAGCCATGCTTTTCTTTAACCGAGTTACCTGCTTATAGAAATTTGGATTCCTTCCATCTTTGAATGACCATGAGTATATTGTGCTGCTACAAAAATAAACTCAAGTATCACACATCAGAAAATCTAGCCTTGTTTCCATTGTTTTGCATGTTTGCACACAGATGGAATTTCTCTATTGCATGGTTAGTTTATGTTCATCTCATCCAAGAGTCGTTCAATAATATCACACTGCATATCTCTTCACAGTTCCACAAAAGAGCAAAAGGTTTTCCATATCCTGTAAGGACATACCATATTCAGATTACTTCATAGCAGTAACCTTAAGGGACACAATGGGGAATCTCAGTACAGTTTTGATTTGCACGTCTCAAAAAGATAACACTGCTTATGCCAAACATCCCAGTTTCATTGAAAATGTGTTTACTATACTAGATGATTATTTTAGTGTGTATATATATGCTCATAAGACATTTAAAGCTAAGTTGAAATTTAACTTCTGCTACATTTTGTTCAGCTTAAAGGACCAAGAGAAAAATATATAAGCAAGACGGAAGAAATCAACTCTTTCCTGGCCTTTTTCAGTTGGTTTCTAGAATGTTCCATCATGAAAAAGAAATAATTTGCATTAACTTGAGTGTAGATACAATACTCAGTAATTAACCCTTGGTCTCCAAAGGCTGAATGCCTGGGTGGGAATGGTGGTCTGCTCCTTTCAGGTAAGTATGACTTTGGCTTGTTACCCTTTCCTGGCCTCTTGTTTTCTGTAAGGTCCCATTGGGAAAGACTGACTTTGGAGACTATTCTGATCAGCAGAGCAAGTTCAGTATCTTCTCCATGGAGCCTTCATTTAGGTTTGCAGATTTAAAAAATAAAGGAAAGAGAAATAATTTCACTATGTTGAGTGGTATATTTTAAAACAAAGAAATTGCAGTTTGAGGTTAGAAAATAGTAAGAAATTATTATTTAACAAATTATAATGACACACATCTACGTGGGTCAATATAAACACAATGACATCATTGGACTTCATTTGGAGATAACATTAAAAGACTAAATTTGCAGGCTGTAATGGATGGAGAGTTTAGGTGAGTGGATGCTTCTGGATATGAGAAACAATGGAAGTCCTGAGTGAATGTGTATTGTTTGATATTAGCTAGCCATGGAAAAGACTACATAAGACCTTCTCCTCGTGATAAATTAGCAAAGCGGTTTCTCTGAGAGTGTGTAGATGCACACCCATACACACACACTTACACACACACACACACACACACACACACACACATTATTGGACTAAAGAAACCTTTGCCAAATGGGTTCTATGAAGTCACTTGTTCCTACTGAGGTTAGCTAACTCCTCCCACCTGTGCTATACATAATAAATCCTCTGAGGTTGCAGGTTGCTGTGTGGTAGTTAGTGTCGCTCCATTAGAGAGCACACAGCTTACTTGACCCCAGACTTTCTGTACCTGTAACTCTGTGCCTCTCCTTTCTTTATTTTATTGATACCCATATTCAGGCTCCAAGGACCATGCTGTGTTGCATGTGGCATCTAGAGACTATTGCTGCCTTTTTTCCCCATTGTGAATAGGTTCTAGAGACCAAAATAGCACGGGACTTCATAGAACACATTCAGGGATGGGGTCTTTAGTCCAATCTTATTTTGTACATATCTGTTTCCAACCTGGAATCAATGAGATGAATACTGGGAAGAAGTGGTCCGAGGGCTGGAAATTATTTATTGATAAAAGCAAGCAATGTGTAGCCCTAGAGAAATGTATTGATGTGAGCATGTACCTCTAAGCAAAGCCACTCATTCTATTCCCATTTGTATATTACTTGCAAGTGTGCTTAAGAGAATCAGACATGTGTGCAAACACAAGTATATACATAGTATGCAACGACCTCATTTGAAATGATTGCTCTTGCCATTTCTTTTTTTGTTTTAAATCATCCCTTGTCCCTCCTTTTTCTTAAGTTTTCCTCCTCCTTATCCTCTTCTTCTCCCTCCTCCTCCTTTAGATATTCTTTTATGAACCATCTAGGCCAGGGCAGATTTTATTACTTTTAATTAAAGGTAGTTGTCAGAGTAAGGAGCAAAGAGCAAGTGCCCTTATCTTCATGCTGTTTAACAGTGTGTGTAAACACACCGTCCACCAGCAGAAATGTCCCAGATGGAGTTAACATAGCAGTCAAAACTCTGCAGACCATGCAGTCCTCATGGCATCTATTCATTTTTTTGCATGATGAATGGATGCAAGAAGAGATCATTAGGGAACATAATGGTCTCTGATGATGTATTTACGACATGGAAAGATGTCACGTGATGAAGTGTTTACAACATGTAATGAGGTTGTGTAACAATCTCTTTACAACCCGCAATTACATCGACTAATTCCTTATAAAAATCCTCAACAATGTGCTGTTCGCGTGCATGCGCTTGATATGCAGCCCTTTAGGAAGGAGCGCCTCTGTGCTGCAGAATCAAGCCTCTTGCATGACTCAGTACTATTTCCTATCCAAGGTCTATAAAAAAAATCTTGGGTGTTTAGTTAGTAAACTCCAAGTATTTCCTCTTATTGGAGGTGACAGGGCAACTAATTTAAGGCATATGTGTTGATATTCCCATGAACTGGAGCACTTGAGGGTGGCTTTGCACCCTATGATAACTATCTTGATGTCTACTCCCTTTTGTTGAAGCAACAGAAGTAATGTGTCCTTCTGCAACGTGACAACTGGGTAATCTATGTTTGTACCCGACTCTTCTCTCCAGTCTTTTAATGCATATTTTGCCTTATTTTACTAATTAATGAAGAACATAGCTTATGCACCACAAAACAGTAAAAAATGGGCAGAAAATATTTCCCTTATAAAATCATTGTTATAGTGTATTATATGTGATTGGGGAAGGTGGGACAGGAACCAGGGTACAGGAGCTGCTAAGTGTTTGCATTTAGGTGACGTCACCTGAAATGAGCCCTGAACCTTTTGACCAAAAGTGAGCTCTCAGATGTAGTGCGGAAAATCTGCACCCATTCTACAGATGAAGATGAGGAGGAGGAGAAGGGAGGATGATGGATGCATAGAGACAGGAAAATAGGGTGCATAAGTACCACCTACCCAATTCTCACTGTAGCATGTGCGAACAGCTGTCATGAGTTTGAATTTCAGGGAAATAAATGGGTGCTAAGAGAAACAAAAATATTAGCAAGATTGCTAGGAAGAAATGACATAGGTTCAAATATTTGGATTTGTAGAAATTTAAATAAATTGTAGAGACTGATTTAAGAGCAAATGGACTATGTAAAATTAGTTGACATTTCATCAGATTGAAAGTGCTTGCTTCTTTCGGATTGGGATGCATAATATGAGACCTTGACATCACATGGGATGTGCCTAACCAACTGCAATTCAATAAAGTAATAAAACCCTGACGGGAAGTGACTTTAACTAGGTAGCCCAGACTTATCAATCACTCACTTACATACTTTACAATTACCAAACAGGTTATATGACTTATCTAGACCAAACTTTATGGTGATTATAGAAACTGGAAAAAATGTGCTTCTACACAAAAGTAGAAAATAAAAAGTAAAATTAAAAGTTTTATCTTCACTCTAATGTGTTCGAGTGAATGACTGGGAATGTCATGGACCTTGGAAAGAATGCTGAAATGTCCAGTCTACAGGCTCACAGAAGCACCAAGCGGCCACTGGCCAACCTAGCAGACCAGGTTCAGGGACTTAGCTCAAAACTGTCCTCATAGCCAGATGGTAGCACACAAAGTATGGTGGCTTCTCTTTGCTTCTTGATCTCAGACCAAAACACTTAGAGCAGAAGCAAGACTTTTAGGAGAAGACCAGCTACCAAACTCAGTTTTGTTCCAGAGCACTTGGTGATGCGTGTCCCTTAGCAGAACTAATTTCACATCGCAGAAACTTAACCCCATCCCTCGACCCATGGGTTTATTAATTTAATTTTGCTACAAAAGAACCCACTTCAACAGAGTCAAAAGGCATGGCTTATTTAGAAGGCAGTTATGCCACTCATGTGGCTGCAGTTGTACCCTGGTCCTGGACCTCTGAAGAACCTCAGAAGAACACTGCATGGGGAAGAGCAAATAGGCTTGGAGAGATTAATTGAATCTGAAAGATATTGAGGCTGCGGGCAGTGACACATTAAGCAATTTAATTGAAATGCTGTGGTCATCACTTCGCCTGATTTCTTCTGTGAAGATTTAACTATGTCTTTTACTTTGGTCGATTCTAAGAACTAAGCAAGAAAATCCACACAGAAAGGATGGTAGCTTGACCATGCTTAACCCCATGATCCAGTTACTGTGATATATTTTATGTCTCACATGTAACACATCTCTGAGCTATGCATTTTTGCTTATTTTTGAGATAAGTATGTAATTACAAAATTCCTCCCCTTTATTCTCCTTCAAATTCATTGTTATTGCATGCATAGATGTATATAGCTATAGTCCCAAATATAACCTACTTGGTCCATATTATGTCTTGTGATTCATAATAAATGAGAGATCAATTTAAATAGCAATTTAGGAAAAGGGGTGCAGTGTCTTAAGTAGAAATAGAAAGGATGCAGAGGCCCCATATTTAGATTGAAATTTTGGTGCTACAGGCAAGAGGAATAGAAGAAGTTATCCATCATTTGCTGAAATCAACCAGGACTTTGAAAATTTATATTCTTTCATTTTGTTAACTAGCAAACAAATGAAATGAAATCTACTGTAATGACTGACCATCTAAGCTGAAGAATTGGTGGTGGAGGAGACACAAAGGTCAAATTGTATTTGTGGTTAGTGAGGAAACTGAAGGAAAAGATGCTGACAAGTTCACACCCTAGAAAATACACTATTTTCAGCATATGCTAGAGAAGCTTCTTCCTGACTTTTAATTAAATCTTAAATTTGTGCTCCATTTTCCGTTAAAATGTCAAAGAAAATCAATTGAAAAATTCATCTCCCTCCCGTAGCTTCCCAAGATCTTTTCCTATATCCTTACCCACCTAAATCTATATTTATTTTCTCTCTCTCTCTCTCTCTCTCTCTCTCTCTCTCTCTCTCTCTCTCTCTCTCTCCCTCTCCCCTCCCCTCCCCTCCCCTCCCCTCCCCCTCCCCTCCCCCTCCCCTCCCCTCCCTCCCCTCCCCCTCCCCTCCCCCTCCCCTCCCCTCCCCTCCCCTCCCCCTCCCCCTCCCCTCCTCTCTCTGTCTCTCTCTGTCTCTCTGTCTCTCTCTCTCTCTCTCTCTCTCTCTCTCTCTCTCTCTCTCTCTCTCTCATCCAGTTCTGGTTGGCTCACTACTCATGCCCTCCCATGTGGTAGATTTACCAGATGTCACATTATTAAAGAAAACTTACACCCCCCCTCCCAGCAGCAATCAAATGCTAGTAGCTTCTGTACTAGGAGTGAGAATTTGTATCCTTCTATATCCTCTTCTCTCTCTTCCATGTTGAGTCTTTTCTGTTTTCCCTGTATAACCTAGTGCATTCTTTCATAATCATTAAGTCTGTATGCTCTGCTATCTGGAGTACTCCATTTCCTTGCAGGTTTAAGGCAGATGGGATCCTGATGCTGAGAGGGAGAGGTAAACATGACCTCTACCCCCTTACCAAGAAGTGATCTTTAAATGATGCTAGCTGGAAAAGGGAAAACTTGCTTTCTCCAATGGATTCTCACTAAATATAGTAACCACACTAAGGGTAAGTTAAAAAAAAAAGGTAGATGAGCTCTCAGATACTGAGGTAGATTTAATGTTTAACACTGGTGTAAAGAAGAGATCTGTTTCTCTCCCATGGGTCTGACTTGTCAGCAATATTTCCCAACTGAAGGGCGTGGCCTTTCAATGTGACCTGCTGAAGGTGTGGAATGATGAACAGAGATGGCCAGATGGCAGCCAGATCAATTGCCAGCAAGTCCCAGGACTAGAAGTGAAGTTAAACCTTCTAAGTCAAGGGTCTGCCCTTTTACAGACCCAGGGTAATTGCTGTAAACAAATTAAAATCTCCATCTAGCACACAGATTAAGTATTTCTAATTTAAAGACACATGACCTACAAAATCAAAAAAACAAAACAAAACAACACAAAAACAAAAAACCACAAACAAACAAAAACAAAACAAAACAAAACAAAACAAAAGAAACAAAAAGCCAAGATCCTGAGGTGTGGGTAGCAGCAAATTTTTTTGTTGTTGTTGTTTTTGAGACAGGGTTTCTCTGTGTAGCCCTGGCTGTCCTGGAACTCACTCTGTAGACCAGGCTGGCCTTGAACTCAGAAATTCACCTGCCTCTGCCTCCCAAGTGCTGGGATTATAGGGGTGCGCCACGACTGCCCGGCTTGGTAGCAGCAAATTTTATAAGTTGATTTTTTTTTAGTGTAAATTTCCCATAGTAGATTTGCTTTTAATTAACTCTTCAAAAGTTTTCAGTTTCATACATGTTTGGATGCTACACACCCCTTCTTACCTAACTTCTTCTAGATCCACCCAATTCCTATTCACCCAAAAGAATGCTTCTTCTTCCTTGGCCTCTTCTGCTTCCTCCTCTTCCTCTACCTCCTCCTCCTTTTCCTTCTCCTTTTAATCAATCCTTCAAGATTAATTTTTGCTGGTCAAATATTCTTGCACATGTGGTTTACCATTGGAATGGAGCCAGCACATGAGGGTCCATACTCTCAGAGCAAACTGTCTCTCTCTTCTGGCAGCTAACACTTGGCTGTAGCCACAGAGCTAGGGGGTCAGGTTTTGTGCCCAGCTCCCCTTTCTGTGCTGAGGTTTGTAGCTGGCAGGGTTCACAGCTGGGTATGACTGGTGATTACTTTTCTTCTCTAGTATCTTGACAGAATGGCTTTAATCACTAGTGAAAACTAATACATAAGGATGAAACTTCTAGGTTTCTGCCAACCTGATTTTTTCATGTTCTATGACACAAGTATGTTGTAGCCTCAGCAACTAGATCTTACTGTTGAGTTCTTTCAAGAACCATGAACAATAATAATAGCCTGTAAGGTTTGAATTCTGGCAAGGATAAATAACACTAAAGATCTGTTGAAAAAGACACATGGAAACATACTACTGTAAAAGTGTAGAAGTTTCCATACATATGTGATTTTTTTGGGGGGAAATATGGGAAGCACACATGCACACACACACACACATATACACATATATACACACACATACATATGTGATCACCCCATGTATAGTTAGTTAAAAGAGAGTCACCCTGCAATAGGTTAACAATCTCTACTAGACAACAGAGGCTAGCAAATAAAAAACCTACGGACAGGAATAGGTTACTTCTTTTGGAATTGATAGCAAGTAAGTTCTCAAAGACTTTGCCAAACATTTTATACAGTGGGTTTTTAAGATTAACATTTATTTGAATGGTCACATGAAAGTGTTGCTATCCTATTTATTACCCATCAGTTTCTCAAAATAGTTGGAAAAGTGTCAAGAATTTTGCAAGGCATTTGAGGCAAACTTAGCATAGAATTGTCCTCCAGTGTACTGATTACTTTTAAGAAAATGCATTATAATCAGGGATTAAACCCAGAGAGCATAGCACTCCAGCATAAAAAGGACCATTTCTTAGTTTGCAAAGGTTGAATTGCAATAATTAAACTTATCATAATCAATAAAATGTGTGAGCCAAGTTTATAAAAAGGCTAATTTACCATTGCAGAATTTCCTCTAGAAATCATAATTTTTAATTAAAACATAAATGAAGGATTTGCCTTACAGATGCCAATAAATATATGAGGTTAAGAAGTACACAATACTTTAGGGAAATCAACTTAGGCTGAGGACAGTATATTTTCAACTCCTTTCTAGATCCCTTGGATAGACATTTACTTTCCAAGAAAATGAAATCTTGAAATGGCCCAGAAAGAGAACGTTGTTTGATTGAACAGCTTAAACAGGATTGAACAGAAACACATGGAGCAGAAAGAACTGGTGGGGTTTGCTTCCCTGTTTCCAACCATCAAAAGCACTCCAGTGTAGCTGATGGTATGGTTGCGTGAGAGGAGGAAGTAGGTTTGAGAGTTTGACTGTAGATATAATTTACATCCTCAAATTCGCCAGAAATTGGAATGAAACAAGAGTCCTCACAGACTTAAAAGCTTAACTGGAAACCTAACTGATGAAACGAATAACATCTGCTGATAACATGCAGATTGTATTTTTGTGATTCTGTATGACACAATTGTTCACAATTGTTGTCAAAATGCTCCGATTCTCTTCTGTGTCTGCATCCAAGGCCTGTACACTACAGGCCATTAAGCACATCCCAGTATTACTGGTCTCCTGATACTGAGGGAAAACAGCCTCACTGAGCAAGGTGGTATAAAATCATTCAAGGAGAAGGTAGCATGAGACTCAAGTGACACTGTTGCCAGCCATGTAATGACAAAGGTGAGAACAGACCAGGAGATCTCTGCCAGTCCTGTAGCTTTTGACTTGTTGGTGTTTTGCTTTTCTTTGTTTTGCTTTTGACTTTTGACTTCAGAATTTTAAGACAATAAACTTTTTGTTGTTTCAGGTAAACTGATATTTTGTGCTGCCCGAGGGAAGCCTTGGAAAACAAAGGCAAGGGATAGACGGCAGCTCAAATTTACAACAATTTCTAGGGTCTAGGAGCTTCACAGTCATGTGACTTAAATAATTTACTTCAAGTCACAAGGTAAAGCACCCAAGCATTTCATCATTAAGCAGAATAAATTACATGCACGTCATTAGTTGCCATGACCTTATTGCAACGACCTTAAGCAGTTGTCACTGGTGGTATATTTTAAAGTCACTGAATTCCACTGGAGCCACTCTAGGACTTGTTTGTTTTAAAATAATATATAGATGCAAAATGGCTGTCTAAGGTCCTAATAGAACAGTGACCACTTGGCAAAGCCAGATCATTGCTGCTGAGGTAGCAATAACATAAATTACCTTAGAAAGGTCAGTGAAGTGTGATTTCAACATACAAACAGGCTAGTGTCCAAGGATCTGGGAAAGGGCTCTTAATACATTTGGTATTAAAGGGCCATGGTCATCCCCTAAAATCTAGAAAAGAATCGATGTTGACGGGACCTTTAGTCTCTTGGGACCAAGATACTGATGCTAATACATATTTCCATTTTATGCAGAGAAAACCAGTTCCACAGACCTCAGACACAAAATATGTTCATGACTCAAGACTTTAAAATAACTTTACCCTCAGTCTAGAATATACTCTAGATATTAGGGATTCTGCACTGGGACTCTGGTTTCTCCAGTATCACTAACCAGAGTCAGCTTCATTTATCAGCTGACATGCCTGTGAAGAGGGAACAACTGAGGAATTGGTCCCATCAGATTGGCCAGTGGCCATATCTATGGGGAATTCAGTTGATTATTAATTGGTGCAGGGGAACCCAACTGCTGTGCATCATGTCATCCCTCAGCAGGTGGCCTGAGCTGTATAAGACAGGGAGCTGAACGAGCTAGAGAATGAAGTCAGTGAGTGGCATTCCTCCATGGTCTCTGCTTCAGTTCCCGCCTTGATTTCCCTCAGTGAAGCTGTTCTGTGTCATGGTGTTTACCACAGCAACAGAAAGCAAACTATGACCTTTCTGATCTTCAGGGCCTTTCCTATAGCCTTTTCCCACACATAATGCACAGAAGAAAGGAGAGCCTGATGCACAGGGACTATGACTTGCCCTCTATATGTCTTAGAGGCCTAAAAGACATCCTGGAACTTAGTAATGCCTCAAATTCTTGTGGAGAGAAGGGACTAACTTAAGAAACTAAGACACTTTGGTATAACACAGCAGACTAAAATATGTCTAGATTATTTATGAGGTCAGTAATCTTGGAAAATTTCTAAATAACAACTTCTTTCTTTTTTTCTAAGTATAGAATAGAATTTATTCAGGGCATGGGGAGGGGAGTTAATAGCATAGTAGAGGCAGAAAAGGGCATAGAGAAGGGGAGAGTAGAGAAGCAAAGGCCTGACATGAGCAGGTGGGGAGAGGGGGAGGGGAGGAGAGCCCAAGAGGGGGCAAGAGAGAAGCTGAGAGTGAGAAGAGATGTAAGAGCAGTAAAAGATAAGTAACAATTTCTTAATATTAGGCAATATCTAGAAGTGTGTGTGTGTGTGTGTGTGTGTGTGTGTGTGTGTGTGTGAGAGAGAGAGAGAGAGAGAGAGAGAGAGAGAGAGAGAGAGAGAGAATTATTCTAGGGGGAAACTTCTGTAGCTTTAACCATTTTAGAGCTGGTGAGATACCTGAGCATGAAAGGCACTTGTCTCCAAGCCTGAAGATTTGAGTTCAATTCCCGCGACCCTCATGGTAAAAGGAGAGAACAGACTCCTGCACATTGTTTTTGACCTTCACATGTGCACACACATGGTGCATAATACCATTGATGAGTAAATGAGAATGTAAAAAGTCATTTATAGTTTTAACAATGTTAATTGTACATTCACAAATGTTTTATATGGCTTTTAAATTTTTTTATCAATTCTGTGTAGAAGTGGTGGTATGTTTTCAGGATTCCTAACCTTTGGTGGCATTTATGGATACATGGAAAATGGTAAGAAAATTAAGACTCACAGTGCAGTAATTAGCAACTCTGAAGCCCAGGGAGACTTTTAGAGTTGTCAAGATAGTATGGAAATGACACTTCTTTCAGATTTGGGAACTCTCTTTAGAACCACATGTCAGTCCCAAATGCTACAATGCTTCCTTCCCATTGTAATCAGGGATGATGGATCCTTAGAGCTGGAAGATTCATAAAGGTGATACAGTATAACCTGACAGACTCTCTTACACACAACAGAATAGATGGAAGCATTTGTTAAGATTCC
Organism: Apodemus agrarius; assembly: GCA_964023405.1. Lineage (NCBI taxonomy): Eukaryota > Metazoa > Chordata > Mammalia > Rodentia > Muridae > Apodemus > Apodemus agrarius. The sequence goes on along the minus strand of OZ030008.1, from coordinate 46,866,826 downwards.
TTGCATTCATGAGAAAGTCTATGCTGGTTCATTAGTATGTAATACAAAATATAACATTCTGCTAAATTAACCATGTAAGACAGATTCTCAGTCTTCTGAGAATTGTTGCTGTAGTACATCCTGGATTTTTTGAGTATCCAGAGTTATCTACAGTGTAAAACTTTGGCTATTGAGTCTTGTGTCTTTCTTTAGTACTTGCAGAGACATCAAGTCATACCCAAGAACAACCAGATTGACAATACCATAGCTTCATGATAATTTGGGAAATCAGGTCCAACCTTCAGATTACTCATTCATAAATGATAGCAGTGTTCATCAAGTCTATTTGCATTTTGATAAAGTCTGGTTTTTTGAGTACTATTTTCCAATTCATCTTTCAAGGGAACAGGATTTATGGGTATCCAGTCTCTTCTGAGCTCTAACCTGATAAAAAGCAATATGTTCATGTTTTTATATCTTATCTAACAACATACTCTTTGTTAATCATGGTTATCTTGGTGGGAAGTGGCAGGTTTCGGCAAGAATCTGCACAACACCAAGTCCACTGAGAAACCTGTACATGGCTCTCCGTACGTGTGTTCTGAGATGCTACTTATTTTTAAAGCAGGAATGCTACTGACATACTTTATACTGGCAGATTTATGTTTTGGTATGTTGCAACTTATGGTATAAAAAGTGGTAGGCTCTAGTTTTGAGAGTGTTGTTTGGGTATATAGAAACTAATTACAAAATGAAAACTCACAATACAGTATTCAATAGTTCGAATGGCCAGCAACTTTTGCATGTGAAAGGACTCCATTATAGCATTGCTCATAGAACTTGAGACATGATTGAAGTTTGTGTATAGAAAAATTGTTTTTCCTTCATTCTTATTGCCTAATCCTTTAATAGCACTTTTATGATTAAATATAACAATATATATGCTCTTGATGTCCACCAACACAGACTTAATTTAAAAATTATCTTACACTTAATTCTTTGTCAAAATATCTTTTTACAACAGAGAGCAAAAAATAACAATAAAACAACAAAAGATGTGTTATTCTTTTTTATTTTTTCCATTTTATTAGATATATTCTTTATTTATATTTCAAATATCCCCTTTCCTAGTTCCCTAACCTATTCCCCATCCCTGTGGTCACCAATCCACCCACTTTCCCTTCCTTGTCCTGGCATTCCCCTGTACTGGGGCATCTAGTTTTCTCAAGACCAAGGGCCTCTCCTCCCTTTGATGTCCAACAAGGCCATCCTCTGGTGCATATGCACCTGGAGCTATGGGTCCCTCCATGTATACTCTGGTTGGTGGTCTAGCCCCTGGGAGTTCTGGGGTACTGGGTGGTTCATATAGTTGTTCCTCCTATGGCATTGCAAACCCCTTCAGTTCGTTAGGTCCTTTCTTTAACTCCTCCATTGGGAACCCTGTGCTCAGTTCAATAGTTGGCTGAGAGTTTCCCTGTCTGTATTTGTCATGCACTGGCAGAGTCTCCCAGGTGACAGCTATATCAGGCTCCTGTCAGCAAGCACTTATTGGCATCCACAATAGTGTCTGGGTTTTATAACTGTATATGGGACAGATCCCCAGGTGGGGGCAGTCTCTGGGTAATCTTTCCCTCAGTCTCTGCTCCACACTTTGTCTCTTATTCTCCTCCTGTGGGCATTTTGTTGCCCCTTCTAAGAAGAACCAGAGTATCCACACTTTGTTCTTCCTTCTTCTTGAGCTTCATTTGGTCTGTGAATTATATCTTGGGTATTCCAAGCTTCTCAGCTAATATCCACTTATCAGTGAGTGCATACCATGTGTGTTCTTTTGTGATTGGGTTACCTCACTCGGGATGATATTTCCTAGTTCCAACCATCTGCCTAAGAATTTCATGAATCCATTATTTATTCATGGAGAAAATGACATGAGTAATTTTTGCCTAATTATGTTTTCTCTAAAATTATCTAATAAAATGATGACTGCTTTACTAATATGATACTTTGGTGTGAAGATCTCAAGGTAGTTTCATAGAGTGCTCAGACATTTGAAGAGAGGATGGAGGAAGGCTTTCCCTTCCAAGGGTGGAGACAGGCTAGGATCTGCTGTTGGCTATCTGAGAGATTCTCATTGGCTGTCCATGAGCATCACAGCAAGGCCAGGGAGAATGAGAAGCAACAGCTGCAGTTGCTGGGGTATATACATCATGGTCCGTGGTTGCTGTCTTAGCCCTGCCACGCCCCTTGCATCCTGAGCTTGTTAACACTCTCTCATTGATGTCTTATTATAGCACATATGAAATATTTCAATATACATGAATAAGAAGATTCAGAAACTGAATGCCAAGAATATTTGAGAGAACAAGAATGAAATATGCCAAATAAAATGATATATGTCCACTAGATCCACACCACAAATGAATCTAATTTGATCAAGCCTTTCAACCAAATGTAGTCATGCCAGTCAAGACAAGGTCATGTCTTCCTGATACAGGTCCCAAAAGAATTGTTATCTCAACTAGGTCCTTTATTACTCAAAGTGTTGTTCTCAGAAGTACAGGCCATTGGCCTCATCCTGGCCCTCCAGCAATGTCCCCAGACTTAAGAATATTAAGTTTGGGATACCTTCTACTAGAACACCCTTATATAAGATGCCCTCCTGTAGCTGATAATATATCCCACATTTTTTCTGAGAAATGTATTTCTGGATGTTGGACAAAAATTGGGTTTTAAAGTTTGTTGTTGTGGCGAATCTAGAGGTAGACTGAGAAATTGTTCATTCATATAGATAATCTGTGCATCCTTGAGAGACTTGTCCCAACGTAGTGAACAGTAATGACTTTCTAGCCTGAGCTACTCTAATATTTCTTTTAATTTTTGAGACTCCAATATAATAGTATTTACCTTACCCATTTCTCCCTGCCTACTTTCCCTAATATTTCTTCTTGCTCTCTTTCATATTCACAACCTCTTTTTCATTATTTGTTGCTATACACATATACGTATATTTAATAGTCCTAAATACATAGATACAATCTGCTCAGCCTTTATAAAGTTACTTGTATATGTGTCTTCAGGGATGACTATTTGATATTGGATAACTAGCTGGTATACTTTTCTCTGGTGAAAACTCTCTCACTCTTAGCAATATTCTTGAGTATTAGCAGATCTTAAATATTCTGAAGACTCCGATGAGGAGGTTGATGTGACATAAAATCCTCCAGACTCTGGGAGCAAAGGAGGAAGTACTAACATTCTTTCTAGCAAAGTGTTGTGTGCAGTAGGGTGGGGGGTATGGATGTGCACAAGAAGGCCAGCAGAGAAGGTTTGTATCCTGGATTATCAGTCTATAACATAACTTTGAGACAATGTTACTGAGTTTGGAACTAGGCTGCTAGCAAGCAAACTTCTGTATTCCTCCTGCCCCAAATTCCCCTTGCCGGCACACTGACCCACACCCAGCTTTTTATGGGTTCTCGGGATTTGAACTCAGGTTCTTCTGTTTGCACAGCAAGTGCTCTTACTCACTGAGTCATCTTTGCAGCTCAGAAAATTGATTTTTAAAGTCTGGATGGGAAACCCTGAATGCCCCATAAAATTAATATATTAGGTCATAACCAGCATGGAAAAATAAAATAGAATTGCCAAGAGCAGACAGAAATGGAGTGGAATAGAAAATAAAAGGGCAAGGCTCATAGGAAGGGAAAGTTTGAATTCATTACACTGAATGTTCCAGTGATAAATGTACACATGTGCTTGTATCGCTCTCAAAGGAAAGTGCATTTTTATTTTGCACCCCCTAACACTCAAAAGCTTAGTAATGACGGAGATAGACCACAACTTGTATAAATGCTCATGGGTGGACATGCAATGGGATAGTATTCATTGAAATATTGACAGAGAAAATGTCTTATTTTCTAATAGTTATGGACTGTATTTTCTATTAAAATTTGAGGAGAAAATACACAACCTTGTGTATTCTGACTTCTCTACTATGACCAATCTTAACAGTTTACATAAGGATCCTAAAAGGATATTCTTTATTAGTATAATGTTTTTTCAGATACATGGGTGCTTGTTTTAATATTTGGAAACATAGGGTTTTGAGGACAAGGTGGGATTTTTGAGATGGTGGTGGTAGTGGTGGTGAACTACGACGTCCATAATTTATGGAGATATTCTTCTGACAAAAATGTCAACTTTGACTTCTGAGACGAAAGCCATAGCTAAAGCTTCCTTTATAAAACTCATTGACTATGAAATCTCTCTTACGAATCGACATCTTATTAATTGGATATAAAAACATAGGAACCATGCTTATTTGACTCACCACCAGGTTCACATGAGGTGATGTAATAGCAAGAGGGATTTGGGATTATTTTCAACTCAAAATTCATCTAGAGCAGTGCAGAGCATTTTCTTCTCCACTGTGAAATTTTGCCTCACACAAGGGAAAGGAGATCGCTTATATTGACAGCTTTACATTACTATATAAAGTGCCTGGGGTGATTACATCATTCTTACTCTCCCTCTGATCTCTTTAGAACTATTGTATGGGAGGATTTATGATCTGAGCACCAATGCGGTATCCTGGTTATCAGTCAAGTGTTGAACACACATTGTTTTAACGAGAAATTAACAATGTAGCATCATAATCTTTTAGTGTGCTTCAGCTTAAATCAATTACTATTTGTTAACTGTTCTATTGGCCCTAGATTTGGATGGTAAATTTTTTCTATTCTAGAAACTCAGTGTTTACTTTTAGGTAATCATTTTATATTACCTAATATATTATTTTGCATATATCTGTTGTCTGTCTGACTGTCATTCTGTCTATTCCTAAGTAATTTGTACATACTAATTATTTGACAAAATCAGTAATTAGTTTTTCTGCACTTGGGTTTTTAATAGTTAACACCTTTGGGGCGTTTTGAGAGGTTAGATGGACCTCATAGGTAAGATATTTTAAATTCCATGACTGACAGGGACTCACAGAGATATGTATAGAAAATACATAGAAATGCAACATAAATAATCTTATTCTGGTTGGCTGGATAAACAACATTCTTGGAGTTTTCGTAGCATGTGGGGTGAAAACTCAAACTAGTAAAGACACAGAAACACAAGCAGGGAGAACATTTCAATAACCGGTTTGGATTTCACTGTATAGAGCAACTGTTAAACATCTCAAATGCAATAGCATGTTCCAAAGCAGAAGACATGTGATCATCTGGCTACTGTTTGAAGTCATTTCAGCTACCTAATGAAGAAAACTATTCACAGTTAGGCAAAAAAAAAAAAAAAAAAAAAAAAAAAAAAACCACAAAACTTCTCTTCCCTGGCCTGGCAAAGAAAAAAAAATCATGTTATGTTAGCGCACAAGGCTATGATGAAAGTCAGAGGCCTTGAGTAACCAGCTGTAATACTTTGTAAGTAGTTATATTTACCTTATTAGAAAAGAGATTGCCTTTCTGATTAGATGTGAAGGGAGTGCTATGCAATAAATATGAAGAGCTGACTAAATATCAGTTCTCTCTCTCTCTCTCTCTCTCTCTCTCTCTCTCTCTCTCCCCATCTTTCTCCATATTAAGGAATCACATGCTTTTCTGGGCTTCTTCTAAAGATAATTTTAGCTTGCTTACTGTCTAAGGTATCTTGGGATAGTTGTATTTCATGGAGTTCTGGAGACATAATGGTGCCTGAGCCCTGATGGGTAATGCTCAGGTTTAATTCCCCTTGGAGAGTTTGGATGCACTGGTGATTGTAATTGCTGCTCACAACTGAAGGGCTGAAAAGTCCCAGTGAACAATTCCTTCATTGTCTCATTCACATCTGGGTTAATGTTTCTTTCTTGGAGAGCTCTGTACCACTCTGTGCTTCGCCTCTTGCCACAAGATAGCAATGCCAATTTCCCTGTGTTTACTTGACGGTCTGGAGGCTGATGCATCCGTACTAGCCACAAATTAATGGAATTCTTTCCAGCTTGCAATGTTTGTGGATAGTCAAACAATAAGCCAAAAATGCTGAACTGTTTTGGCTGCGTTTGTCTTAATTATGTACCATTCTCGGGGATGATGTAAACACAATTACTAGTTGAAATGACCGTGACATTTAAGATATTTCAAGGAAATAGATGAAACTTTTATGGATGGGTCCATAGGTCAAGAAAAATGTTCACTGTTGTTTGAAGTCAGAGGGCGTATCCTATAGAAGAGAAAGAATAGAAAGTGCTCACATTAAACAAAATAGTACTGAGGTCAAGGCTGAAGTCTGGAGTCCACGTTCCTTCTTGGTTTTATGATATGCCCGTGTTTTTTTCTGAGCTAATCCCATAGTTTCAGCTCTGAAGTGGTACTGGAAAAGGTCAAAGAGGTGCTGTGACAGGCCACCAAGCATTATCTTGAAATGGAAGTGGAGTCAACTGCCTTGTTACCCACATAATTTAAGTATCAGAGCATCTCTATTTTGTTTTGACTATAAAAGAAACATAACACACACAAAAAAATTGAGGTCATTAGAAGTTCAGAGAAAGAGTCAACTCCTTTAACTGCCAGGAAAGACTCTTTGGAATACTAACTTTCAATTCCTGTGTGTTAAAAATCCTCATTGACTTATTCTCTATTGAGTAACATACTAAAATTCCCATTGTATTTGTAGAATTGAGTTGATCCTAAATTAATCAGACTCTATGTTAATTTCCTTGAGTCAATCAAAACCCTTTTCAGTCTGGTATAGTACAACTCAATTTGTGAGTTTTTACTATAGAAGAGTGGTCCACTGCTTGGCCTTTTCTTTAGAACTGCCAATTAATCTTGTCCTGAATCAACCTCCCTATCTTGAGTTTATAGGAAGCATCTAGCAGCCCAACTTCGTATCTCAATAAATTGCACCCAGTCTTAAGAGTATATTATCTTTATTAGTCTTTATTAGCTGGGCTAATAATGGGTTTCCTTTTTGACAAATGAGTATATAATGACTCTGATCATATTCATACTGCATTACTCTTTTTAAACTCCCCTTTCACACCTCCTTCTCCTTTTACTTCCCAACAGCTCCCTTTCTGCTTTCATGTCTTATTGATTTGTTTATTTTTAACCCCAAATTTTATAGAGGAGAGGAAAATATGTGATATTTGTTTTTCTGAGAAAGGCTTGTTTCTTTTAGCACAATGATGCCCAAGTCCATAATTTTACTTGTAAGTGACATACTTTTATTTTGTTGTTTTTTGAGACAGGGTCTCTTTATGCAGCCTTGGCTGTCCTGGAACTTGTTATGTAGACCAGGATGTTGAATAATACTCCATTTTCCTTAGCAATTCTTGTTTACATTTTTTCTTGTTGTTGTTTTTGTTTTTAACTCTATGGAGGCATTGGAAGATCAAGCTAGAAGAGGGGTTATGGCAGTCCACGAAGGTCTATCTTGAAGTAGAGGTGGGATTTGTTGCCATATCAATTCTGACCAATTCTGGAGGTGAGATGGAATCTCAGTGTAGTTTTGATGTGTTTTTCTGAATGCAAAGCTTAATGAACATTTTCTCATATATTTTTTGATCTTTTGTGTTTTTTGCCTTTTGAGAAGCACCTGGTCATTTGCATATTTATTAATTGAGTTGTTTTTTATTTTTGTATTTATTTCTTGAAATCCTTACATATTCTGGGCATTATTCTAGTGTCAGTAATTAATATACTTGGTAGTGATTTTTCTCTTGTTCTGCAGGGCTGTCATGTTACTGGGCAAGGTGTTTCTCATGCTGTGAAGATAACTTTTAATTTGCTTCTCATCCCATTTATTATTTCATTAGCTAATGGAGTCATATTCAGAAAGCAATTACCTATTATTACAGCTTGAAACATTTGCCTCATGTTTTCCTGTAGTAGCTTTAAAGTGTCAAGTTTTCTGTTAAGATCTTTCTCCACCCCTTATTATGCACAGTTTCAATATTGTTTGTGTAGATTTTCAGTTTTCCAGAACCACTTGTTCAAACAATTGTTTGTTGCTCTGTATATGTTCTTGCCATTTCCTTAAGAATAAGATGACAGTCTTTATGAATTTTTTTTGGAGTCTTTCTGTTCCATTAGTTTACATATCTACCTTTGGGCCACTACCATGCTATTTTTGATATTCTGTAGTACAGTTTGAAGTAAGGTCTTGTTTACCCCCAAAATTGATCAGGATTGCTTTAGCTGTTGGAACTCTTCTGGGTTTCCATAAGAACAAAAGATAACTAATAGCTGACTATCCAAGCTTCATTTAACCAAGCACCAGCTGCTCAACTGATGAGACCTTGTCCAGAAAGAGCAAATGCCCACCTATAAGTAATCCTGTTGACTCTGTATTTCATCTGTAGCTAATACTGGCCCACTTGCTTGCTGATCCTGCAATATTACAAAATGTTGCTTGACAAGTGAATTATTAGTATTTGTCCCAAATAAACTCTTCTAAAAGTATATTCTTAAGTGGTTTTGCTTTTATATATTTGTGAAAAATATTAAGGCCAAAGACTGCTGCCAGAAATTGAAGTTAATCATTTTTCAGTTTGGATATCTACTATCTTAACATATGATTTTCATGTTTGGCTAAGACAGAAACTTACTACCTAAGAGAACCCCATAAAAGTAAAATGCATAATCAACTTTTAGAAGGGATGTATTTTTATTTTCTATTATTTATTTTGTTGATTTTTATACTTTCTAAATATTATCTTAACATTTAAGAAATTTTATATAAGGAGTAAATGTGCTGACAATATTATTTTTCCTGCACAATTTTAATTTCAAAATGTAATTACATTGTTTAAACTGAAATATTTGTGTGTATGTGTTTAGAATATGAAATTGAATATTATACATCATATGTGTGTATAAATTGGGATAAAGAACTAAACAATAATGTTACAAAGTATTCACTGCCATTCCTATACTGTAGGAAATCATTAATTATTTTTTAAAATAAAGCTAGATATGTGATATAATGAGGTAAAGTAATTTGAAAGTACATAATATATACTAAATTGTTCCAAAATGTAAACAACCAGCAATCTCAGATTGCCCTTAAGGCCATCTGTCCTTTACTGTCATTGGTTTAGGGACAAAACAGAAAACAATCCTTTGACTTCATGAAGTCATGAACTGTACATCTGGAAAGCTCAGATGCATTATTTATTAGCAAGAGAAAATAATCAGCACATAACAGTTCAAGGCAAAGAATGAAGAGTAACCAGCAAGGCATAGAAAGAGATGAGAGCTACTGGGAAATGTAACCATCATGAAACCTGATGATTTGGAGTGATCTGGTCCGCTCTAAAATAACTCCCAGACAGAAATTCTCCTCCCAAGTCTGTTTGATGAAATCATATGGTTATAAATCAAATCCAGAAATGGAAATTAGTAAATGGACCACATCCTTCCGATGGTTTTGAAAAACTCTGCTCTGCCTTTTGGGGAAGACATATCTCGATTATGAGTGATCTGTTATTTTGAGCTCTACAACATGATTCAGATCACTAGTCTTTTTAGTAGATATCCAGAGTTTTTCATGCTCAGTCAAAAATTCAACTGGCACCACCAGAAGGCAGACACTTAATCTATAAGCATTTCCTCAGTAGAATGAGTTCCACTTAACAAAATATGCTATCTTTTTGTATGTTTTCTTGATTAAAAATATGTGGTGATTACTAAAGTCAAGAGTAAGAATTTAGTAAATGGGGCTGGAGAGATGGCTCAGTGGTTATGAGCACTGACTGCTCTTCCAGAGGTCCTGAGTTCAAATCCCAGGAACCACATGGTGGCTCACAACCATCCTTAATGGGCTCTGATGCCCTCTTCTTCTGGGGTGTCTGAAGATAGCTACAGGGTACATACATATAATAAGTAAATAAATCTTTAAAAAAAAAGAATTTGGTAAATGGTTTGGAATAGTCTGTGGGGTTCATTCCCATGGTAACTTTTCAGTAATAATGGGAATATTAGTGAACCAGTCCTCTAGTCTGCAGAAGATCTGTAACTGTTTACTTTCTATCAAAAGTCTGGTCCTCTGAGAAACATGCTGAGTTCTATCTTTTCTATATCCTACAATACTCCAGTATATCCTCCAGGGTGTGTGTCCAGTAGAACCTCTTCTCCAGAGCTGCCTTCAGATTTGTCTATCCCTGTAAAAAATGTGTTGCTGACTGGATACAAATTACATCTTCTTAATTTGCTTTGTGTTATATGAAAGTTACAGTTTTATGTATGTATACTTATTTGTGTCTATGTACGTGCATATGTGCGTATATGACTGTAAGCACACCTGTGTGTATCATGTGGCTTCCAGAGACCAATGTCAGGTATTCAACAGGCGCTGTCTACCATTTTAATTTAGTTTTGAAATAGATTCTTTTGCTGGGACCCAGGACTCACCTCTTAGTCTGGACTAGCTGGCCAGCAAGCTTGGGGGATCCTCTTCTCTCAGCTTTCCTAGCACTGCCACAGTAATCATGGACTACCACACCCAGCAGTTACACGTGGGTACTGAGAATCAAGCTCCAGTCCTTCTGCTTGCATGGCAAGCGCGTTGCTGATTGATCCATGCCCCCAATCTCTTGTACCAAGGTATATTTTTAACTTAGTTCATTTTTTGCAAGTAGTTGCTGCTTAATAGAAATAAAACAGAAACTGAAACAAAGAAGAGCAAAACATCACCTACAACCCCAACTACCACAGCAAGCGACAGTTGGCTTTCTGTATTTGTGAGTCTGTATCTTTTGATTTACAAACTGTGGACCATAAATGTTTGAGGAAATTTACATTTTGTGATTGGGGATGCAGCTCAGTGGTACGATGCTTAACTAGCATACACTAGTTCCTGGGTTCAAGCCATGATGGAGAAATTGCATTGATGTTGAATATGAATACAGACTTCTTGTTATTATTTCCTAAATGCTATAGTATGATGACCATTTCCATGGCATTTAGACTATACTAGACATTATGAGTAATCTACAGATGGTTTAAAGTATATATGAGGTGTTAGAGACAAGCACCTGCAGATCTGGAATTTAGGGGTAATGGGGGATGCAGGAGGTCCAGCCTCTCATTGATGCGTTAATGCTGGCCATATCTTGTTTCTGAAATCCATCCAGTTCTGTTGAGTTTTGCCCATGTTTAGATATTTGCTCTTTTAAACAGTGTTTGATTGATATCTCTGCATGTCCACCTGGGCACACTTATTCAATTATCTCCTTTAGCAAAATATTTAGGATGAAAGTTGTTGAGCCAAATGATAGCACTTTTTTAAAACCTCCATGATTTATAATCCAAACTGACAACTGAGAAGTTGTTTCAATTACTTAATGAAGTTTCCCATATGCCACAAAGATATTGTTTATGCTTCTGTATTACTTTAAAGACAAAGAATACTTTTAAAATTTATTTTACCTTTCTGGATCTTATAACTCCACCTGGCATACACAAGGCTTATCAAGAGAAAGACAGCTAAATGGAAGGATGTGTGCAAGGAAACATGGCAGATGTATTTTCACTGTCAAGATGATAAGTCAGTTGTTGGATTTTCAAGGCAGGCATTACTTGGAGACCAGATTACTTTGCTAGTTAAATTCATCTATAGCTTCTATTGTATCTTTATCCAGTCTTATTGAGAGCATACATTACTTCTCTCCCCTTCAGTTTGTGACTGGACCCTAGCTTTGCCCAATGTCCTGTATGTGGAAAAGACACCATGGTATTCCTAGCCTATGCTCAGGGCTTCGTGTCTGTTTTCTTTTCTCTTATGGCCATCAGGAACAGCATAGCCCCACAGTCACAGCTGCCCCCCAGGCTGAGCTGCAGAACTCATCCTGGGAAAAACATGAGCTAACCCCATTCAGGTCTGCTAACTTGTTTAGAAACCCTAGATACCAGAAGCAACCTAGCACAGCCTGGATTATCCAAGCTCATGATCTTGTAATGGTATATGAGTTAACAAAATTATTTCTTGAAGCTACTGAACTTGAGGATATCCTATTGTGACATATTACTGTAGTTTTATCGATACATTGCACCACGGCATTGCTCATACTGACTTCTACATTAGCTACCCAATATGAAAAATAAACCAGAATTTAGCAGCTTGCCTTTTCTGCCTTGTCGTTTGGATTTACAGTCTCATGACAGTTTTAGGTACCAGCGACCCATGATCTTTTCAGGTATGCCTTTATTTACTATCTTTAGTTATATAACAACCAACATTTGACTTCATCTACCTGAGTTTTACTTTTTTCTCCTTTAAAGTAAAAATACTATGAGCCTTGCTTCTCCATTCTGCCACATCTGCTAGGAAACTGGGCATTAGGAAATGGATTCAAAGTACAATTACAATTTGCACAGTTAGTTGGTTTCTCACAGTGTTTGTCTTTTGTTAAACTGTTCCCAAGACCTTTAATTGGCTTCACCCTAGAATATACATCTACTAAAATATTTGAATATTCATTATCCAATTGACCTGTCTTTAGAGAAATAACTTATTTAATTATTGGCAGAAATAAGTCATTGTGCTTCTTGCTTTGATTCTTCTGAGAAGTATGTACAGGTAGTTTAAACAGTCCCTTTGGGAGCTACCATGTGGTTGCTGGGAATTGAACTCAGGACCTCTGGAAGAGCAGATGGTGCTCTTAAACACTGAGCTCTAGCCAGACATTTAAACAGTCCCTTTGAATGTTAAATATTTAAGGTTTTCAAACTCAAATAGGCTGAGACATCTGCAAAGAAATTTTTACATCTCACTTTCCATAAAATTCTGTAGTTGAAAAATAATTAAAAATGGTAAAGTAATTTGCATGTCTCCTAAAACCAGATGGTCTTAGAATGCAAGAAAATATGGCTTACAAGGAATAAGATGTAATCAAATAACTAGAAGATGTAAGTTTTAGATAAACTGGCATTTGAAAGGAAGAAAACAAACAAACAAACAACAAAACCATCTAGATGGAGTAAAATGTCCTTGGGGCTTGAGGATTTTATATTCTACAACAATTATTTGGAATATTCAGGGATTAGCTCAGGGCTCTACAAATCGTTCATTTAGAGCTGATCCCAGAGACTGATGGTATGTATCAGATAGGGCATAAGCCAGGGAAAGTTAAGGCAGTAGTGTCATGCTATGGGGACCTCCTGAGAGGCTTCCGGCAGAAGTATGGCCAAGGCTATTCTGGCAGTGGTGTAAAGTGGACAGAAGAAATCAGTACAGGGTGAGAGGTTCTTGTTCATGCTTTTGCAATCAACTTTATAGCATGTGCTTTGACAATGGAATTGACCCAAATGAATCTTTTCACAAGGAAATGGGACCTCCCCTGACTGCTGGAGAACTTACCATGGCACACAACTCTATAAGAAAGAGATGATCAGCTATTTCAGCAATGCGTGACACCTTGAAAGAAATGGCTCTGAGAAGTGCTAGGTGGATATCAGCATCCTTAGTGAGATTCAGTGAGTCCCCAAACTGAAAGAAACACCACATATGGCATGTCTCTTAGACAAAGCAACAGAGAATATCCTGTTTCAGCTCTTTATACTTTTGAGAGGTTGGAAGCTTATCCTATATCCCAAATGAACCAAAATCATCTCAGAGATTATAGATGAGGAGCACAGAGGAGTTGAAGCTGTCTTGATTTCAAACAAACAAATGAACATTCCAGAATACCAACCATCTTTCTGCCCTTAGATTAGACTTCAGCTTGATTCGGTTGCATTAGATGAATTCTAGTGTGTGATCCATGGCACACTATTTCATCAGAGGACTGTACCATGGGCATAAGTGCACTGATTCCTCTTGACTTGAGACCAGAGAAAGACTTGGGCAAGCAGATTGTAGTCTTCAGGATCCTAGGCTGGTAGAACCAAGCCTCAGAGCACTGTAATTTGTTGTACCTATTGCTTGGTAACTGTGTGAGACAGGAGAATTGTTTCATGCCCTGACGGCTCCTATAGTGGTGTTTGTACATGACTACAAGGCTCAAAACAAATGCTTCTGTTTGATACAAAATTACTCATAAGTACTTATAAATAAGGAATAATTATTTCTCTTGTTTAGTCTCATAATTTGAAAATATTATTCTTCCTTTATCCTTTACATTGTATTTATTTTGAATCTTTCATATTTCCTATGCTACATTTCAATTCAGAGCTGTAATAGTAGACTACATTTTCCAAAAATATCGTCCAAATTCTGGTTTGTGTAGTCAATTGAGTGGTTTTGAGTCCGATAATTTTTATCCAACTATGAAGTTCATGGTATAATATTACTCTCAAAAAATGTTCTTTGGAACTGAATAACCAGACTTGTAAATGTTTAAAATGAACAGGTTTAAATGAAAATCTATAACAGTTTTCTCTTCTAATATCTAACCAGATTCAATAAAATCTTCCCAGAAAAGCTACAATTTTAATGACCTTAAACTATTAAACATTTTATAATTAAAATTGCTTTAATCTAAAATGAAAATTGAAAAATCTAATGTTACAAAATAGATATATAACATATCTACTTCACATATGTAGTTTTACACTGATATGTGTTAATATAAAATTTTTCTTAAAATTTTAAGCCTAATATGTCATAGTGCTAAACAGTAGGTTAAAATAAACCTAACTAATAGCCTCTTATTTCTCCCTGTCCATTTTGAAAAAAGTTTTTAAACATACTATAGTATCTCATGTCTCAGTTTACACATTCAAAGAATAAAGTGGCTTCACAGTGGTACTCTGAAGGCTAATTATATATTTATGAAGTGATTAATGCAACTGTCAAAATTATTTAATAACATGAAATATAGCTTAATTGCTTTTATTGTACTATTGACACTGTGGGGCCATTAATTTGCTTGCTAAGATTTCCAAAGTACTAAATAAAATGTGTAATTGTGATAGATGGAAACAAAGATTGTTCTTAGGTTTACCCCAGAAAGTTTTACTCAGGTCTAAAGAGGTATAATTGGATTGCTAAAATTCATTAAACATTTCTTCTGGGACTTTCATTATAGCAGTTTAAAACAGCAGTGTAAAGTGTATTCATGGGAACCAATTGAATACCTAAATGAGCAATTGTAGACTTGGTGGTAATCCCTCTTGCCACCCAGTTCCTGTGAGCAATGTGTTCCTATTGGTGAGTGGTCAATTCTCCTATTTTGAGCCTTCTACTGCAAATTATTTATGATCTATGCAAAGCAATTGATATTATTTAGAAAATTGGTGCCCTTTGAAGAGGATCTATCAAATAAGATGATATTTATTTTACAGAAATAATGAACCAAATAGTATGCCACTATAAAGCAGTTTGGGTCATAAAGTTAAAATTCTCATAAGAAAATCAGGATATTAAAGATTTGAGATGGTAGTCAGAAAAGCTATTCTCACAGAAGAAAGAAGATAATGAGTAAGTAGCACAGCTTGAAAGAACAGAGAAAAACTTGAGGGCCATAATAATAGAAAAAGATTTTATTTCTAAATGGTAAGATAAGTAAAATATTACTTTTCCTCTTCTATAGTGTTCTTAAAAAGATAGGGTAAAAAAGAGTTTGAGTAACTATTTTTTTTGTTAATTGAAAAGAAAAGTAAAAACACTTTATGATAAAATTAAAGATTTACATGGAAAATATTTTGGATAAACATGTTAAAATTGACAATTTTCATGGAAAATTAAAGAGTAAAGTGGTAGACATCTAAAACATTGCTAAATTAATTGAAATATGGGATAGAAACATTTTATGATAGAATTGAAGATTTACATGGAAAATACTTCTGATGAAATTGTAGAAAAATGTAGAAAAGTTTCTTAGAATTGAAGATTATCATGGAAAATTTTATATAGAGATAATAATGGTAGGCATAAAAATATTCCTAAGTTTATTGAAAGAGGAATTATGAACATTTTCTGATAAACTTGAAGATGTACATGGAAAATTTTCTGGTAAAATTGAAGAAATATATAAAAAACATGTTAAAATTAAAGATTATCATGGAAATTATATAGATAAAATGATAAGCATAAAGATAATTCTAAGTTGATTGAAGGTGGAATTATAAACATTTTCGGATAAAATTGAAGATTTACATGGAAAATATTTCTGGCAAAATTAAAGAAATATATAAACAAACACATTAAAATTAACTATTTCATGGAAAATTTTATGTATAAAATGGTAGATATAAAAACTCTTTCTAAATTAATTGAAGGTGGAATTAGAAACATTTGTGATAAAATCAAAGATTTACATTGAAAACATTTCTGATAAAACAGAGGAAGTATATAGAAAGACATATTAAAATGAAAGATTATCATGAAGAATAATGCAGATAAAATGGTAGACATAAAATCATTACTAAATATATTAAAAGGGAATTACAAACATTTTTTGATAAAACTGAAGATTTACATGAGAAACATTTTGTTAGTCTATGTCCTTTTATTGGGGAGTTGAGTCCATTGTTGTTAAGAGATATTAAGGAATAGTGATTGTTGCTTCCTGTTATTTTTGATGTCATTTTTTATAGTTTGTGTGGGTATTTTCTTTTGGGTTTGTTGGAAGATTTTTCTAGGGTGTAGTTTCCCTCCTTGTGTTGGCATTTTCCATCAATTATCCTTTGTAGGGCTGGATTTGTGGACAGATATTGTGCAAATTGGGTTTTATCATGGAATATCTTGGTTTCTCTATCTATGATGATTGAGAGTTTTTCTGGGTATAGTAGACTGGGCTGGCATTTGTGTTCTTTTAGGGTCTGTATGAGGTCTGCCCAGGATCTTCTAGCTTTCATTGTTTCTGGTGAGAAGTCTGGTGTTATTCTGATAGGTCTGCCTTTTCAAGTTGCTGTAAATTTTCATAAACAGTGTTACCATCACTTGGCAAGTTCTGCAAAAATAAAACATGCTGTGTTCATTGTTGGGATTGTATTGATCCTATATTAATGCTGACAAAATTTATACTTTCATATACCAGTGCTTCAAGACCATGGATATAGCAAGTTTATATCTAGGCCTTTTTAATTAAATAAAGTAATATTTTGTAATAAAAAAATAAGCTAATCACTCTTTTCCCCTTACAGCTTTTAATATTCTCTTTGCTTAGTGAATTTGGTGTTTTGATTATTATGTGCCTGGAGGAATTTCTGTTCTGGTCTAATGTACTTGTAGTTCTGAAGGCTTCTTGTATGTACACTGGCATCTCTTTCTCTAGGTTAGGAAAGTTTTCTTCTATGATTTTGTTGAAGATATTTACTGGGCCTTTAAGATGTAAATTTTGACTCTCTTCTATACCTATAATCCTTAGGTTTGGTCTCCTCATTGTGTCCTGGAGTTCCTGGATGTTTTGGGTTACCAACTTTATGCATTTTGCATTTTCTTTGACTGTTGTGTCAATGTTTTCTATGGTATCTTCAGCACCTGAGGTTCTTTCATCTATCTCTTGTATTCTGTTGTTGATGCTTGCATCTATGACTCCTGAATTCTTTCCAAGGTTTTCTATCTCTGGAGATGTCTCACTTTGTGATTTCTTTATTGTTTCTACTTCCACTTTTAGATCGTGGATGGTTTTGTTCAGTTCCTTCACTTGATTGTTTGTGTTTTCCTGTAATTATTTAAGGGATTTTTGTGTTTCTTCTTTAAGGGCTTCTGCCTGTTGACCCATGATCTCCTGTATTTCTTTAAAGATTTTTGTGTTTCCTCTTTAAGGGCTTTTACTTGTTGACCAGTGGTCTCCTGTATTTCTTTAAGGGAGTTATTTAAGTCTTTCTTGAAGCCCTCTATCAGCATCATGAGATAAGATTTTAAATCCAACTCTTGCTTTCCAGTGTGTTGGGGTATCTGGGACTTGCTGTGGTGGGAGAACTGGGTTCTGATGTTGCCATGTGGCCTTGGTTTCTGTTGGTAGGGTTCTTATGCTTGCCTTTTGCCATCTGGTGCTAGTTGGTATTGTCATCTCTGGCTGGAGTTTATTCCTCCTGTTGGGCTGTATGCCTGTGTCCTTACTCCTCTGAGCTCAAAAGTGAAAGCACTGCTGGGAGATCTCTCTCTCTCTCTCTCTCTCTCTCTCTCTCTCTCTCTCTCTCTCTCTCTCTCTCTTTCCTGGTGGGCTATGCACAGAAGGCTGTGGAGTTTTCCAGCTCCTTGGTACAAATGGCAGAGGGAAGATTTCTGTCCCAGCTGTTCCACTGATCTTATGCCCTGTGTGCTCCTAGCTGGTCCCCTCCAGAGAGAAGGTGGAGATCTCACCTCTGTGCTAAGTGAAAGCACTGCTGGGAGATCACTCTCTCCTGGCAGGCTATGCACAGAAGGCTGTGGAGTCTCCTGGCTCCCTGGTGCCAATGGCAGCTGGAAGACTGAGTAACTAGTTTTAAATAGGCATCTAGAGTACTTGTTTAAAGGATATCTAGAAGGCAGATGAAATGACAGACACTTGTCTGTAGATAATAGATAAACAAAGAGTGTAGAAATGACTTAGAGAGAAGAAAGTTGAAATGACTCAAGTACTAGACCAGGGAATGGTAATGGAAAGTTGATATCATCCAACCAAATGTTTGCAACTCATAAAGTGAAGATGTAATTGGCAACATTGAGATCCAAGTTGGTGAGCTATGGAGCTTAACAGAATATGCTTGTTGGAATTCGTCAAAACAATAGTCAGTTTCTTACCCCTTACTACCAAACAACTTGTCCCAGCTCTCTCTACTCTTAAGAGTTCCTTAGTGTATTCTGTAGCACAACTGAGCCAAAATATCTAAGAGATTATGCGTGAGAAGTATAGAGGAAGAAGAACTAGAAATGTTGTCTTAATCATAATTGGGCTAAGTAAAAATTCTAAGTCCAAAGTGGCAAAACAAACAAACAGTAAAAAAGAAAATCAAAATCAAAAACAAAACCCTTTCTGCCTGTAGGCCTTAGATATGCTTTCCACACAGAACTTTGGATGATATTAGCTAAGAGTTTCTTTGCTGCAACAAAACACATCATCTCTGACAAGGCCATACTTCCAAATTCTTTCCAAATAGTCTCAGGAACTGGGACCAAGTATTCAAAGAGCCTGTAGAGGCTGTTCTCATTCAAAAATGACAAGATCAACAGGTTCATGAGTTGGCTATCCTTCCTGTCATCCACAACAATTTGAACTTCTGGTTTCCAGATATATGAGAGAATGAATTTTTGCTTTTGACCCAACTGGAAGCTGTAGTCATTTGTAACAGCTGCCCCTGAAAACAGATGCAGAACATCAAGCTGGTGATGAACAGTCCTGGTAGAGGAGACTCAGGAAACATCTCACAAGGGAAAAAAGTATTTCAGTTAAGTTTTAGAAAATAAGATTTCAAAGCAGTCAAGGAGAAGAAACAGCAGGAGTAAACACATGAAGTGGAAGCAAGATGTACAAGGGTTTTAGGGAGCAAAGTGGACCTCAGTAGCTGTGGGATGTAGAAATAAGAATTCTGGATAGCAATTGTTGGTGAAGAGCCCTGTGATGGTTTGTATATGATTGGTCCAGGAAGTGACCCTATTAGGAAGTGTGGCCTTGTTGGAGTAGGTGTGTCACTGTGGGTGTGGGCCTAAGATCCTAGTTGCCCGGAGGTCAGTCTTCCACTAGCAGCTTTCAGATGAAGATATAGAACTCTCAGCTCCTCCTGCACCATATCTGCCTGGATGCTGCCATGTTTTTGCCTTGATGACAATGGACTGAACCTCTGAGCCTGTAAGCCAGTCCCAATTAAATGTTGTCTTTTATAAAACTTGCATTGGTCATGGTGTCTGTTCACAGCAGTGAAACCCCAACTAAGACAGAATTTGGTACCAAGAATGGGGTATTGCTGTGATAGGCATGACCATGCTTTTTTTTGGAAGAATGTGGATTTTGGGACTTTGGATTTGGGAAGCCATGAAATGTTTTAAGTGGGACTTAATAGGCCAGCCTAGTAGGAATATGGAAGACAGTGGTGCTGAGGGTCATTTGAACTGTGTAGGCCTGATGGCCCAAGAGGTTTCAGTGGAGAAGAACTTTAATATGTGACTGAGAGACTGTTTTTGTGATGTTTTGGAGAAGAACATGGCTGTTTTTTGCCATTGTCTGAAGAGACTGCCTAGGGCTAAGGTAAAGAGATTTATATTAATTGCATTTGCAAAGGAAGTATCAAAAAAGCCCAACAAAGATGAAAAAAGAGTTGGATATCTGAAGACTACTTTGCCATCAGACATGGAGATGCAGAGTTTGAACTTTGCCCAGCTGGTTTCCTGTCTTGCTTGGGGGATTACAGTTAAGTGATTGGATGAATCTTAAAAGAGACCTTGAACTTTGGACTTGTTGAGACTGCTATAGACTACAGGGACTTTTGAAATTGGACTAAATGTATTTCACATTATGCTATGTTTAAGTATGGCCCCCATAGACTCATGTTTGAAAAAGCCTATGGGGGCCAGGGAGTGGAATGTGAAGCTCCATGCTCTGAGGTAACTGTGAGACCAGGAGGCTGAGCAGCAACAGCTGCCACTTCACAAAGGTCAGGTTTCTTACCTGTAAGGCCCACAAAGCCAGTGCTATGGTGAGATTATCTCACAGAGTTGCTGTGATTGCCAGAGATGTCTGTGAAGGCAAATCTGGAGAGCCTTTCACTATTTTCTTACATCGTGAAGGTGAGATCATTTATAATGGCCTCTTGAGGAAATGATCACCTTCTAGACAAATGGATGGTTAATGCCACACGTCTGGAATCCTGAGAGGCAGCAGGATTGCAAGGTCAGATCTGGGAATTCTTGGCCAAGGCAAAACAGCCATCTGGAATCCTGAAGGCAAAGAATTGGAAACTGCTGATGTGGAGATACTACACTGTGAGTTCTTTCAGTATAGCTAGAGAAAGGAAAGAAATGAGGTAAGAAGTTAGTGCAATATGGAAAGACAGACTACAGAAAGACCTATGGGCAGGGTTAACGGTGGGCACTGAGTCCTCAGTCTTGTCAACACCAACAGGTAGAGCAAATCTAAAAAGAAAAGAAGAATCTTAATATATATCTTATACATATATACATTATACATACTATACATATATAAATCATATATATTATATAACAATGTATAAGAAATTGTTCGAAGAAATTGAATGTATTTCAGAAGGCAGACTTTTGTCAGTTTTCAGTTTTTAAGTACAGCTCAGTACCTCTTGGGGCTTTGTGCTGAGTGTTCAGTAAATCCACATAACACAGTTAGCAAATTTATTGATGTACAGTTCAATGGCATGCATCCAGTACTTTCATAGTATTGTGCAATCATCGCCTCTGCCTTGTTCCAAAACATTGCGTCACTCCCCTAAGAACTCTGTGCTCCGTAAGCAGCCATTCCACTCTCCTCCTTCCCCAGCACCTGGCTGCTAACAATTTTCTTTCTGTCTTAGTGGACATATCTAGATGTAGACCCTTTTGAAAGTAGAGCTTTTCAAACATATAAGGATGCAGGACTAGTTTCAAACAAGCAGATCTAAAAGAGGTGAGGCTGTAGGTCTGATCACAGTAGGAGCTCTGCTTCACATGATAGGTGGCCACAGCCGAGATGGATTCATTAAGACTGGTTTTTGTTTTGTACCTTAGCTCCAATGGCTTCTAATTCCAAACACAATTAGAGAGTGACATTGCTTTCCATAAATCAGCTGAATGCATGTGAAAGGTGAGGTTCGGGTTAGCTCAGACAAACTTTTGGGAAGAGAAGCGATTAAACTAAACCTTGTTGCTTGCAACATGTCTTTTTTTAAAAACTGTTTTATAATTGGGGAAATTTTGCCCTTAAGTGAGTACTATTTGTAAATAATCCTCTCTAATTGAAGGCTTAAAATGTCTGGGCAAAACCAAAAATGACTCCCTGCCCAAGGTTTAGTAACAGTTTAGGTATTTGAACGGGAGCAGCCTGAAGACCTGTGCCTGGGTTTGATCTTTGTAAACCTGTAATTACTCATCTCCCAAGCTAGACTTTCTCTGAGCTAAGCGAGGACCCAAAGTGCATTAATTACCCACCGATGACTCAAAATAAACAAAAACCTTACGACTTATCATCTTCATTTGAAATAGCGCATGTTGTAGGTTGAAAATTAAGTCCCTTTCTGTGGTATTTTGGTTCACATGTCAGATCTCCAAGCCCATTGCCTGTGTTAATCTGCACACAAAGCAAACTGAGCTCCATATGTTTAGTGGAGTATTAGGAGATGCTGGTTTCACAGGTGTATAAGAGAAAACCACAGGTCCAAGTGTCAGAGTGCCAGCAAACATAATGTACATTATACACAGGAACAGTTGACTTCATACGAAATAGATAAAAAGGTTGGCCAGTGCCCATGGACATTTTGCTTGCTGACAGCAAGCTAGGTATCTTACAGTCACTCTGACTTTTCTGTGGCTGGGTCTGTTTTATATAGCTTCTTTCTTTCTCTAGCTCACCTCATTTGAAGGCCTTGCCAAATGAGACAGATCACTTTTCTAAGCCTTAGTGATGGTTCAGAAGATTGAAGCTATTAAGAAGGCTTTGTTAGTTTGAAAATGAAGTGAGATTTCATCCAAATACGGCTTCTGACTGTGGTGGTGGTGCCGTCTGGCTGTCACAGAGAATGCTACAGCTCAGGTCTATCTACTTTCTGCAGGACTCTGTCTAAAACGATCACCTGGAAGACGATGCCAAGTGCCAAGTGGATAGAAATTCCAATATTGATACATAAAATGGATAAGAAGCAAATGAAATCTTTACCTTGAAACTCAGCTGTCTGAAGGAATTGCTGGTCTCTCGGGTGCTATGATGAGCGTAAACATGTAAAGCACAGACCCTATAGAGGTGGTTTCAGTCCTCAGCAGGAATTCAGGACTTGTAAACAAACCTCCTGACAAGAGAAGCAAGTTCTTGGAGAATGAAGAGAATGGGGGGAGGGTTTGGAATTGACATTGGGAAGCAAGGTGGGGAAGAGTGGGGATAGTTCTGTCCACAAAAGGTGGACCAAACTGGCTAAAAAGGCGAAGTTTATAGGCAGCCATAGGGGCAGAGAGAGGCACTGGGCACAGATTATAGAGTATTTTGCATCAGGATGGGATATTAGATTCATTTTGCTATAGAAAATCACTCAAGTAATGGAGGTTTGGGGATATGCGTAGGATCAGAATGATAGTTCCTTCTGGTTGAAATGATACAGAGAAAAGTGACATATGTACAGTCTGCTTAGGGCATTCAGAAAGACAAGGTTGCCCTGGGTTGAGGGACACTAAGACAAGATGTTTGAAGAATTATTTGAATGTTTGAAACATTTTAAAGGAAATATTTATAGAACCCAAGACCTTGTTGGTTGTGGAGAGTGGTGTGTGCACAAGTCCCGGAAGACACTAGGACCCCGAGCTAAGTTTATTTGAAAACCCAAAATAGAAAATGCCAAAGAGGCAAGTGATGTATGGAGGCCAGTTTGAGGCAGGGTGAGATCTCATGCACTGGGGAATGTAGGGAGGAAATTTACAATAGGAAAATAATGAGGTGCCCTAAGCCCCCATGTGTTTGCAGAAGTCATGAATGTTAGGTGATTTCTAAGAAAGTTAAGAGATGAGAGAGTTGGAAGGGGGAGGTCTTTATCACATACTAGAAAAAAATAGACAAAACTGCTTTTTGCTGTTCAGCTGAGCAAAAAGGCACCTAAAGGTGAGGGAGATGCCTGGGATAAAGGGAAGACCAAAACCCCTCATTTCAAAGAACCTATCAGTTAAAAATCATTACATGGGGGATTGAGAAGAGGTGATTGAATTTCTTGCCTAAGCACCTAGACGACACCAGTGGAAAGCAGCACAGAAATAAATGACTTCTAAAGGCTGAAGGATGAGCAATGCCTATTTGACACCGAAGCCATAGAGATGATTCTATAGAGGAAGGAAAAGAAAGAAATAAGGCTGAAGTAGCAGCACCAGAGGGCTGCTTTCCTGATTTCTTTTTAGTTAAAAGACATGAGATTACTCCAAATAACAGAGAATTTTATTTAATGGAACCAAAAGGATACTGAGTAGAACATTTCTCACTCAGGAGATTATCATGTGGAGACAGCTCCACCAGCAAAGTGTCTTGCTGCCAAACTGGACACTGAGTTCAGTCCTCCAGCCTACACAGTAAAAGGAACAAACCACTACAAACAAGTTGTCACACACACATGCACATGCACATAAACACACACATGCACAGACACACAGGCACACACATGCATAGGCACAGGCACACAGGCACACAAGCAGAGAAACACATACACAGACCCATACGCACAGACACAGACACAGACACAGACACACACACACACACACACACACACACACACACGGACAAAAACACTCACACATGCACAGGCACACAGGCACATAAGCAGAGAAAGAAACATACACAGACCCATACACACAGATATACACAGACACAGACACACACACACAGTGCACACACACACACACACACACACACACACACACATACACACACAGACACAGGCACTAAATAAATACATGTTATTTTCTTTTAAGATTATTTTGTTAAGAAGGTTGATATAGATTCTTCTTGGGTCACTACAGTAGATAATTAAAATAGTGGTTAAGATTCCATGGAGAAACTGATACATTTAGAAGAAGGAACTGAGCAACCACAGAAAATAAATATTCTTGGGCATGTAGAAAGCATGATTATCTGTTGCCACTGAAATGTGGGAAATATAATGCTTTGAGTTTTGTATACATTTTTAGAATACTCATTTAAATAAGGAGTTTTCCTGCTTCCTCTCTTAGTCCATTGTGGTTTGTTTCTGGCTGCTTAAACAATTTTTTTTTCCTGAGATTGGTTTTAAGTTCATTCATACTCAGCATTGATAGAGCCATGAGAAATGAGAATGGTAGTCCAAGATTGGGCTGCCTCCTTATGCTAGGTAGTAAGAATGGATCTGAGACAGCCTAGAGTCTGGAAGATCCCAGGCCACAGCAGACACCGGGAAACTTTGTCAGGGAGACACGGGGTTGAAAATGAACCTAGAGAAAATGAAGATTAGAAATCTAAGGTGTTATTTACTCTGAGTATGGGCCAGAGCCATGCACATCACTCAGAAGATTGCTAGAAGAGCTGACTGCAAAACCAAACCCTAGATACTCTGATGCCAGCTCCTCATGGGCACAACATTCCCCAGTGTGGTTCTGTGAAAGGCATCGTAAAAGTCTACATCAGAACTGCATGGTCTCCCAGAAACGACAAAGGTCCCTTAAGGTTTAGGTTGGTGGTTTATGTTACAGTTCCCAGAAAAGCTACAGTCTAAACGTCAGGAACAGCTTGAAAATGTGTCATATTGAATCAGACCTTCTGGGAACAGGACCCAGGCCACAGGCTCAGCCAGCCCAACAGAGAAGTCCCAGGTCTCCTGAAGTAAGAGAATCAGAGCGACACTGATAAGAGTCTGCTGACCCAGGTCACAAACAAGTGGAAGCGGTAAAGAAAAGCAAGTTAAACGTTTTTTCATTAAGAGGTTGCTGGAGGTAGACAAGTTTAGAAAGAAAAAAGATTGAATAATGAAAGTCAGGGGCCATATTGTGGCCAATCAAGTGTTTATGTACATTAAGGCAGAAGACAATGGCTGTTTGACATCTGAGACAGCCCACCTGGATGCATCCTCGCCCATTAGTAAGCAAAGCAATTATTTCAGGGGTTGCAGAGTTTAAAAGAAACGATTTGGAGAAGGTAAATGTACAACGAAACACCATTTTCAAATAGATAATGAACTACAAAGTGAGTGTTTTAGGGCTAATTACAGATAATCATGATTCCGCTATCGAAGCGGCAACGCCTCTTGAAGAGTAGCTTACCTGTCCGCCCTGCTATCTCACACATCCGAAAGCCATATCATTGTGCTATTTGAGCAAACCTTCCGCGGTTCGGGCTTCCCTTCATCTTCTACTTAAGGGGTTCCTCTTTAGTTCAGAGGCAGCCGAAGCAGGGCCGAAAGTCATGAGGATCTTGGAACTTACCCTTAGTTACGAGCTTGCAGATTCCCTCTCTGCCCTCTCTGTGACAATAAGCTGCCCCCATCTACTAGACCCTGCCCAAGTAAGTGCACACGTACAAATTTCAACTGAAGAAAAAGAAAATACCATTAATTCTTCCAAGACGCCAGTCACTCTCCTTATGACAACTTGCAGTACCCGAATGCCCTGTTAGGCAGCAAGGCAGAAGGGCCATCCCATCAGCTACAGAAGTTTTTTGCAGATGGGGCTTGAGCTTTGGATGCAACTGTCTTGATATAGATTTGTCTGAACAGAGGAGAATAAGGACATGCTCTTTAGTGGGACTCAGACCACATCTGTAGAGAGTTAGCCGAGAGTCTGAACGCCACCGGAGCTCCTTGCTCTCAATACGTGTTCTCTAGCTTCACCCTTAATGAAGAATGGGGACTCTCCCAGAAGATTACGTGATGGGTATGCTACATTAACTTTCGTCTTTATTTTGGTCATGGTGGCAGGAGGCAAAGATAATTACCCAGGCAGACATTGGCTAATGTCCCAGCCTTCTACCAGCCTTTATTTGTGCAGTTTTGCTCTGTGTGTGCCAAGGTTGTGATCAAGAAGGTAGCTGTTCTTACTATTTATTCATTTGTTTAGTTAGGTCTTTACTGGAAGCCACACAAGACAGAGCTATTATAAACAGTGCATCTGGGTGAACAGCCAGCAGAACTGGTGCTCACGTGAGGCCTGCCTTCTCAGGTTTTGTTTAAGGTCCTTATGGCTGGCTGTTTTTGTTGTTGTTGTTGTTGTTGTTGTTGTTGTTACCATCATGATTTTATTTGGCGTTGGGATCTCACTAGGAAAGCCAGGCTGACCTAGAACACGCAACCGTCCTACCTTAGCCCCTCAAGTGATAGGACTGAAGGCATAAGCTCTGAGTCTGGCTTAATTTTCTGGTATTTTTAGCCTGCCTTTGGTGATCCATGCTAGAAAGAGAATACTGTGATTAGTTTTGGTTCTGCTACCAAGATCTCTTTGGGGGAGAAGTGGCAGGAACCTTTCCTTTTGACTGGATAAAAATTGGGGGACCAAAGTAATAGAAAGACAGACAGACAGACAGACAGATAAACCGACAATCCAGCTCATAGTAAATCACTGATCTGAAGCTCAAATGCCATTTTAGGGGGTAGTCTGACCAAAGGTAAGGAGACTTGAGCTAAGGAAGGTCTCAGGAAACACTTGAGTCTTCTAATGGGGTACAGGTACATATCTCAGGGCTTGAATCTGTATGTGTACTGTTTTGATTGTATAATAGTAGAAATTCACTTGCTATCCATTGGGATGAATCTTACAGCTAGACTCATGCCAAACTAAGCATGAGTGTGTGTAAAACTTTGAATGGTTTGAAGGTAAGTAGATAATATTACTTGTGTGTGTGAGTGTCTGTGTGAGTGTGAGTGTGTGTGTGTGTGTGTGTGTGTGTGTGTGTTTATGTGTGCACACATGCATGTGAAGCTGGTCCAGTGACCCTGCCTTGAGAGATGCATCAGCTGCTTATGGTTTTCCGTGAGAAGTTTAAGACTCCCACCTTGTTCATTATTTGGTAGTTTTCCTTGGAAAAACAAAACTATTTGTGTGTCCGACCAATCTCAACTGTTTCTCATACAGCACTTTCCTCTCTCATGACCCAAGGAAATGCATGTTTTATACCTTTCTGCTGAGGTGTCTGACATCTTCCATGAGAGTCTCTGTGTCTGACTAGACCTTTCTGGGCAATTAGTCACATAACCTTTTTCTAATTTTATAGTTGGCCTTTATGTGTCTTTGTGTAAGTTTGGTGTGGCATTTGCCATCTGAGTCTGAACTCAAGAGTAGAAAGGTGTCTCCTCTATCCTAGATGTCCCAAGTTAAATAATTGTAATAATTGTAGCCAAGAAAGAGACTGCTTTTCTGGATGTTTCTCCCAAGTAATATCTCAGCATCTCTTTGGAACATGGAGATCTAGAATTCTTCTGTTCTTAATTATTAGTCAATTTATGAAAAATAAATAGGAATTGATACAGTACACAAATCCATTAGATGATATTTGGTTCACTTTATTACCTCATTAATATTATTTTGTCTCTAGTTAAAACCAGTGGAAGACCAGTAGTGGACAGAGTTCTTCTGATAACTTCACACACTGTGTAATCTCTAACCTCCAGGTGAAGGGCCCTAAGGTGAACCATCATTATCCTGACAAACAGTGCAGATTTGGAATTTAGGAAGACTTCAAACATCCTTCCTTTTCCCCAAATTAAACATTTACCTGGGCTTATTTTCCAGTGTCTTGATCTTCCTGTTGACAATGGGTTCAAGGAAGATAATTATCCATGCTAATGTGGGAGCTAGCTAATCTATTACTCCAGATCAATAAGCCTCACCCCAGTCATGTGAATCAGTCACATGTCTGTGTTGGCTGGAAATGCTTAGAACCACTGGCAAGGCTAAGAATTCCACCAGCAGGGCAGGGAAAAGGGAAGGAATGCATGATAATGTATGCTTCTGTCTCTCTGATATGTGTGTGTATATACATATATGTATATATATATCAGAAATTATGTTTATATGTGTATATGCATATATATGTTCATATACATGTTATATGTATCTATCTATATACATGTATTATATGTATATAAATTATACATATATAATACAACAAGGCTTTAATAATGAATATGTCTTGGATTTAAATCATCCATCTAACTTTTTGTTTCACACCAAAAAAGTCCATGCTTTTATGTTGCATGCAAGGAATCAAAACACTGTACTGCAAAGAAAGATAAAAAGAAAAATATGGACCCAGAAACTCACATCTATGAGTGTTCTGAAAACCAACAGTTCAGATGGTGCTCACTGGCCTGCTAAGACTCCCGATCCCCAATGCCACTCTTCCTAGAAATCGTGTGGTCTCAGAACACAACTCTGTTTCTCCAATTGCTTGTCTTCCAGTAAGGTCAGGCAGACTTTTTCCAGGCTATGTGTGTACTAGCTACAGATCAGTAGCAGCACGAAGTCACCTTTTCTTGGCGAAAATCCCATATTGCCACCACCAGGGACTAAAGAAAGCAGAGACTTTTTAAAGGCGATGAGTATGGAAGCAGGGAAAATAATGCTCAAATTTGAAACAATATTCTATGCAGAAGGCCAGGCCTCCACTCTTAAGAGCAGCTGCTGGGTTGGGGGTGGGAGCATCTGGCTTTGTCCAGTGAACAGAATGACTGCCAGGATGGATGGAGGAGATTATTGCATGAACAAGGACATACCTGGACATGGTGCTTCCAATTCCTTGTTCAAACTCAGGGTGAAACTGGCTGGGAAGATTCCCTGTTTGTTTGTGATTGAAGATGAGTTATACAATACTGTCTTGCTCTTAGGACTTTTTCTTAGAGTAGACACTTAAATAATTTCATCCCTCCTCTCTTTCCTATTGCTGTTTTTATTTTCTAGACCTGTAGTCTCACCACATTGCTCAGGCTGACCTCAGTATTGTGGCAAACTCTTCCTGTTGCACCTTCCCAAGACTCAGAATTACAAGTGTGTACCTTAGAACTTACATTTAAGGCTCTTCTTGAACAATTACTTATCAGAGAAACAATTTGGTCTTTCCGAACTTCTATTAACACCTGAAGTCCACCTTGTTCTCCTATCACACTAGAAAAAACAGAAACAAAAAAACAGAAGTCTAAGCACTTTACTCTTCCTGTAATGTCAATGTGTAAATGTTCCCTTTCCCTAACACTTCTGTTCTCTTGGATAATGATTGCCTGTTCCCTGACACTTCTGTTCCCTTGGATAATTATTGCCTATGTAAACTCCAACCCTAACTCCAGCCCCAAGCCCAACCCTAACCCTAACCCTAACCCTAACCCTAACCCTAACCCTAACCCTAACCCCAACCCCAACCCCAACCCCAACCCCAACCCCAACCCCAACCCTAACCCTAACCCTAACCCTAACCCTAACCCTAACCCCAACCCTAACTCTAACCCTATGATTTCCTAGCCACTCTGCTAGGTGGTCACTAACTGTACTAAGGACCCTTTGTAATTCTGTTTATTATGCATGCAACCCACTTTCCTCAAATCTCTCTCTCTCTCTCTCTCTCTCTCTCTCTCTCTCTCTCTCTCACTATTTATTGTTTTCATTTATTTCATAAAAATTGACATTATTCAAGTACTCCTAAATCAATCTCTACATCATATTACTACTGAGGGATGGAGACACCCACCCATCTCCAAAATTTTAACCCAGAATTGCTCCTGTCTAAAGGAAATACAGGGACAAAGAGTGGAGCAGAGACTGAAGGAAAGGCCGTCCAGAGACTGCCCCACCTGGAGATCCATCCAAGACACTTTTGCTGATGCCAGAAAACGCTTGCTAACAGGAGCCTAGTATAGCTGTGCCCTAAGAGTCTGTGCTAGAGGCTGACCAATACAGATGTAGATGCTCATAGACAACCATTGGACTGAGCACGAGGACCCCAGTGGAGGAGTTAGGGGAAGGACTGAAGGGGTTTGCAAACCCATAGGAAGAACAACAATATCAACCATTCAGATCTCCCAGAGCTCTCAGGGACTAAACTATCAACTAAAGAGTACACATGGAGGGACCTATGGATCCAGCTGCATATGTAGCCTTATCTGGAATCAATGGAAAAGGAGGCCCTTGGTCCTGGGAAGGCTCAATGGCCCAGGATGGGAGACAGGGGGGTGGGTGAGTAGGGGAGCACCCGCATAGAAGCAGGGGGATGGGATAGGGGGTTTGAGGGGAAACTGCAAAAGGGGATAACATTTGAAATGTAAATAAATAAAATAACCAATAAAATGTATTATGGTAAATTTCACAAAACACGAATTTAATCATTTGAAGCATTCAGTTTTATGACATCTACTGCACTCATGTTGGTGTAATTATCACTTACACCTAGTTTCAAGATAGCTCCATCCCTTCCAAGTAAATTCCTTATATGTTAAGTTTCTCCCCACTAGCTCTTTTTTCCAGTTCCTGGAATGGATTCAGTACAGCTCAACTGTGCAATTTATCCACATAGTACACAGCCAAGCTGTTATTAAGTTCACACATCTGCATTTTTGAGATTTTCCTAGAAATGTAGTTGACAAAAAGATGTACATCAGTCTCTACCTATGTCTATGGGTTTATCTAGTTTTAGCGAATAACTGGACTATGCATTATGTTCAGTATGCAGTGTGTCTGTGTATGTGTGTGAATGTGAGTGTGTGTGTGTGTGTGTGTGTGTGTGTGTGTCTGTCTGTCTGTCTGTCTGTCTTTGTGGTGGTGGTGGTGGTGGTGGTGGTGGTGGTGGTGGTGGTGGTGTGAGTGTGTCTGTTTGCCCGTCTGTCTGTGTATATATCTGTGTGTCTGTGTGGGTGTCTCTGTGATGATGGTGGTGGTAGTGGTGGTGGTGGTTGTGGTGGTGGTGGTTGTGGTGGTGGTGGTGGTGGTGGTGTGTGTGTGTTCACCTTTTCACTCAGCAGCAGTGGTTTGGAGGTTCATGGTGCATGTGTCAAGAATTCATTTTTCTTTTAAAGTTATGGGTATTTCATCTGGTTCCAATTTATTCCCAGAAGATCTGGTAATGGAATTTGGCGATTCTATGGTAATTTTATGTTCAAATTTTGAGCATCAACCAAATGCTTCCTGGTGGATGAAATACTTTACATTTCCATGGGCACTGTTAGAAGGCACTGACTTCCTAACCCTCACACTGTCCGCTGGCTGTGACTTGTCTTTAAGGATTCTTTGGAAAGCCATCTGGAAGAACAGGAAGCAATGTTTCATTGTGCTTTTTTTAACAGCAGCTTCCTAGTATCCAAGGCTTTCAGTGTCTTTCATGGTTTTTGAGCATTTAAATTTTCTTCTTTCAATAATTGTCCAAATCTTTGCTCTTTTCTCAATTGAGTCTCTTTCCCATCCATCCAACTATCCATCCATCCATCCATCCATCCAACTATCCATCCATCCATCCATCCATCCATCCATCCATCCATCCGTATATCCATACATACACACACACATACATATATGCATACATACACACACATATACACACACATACACACATACACACACACATACATACATACATACATACATACATATATGGATATATTCACACATATGAATGCATGCATACTCTGGCTCCTCATAGAATTATGGAATATATAATTTTCAGAGCTCACTCCCTCATGATTCAGTTTTTATTTCAAGTACTATCTATATAGAAACAGGTGTCTAAGCCCACCCAAGGAGTTTTAGTCTACTTTCTCACAGACTTTATGACAATTGAGTTCATTTCTTGATGTATTTGAACTATGAGATTGTTTTGTGAAATTATTCATCCCTTCCTATCTGACACAGGGAAATAAATGTTTTTTAGTAATGCCTTCTCAAGGTCCAGTATGCATTATATCACATCAAAGAGATGTATGTATTTGTGAAATTATTTCTGGAATAATAGAAATATTATGAGACCATGTCAATTTGGCCTTATATTGTTTATCTGCTACCACTAAGACTCTTTACCTGCAAAACTAACAGTCTCCATGCTTCATAATTCTATTCTCAATTCTGAATCATTACAGAATTATTTACATCAGCAAATATCATGTAATTAGATAGAGTAAACCAGATAAATAAGGGAAGCTTATTGAAAAAATAATAATATGAAGGAATAAACTTATTTCAGTAAAGCTTAAGGAGAATAAACATAAATCAGAAAAACATTTAAAGAAATCATTCTCTTTCCCTTGGTGGGTATAATATGTTATAATACTCCATGGAAGTATTAGTCCACACAAGTGTCCATTGTCACTAATTTTATTATTCTCTAGGTGTGCCACCATCAAGGTAAGAGGGTAAAAAATGAATGAAACGGCAAGTAACACAGAAGATAATACACAATGGCATCTGGATAACTGGCCTTCCATAGCCTCGGGGATATAGTGAAGGGCAGGAGGAAAGCCCAGGAACCAAGCCAATCAAACCTAAACAGTGCATCCTCCTTACCTTTCTTGTGTGGAGAGCAGAGAAATGGGAAGGAGAATGTGTTTCCTTGGTGTTCAATGAAAGATGTCTACATATTACTTGGCTGCATAAAGACCTCTTTCACCCTGCTTTTTTGTGTGTGAGTGCCACTCATCAGTGATATCCTGCCCACTAAGAACTTTCTCCCCTAGAGAATTGTGAGATGCTGCTGAAAGCAAAATGTGGAGTGAGGGAGACTTAGTCTTTCTTGCCCTTGCAAGAAAGACTTATTAATGCAACAGCTAGATGATTTTAAGTTTTCTATTATCAAGGAGATGTGTAGTTTTTATTCCATTCATTGGCTACAATATATTTGAAATTTAATGTTAGGTTTTGGATCAGTTGTAGATTTATGCATTTTGTAAGAAATAATGCAAAGGAGGCATTGTTCCTTTAACAGGTTGGTTCTTTTCAGTAGCAATGAAGTAGTTCATGGGTACAGATTAGTTCCTGTCTCCAACTGGGTTCAATTGCTCTTTGTGGCCTCACTCCAAGAATGGAGTAGACACACAACAAAGAGGATCAAAGGGAACTACCTGCCATGTGGGTATAGCAATTTGAATAGAAAAGTAAGAAGTCCTGAGAGACTCACATTAGCAATAGGATGCTGACTTCGGGGGATTGGACCTAGTCCCAGCTCTCAGTCTTCTCCATGCTATGGGGTGCTTGCTATAAGCTGGCATGAGGTTCCAACTGAGAGAAGCCCCTTACAAAGCAAGTCTGAGGGGCACTGAAGGAGCAGCCACAGCAGCAGGCCTCTTATCTCCAGCAGGTCTTAAAGACCGGATGTAATCGGTCTCTGTTGAAGCAGGAATGAGCCCCTCTCTCAGCTTTGGTCAAGTCCTAGAGGCTAGCCCAAGCGAGCTTTCTGCATAGTGACAAAAGACTAAGGCATACAAAACTGTCAAGCCCATCATCTGTGAGTTTACTCTTAAAGAAGGAGCTGGGTAGGCTCTTAAGTCTTTCTTCCCTTCCCCCTTGGTGGAGTTGTATGATGAAAGTGTGTTGAAGCCTCAGGATGATCAAATATATTGGGAATAAGCTGGGCCCTGATTGGCTGAATAAGTATATGTAAATAAGGTGAAAGATGGAACCAGTCACAGAAGAGATGTCAACCAATTTAAAACGTTTGTTTCTGTTTCTGTAGCAAACTTCACAGGCTTCCATTTGCTGTATCTGTTCCTTGGGACTCTGGCTGTTAATTCTGTCCTGCAGGGATTTTCCTGAGGAGATTTTTTTTTTTTAAAAAATATATGTTTCATTTAGGCTGCTGTTGTTATTCCAATGATAGCTGTCAACACTCTGTTACCTTTGGCCTTGAGTCTCCCACCTGTCAGAGAACAGGAAGCTCTGGGCTTAAGAGCCCCTCCTACCCTGGTGGTAGGTAACTTCTTATAAAGCTAAGAAACAACATTGCAGCCAGCATATCTACTTTGGTCCAAACTGTAAATTTATTTAGACTTCTGTTTTGTGAGATCGATGCTTAGATTTCAGGACAGGAAGTGGGGGGGGGGGTCCCTGGAGGTTAAGAGGTGGAAGAGGTGTTGAGGGCTCACAGGCAGATAAGACATTTGTTCACTCCAGGTGAAGACATCTGTGCAGGCAGGCCAGGTAGTTACCTAGGCACACACTGGCTGCACAAAGGCAGGAGCTACACAGGCCACATGGTGGTAGACATGCTGATCTATAAACAGACACAGAGGCAAGCTGTTATGAAGGCAGAAACAAAGACACAGTCCTCTGACTCAAGGCCATGTTTATACAGAATCACTCCAAAATGGCCTTATGCCAAAACTAGCTCTATAACAGCGTATAATACTGTTTGCTTTTGGGGTTCTCTGGACATCTGGTATCAGTCATTCTGTGCTCACTCATAGACCCCTGGGTGTTCAGTGTGATCCATGTTCTAGCTGATTCATATTAGGTATCCATATCAACACCATGCTGTGTAAGCATAAATTGTACCTCAGGCCCTCTGTTCCCTACATACCTGTAAATAGTGTATGGCCACAGATGTTTATACATTTTCACATAGTGCCACAGACCTAATTGTATTTATGCTGTCTTACACATCTGTAGGCTTGTATATATACACAGCTATATCAAGATACAGTACTGTTCTATTACCATAATATTTTGCACACTATTTGTGGTTTTAAGTAATTGTTTTTCCTTTTTGTGTGAGACAGCCTAGGATCGTGTGAAGTTTGTGATCTTCCTGCCTCCTGGTCCTCAGTGTTGAGGTTACATGTGTGTACCACTGCAGGATTTTTTTTTCCTTCTGCTTTTCTGATGTAGACATGTAGATACATGGTTTGGGATCCTTCTATTTACTAAGGTAAGAGTTCAGTGCTACAATGGCCTTTAGAGTAACCCACATTTAAAATATATTGGATTTCATATTAATTCGATTCCATGGGTATTTGATTTATTTTGAGAAATGATCCCATAAATCAGTGACTAGTCTTCAACTCCTCATGTAGTTAAGATGGCCTTGTACTCTTAATTGTTTTTTCTACCTCTTGAGTGCTAGGATTACACCACACTCTATTGCATGCAGTTTATAGAGTGCTGGGGATCAAGCCAGGACTTCCTGAATTCCAGGCAAGCACTCTTGAGGTGAGCTATATCCCAAGCCCAACTCCACATATCTTTAACTACTCTGAAAATTTCTATTTTGTAAGTATATGACTTGATTTATGTGTGTTTATTAATTTTCATGTTGTCCTATTACTTTTAATTTGCCCGAAATATTGTCTATTAGACTTCAATATCTTTTAAATTCCTTGCACTATAATTTATGGCCAAGCATTATGGAGTGTCTTGGTGACTGTTTAATCTGTGCTTTATGAGGTATATGCTGTTTTTGTTGGGCAGGTTAGCCTCTATATAGTGGTTAGATCCTGCTGGATCTAATTAATTTAATGTATCAGTTCTTGCCTATTCTTGAGTTTTCTTCAGCTTGTACTTTACCCCTTTGAAAATGGAGTATTGAGGTCTGTAACAGGAAGTATGTTTGAATATTTTTGCTTTATTTCTATTAGACTTTAATGGCTGCATTTTACAACTTTCTTTTTGCAAATACACAGTTAAAGAATTTTTCCCTGACAGCTCAGCCCTATTGTCATTGCTGTAATGACCTTTGCTCTAAAGTATATTAAACAGTGCTGGTTGACTCCCCACTACTTTTAGAAATATTATTCCATGACATCTCTTTCCATCCTTTCGCCTATGGGTGACTATGAAGTCAGTGTTTTGGGGAATAGATTTTCCCTACATTCTTGTGTGGTCACTGAACTTAGGTAAGTGAACTTAGATAAGTGAACTTAGATCACTAATCTTCATTTTGTTTTTTCTACTCTGTCAACTTCTGACTTGTGTGGGTTATGTGTTTGATGTGTTTCTCTCTCTCTCTCTCTCTCTGTGCGTGTATGTATGTGTGTGTGTGTGTGTGTGTGTGTGTGTGTGTGTGTGTGTGTATGTGTGTGTGTATGTGTGTGTGTGTTGTGTGCATTTCTGGGGGTGTATGGAATACATGCATATGTCAATACCCACCGCTAACCAGT
Source organism: Apodemus agrarius (assembly GCA_964023405.1). Classification (NCBI taxonomy): domain Eukaryota; kingdom Metazoa; phylum Chordata; class Mammalia; order Rodentia; family Muridae; genus Apodemus; species Apodemus agrarius. Next base: position 46,830,224 of record OZ030008.1, on the reverse strand, counting down.
GGTGCATCCAAGATTGAAATCCAAGCATTCTGTTACTCTGCGGTGAACGAATGACATCTTTAAATTAGTCATTTATTATTTTAGAACTTTTGCCACAGCTATGGATTGAAACTAACAAGTCAAAGCCCATTTCTAATGATTAGAGAAGCCAAGCCAAGTATCCCAAATTAAGACCATGGAAAAAGAAGGAAGCCAATATATGTACAGATATGAAGAGAGCAAATTACACCCCTCTGTTGAAGACCGGCCTTCCTTCCTTCCTTCCTTCCTTCCTTCCTTCCTTCCTTCCTTCCTTCCTCCCTCCCTCCCTCCCTCCCTCCCTCCCTCCCTCCTTTCTTTCTTTCTTTCTTTCTTTCTTTCTTTCTTTCTTTCTTTCTTTCTTTTCTAATAAGAACTAGATTGTAGTATGATGTGTAAGTTGCTTACCCCAACAATCCTAGTGGGAATTTCAGAAAACTTTGTCCAGCAATTTTCATTTTGAGGTAGATTCTTCCTTCTAAAAACCTCAAACTGGTTCCTATTTAACAGAGGGCTTGGAAATCAAAGGAAAACTGATCTAAATTACAGCACAACCCAAACAAAGACACATTTCAATTCCTTCTGTTTTCAAATCCTAATTTCCAAAAAAGTACAGATGCCACAGGCTGATAGCTCACATGGTTTTGGACCTCAGGAGAGTGAGGTTCCTCATCTGCCAAGGCATTTTATTGGAATTCAAGGAACATCTTTAAAATCAGCCTTTGTAAAATTATGTTATAAAAAGCAGTCCATGTATTTGTAGTTTATAAAAATAGTGTTTGTATGGTCAAAGAAGTATGCAGCTTCAACCTAATTAATCTGGTTAGCTTCCCAGTTGGATATGACCCATTTAACGAGAGTTTGTAGGTCCTCAGATTTCATTATGTATACTAGCCCAAACATAAAATTTCTCCTTTCTGTTTTAGATTTGATTAAAAATTCTGAGAGTGTAAAGTGATTTTTGACTTAGGTGGATTTTAACTGCACTGCGAAGTTTGGGCATGTGTTGTGTCTCACAGTTGCTTATAAACAACCCTATCTGATCCTTTATTTATTTAAATATCAATTTATTTGTTTGCTTATTATTTTATATGAGTAGGTCTTGCATCAAACTGTCCTTGAACTCACTGTAGCCCAGGCTGGCCTTCTGATGATCTTCTTGCTTCAGCTTGCTGAGTGTTGGAACTATAGGCTTGAGCCATACTCTTTCCTTTCGTTTCTATGAGGTGCCAGGGCCAATGATCATTCTGCTTTCTTTATATTTCTCATGAACAGTAGAGGTAATAACCTTAAGTGAATGGAGTATTTTGTGATGTCCTTTGATATTTCATAAGTAATAGCTCAAGCATTTTATGATTTGAACATTTAGAAAAGGGGCCTTCACCTTCCAGGCTGCCATAGATGCTCTTGCCATTTGCCCAACACTATCTACTGTACTTCTTTGTGTAAAGCACAGTGGGTGACAGGAGTTTCAAAGTCTAGGAAGAGCTTAATTTACAATCAGGTTAAAAAGAAAGGCTGACTATGCGCATTAGCAAACAAACATGACCTAGAGAGACACTCAGTAAGCAAGGCACCTCGGGAGGATGCAGGTGAAGGCATTAACATCCCAATTGGGGTGATCAGAGTACTGGTCTGTGCAGTCCAGTGTAGGTGAATTTACTAAATGTCTTCTCTTCAAACGGTGTCTGGATTTCATGAAGCAGAGATGGTGGCAAGTGTGTTCCAGACAGTGGTTGTAGCTGAAGCTGTGCCAGCAGTAGAGGGGGCACTCAAGGTGTGCTTGGGAGGGAACGTAGCAGTAGACTTAAGGAGTGTGGTTAAAATGTATGTGGCAATAGGAAGATAGTTGCACCAGGAGTCTAGCCTAAGGCTCTCAAGCATTGTTTGAAGGTGGTAGAGATCAGGAAGGGTGACAGTTCTGAGAGGCTTTTAAAATGATTTGCTAGGAGAACCTGAGGGGGTCAAGGACAATACAGACCAGCACTGTGGCCACAAAAAGAGGATGCAACGTTAACACCGAAACTAATAGAAAAGAATCTGGGGAGGACCCTTGAGGACATTGGCATAGGGGAAAATTTCCTGAACAGAACACCAATAGCTCATGCTCTAAGATCAAGAATTAATAAATGTGACCTCATAAAATTACAAAGTTTCTGTAAGGCAAAGGACACTGTCAAAAAGACAAAATGGCAACCAACAAATTGGGAAAAGATCTTCACCAACCCTACATCCAACAGAGGGCTAATATCCAATATATACAAAGAACTCAAGAAGTTAGACTCCAGAAAGCCAAACAACCCTATTAAAAGATGGGGTACAGAGCTAAACAAAGAATTTTCACCTGAAGAATTTCGAATGGCTGAGAAGCACCTTAAGAAATGTTCAACATCATTAGTCATTAGGGAAATGCAAATCAAAACAACCCTGAGATTTCACCTCACTCCAGTCAGAATGGATAAGATTAAAAACTCAGGAGACAGCAAGTGTTGGCAAGGATGTGGAAAAAGAGGAACATTCCTCCACTGCTGGTGGGACTGCAAGCTGGCACACCTATTCTGGAAATCAGTCTGGTGGTTCATCAGAAAACTGGGCATGACACTTCTGGAGGACCCTGTTATACCACTCCTGGGCATATATACCCAAATTATTCCCCGGCATGCAATAAGGACAGAAAAAAAAGAAAGACAAAATGGTGGAGGAGTAAATGGAGCCCTATGAAGTTGTGTGCGCGTGTGCACCTATGAGAAAGATAGAAACAGAGACAAAGCAGGCATGCTCCACTACGTTCATTGTAGCCTTATTTATAATAGCCAGAAGCTGTAAAGAACTCAGATGTCCCTCAATGGAGGAATAAATACAGAAAATGTGGTATATTTACACAATGGAAAACTACTCAGCAGTTATAAACAATGAATTCATGAAATTCTTGGGCAAATAGTTGGAATCGGAAAATATCATCCTATGTGAGGTAACCCAATCACAAAAGAACACACATGGAATGCAGTTGCTGATAAGGGAATATTAGCCCAGGAGGTCTGAATACCCAAGACGCAATTAACATATCAAATGATTCCCAAGAAGAGGAAAGGAGAGGGCCCTGGTCCTGGAAAGGCTTGATGCAGCATTGTAGGGGATTACCAGGACAGAGAAATGCAGGGTGGTGATTGGCGAATGGGCAGAGGAAAGAGGGCTTATAGGACTTATGGGGAGGGAGGAATCGGGAAAGGGTAAATCATTTGGAATGTAAACAAAGAATATAGAAGAAAAAACAGAAAAAAAAAGAAACACAAAATGGTAGAAGAGTAAACAGAGCCCTGTGGAGTTGTGCTCGCATGTGCACATATGAGAAAGATAGAAACAGAGACAAAGCAGACATACAGTGAGAGAGGAGGGGGTGCTAGATCACTTCCTGGATGGCAGGAAGATAAAGGAAAATGATTTAATGAAACAATAGCATTCCTGGGTCACATTGATTTTTCCACGAATACTTCTCTTTAGACTCCGGTGTTGAGTGTGAATGGCTGAGAAAGAAGGACATTGAGGACCTGGACCCAGGGAGCAGGTGCTGAGGAAACCAAACATACGGTTATTTAGTGTTCACACCTTTACTTGTTCAGGTGACTCAAACACATCTCTCATTAAGGGCCCACAGTACACATCTGAAAAGAACATTAACACCCCAGCTCTAGTTTAGAGGGCAGACAGTCTAACAATGGCTAGGACTGCAACAGAGTCACTGTTGGGTGGTAAGTGAGGCCAAACCCTCATCCTCAATGTATGGTGTGCCTGAGCAGATATATTTTTATGCTTCTCTGAAAATCTACTCTATTTCTTCCTAGGCTGAAGCTAAGCAGTTAATTGGCTTTTCTTACAATATATACTCCATTATTTCTACCTACCTTGTCATTCATTTATATAGAAAAATAATATATCTAAATCTTTTTCTGTGTCACTGTTCATAGTAAGTAATTCACATATTGTTGTCTGACAATATTAATGATTTAGACTGTATTTTGCAAAACACATCATATAAGTACATAATATTTTTAATATCTATAAATTGTTTAATTTGTAAATTAAGCATGTTTAAAAAACATGCTTAACTGGGACAGACTTTTATCACTATTTTTTATCACTTATAGAGAAAGTAGAGAAAATTTATAGAGAAAAATAGAGATAGGTTATAAACTTGGAAAACAGGTTTTTTATAAGGAAAATAGTTTTTGGTTTTTTTTCAATCTTAGTTAAACAAGGACAAATAAACTTTTTCAAGATAAGACTTGTTACATTTGGTGGCAATCAGGTCATTTCTGTTTTATCTTCTCTCTCTGCATTGGATTTAAGGGTTTCTACAGCAGCCTCCGAAGTTCATCAAGTGCCACTTCCTCTCATTTTCTTCCCATTATATCAGGTTTCTATTTTGTGATGTGTGTACCCACGGTTGTTTGAAAAGGGAGCCCAGACTTCTAGCTCGTAAACATCACTTCCTCTGTCTCATGAATTTATTTAAATGGCTGATACTTGAGCCCAGGGGATTGTTTATCCTAACACTGAGGAGTCAAGAGTGCTCATTACCCCCACTAGAAGTGATCCATAGGTCAACAGCAGGAGGCAAGACTCCTTCCTCATGCTCTACTGCTCCAAGCCTCGTTCTCAGACCTTCCCTTCCCAAGCTTTGTGCTTTGAGCAGTCAGTCAGTCAGTCAGTCAGTCAGTCAGTCAGTCAGTCATCCATTTTGTAAAGTCGAGTCAAATGTGTCTGTAGTCAAAGGTGCATTGACTTGTTTGTTTGTTATTCATGTTCTTCACATTTCTTCCTCATCATAGAACTCACAAATGACCCTGATTTATATTTTAACCAACTTCGAGAGTCTCTGAGCATTCTTACAGCAGAGAGAGAACCCACAGTTGTCTAAGCCTTTCACAGGAAGACACTTTTTTTTTTCAGAGAACAGCTTGGATAAAACCATTTCACTAATGTGAAGAGAAAGTAACCTTAAAAACTCACTGTGCTTTTGCAAGCAGATTTGCAATAGTTTCTGCAATAACTTATATCCCAATGACTTTTTCCACAGGCAGGCAATACTATTAAAGTTTAGAAAAAATACACAAATCTCTAGCTTCTGAGAATGATTAACAGGAAATATTCCTCAAGCCGCTTATCTCTAACCTATTTTTTTTTCTTACTGGCCAACAAAATGTCTATGATAATTTACTCTGACTTTAGATTTTTTCCTTAAGATTTCATTTGCTCTGAGTCAGGGACACTGAATCACAGAGTTCTAGGGTTGATAGGGTTAATGGTGTCAGAGCAGATGCCTTATTCTAGTTTATGAGCTGTATACCTTGCCCTTTGAGGGAAGCATGCTTACCGTGTAGAGTTTCGCCTAACAGTTTCCCATAATGCAGATCATTTTGAAGGTTATTTCCACCCATAGACATGTCATCTCCTAAACTAGTTCCCACCATGAATGATTGGTCAATAGACTGGATGGCATGATCTTGGACTCTTAGGGTTTTTCCCAATTCCTGATTCCCTGATAGAGATATCATTCTCTAGTCCAATGCCTCATAAGAATGTAAGAACAGGAATGATTGCTTTTCCCTACTAAAGTTTAGTGGAGATAGGGTATCAGAGTTTACCTAGTCTCTTAGTTACGGTGAGCCAAATGGAATGCTGATTTCCAGTCTGTTTCTTAGAAGGGTTGGGACCTCCTGTCTATTCTCCTGGCTTTTTGTGAATCATAACAAATGATAATTTTTTTAAAGTTCACTTATCTCTACAAAACACTTCATTAAGGTGAATGTCAACTGAAAGTGAATGAGTCATGATGGAATATAAACCCCAGATCTGTCACAGGTGATTCTAGTTGACAAATAAAAGCTTGACATTGGTTAATATAACTAGAGGTGCCTTTCTGAACCCCTGAGATGACTCACTACATGTACTCCCCATACTTCTGTGAGCAAACTCACCTTCAGACCCTGTTATTCTGCCGACATGTATATACTACACAAACTTTTACATACATATCAGTCAATCGCCCAATATCAGAGTCACAGTTAGTACTTTAAAACTATGTATCGAAGACCCACATGCATGTATAAAATTGTGATAATGCATCAGCCTGAAGCTGACTCGTCTTCAGAATGTTGTAGAAGCAGACAACTCAAAACAACATGGAGACAAATGCTCACCAAGGTTCTCTTCGACTCCATTGTTCAGACTCAACTGCTCAGTTTTGGAAGGATAAACAATCTCATACATCAAAATGATTTTCATATTGCCCACATCACAGTGGAGATTTGAGAGATTTTAAACCACAAACAAAAAACACAAATAGAAATGTTCAGTGAGTATTTTATCTCTTGCCATCTCCTATCTAGTAGATTTTGCTTCCTACTTCTTTTAATGAATAAAAGAATGAATGAACAGTAAAAGACCAGGGAAAGATGATAAGATGCTTTCAGGTGCCATTGTGCTTCTAGGCACCTCCTAGCATGTTAGAATATTAGAGGCTTTCACGTGAATGAAAGTATTCCTCAGCCATATTTGGAGGATGGCTTATTTAAGTTTATTATTAGCACCAAAAACATAACAAGGCTACTTTATTAGAATTTCCATCTGGAATTTGAGTCACATCAGAACATTTCTTTTTATGTTCTGCTAATAGGGACTGAACTAGGGACAAAATAAATACAGAGCACACAGGAGGACACGCTCCCCACCTTCAGGCCTCTGTGGAAATCAGGTTTTGAGGATACCAAACATCTTGGTCTTGCTCTGAGACTTGATATGAAGAAAATTCTTTTGGCAACTTTGGAAAGTCAAGACTTATGAACCCTTAGTCATTGTCCTGAACATTTGTGCTGACACCTTCTTCATCTATATTCACTGCCCCAAGAATTTTAAATAAAGAGCCCCACTCTAGTCCTACCCCAAGGCACACACTTACCCTTTCACATCCCACATCTGTGTGAAGATAGGCAGGAAAAGGAGCCTGTCTGAGCAACCTCAGACTTATTCATTTTTGTCCCATTTGGGATTGTTTGTCATCTTTTACATGTTAGGGAATCTTGTTTGCACATATATGTACTTATTAGGGAATCTTGGTTGCATATGTATATGTATGTTAGAGAATCCTGATTGCACTCGTATTCACATGTGTATTTATAGCTGAGCTGTGGAGATGAGCTCTCCTGAGCCAAAACTTCTTGCCCAGGAACAGCTTAAATAGGCCTGATGAGGAGTGATAGCTCCCTGAAAGTATGAGAACTAATTTATCCTCCTTTCCAAAGCTAGACAAAAAAGGGCCACTGTATGTAAAATGAGATGCTTTAATAGCTCCTCCTCCTCTTCCTCTTCCTCCTTCTCTGTGTGCTCTCTCCCTCTTTCCCCCCTTCTCCTCTCACCCTTCTTTCTCCTAGTGTTGGAACAGAATTACCTACCTACTTGCGTCTTATTCTAAATTCTACTCTGTTAGGAACACCACTGCTATTTGACTCTTTGTGGAGAACATTTAACATACACTGGGATTTATAGATTTTGGAAAATGTTGCTTTTTTTTCTTTTTTATTGATTATCGTCTTCATTTACATTGCCAATGGTAAAACCTTTCCCGATTTCCCCCTCCCCAAAGACTCCCAACCCCTCCTCCCACCCCCTGCCTCCATGTATATGACCATCCACCTAGCCCACTCCCACCTCCCCCCCATTTCCCTTTGTTGGGACCTCTATTGAGCCTTTACCTGACCAAGGGCCACTCTTCCCACTGATGCCCGACAAGGCATTCCTCTGCCACATTTTTGGCTGGCACCATGTGTACGCCTTGGTTGAAGGTTTAGTCCCTGGGAGTCCTGGCTATGGGTTTATCTATCTTGTTGATTTTTTTCAAAAAACCAGCTCCTTGTTTTGTTGATTACTTGTATAGTTCTTTTTGTTTCTGTTGTTTTAGTTTCTGGTTGATTTCGGCCCTAAGTTTGATTATTTACTGCCATCTACTCCTCTTGAGTGTATTTGCTTCTTTTTGTTTTAGAGCTTTCAAGTACACACTGTCAAGCTGTTAGTGTAAGCTCTCTCCATTCTCTTTTTGGAGGCACTCAGAGCTATGAGTTTTCCTCTTAGCACTGCTTTCATTGTGTCCCATACATTTTGGTATGATGTGTTTTCATTTTCATTAAGTTCTAAAAAGTCTTTAATTTCTTTATTCTTAGTTGACCAAGTTATTGTTGAGAAGAGCATTGTTCAAAGAGCATATGTGTTTTCCATTGTTTTTGCTTGAGCTTAAGACCAGCCTTAGACCGTGGTGATCTGATAAGGTACATGGAATAATTTTAATATTTCTCTATCTGTTGAGGCCTGTTTTGTGACCAATTATATGGTCAATTTTGGAGAAGGTACCACGAGGTGCTGAGAAGAAGGTATATTCTTTTGCTTTAAGGTGGGATGTTCTATAAATATCTGTTAGATCCATTTAGTTGATAACTTCAGTTAGTTTTACTGTATCTCTGTTTAGTTTCTGATTCCATGATTTGTCTATTTTTGAGAGTGGGGTGTTGAAGTCTCCCACTATTATTGTGTGGGGTGCAATGTGTGCTTTGAGCTTTATTAAAGTTTCATTTATGAATGTGGGTGCCCTTGTATTTAGAGCATAGATGTTCAGAATTGAGAGTTCATCTTGGTAGACTTTTTTTTTTTTTTTTTTTTTTTTTTTTTACCAGTATGAAGTGTTCTTCCTTATCTTTTTTGGACAACTTTTGGTTGAAAGTCAATCTTATAAGAATTGCCACTCCAGCTTGTTTCTTGGGACCATTTGCTTGAAAAATTGTTTTCCAACCTTTGACTCTTAAATAGTGACTGCCTTTGTCACTGAGGTGGGTTTCTTGTATGTAGCAAATCATTGGGTCCTGTTTACATATCCAGTCTGTTAGTCTATGTCTTTTTATAGGGGAATTGAGACCATTGATAATAAGAGATATTAAGGGAAAGTGATTGTTGCTTACTGTTATCTTCTTAGTTAAAGGTGAAATTCTGTTTATGTAGCTATTTTTTCTTGGGTTTGTTGAGAGATTACCTTATTGATTTTTCTACGGTGTGATTTTCTGCCTTGTGTTGGTATTTTCTACCCATTATCCTTTGCAGAGCTGGATTTGTGGAAAGATATTATATAAATTTGCTTTTGTCATGGAATATCTTGTTTTCTCCATCTATGGTAATTGAAAGTTTTGCTCAGTATAGTAGTCTAGGCTGACATTTGTGTTCTCTTAGGGTCTGCCCAGGATCTTCTGGCTTTCATAATCTCTGGTGAGAAGTCTGGTGTAATTCTGATAGGTCTGCCTTTATATGTTACTTGATCTTTTTCTCTTACTGCTTTTAATATTCTTTCTTTGTTTAGTGTTTTTGGCGTTTGATTATTATGTGACAGGAGTAATTTCTGCTCTGGTCCAATCTGTTTGGAGTTCTGTAGGCTTCTTGTATGTTCATAGGCATCTCTTTCTTTAGCTTAGGGTCGTTTTTATCTATGATTTTGTTGAAGATATTTACTGGACCTTTAAGATGTAAATCCTCGCTTTCTTCTATACTTATAATCCTTAGGTTTGGTCTTCTCATTTTGTCCTGGAGTTCCTGGATATTTTGGGTTATAAGCTTTTTACATTTTGCATTTTCTTTGACTGTTGAGTCAATGTTTTCTATGGTATCTTCAGCATCTAAGGTTCTTTCTTCTATCTCTTATATTCTGTTGTTGATACTTGCACCTATGACTCCTGAATTCTTCCCAAGGTTTTCTGTCTTGCGAGATGTCTCACTTTGTGATTTCTTTATTATTTCTATTTCCATTTTTAGATCCTGGATTGTTTTGTTCAGGTTCCTTCACTTGTTTGTTTGTTTTTTCCTGAAATTCTCTGAGGATTTTTTGTGTTTCCTCTTTAAGGGCTTCTTAAAGCAGTCTTAAAGCAATATGAGATGTGATTTTAAATATGGCTCTTGCTTTTCTGATGTGATGGAGTATCCAGGATTTGCTGTTGTGGGAGAACTGGGTTCTGATGATGACATGTTGCCTTGGTTTCTGTTGACCCATATTCTCCTGTGTTTCTTTTAGGAATTTTTGTGATTCCTCTTTAAGGGCTTCTGCATGTTGACCCATGTTCTCCCATAATTCCCTATAGGATTTTTGTGTTGCCTCTTTAAGGGCTTCTAACTATTAACCCATGTTCTCCCATATTTCTTTAAGGGATTTTTGTGTTTCATCTTAAAGGTAGCTTTTGATCCATATTCTCTTGTATTTCTTTAAGGGGGTTTTCTGGTTCCTCTTTAATGGCTTCTACCTGTTGACCCATGTTCTCCTGTATTTCTTTAAGGGAGTTATTTATGTCCTTCTTGAAGTCCTCCATCAGCAATATGAGATGTGATTTTAAATCTGGCTCTTGCTTTTCTGATGTGATGGAGTATCCAGGATTTGCTGTTGTGGGAGAACTGGGTTCTGATGATGCCATGTTGCCTTGGTTTCTGTTGGTTATGATCTTCCATTTGCCTTTGGCCATCTCACTATCTCTGGTGTTAGCTGGTCTTGCTTTCTCTAACTTCTTTGTCCTGTAGTCCTGTGTTTCTCTACTCCTGGGATTCTCTTTCTGTCCAATGCCCTGCAAACAGCTGATTCTTCAAGAAGTATCAGGTGATAGGGTCTCCCCTCTGGCAGACTCGGCAAGGGTGGGATGCCCTGCAGGCTGCTAGTTCTCAAATGTTCTGCTGCTAATGGATCTTGAATGCCCTGTTGATGCTGGTTCTCGAATGCCCCGCTTCTGCTTGTTTGAATGCGCTGATGCTGCTAGTTCTCAAATGACCTGCTCCTGCCAATTCTTGAATGCCCTGCTCCTGTCAGTTCTCTAGAGAGTATCAGGAAATAGGATCCTCTCCATGCCAGAGGTAGCACAGGTCTACCACTTCCGACGGAAAGGGGAGGTGACAGAGGAAGAGTGGAAAATGTTGCTTTATTGCATATAAAATGCCTTTCACTCATGGAATATGATGGATTTTGTGTAATGAATAATAATGAACATTGGATAATTATTATATTTGCTAATTATTATTATCTTTATCTCATATATATGTATATCTATGATAGTACTTGAATAGTATAATTTATAAGATACACAATTATATATAAGATTTAAATATATACATTAATTAAAAGCTAATAAAAGCCCCTGTCAAATTGTAAATATGGGTAATATTTGCTGTGGACAATGGACATAGGCAGCAAATTCTCCTCTTGATATTTGCAATGAATCTGAGATCCACATATATTTCCTTCTAAAAGTTAGAGGCTGCAGTTTAATCTTGTTTGTATTTTCTTCATTTATTCAAAGAAGCCTTTAAAAGAACAAATGTATTACAACATATAATATTTACATTTGTCCTTTAGAGATGCTAGATCACAATTATAATGCAGGTAAAAAAAAAACCACACAATAATTTGTCAACTTGAAAGAAGTTTCTCTCATTTAAAATGCCTATTGATGTGGTCATACAAACATGATTACATATCTGCTATTTTTTGCCTTGAAGCTTCTGTTAGGAACACTTAACATCTTCCCCCCCCCCTTACAAATATTTTGGTTTGCTTCCTGGAGTATTGTTCAGTTGGTCTCAGGTTTTATTTCTTTTCCTCTCTTGATGTGTTAGGATTGGGGCAGGCCTCATTTACTTTTACTAAATACATATCAATGTCGCAAGTAATAGCTACCTATAAATTAATTACACATGCAGTTGCACACAAACAGCTACTCATTGGGGAAAACTGGTTCATTCATCTGGCTATTTCCTTTAGCAGAGAACTGAAGCCACCAGTCATGGTACTCTAACTAATTGTTCCCAACCTCCATCCCAGTGTGGATTGTAACTTATTTAGAATGATATGTCAATATATTGTGACCATTGTGAAAATAAGCATTGAGATTTCATCATGCAGAAGCCATGAGGATGGGAGACTGACGCCAGCAAATCCTTTCGATTTGTAGCAAGGAGATTGATCGGGAACATAAATTGAAGACAAGAGAAGAATTAAACTGAGTTTTCCTTGGTCCCTATTGTTAAAAGATGACCATTAGAACCACATTTGGTGGCTGTTTTGTGTGGAGAGCGGGTGTGGCAGTAGCCTCAAGACGGCACCTGGAGGCCTGCCAAGTCAGATGACTAAGCACCTGACTTCTTCCTGCTCCTGAGTAGGCCACACCTCTTTTGGGCACTGCGCAAGTGTAGCCAATGACGTGTGATCAGACCATCTATGTGGACCAATCAGAGAAGACTGGTGATGTGGACTGATGGGGCGGACTTAGAGAGGGTATAAAAGGACTGGAGAAGGGGAGTGGGGAGCTTTTTTCCTGCATGTAGGTTTCAAGGTTGCTGATTAAAAACCGCATTGAGAAGAACGCTGTGTGGTCGCTCTTTTCTGCTGGTCGGAGATAGCAGCGACAAGTGGTGGCCCGTACGGGGAGTCGAACGTTCAGAAATCATTGCGGTCAGGGTGGCTAGCCGGTAAGTTCCCAGGTAAGTGGGACAATTAAGGTTCTCGGTTTGAGACGATGAAGTTCTCGGTTTGAGACAATAAGGTTCTCGGTTTGAGACAATTAAGGTTCTCGGTTTGAGACAATAAGGTTCTCGGTTTGAGACAATTAAGGTTCTCGGTTTGAGACAATTAAGGTTCTCAGTTTGAGACGATAAGGCTCCCGGTTTTGGGACAAATTGCACCAAGCACGATGGGGAATTCATCGTCAGCTCAGACGGCCTGCCAGGCCCTCGGGGATTTGTTGGGAGCGATAAAAGTCCTCAGGTAAGAGGCTATAAAGTCCTCGGTAAAGAGGCTAGAAAGGAAAAGCGAAAGTATGGGTAACTCTACTTTGTATCCAATTTTTGTGGCTCTGACGGAGCTGTTAAAGGGAAAGAAATCAGAGTTGAAAAGGAGTACCTTGGAATGTTTCCTTATCGAGGTAGACCAAATTGCTCCTTGGTTCAAGGGATGCTATAAAGCAGTTGAAAAGGGTCAAGAAGCCCTAGAACAAGATTTGTTAAGAAGAAAGGAATAGTGGAAAAATGAGAAAAGGAAAATGGATTTCAAAACTCTCCTGGGGACAAGGGGAAACATGGAGACGTCCTGTTTCCTCTATGGACCCCAATGGAGATAGTTTTAGTACTGGTATAAGTGTTCTTCCCTCTCTGTGTATTGTTTGACTTTGGTGCACCAATTTGTCTACGTGTGTCTGTCTTTTGTTTTGTTCTCTGAATGACTGATGTTCTGTTTCATGTAAAAAAAAATGGTAAAAACTTTATTTGCTAGAAGTCCATCTCTTGATCCTGTTGGTTTACAAAGCAGAGGCTGATATAAGTTGCTCTGCAATTAGCTAGGAGTCAAGCACAGCTGGAGAAAAGCTGCTTTTAAAAGGGTCAGCGGTTGCTCAAGTTCTAGGACAAGTAGGCTGATGGTTATTTCTCCTTTTGGGTACAAAGTGCTTTTTCTCTTGAATTACAGCTAGAAAACAATTGTTTGGTTTAAATTTATAAGATTTATGTAGTTGTTTCATTTTGGTTCTGATTGATCTTAAAGGTATAAATATGTTTTGCATGTTTTGACTATAGAGTATTTGGCTTATAAGTTATTGGGCAGGATTAAAAATTATTACATTGGTAACAAAAAGAAAGTTTAAAACTGATAGCTCGGGGTTGGAGTTATTTTAAACGATAACACTTAGCATGACCCAACCCAGGAAAAACAGGCCTTTAAAGATACTTCTAAATTGGTATAATGTTTTATGTAATTATTATAGATATTAGACTTATAAGGGATGAGGTTTAAAACAATGTCTCTTTAATGAGGTATAAGTTGTATTGTTATGCATTCAAACATAAGAACTTGCAAACAAACTCTGTGGTGTGAAGTAATGGCACTTGAAAATTGGGTTTGCTTTCCAAAGTTGTAGTTATGCCCTAATATTGCAAGAGAAAGAATTATGGTTAACAACTGCCAGTGTACCGTTGACCGAATTGGAGTCTGATCTAAGGCTTCAATTCTTAACTCACTCATACTTTGTAATTAAGATTATGTCAAGAATGATAAAAGTTAAAAACAGCTGTGACCAGTATAAGCCTGTTGCCACTTTTCACAAGCTTTATTGGATATAATGGTAGAAGCAAAATTTAACCACCCAAGATTGAAAAGGAGATCTCAATGGGAATTTATTTGATTTCAAACAGGTTCCTTTTGAACTGTTTGAAAAATTTGTTGATATGACTACTAAAAACAACTAGTAGAATTTTTCTGGGAACCTTCAAATTTCAGGTTCCTTTTATTATTCAACCCTCATACAATGGGGTCCACTTGTAGGCTACTGCCCTACAGAACAGGGAGATTGTATTAGCTTATACAATCAGGCGGCTGCATGGTTTGATCCAATAGTTGTTGGCCATTCTCCCAATAGCACTAATGCTACATGGATAACTGGAAGATGGCCCGTTGTGCCTGCTAGAGGGAATTATACTGTACCTCCTCAGCCAAAATGGTCTCCCTTTTGCAAGAGTCAGAGGGATCAGATCTTTCCCTTATGGACCGGGTGTCAATCACAGGGAGTGCACTGGGCTGTGCGAGGATTCTTTACCTTTTCTCCCAATATGGGGACCCTATATAATGCAACCTTTCCAGGTTATAATTGGACATACCAAAATCCCACTCAAGCTGTTTTCCACTAATCCCTTTGATATTTGGTTGTTATGCGGGGTAAATGGAAGCTGCACAGATATTTCCCCTTTAGCTATGTTGCAAGGGGGTAGTATAGGAAATGCATCTTTTGAATGGAATAGTAAATTACAAGTTTCAGGGAAGAATGTGTCGTTTGCCCCTACTCTTGTGTGTGTTGTGGCGCCACCATTGTATTTGTGGTGTTTAATGATTCTGTAATTCCCCAGAATGGAACCCCACTTAATAGTGATCCTCACGTTTGTTTTTATGCTCTTTGTTGGAATGCCACTGAGCATCCCTTGGTCAGTGGAGGGTCCTTCTTCCTCATCCCTGGTTAGATATACCCTTTCTGCCATTGGGTCTACTACTGCTGCTGTTGCATTGAGCTCTAATGTGGCTATGTGCAGGCCAATGTTAATGCCCACCTAAAAGGTGGCATAATGATTCTTAATCAAAGAATTGATTTGGTGCAGGAGCAAGTTGATACCCTTCGGCAGGTTGCTCAGTTAATGTGTGAATAGCGATACACGAGGCTATGTATTACATCTAAGGTTCCATTGGCAGCTGCACCTATAATTTTTACTGATGGTTCCAAAATGGGAATGGGAGCATATTCGGTTGCTGGAGCTGAGCCTGTTACTGTTCAGTTCCTCCCTGCTTCCCTACATTCAGGAGAAAAGGCCCGGCATGTTATAGCTCATTGTTTTGAAGCCTGGGGAGCTTGGGGTCAACCAACTGAGTTGAAGACAGGCAATGGACCGGCCTATACTTCTACTTCCTTTATTTCTTTTTGCAAAATGATGGGTGTACAGTTGACCCATGGTCTCCCATATAATCCACAGGGCCAAGGGATTGTGGAACGCGCTCATCGTACCTTAAAAGAATGTTTAATTAAACAAAAAGGGGGAATTGCCCATGGGTCTAGCCCCAGGGAGAGATTAGCTATTGCTCTTTTTACTTTAAATTTTTTAACGGAAGATGCATATGGCAAGGTTGCCGCTGATCGCCATGTCAATCTGGAAATGTCTCCCAAAGGGACCGTTATGTGGAAAGATGTTTTAACAGGAGAATGGAACGGTCCTGACCCAGTGTTGGTATGGGCGAGAGGGTCTGTTTGTGTGTTTCCCCAGGATCAACGGCAGCCACTGTGGGTTCCTGAGAGATTGACAAGAATTGTACAAAGAAGACATGGCCTGGAAAGCACTGTTCCTGAAGTTCCTGATAACCCCACTGATAAAGACTGAAGACCTTCATTGGCGCCTTTTATTGGTGTTTCCTAAACCTTTGCCCCTTACTCATTCTGATGGAAAGATTGCCTTGGTGCAGGACATGAAGAATCTGTTTCTGTTTTTGCTCTGGGTCAAAATGTAACTTTTAAGCCTATGCCTGTTTGTTTATGGCCTCCTTTTGTATTTATCATTTATAATGGTAGTGCTGATGCAAAGCATTTTAATTGTAGCAGTGAAGATTGTTGTTATAGCATGTGTTGGAATGATTCCACCCATCATTGGGCTGTGTGTTACCTCCATACCTTTTGTTAATTATAGCCATGCAGTGCAATTGTCCCGTAATATCTCCCAGTATTTGATAGGAAATTGCTCTCAATGTTTTGATGGTTTGGTGTGAGAGTTGAGACAGTCCATCGTCCACATCAACTCTACCCGAGTGGATTTGTCCCTCGCTGAAGGATTGGCTGAATGGAACACTGTTGCTGCATCCAGATTGAAGGAATGGGCTCGACTAGCTGGACTTGCTTTATGCTTGGTCTTGTGTAGCGTCTTGGCTTTTGGTGCATGTGCCGCATGCGGTTTCAGCAGCACAGAATACAAGCCCTGATGATCCAGGCTTTTGTGGCCGTGGAGACTGGTCAGTCTCCTCAAGTGTGGCTTGGCATGCTAGAGAAGTAGTCAATGACGGGTAAGACTCCCTGAATACGTCACCAACCTAAGACAGGGGACAAACCATTGCTGTTTGCTCTTCCAAAGACGGGTAAGGGGCGTCACTTCAGGGGGCAACCTAAGACAGGCATTCTCTCTGCCAATAAATAAAGAAGGGGGAGATGTGGAGAGCAGGTGTGGCAGTAGCCTCAAGACGGCACCTGGAGGCCTGCCAAGTCAGATGACTAAGCACCTGACTTCTTCCTGCTCCTGAGTAGGCCACACCTCTTTTGGGCACTGCGCAAGTGTAGCCAATGACGTGTGATCAGACCATCTATGTGGACCAATCAGAGAAGACTGGTGATGTGGACTGATGGGGCGGACTTAGAGAGGGTATAAAAGGACTGGAGAAGGGGAGTGGGGAGCTTTTTTCCTGCATGTAGGTTTCAAGGTTGCTGATTAAAAACCGCATTGAGAAGAACGCTGTGTGGTCGCTCTTTTCTGCTGGTCGGAGATAGCAGCGACAGTTTTGTTCCTATTTCTTGTTTTTTATTTAATATACAAAGGGCAGGATTATATTCAAACACTTCCCCAAGACTGAACAGCTTATGTCTTGCTTTTGGACAAGTTCAATAGCAGTACAGTAACAGTAACAATGACTACAGTTTACCAGTCCAAGGAAGATTACATTGCAGATGTCTATCAAATCTGGTAACTGGGTCACAAAACGGGGTCAGGATTCTTTGGAGAATGGCAGAATAAATGAGGAATGGATACAGAAAATGTTATATATTTATATAATGGAATACTTCTCAGCAATTAAAAATAATGAATTCATGTAATTTGTAGGCAAATGGTTGGATCTGGGAAATATCCTAAGTGAGTTAACCCAATCACAAAAGAATACACATGAAATGCAATCACTGATAAGTGGATATTAATGAGCCCCAAAGCTCTGAATACTCAAGATACAATTAGCAAATCAAAAGATTCCCAAGAAGAAGGAAGGAAAGGACCCTGGTCTTAAAAGACTGGATCCAGATTTGTAGGAGAGTATCAGAACAGAGAAATGGGGGGGAGTGATTGGGGAATGGGTGGAGGGAAGAAGACTTATGGGACATATGGTGAGGGGGAGACTGGGAAAGGGGAAAGCCTTTGGAATGTAAACAAAGAATATTGAAAATAAAAAAATTGACAACTTTATGTTCCTATAAAGTTACAAGTGGACTAGCCAGCTTCACTTTGCTTTTAAGAATTAACCATTATGCAAATGTTTCCTAGGAGATAGGGCCTATACAGCAGAACAGGGAGTTACAGTAGTAATCATAGCAACTCCTGGAGGTCCACAGCACAAGACAGAAACCGTCTTGTTACACTTCTGAGCCTCATAAGATCGTCTGTTCCTTTGCATCTTCATTCAGAAGTGGGATGAGTAATTAATTTGCAGGGATCACATACACAGCAAATAAACTAACACAGGATCAGACCCTGTTGTCATCTATCCCCACAGAATTAGCTCCAACAAACTCACTCTAGCCTTTGATTCATTAATTGTACTTATTTGTGATTAATGAATTCTGTTTGCAAACTTGAGTTTTGTAAAAGTGTGTAGAATCTAAAGTTAAGTCCAACAAAATGCTAAGTGGAAGTTATTGGAGTTGCGGTTGGTAAATACTATAAAGTATCAGATGAAAATATTACAATTTCTTTCATTTATATGGATCTTCTATAGGTGGGATTAGAAGACGGGTTTATCCTCAGATGCTGTTGGACAACATTACGAACTGAGATAAAAGATATGATACCATACTAATGGAACACATAGGGTAGAGTGTCTGGATCCGTTTGAGCCAGCAAAAAGTCTTCAAATGTGTATGATAACCACAACTGGGCAAAGTGATTCAATGAAAATTCATCTTAGAGCAAAAAGAATTGAAAAGCCATGATGTACACTAGTAAATATTCTGATAGACACTGATGGAGCATGATATTACTTCGTGTAATATAAACAAACCAAACAAATAATGATTTTTAAATTTTTTTTAATTTTTTTTTTTTTACCATTCCCTCACTTTCATTCACAATCAGCTGGATGATTATTTGGTACCAAAGAAAGCATCCAAATGTGGACCTATGTCGATGTTACCCATAACAATCCAAACGTGTGCTTTCAGGACTAAAATACTAGGCTTGCTATAAAGTAATTTAAAATGCTCCCCCATTTTCCTTAGGACTAGTTTATACTGATAAGTGGATCAGCTTCCTACAGATTTAGCTTTCTCCAACATAATTTTTCTTGATCCGGATACAAAACTGTTGTGTTATTAGCCATGCTTTTGGGAACCACAGAGTGGCCTTCCAGTTCCTCTGTGTGATCCTCCTTGACTCGGCATCTACTGCTCCTGGAAGGGAAGAAGCCTTGCATTCCGAAGGGCCATGGAGACTCAGAAAGACAGCACATGGATGAGACATGAGGGATACTCAATGTGCATCTTGTTCCTTCTTGCTTGGTCTTTCCTCTTCTGTTATGTGTATGGGTTTGGGGATGGGAGCACATATGGGTAGGATGTGTGATCAGCTGTTATCAATCAATTTAAGAAAATCCCTTGTGGTTTGACATTTTCTAAGCCTGGCCTGGTCTTCCTGTTGGGTTGCTTCCAATCTCCAGTGGCTAGCTCTTTGTCTCAAGAGCAGATCCTGATGGACAGAGACCATCGTAATACTTTATTTTTCTCAATCTTGGATGATGTTGACCAGCTATATGTGCATACCAACTGCATCCTCTCCCGTGGGTGAACTATAAAAGGACAGCAATGCATTTACACAAATGAATCAGTCGAGTGCAAGGTAGAAATTTATACCATCATTAAATCCTTGTATTGAAACCAACTATCTCGTTGAATTAAAAATAACTAAGGAGTGAGGTTGTGCAAGCCCGAGGACCTGAGTTTGAATCCTCATAGCTCATATAATAGCCAGATGTGGCAGCATGTCTACAATTCCATCTTTGACTCAGTGAGATGGGAGGTGGAGAGAGGATTCCCAGAAACTCACAGGTCAGATAATCCAGACATCCAGAGCCCTTATCAAGTGGCCTGTATCGAGCAAGGTAGAAATAGAAAATGAACACCTGAGATTATCCTCTGACCTCCAAACATGTGGCCTGATATGTGTGCTTACACTCATTTACACAAAATTTTCACACACACACACACACACACACACACACCACAAATACTAAGAAACAAATGGAAAAAAAGTAGAGTAGATTAGGAGACATGGGCCACAACTAGAGAATCAGGGTTGAATCTTCCTCCAAATTTGAATGTCAGAGTTTTAAGCCTTTCAACAACACAAAACAATAAAATACTATAAAAACTGTTAATAGGCATTACCTAATCACACGAAATGACAATAAATATTTTGCATGCTTAATTTTTGCATTGCTCATGTTATAGGATGCTCCCTTCTCTGCACCATCTGATAGGTGAGGAGACTGAGGAAAGAGTTAAATAACTTGCCCACATCACAAAGCTAGAGATGAAATGAGATGGAGCTCAAAGCTAAGTCTTTTTGACCAAAAGTTTCTGACTCTCATTCCCAAATAGAGCATGGCCACCACTCCCTTTGTAGTTATAAGCCGTGGCTGCAATGCTCACCTGCTATATTGGTGCTTTTCATCAGTTTCCTATATAGTATTGTCACTCTACCACCATTTACTCATGGAAAGGAAAAGCTGGCTATAGACATAGCCCCGAAACATTAGCGTATCAACAAAGCCAGAGCATGGTGAATGTATATGATAGAGGTGATATGAGATTTATCCAACTCTTGTAAAACATAAGTGCATACTACTGAAAATTCTTCCTTAACATTTAATCAGAATCATTTCTTCTTAAACAAAGCTAGCACATCTAATGGACAGAGTTTATATTATAAGAGTAAAGAAGGGGGAAGTTGTCAAATTACTATTATAAATCTTCTCAAACATTGTGTGTGTGTGTGTGTGTGTGTGTGTGTGTGTGAGTGTAGGTGTGTGTGTATGAGTGAACATGTATGTGCATTTTCTATTGAGTACAACTTCTAAGAATTGAGTTTTAATGGGATCAGGTTTAGAAGTTTCAGAAAATGATCATTTCTGAGAAAATTATGAGAAGGGAGTTGCATTCTTATCATTGCCCATTTATTTTCAAGCCTGGGAGTTTGTGATTTAAGGAATCTATTGGCTTTCTCTCCATATGGCCATGAAACATATTTATGTCACAGTCAGAATGAGTCAATGAGAAACCAAATCGTAGTTGAACCAGTATATATGGATATACTGAAGGGAGTCCCAGTGAACTTGCTCTCTCTCTCTCTTTTCCTCTCCCTCTCCTTCCCCTTTCCCCCCTCTATTCCCCTCCCCCTCTCCTCTCTCTCCTCCACTCTCTCTGTGTATGTTTAACCACATGCAAACAGGATGGAGTGGTGGTTCACAATGGGTGTGGCTCTGCCACCTCTCCTCCCACGAACTCCCCTTCCTCTCTTTCCTCCCCATGTGTTTCAAATTGGAGCAACAGTGGGTGGGAGAAGCCAGGACTGCCCTGTGAACTATAAATAGCAAAGCCAAGAATTCTGAGTGTTTAAGGAGGGGAGGTCTTGGGAGATAGCAGGATGAGGGAGGTGGGCAGCTACCCAAGTGCAATCATTTGCATTGCTTCAAACCAAACCAACTTCTGTAGCACATTATTGAGTATTGAGTAAATATGTGGCCAGCCTCAAACCCAATGTGAAAAAAAAGAGGCTATAATAGAGATGGTCTCTGATAGAGAGTCACCTCCCTTAACTTTTTGGAAAAATACAGTTATAGTCAAACTAAAGTGGACCAAAACCCATGGAAAGATTGATGGAAATTCATTTTAAAAAGCCACACACATGAAAATAATTTTCACAGGAGGCTTTCTGTACCACAGCTGTGCTGCTTATTTATTTTGGACTGGTATTTGCAAAAGAGTGGTACCCAGAATGGTCTCAATTCTTCCTTGATAACCTTGCAAATGTCAAACTAGTCCCCCAAGCTTAATGCCCCCTTTTCTGAGTAGCTTGGTATTTAAAAGCAGGTGGTCTTCAGGGGTCTTCAGACAATGTCTTTTGCAACACCACCATAGGGTCTCATCATTTCCAGTCTCTGTAACACTTGGTCCTATTTTGGCAACTAAAATATCCTCCAAAGAGGTAGATGGAATGGAGAGGACTGAGTCGGAGGATTGCTGAGGATGTGAGGGTACCTTTGCTTGCAGGTGGGAAAGTACCCATAAAGAGGATTTCCAAACTCATACACTTAAACAAAAGAATTCTTTAGAGAGTGGTTGCCCTGCCCCAGACCATAGACATCAGAGGCTGAGGATGCACCTGCTTTGATATTGGTGATTCTTCCTTTAAGCCTCTGAGGCAAGTGGTTTATGGGAGTGTAATGTACCTCACAGAATGGGGTTTCCATCCACCTTGACATTCAGCACAGTTTGGTACCTCGAAGCCAGCCAGCACATGTCCACAAAGGGTGTGACATAATTTAGGGGATTTGGAGAACACGGATCTTTTGCATATGCAATCAGAGGCCTCTAGTGTAGTTAGTCATTGAATTATCCTCGGCAAGGAAGGAAGGAGATGGAGATGGATAGATCAAAACTTGCCTTACGCAGAAAGGTCATGTTTGTATAGTTCTCATCTAGCTCATAACCATGATCAGTATATAGATTTGTCTTCTGCCTTTCTCCTGTGTTATCAAAATGCTTTCTGTTCAAATTGTAATTATATGACTTAAGTCTTCTAGGACAATGCAAAGTTCCCCTGTTGGGCACCTTTTCCAGGTGATGAGCTTGTTTGAATGAAGAACTTGTCCTCTGAAGAATGACTCTTGTCATTATTATGAGAGACTTTGGTGTTTCTCTGGATGGAGGACAGAAGTTGGGGCCACCTCTGGTGCCTACCAAAGAGCCATGACAATAGTGGGGTTTTGTTCATGTACTCCATCCACAGATCAGTGACTTACAGCATAGGAAACAGATTCTGTACGTGAATCTCACAGTCTACCTGCAATCAGCTCTAGTTGAAGCAGCAGTCTTTGACTAGTTTTTGCAATTCATTAGAACATGTTTAGACTAAAGTTGACTTAATAAAACCCACAAAACAGTTTCTACCTGTTCTAGTTAGTGTATTTTAATTTTAACATTTAATAAAACATATGAACATGGGAATCTTGGAACTAAGCCTCACTCCACCTTCTTCAATGAACTGGTCCAGTGTGCTACCTTCCTAACTGGAGAGAACGATGCACCATTTATCAAAATAGGCAATACTCCACCTCACTGTGGCATCTTAGAAAAAACATACAAGTCATCTTCCTGCTGGTGCCTTGATAGAGGTGAGGCATGTCAACAGCCTAGAAAGTCCAAAGTAAAAGCAAAAAATATATATATATAGGCCATCTCACCACCAGGGGGCAATCGACGTTCCAATCTGAATTTCACCAAGGTGATGGAGCTGGAATGAGCAGATACTTATATTTTTCTCTTGTTTGTGTTTTTGGGATATTTTGCAATTGCAGGGAAGTGTTGTTCTTCTTCACAGGCAACACCAATGCCCTGGGGCTTAAATGGAGGACGAGGGAGACTTGGCCATGCAAATGATAGATCTAAGATGTTTACATATATGATGGACGATAAAAGTTGGTTCTTTTATTTACATGATTCTTGGTTGCTAGTAGAACTTCTGAGCCCATTTTCACTATCTGTATATAGATTATTAGGTGTTTTTCTATTTTTCTACTGTGAAGCCAAATGCAAATTTGAATTTTTGTTTTAATTAAGGACCACAGGCACCTTCCCCAGTTTAGTTGTGTGTGGTTTATTGAATGAATTATTTTTGAATGGACTGAAATACAAAATATAGAACCCACAAAGAAAATTCACTAACACATAAAAAGGTTTCTCTTCTAAGACAATTTATATGTATTCAGAGCTAAGGTAACATCTAAACATCTCCCTCCTGGCCCTGACATGGTCACTGGACTGTATCTGAAGGTATGTTAATTATCAAATTAGGGGGAAGGCAATTGCTCTGCATACTCCCTAGACCTGGTACAGGAGTATCTGTGAGTATCTGTCAGCATAGTGTCTAGGGGATGGGCACGCCAGCTTCTTCCTTTACCTACCAGTGAAGTAGATATAGTTTTGGGAGATTTGAGAGAATTTTGCATTTTGAGGACTCCTGTGGATGCTCAGTTCGATAGGTGAATGAAACTTCCTTCTGGATGGATTAATTTAAAATGGATCAGTAATGTTACTTCTGGGGTGGTCAAACCTTGCTTACTTAATATTTGATCTAGTCTCAGGTAAGACAGCTGATCAAACTGATAGAGACCTGAGTCCAGGAGATCAAAAAGAGTATGCTAATAAACAAACAAACAAACAAACGAATGAATGAATAAATAAATAAATAAAATGGGCAATACGAGATAAATAGCAAGATGGATTTTAATATAAACAACATTAGCAGAAGAGGAAGGGCTATGAGGAGATGGAGGTTAGTAAGGGTTTGTGTGAACTTTTTTTTTCCCAACAATTTAGTGATTTTTAAAGATAGAACTTCAAACTGTGTGTTAATGGACATGGTATTAGAAACATGGGCTGTGTGTTGATGATTGCATAATAGTTAGAATGTGAAATAGTGTTAGCTTAGACCTTATGGGAGGGATGTGTATCTACTCTCTGATGTCAAGATGAACATTGGCAAACTGGGATATCCATTCCAACCTGGTGAGGCCAGAGAGGGTCCAGATACTGTGCTCTGGGACAAACAATTAGAACTACTAGTACGTAAGAGATGAAAGGGAGAGGGTGTTTGTTTCAGATTACATCTGTTGCCAAGTAGGGTTAACAAATCAGAATGGACACTTGAACTCAGTGTTTGAAGATGGAATTGGCTCCTCCAGGGCAGTCCCTGCATTGCCAGAGGCCATGAAAGAATAACATGTGCCCGTGTTTGGAAGTTGTTTGCTTTTATTATACTCTGATGTAGTTCAACTCTCAGAGTCCACCAAACAGATAGTAGATTGTCATCCAGTTTAGACAGTTAGTGATTTTCAGGCAGATTTGCAGAATAGGAAAAGTAGGAGTATTTTTTAAGGCCAGTATTAATGCTACCAGATTATAAAGCATTTTGAAATTCCTCAGAATATGTAGCACATTACAAACACTATGACAGTAGAGGCTTTGGGAGTTGGGGACTGGGACAGAACAAACATCGTATGTGGTGCAACATATTCCTTCTTCCTTTTGATGCATATCAACATCTTAGAGGCTCCGAAAAGTACAGAAGTAAAATTTCATCAGAAACCCAGCGCCTCAATTCATCAGTGGAACATTCAAAGTCTTCCACACCACGTCCCTCAAATTTTCAGTGTCCATGACTGTAATCCTCCCGCGGACAGTTCACTTTAGCCGTTCCAGTGACTTGCCTTTTCCTTAATCTGGAAAGCTGAAATAGTTAGTGCTATTGCCCATAGGGGTCACCTCTCCCAGATGAACTCAGATCCTGAATTCCTGCAGGTTCCTTGTTAGCTTCACCAACACTCTAGAGAATAATGTGACCTGAAGCACCCTGCAGTCCTGCTGTGGCCTTCTCACTGAGCAGATGGTCAAGAAGACCTTTCCAGAGTCATGGAAGGCATTTCCAGGGCAGCAGGAGCTCAGCAGACCCAGGCTAATGTGAATGTGCTCAGGCTTAGGGACATAGCTTTGGGGAACAAACAGGAAAGAACAAGCTTCCTTCTTAAGGGAAGTACCCTGTATGGATGTTAAAGCAAAAGCAAATGTCTCTCCTATGCTTGTATAAGTGTCACCAATCTCAAGTAAATGAGAGGGTCTGTTTTAACTAGTCTATTACTCATATACCCTGTTGTTTTTTTTTTTTTAATTGAGGAATGTCTGGCAGTGCCTTGCCTGATGTTAAACATGTCAATTGTCATCACAGACTTCTCTAACTTCTTGGGGTTTTGTTGTTGTTGGTTTTATTTGTTTTTGTTTTTTGTTTGTTAGCTTTTTCTCTCTGCAAATAGATAAAGTGACCTCCTGGAGGGCTTTCTGTTAAGTTGGCCTAGAGAAAAAAAAATTTTTTTGAGGTTTCAGTGTCCTCCGTTTGGGGAATGCATGTAAAGCTCTCCAAATTCCTTATCTAATGCAACAGAACCTATTCTTCTGAAAGTCAGCATGGAAGGCGTATTTTCAATGAGAAAATAATGATTTTTTTCATCCCCTAGTTTGTGTTTTTTTTCTCTCCAGGCAAATATAACAAAAAATTTCCAAACCTAGGACTTTCAGGTAAACCATTATTGGAATCACCTTGGCCAGACTTGCTTAAATGGAAACTGGAAAATGTGGAAAATGTATGACAGATGAGAGATTATTTTCAAATAATAGCACCTGAAATGTTTTATGAAATGATATTCATGTTTAATAATTTCTTCCCCAAAGAATTTTCTATCTACTACTTCTTTCAAAGTTCATTTCCAGGATGACAAGATGGCCTGGCAGGAAAAGGGACTTGCTGTATAAGCCTGACAACCTGGCTTCAACCCACAGATGCCATATAAAGATGGAAGGTGAGAACTAAGTCTACATGCTAACCAGGACTCTCTCTCTCTCTCTCTCTCTCTCTCTCTCTCTCTCTTTCTCTCTCTCTCTCTCTCTCTCTCTCTCTCTCCATTCCTTTATATTTCATAACTTACCACACTATGCCACTAATGAACAATGGTTATGATTAACAAATTGCTTTTAAGCTTACTTTAAGATTATAATGAAGGCCTTCGTCTAGAGAATATTTTAGCCACTTCAGTGAGTTTTTTTCCCTCTGATTGAAAGAAGTAAAATCTAAAACTTAATGGTTCAGAAACAGAGAGTAATGATTGTATCCTCAATTCAAACGGAATCCATGGGAGGATTACCTATTTAAACCTTGTGTTTTCTTTCCTTTTCTTTATCTATAGCCCTAATGCCAGGATTATATGTTCCTAATTATAATTAGCTGAACATTTTTTTGGTCCCTTTAGTGTTGAACATGAAATACCTGAAAATCTGTGACTCAGTACCCAACATTGCTAAGTTAATGCCATGTGAACAAAGATGAACAGACGTAGAAATAAACTGACCCTCTTTTCTCTACACAATGAACTCTAGCTACAGATATGCAAAGGAAGCCCAGTTCTAACACTGTAATACCATGGTCATCTGTTCCCTCCCTAACCACATTCCCAGCAGATACACCCTCACCCCTTTTAAGTCTACTCTCCTTCTAGATAAGGAGAGATGTGCCATGCCCTATTAAATCATTATAGACCTTAGCCAAAGACTGTCCCCGCCCCCAAGGGTGGGAAGGGTGACAGTTCTCATCATGACATCTGGCTCTTTATCTTTTGGTAGCTAAAGCAGGGGTTTCCGCAGGCCGTTACAGATTTCCTCTTTCTTCTTTAAAAATTATCTTATTTTTTACATATGTTTAAGTGTGTGTGTGTTGTATGTAGGTATCACAAGTGCACGCAGTTACTCACAGAAGCTAGATGAGGAGGGTGTTGGATTCCCTGGAGCCAAAGTCACAGGCGATTGTGAGCAGCCTGCCTGGTGCTAGAGACTGGACCCTGGCACTCTGCTCTCAAGTGCAGTAAGGACTCTCAAGCCCTCAGCCATTGACCCACCCCTGTTTTAACCCTTCAGCTTTAGCCACCATTGGATGACTTGTCTTTATTGTCACTACCCTAGTATTCCTTTAGTAGAGTGGGGACACATCACTCCCAAGTCTTCCCAATGTTCCTATGGTTTTAATAGAAGTTAAACCTGTCCTTTAATAGATACCAATCTATTCTGCATCTGTCCCACTTCCTGGTTTTCCTTGCTAAACACATGAATTCTAAGCTTTCCTTAACCATGAATTCAAACAAAAATTACCCCTCGCAAACTCATACTTAACCAAGTCCCCCTCCCTTCAAAGAACCAATGTACACTGGGCAGAACCTACAGTTAGCCCTGTTAACAATGAAGAATATGTTCATTTAAATTAACATTATGTACTTTTCTTCCCCTTTCTAATATACAGGTTGTCTTAATTAAGATGCCTATCATTGAGATAAAATATCTTGACCAAAAAGAACTTCAGAAGAAAAAGGTTTCTTTCTCATACATTTCTATGTCACAGCCAATCATCAAAGGAAGTTTGGGTTGGGACTCAAGGAAGAAACTTGCAGTCAAGAACTGAAGCAAAGGCCAAGGAGGAAGATTGCTTCCTAGCTTGTTTCTCATGACTTGGTCATGAGAAACAGGACCATCTCCTGTTTCTCCACCCCAGGACCATCTACCTGCCCATGGGTGGTACCACCCACCACAATGGACTGGCCCTCCCACATCAATCCCTAATTTTTAAAAAGATTTCACAGGCTTGCATGGAGGCTAATTGCATGGAGGCGTTTTCTCGATTGTGGTTTCCCCTCAGATGATTCTAGTTGTGTCAGGTTAACAAAAACAACAAAAACAAACAAACAAACAAATGCAAAAAAAATTATGGTCCAGATCTTGTTATCTGAATGTAGTCTCCAGAAACTCTCTGCAAGGACACCATCCCCTCCATGTTATTTCATGGCCAGGCCACTCACATCTAGTCTAAACCCTCTGGTATATTCCTAATCTCTCCATGTGGATGGCACATCATTATAATGTCCTCTGTGATTGACAATCATCACTTTTCATCCTCTGTATCTTTTCTTAACTCAACAAAGTTAGCATGCTTCATACACATTAAGCTTCTAATCTATTGTTTAGGTTTGTTTTGTTTTGTTTTGTTTTTCTCTCATGAAGTTTCCAAAATCATTTTAGGCGAGAGTGTCAAAAGGCCAGAGGGTGGCTTGGGCTACATAGTGAATTCAAGGTCTGGCACAATCACACACACACACACACACACACACACACACACACTCATACCCCTACACACACAGGAGGGAGAGGGAGAGACAGAGAGAGACAGAGACAGAGAGAAAAACAGAGAGAGAAGTAATTTGTGTATATTGAAAGTAACTATTATTCCACTCTATCTTTTGTAACTAAGCTTATGATCCTATGGTTGTTAGTAGATGAGTTGGCGTTTTATGTATGTTCTATGCTTCCCTGAGCAGAACAGTCAGCATTTGGAAACAGCCTTTTCTCAGCCTTGCAAACCTCCAATTTTACCTCTATTTCCCTTTCTGGTCTTTCTCCTTATGTACATAGTTTATGGCTTGTCTAGCTTTAGTCAAGACTAGGCATTACCTTGTTTTGCTTCTCAAGGATTTAGTCTTTTGATTACATCTTCTCTTTGGGCCCTATTAGCCACACTACTCTTCTCTACCGAATCATCCGCTAAACTATAAATAAAAAAGTAAGAAATGGAATATTTCTCTTAAATACCTTCTCACTCTGGCTCTTCTGCCACGCGGTATCCACACAGTGGCTACCTAATCCACCTGCTCTACTCTGTGCTGACACGGCAACTCAGGTCATCATGCCTATACAACATGTGTTCTTACCCACTGAGCCACCACCCAACCCTGTATGTTTGTTTTAACCTGTGAATATATGAATGAGTGGTGAGACAGAGTGGGTCAATGCCTTGATTTACTCATTGGTGAGTTTCAGGAATGAGGGATGTCAGTGTGAGACTTAGTCAATGAGAGCATCATCTGAAATAATTCTGGGTAAGTTTGGTTGCTTTCTGTATGCAACCAGACAATTGCTACTCATGCTCATAATGATGTGAATTTTCATGTCTCCTGTGATATCTCAGGTTAAATAAAAAAATTCAACAAGGGTAGCCAGATAGTGGTGAGGTAAGGACAAGTGCCTCTGCTCACTTCTAATGCTCTTTGCTACTTGGCATTCGGATTTGCATCTTCTAGGCTGGTATTCTAATAGTTTACATATGGAGGCATCATAGGTTTATTTCCATTTGCAGGGACAACTCATTGAGAGGGAAATTCTTCCCCAGCCCCAGCTCCAGCCCCGGCTTCAAAACTGTATTAGGGGTGCATTTGATTGCCTCAACTCTTATTGTGAGACATTTACTATGAATGGTATTAAAAGTACAGTCTTGAAGCTTAACTACAGCAGATTTGTACCCAAGGCCTACCACTTCCTAGCAATGGCATAATGATTTAATTTCTCTAAATATTGGTTTCCTACTCTATTAAAATGAAGGAAGATTGGACTTAATAATAATATTCATTTTGTGGGATTTCTATGTATGATATAAGTATGAACCTCGGTGTAAACCGTAAAAGCAGGTATACTATAAATAAAGTCAAAATTTACCTTTAAAACAAGTAAAATGAGTTCAACCCACTTTATTAATGTCAATAGAGAAGAACTGGAAAATTAACAGGAAATGCTTTATTTTTCATGGAAAATAATTGTGAATAAATCCTAGCACAGAAAAACTTAGGCAAACTGTATTGGCTGTTTGGCATTAGTATCCAGAAAACAATACTGAATATTGAGTGATTGATTTGGATTATGAAACAGAAAACCATATCTTCTGTTACTGTGACAACCCCAGGAAATGTCGCTCGGTGATAACAAGGCCCCTTCCTCTCCTTGGCCCTGTTTGGAATATGGTTCAGGAGTACAATTAAAGAGAATGGGTTGAGGTAACAGCAATTTATGACATTAGTGCTTCTTCCCACATATTTGTTTCACTCAACTTTAAAACTTCTGAAATACCTCCCTTACCTTTGAGGTTCATGAGCAACATGGTTGTAGAAGCCAATATTGATTAGATTACGGAAACTGTAGTTCTGAAGAAGCCTAAACAGTATGCTGAACTATTGCATTTTGAACCTGATACTTCTTAGGTTTCTATGGACTTATACCCATTTGGTGACCATAGTCACTTGGAGTTTGACCTTTTTGACAGTTCGAAGTGATTTTAGAAAATACCATTCTTCTCATTATGGGCATGGAAGGTGACACCTCCTTGAGAACAATGACCCTAAAGGCTATTCTCACACCCTTGGTAAAAACATGTCTACTTCCAGAAGAACTTTTGATAAAGTATAAATTCACTATTCCCTCATTCCCAATCTATTTAGTACTTTGGTTATTGTTCATGTATAATGATGTGAGTGTTTCTAAATTTTGAATTATTTTGTTGAATTAATATGTATAAATTAGTAAGTATAATATGTGTATATTATTATTATGCATCATAGGTATGCACTGTTTATCTCAGTGGTCTTAAAACTAAACTAAAATATATCTTATTTCATGAAGAAGGATGACCCCAACACACAACTTCATTACTACTCCACAACCAAATATCTTGTTTATTAAATGTGAACTTACAAGTCAGCATATAAAACATCATCCAACTAGACTTGCTTCATCTTTTTTCTCTTTAACTATGGAAGTTGGATACTTTTACTAGACTGGTGTGTTTGCTTTTTTACTCCAGTGGTTTGGAAGGTTTTAATATGGGCCTGGCTCACCTATGTCATGTCAGGAAAGAAGAAGCAGGGTGCTGATGTTTTTACCTTAGGTTCACTAGATTGTGTCTGAGAGTGAGCTAAGGTTGTTGGTTGGTAACCTGCTCCTAATTTGGGAACTTAAATTATACAGCTCTCAGAGTAGAGTAGGTAATGGAAAGATGAGTGCACTTAAAATATGAAGGAGGTTGGATGTGATTCTTTCCTGTCCTGCCCGGGGAAGGCCCTCTGAAGTCACGGGGAGGTCCCCAAGCCCATCTGGGAGAGCAGCGGCCTCTAGACTTCCATGAAGACATCCTCTTGGATGCTGTGAAGTGGGGCTAGTGAACTCATCACGAATAAGCAGGCAAGTCCTTTTAGTTCATTTTCCAGGGTAAGATTAGATCATGCTGGAAAACCTCACCAAATAACCTTATAAAAAGAGATGAACTCACTCCCAATTTTCATCAGGTTCTGAAGCAAAACCATAAATACCACTATCCCACCTCAGGCTACTGGAAACAAATTTGCATTTCATTCTCAGGCACAGAAATATCTCTAAGCAAATATTCCAGTCAGCGGGCAGCCCGCGCCTCTTATTTCTTTTTCTGAAAACCCACCTGGTTGGCTACTTTTTCTGGGGACTTACTTGGCCCCATGCCACACAGACCAGATGAGGCGTAGAAGCAATGTGGGAATTAACGCTTTCTGTTGGGACAGAGGTCACAGTGGAGGCTGGTGAGGCTGCAGGCTGTTCTTCAGTGACTCTCAGTGTCTTTCTTCCCTAAGGAATAACAGTAACTGCTGTCCAACAAACAGAAGCTTCTTACAAATGAAGCATTTCCTTCATTTAACAGGGAGGTAGCTTAAGAACACCAGGAGAATGAGTGAGGATAAAGATTACTAGCATCCAGCTGGAGAGCCACAGGTTTTTATTGGGGGTTTTGTGTGCATGTATGACACACATGTACATGTAAACATTCATGTGTGAAGACTGTTGCTCACGCTACATACAGCACATGTGTAGCTGTCAGTTCACACCTTCCACCCTGTGTGAAATGAGTTCTCTTTTGTGGTTTTTGTTTTGTTTTGTCTTGTTTTGTTTTTCTCTCTTATGCCAGCCTTGTTGGCCCACCAGTGTCTAGGGACTCTGCTGTTTCTGCATCCCATCTCCTGTAGTAAATTGCACCAGGATTCCTGATGATCACACACCAGTGTCTTGCTTTTATATGGGTTCTAGGGGCTCGATCTCAGAACTTCATGCTTGGATGGTAAGCACTTTTACCCATGACGTCGTCTCCTCAGCACTTCACAGGTTTTTAATGCAGGATAATTTTACTTGAAATTTAACCTGTACTCAGTAATGAGTGGTTTATGACTTGCTAGATATTGATTATTTCTCCATTATGCCGCTCAAATTGTCAGAAATATTTTTACAACACTAGAAAGTACCTCTGTGTCTTTACTCTGAAACTTCTATAAATCTCTCCAAATTTAAACAGTGTTCTTAATTTTCATCAGGTTAAATGATTTTGGTTTGAATTTCCTACAAGCTTACTATTTATGCCTTAGAATTTTATTGTGAATTCAGCATATTTTCGAGCTTTTGTGTGGACTAAAATCCAAATTAGCTGTCTGCACTTATTTATTTGGATTTTATTCATACCACCTGATTATATTAATCTATTGTAATGTATCCATTTTGACATTGGAGAGTCACCTCCTTTTGTCTTCATCTCTATCCTCCATTTTCCTCCTTTGTATTTGGGATCTATATGAACAGTGGTGTTGTGAATATTCATGGACAACTTTCATTCAGTTTCTATCCATATCAAGGCTCTTCTTGTTAAATAAAAGTATACATCTTTTATTAGATAATAATCTGCTGGGGAACTTGGATAGAACTGGAGATTATCACAATAGATAAGATAAGCCACAGTGAGGAAGGATATGTCGCCTGGCTTCTATCACATGTGAAATCTGCATTTTAAGAAGGGACACGTGGAGGACTAAGAGACTACTGGGAAGAGGAAGACGGGGGATAAAGAGGACGAGAGAGTAACAACTGAATGTGAACAAAGAACATACAATGTCTGTACTAAATGTCACAATTCATCCCATTGTTTTGTAGACTAATGCATGCCTAAATTAAAAAAAAATAAGGTCAATAAGGTCAAACCAATGACACTTATTTTACAATTATAATTTTGCATAGTAAACTAAATATTCTTTAGTCGTTGTTACTCTTTCTAATTTCAGGATCACGGAGCTTTCAAAATCGGGGAAAATGTCCCTACATCCTTTTCTATGAGATTCTCTAAATTCTAATATTTTATCAACTTCATAAAATTTGTTTTAACACAGTATTTATTGATACACACACATATTGCTACTTTTCCTGAATCATCTAAAAGTAATGAATGGTATTCCTTTACCTTAAAAACTAGATATTCTTTTATACAACCATAGAGCAATCATTAAAGGAAAGAACATCATTATTTTGATAATAATTTCTAATATGCTTCTTTTACTCAAATGTTGCCAATTGCTACAGTAAGAATATGAAATCTACTTTGATATTCAGAGTCCAATCAAGAGTAACTTGTGATGTCTAGTCCTGTCACCCTCACTTTTAATCCAGGCTACTTCTTTCTTCTATCACCATGGCATTTTGGAGGAATATATGTCATTTATTTTTCAGAATATCACAATTTGGGTTTGTCTAATATTTCCTCATACTTCATTTTATGTGTTGATTTGAAGAAGCCTTCATATCACTAGAGATGCTTGTCTTTCTTGGTACATCTTATCATAGACACAGGTAATAAGTTTAACCCAGCTTTTGGGGGTAATACCTGATAATTTGTTTAAGGTACTGGTTATCATATTTTCTATACTTGAGTTACTGTTTGTCCCTTTATAATTAGTATACAGCTACAGGGGAACTATTTGAGAAAGTATGTTTTTACTTACTACACCAATTTTCCATTAAATATGTTCCTGAAGCAGTTCTGACCAAATTCTTGCCAAATACTAAGTTAACTATGTCATCCATATCAGCTATTATAATACCATTCTAAGAAACAGCTCCTTCTTTTCCATAATGCATTTGTTTATTTATGCATTATCATATATATTAATGAATTCTTATTTTATGCCATGGATTATGATTTATTATTATTTCCTTAATTTGTTAACTTTTCTTCGATTATTTAATAATTGTAGTTTAGAAACTATTATTACATATATTTCCCTAAACTGTCATTATTAGATGCTGAGTAGCTAGAATAACTTTGTGAATGACAGAGATCAGTGTACTACACATAAAAGATAACCTTAATGTGTTTACATTATTTTTGTATTTAAATAATATTGGTTAGGTAGGGTAATCATGCTCCCAAACATAAATATACTCAAATAGGCTAAGTCTGAGATTGTGCTAAGATTAATAAGATCTACACAAATAAACTTTAATTTACTAATTAGCTGAGCATGTAACACAGAGGTCTATCCTGCATCATATGAACAAGATAATGTAATCACGTGGGCCCTTAACAGAAAAGGAGGTGTAAGAAGGTACCTTTCTGTCCTTGTTAGCTTTGAAGATAAAGATGGAAGTTCCCACAAGCCAAGGAATGGGGGTTATTTTTAATAGACAGGGGATAACCCTCATGTGACAGTCATCAAAGAACAAAGACTCCAGACCTACAACCAGAATAGTATTCCTGCCAACACTGTGAATGAACCCAGAGGACACTTAGGGGAAGCTTATAGCCTTTGCCTGGGGATGTAGCTCAGTGGTAGACTGTTCACCTAGGAGGCATGAGGCCCCAGATTCAAGGCTCAGTGCAAAAGCAAAAAAAAAAAAAAAAAAAAAAAAAGGTTTCTTTCCAACTACTTGATTTTAATCTCTTGAGACTAGAACCAGACAGTTGACAAGGAGAACTGTGACATGTTAAAGTTTTCTTCTTCTGACTCACTGCATATGTGGTGACTTTTTATCGTAGCAATAGAAGGCAAACACATGGACTTCATGTATGTCTACCTATCTATGAGTTATCATATCATGGGGTTTTTCATTCTGTGTTTCATTCCTTACGTCTTCCTCCTCTTAGAGTGTCAGCCCCATTAAACCATGACTTGACTTTGAGTCTTCTTCTCTTTCCCCACATACATAATGTTTTCTATTTATGGAGTTTAGGAACAGAACTACCCCCACCGTGGCCAGGGAAATAGGTACAAGTAGCAGAAAGCCAATACATACGAATTAGCAGTAAGCAATCTCTGAACTTTCCAAAGGCAGACTTCTGACCTTTCTGAGTTTTTCTTTTTTTTTCAGTTTGTTTGTGCTGTTTCCTTAGGGGAATCACCTAAAATGGTTTTGACTTGCGTATTACATAAAATATCTCCAAAGAACTACTTTGCCAAGCCACACATAACATGCTAATATTTTTTTCAAAAGATTTTAATATAGCAATCAGTATTCTTGAAAAAATAACACGCTTCCCACATTAAAAAGCACATTGAATATTGTGGTAAATATAATTAAATAGGCCGGGACAATTTTAAATCCTTAATGGCAAGCTGGGCACAAGCCAGTATTTCCATTTCTAGGTAAGATTGTTTGAGTGAGCAGGTACCTCTAGCGTTGCATAAATACCATACTTTGGAGAAGTCATAGCTAAAGTGTATTTTCCTAAATCAGTCCATGTTCTAGAGTGAATAGCATGAAGAAACACTATGCAGAATGTTTGCCCATCATCAGTTCATAGTTTGTGTGGCTTTTGTTTTCTTTGTGGATAAGTCTGGGATGCCATTATTGAGCTGTTTAAAATAGACCCCAACTGTATTTTAGGAATCTTTAGGAGATTGGAGACTGTCATGCTAAGTAAAGTAAATCAGACTAAGAACAACAAATATGATGTGTTTTCTCTCATGTATGGAGTTTAGATTTTAAAACCTGTGTGTGACATGGAAGTTGATGAGGATGTAAATGGGGAGGGACAAGAGAGGGTAATGGATGGAAAAAAAATGACAGATAAGGAAGTGGGATTTAACTATCTTTCCCCATGAAAGGAAGCAGAGGGTAGTGATTTCCAAAGAGGGAGGGGAGCTGAAGCAGAGATGGAGAAGAGGGGATACAGAGGAGAATATGAGCAAAGCTCAATGATATACATGGATGGAAATGACAGAATGGCACATATTATTTTCTACATT
This sequence comes from Apodemus agrarius, assembly GCA_964023405.1. Taxonomy (NCBI): domain Eukaryota; kingdom Metazoa; phylum Chordata; class Mammalia; order Rodentia; family Muridae; genus Apodemus; species Apodemus agrarius. Next base: position 46,793,866 of record OZ030008.1, on the reverse strand, counting down.
AACTAAAATTAGTCAGTAATAAAGATACTTTTAAAATGGAATATTTGAATTAGTGAGTAGAGAAGCTCACTTATGACTTTAAAGAATACATTTGATCAAGTTTTAACATACAGATACTGTTTTAAGCTTATTCCACATCTTGAAAATTGAAATTAAATAAATGAAATTTATCATTCCCTCCTATTCAAGTTCCTGCCCCATTAGCAAATGCTCTGTTGTGGATCTGAAGTCATGTGAACCAGCCATACCATTTTGATGTATTTATGGAGCAGTATCATACACATTTAGTAACATCAAAATGTTACAATGTTTCAAGTTCTTTTTTGTCTTCCTTAATTTTCATCATATGATATTGAAAGTCACCTATATTGAAAAAGGTTTTGAATAAGGAAGTTATGAGAAGCTCAAAGATTGAGACTGCCAAGATAACATAATGTTTGTCAGCTGCAATTCACAAGATATGAGTGGTTTACAATACTGATTTTCAAAGGCAGTGCTGGAGGTATGGCTCCATGAGGTAGAGTGTCTGCCTAACATGGTAAAAGGTCTGACTTCAAGCTCAACTCCAGATAAACAAGTGGGAAAAGAAACAAAATATCAAATGAATGAATAAACAACACCATTTTGTAACTTGGAAGGCAGCTCAGTTGGTAGGAACCTTGCTTAGTAGACAAGAAGCCCTGGGCTTTATTCCCAGTAATATTAAAAAAAATTAGATGTGTGGTGGTAATATCTATGAACTCCGCACATGGTGGAGGATCAGATGTTAAAAGTCATCTTGAGACACATAAATTGTTTAAGGCAGCCTGGGATGTGTGAGACTGTCTCAAAGTAAACCAATCAGCCAACCAAATAGCAAAATGAGAATGCCAAGAGCAATTATTTCACTTGAGGAATAGATGAAATTATCCATAGGAAACATCAGCAAAGATACAGAGTTTTCCCTGGTGGAAGAGGAAAGGAAATGAATGATATAAAGCACAGCTGTAGTGACAAGGATGGAAGACAAGCCACATTTTCAGAGAGCTGACATGGCTTGTTCACGGTGGCCCTGCAGAAGCTATAGGCCGTTCTCTGTGTGTTCAGAACAGCCCCATCAATTGTCCCAATGGCTTCTTTATGGCCCTTCAAGTCCCCTGTGTGGTACTTGTTCCATTTTTCACTGTGCTTGGCCCTAGAAATAAACACAAGGTATCTTTACATTTGTAAAGTAGACCTGGAACAGTAGACCTGAGTTTTCAAGCTGTGCATCCCCTGGTTCTGAAGATTGACTGGGAATTTACTGCCAACTCAAGTTTTCACTTCATTGTTGCTTCTTGGTTGCTCTCTAGTGGGAACATGGACACATCGGCTCCTCTGCAGTCCCCAACACTTCAGTTTGATGGACTGTTTGGCCAATGTCGTTCTTTCAGCAGTAAATCGGCTGAATTATTTTGTACAGGAATATCTGAAGTTAAAACTGATCCTAGGATAGGATTGTGATGAGGTCAAAGGTGTAGCGATGGGTTATGGTCAGACAATTAATTAATTTGCAATATTAGAGAAGATGAAATAAAAGCAAATTTACAACCCTGACTGGTAGAAACCCACCAGTCTCATCATTAATTCCATAAACAAGTTTGTAGCAAAACTTCATTTTCTCTTTGCATATTCTTAATTTGACAAGCATTTTTCTCACATAGATATAGGGGGTGTGTTTTAACAACTCTTGAGATTATATTTATTTTTATTTAATTAATATAAAATATTAATATTGAATTTTTCTTGATAAAGCCAAGTCCCAGCATGAAGACAGCATTATTGGAGTGTGTTTTTTGTATTTGGGTATCATCACATATAGATTTTACTGTTCTCTTTACGTTTCTGTATATTCTATGAGGAGGCTTATACTGCTATTTCTCATTGTAGCCTCACAAGATCTGTTATCGTAGCCACTCTGGCTTCAAAAGCTGAGTAGTTAATAGACTTCTCTTGGTTAATTTGTTATTACTTTTGACTCCTTAGGAAACAAACAAGGATCACTGTTAAAGTGGTTAAAATATATATGAAAAACACATACATTTATCTCCAAATAGAGTATAATTGATGTCAATTTCTACATGTGAATTTTTGGTTTGCTTTTTTCTAATTCTATGAAGAATGTCTTTGGATCTTTGAAAAGAAATGTGTTGAGTCTGTAAACTGCTATTGGAAATGTAGCCATTATGCAAGCATGAAAGTTCTTTCTATTGTCTGATTTCTTCTTCCTTTTTTTTCAGTTTCTTTAAAGTTTCACTGGGAAGTCCTTCCCCTCTTTGATGAGGTTTAGTCCTAAGTACATTTTTTTTTCAAGCTACTATGAATGGGAAAATTTACTGATTTTTACATGCCAATTTCTAAAATTAAACTCTACTAAGACTATTATCATATATCAGACATTTTTTTCTGGTGAGTCCACTGGGTATTTCAAGTATAAGATCTCAACCTCAGATAAGGGTAGTTTGAATTCTTTTTTTCTGACTTTTTATCTCTTTATTTCATTTTCTCTTGGTAATATTTTAAGCACTATATTGAATGAAAATAGGCACCATTGTTTTGTTCCAAATTTTAAAGAAATAAATGCTTTCCATTTTCCCCTACATTGGATAAAGCTCTTATGCATTTGTTGTCAACAGCCTTTTTGGGTTTTGTTTTAAGATGTGTTGCTTCTCTTCTAGCATCTTCAGGAATATCACATGAAGCAAGTTGAACTTGGCCAAATGCCTTCTCTGTATCTACTGAGATGACCATCTAACTGCATGTCTATTTATATGATATGCTATAATTATTGATTTGCATGGGTTGAACCAACCTTGTGTCTCTATCATAAAACTGGCTTGGTCTAGGTGTATAATCTTCTTAACATGTCTTTGAATTTGTTTTGCAAATATTTTAGATTTACTTTCATCAGGGAAGTTGGTATGAATTTTCTTTGTAATGAGACTTTGTATTTGTTATGAGGGAAACATTGGCTCTAGAGATTAAATTTGATAATCTGATCTTTGGAATAGTTTGCAAATTGTTGATATTAGCTCTTCCTAAACAGTTTGGTAGAATTCTCTAGCCTTTTCTTTATGGAAATAACTTAAATACCTACTTCTATCTTGTTGCTTGTTACAAGTTCAATTAAGCTGTTTATGGCCTTTCAATTTAATTTTGGAAAATAATATGAATTTAGGAATTTATCTATGTTTCTAGCTCTTGGATGGTAATATGTCAAATTCTTAATGATTCTCTAAATTGCATTGGAGTCTGTTGTAACATCTCTTTTTCTGTTTCTGGTGTTACTAATTTGATTCTTTCCTCTCTTTCCTTTGGTAAGTTTGGCTAGGAGTTTTCAATCTTTTTTTAAATTGTTTCAAAGAACCGTTTCTTTATTTGACTGGTTATAAGCTTTATGCCTTTATTTTATTCATTTCTCCCTCAATCTTTATTATTTTTTGTTTCTGCTGCATTTGTGTTTGACTTCTTCATTTTCTAGAACCTTGAAGTATATGATTAATTATTTATTTAGAATCTTTCTGATTTTTAAGATATAAACATGCATAGATAAAGACTTTATTCTTGAAACTGTTATACTCTGCCAAGGAGATGACTATGCTATTTTTAATTTGAAAAATTATTAACTGGTTTATGGGGCTTATTATACAAAACTAGTATCTACATAGAGACTCAGCAATTGTTAATAGACATGATGTAGTAGATTTGAGATAAAATGTCTACTTGGTCAATTTCTACTGAACCTTTTAAGAACTCTGAAAGCAAAATGTACTCAGTAACATTTCCTATTGTTAACGTCTATAAGGTTCATAGGATTCCAAAGAACAACAAACAGTAAATATGCAAGCCTAAAAACAGTCAAAGCTTTCTTCTTCTTCTTCTTCTTCTTCTTCTTCTTCTTCTTCTTCTTCTTCTTCTTCTTCTTCTTCTTCTTCGAATAGAGTTTATTCATGGCATGGGGAGGGGAGTCAAGAGGGTAGTAGAGGTAGAGAAAGGCAGAGAGAGAGAGAGAGAGAGAGAGAGAGAGAGAGAGAGAGAGAGAGAGAGAGAGAGAGAGAGAGACTACAAGCAGCTGGAGAGAGGGGGGAGGGACAGAGCAGGAACAGGAATGCAAGAGACCGAGAGGCAGCACTGACTTCCTTAGTGATCTGTTTAGAGAGCTCTTATGGCATTATCCATCTGAATCACAATTTTGAAGATTTGAAGATTGAAGATTACCCTGAAGGGATCAACTTTTGACTTCTATAATTATAACATGAGCCAAACTGTTGCCTTCCTTTCTCTGAGCAACAGTATACCTATAGGGCACTAGTATTTTATTTGGTTCTAGAAACTTTTAAGATGTACTCCTGATTTATTTAATAACCCATTCTTCATTCAGAAATGTATTGTTTAGTCTTCAATTATTTCTGTAGCTTCTATTGTTTCTCTGTTCGTTTCTATTTTATCAGACTACTGACATACAAGATATAAGGAGATATTTTGATGTTTCTGTATTTGTAAAATTTGATTTGTGGCCTATACTGTGATTGATTTTGCTGTAAGTTCTGTGACAACTAAAAAGTATATGTATGCGCCATTTTCAGGATGGAATATCCTGTTGATCCATTTAATCTAATAAATCTAGTATTATATGTTTCTTTACTTATTTTCAGTTGACAAGTCCTATGGAAATGTGGAGTATTGAAGTTCTTTCTCCCTTGTTATATCCTGATGACCCTTTTTATTCCTTTGTGACCATTCATTCTTTGGTAAAATTGAGATCCCAGTACTCTGTACATAAATATTACAATTTTATAGCTTTCTGATAAATTATCCTTTTCACTAAGGTTTTGCTGTCCTTACCTTCATTCCTTCTTGTAGGTATTTGCTTGATGCTTACCTTATCAATTTTGAGAACAATACTACGAGCTTTTTTTTTCAGCTTCTGTTTACTTTATTAATTCAACTCATTCTTTGCCTTCTAATCTTGGGGTGTCCTTGCTAGTGTACTTTGTTATTTGCAGACAACAGAGAGTTAATTTTGTTTTTTAATCCATGCAGTTAGGCTGCTCCTGTAATTGGTGTGTTGGAACCATTGTTGGGTTTGGGGAGCAGAGGAAGACCTGAAAAAATAAAGTCGTGGGGAAATGTGTACTGTTGACATGGGTACAGACATATCAAGGACTCCAATGCCTTAATCCCACTGGATGGGGGAGTCTTCTTCAGATGAGGCTGAGAGGGATGTAAAATTTTCTGGAAGGTGAAGGGGTCCGTGTGCAAATGTTGATGGTTTGCACAGAAAGTCTCCACTTTCCCCTGTATGTTTAGCCTCCTGTTCAGAGACGGCTCCTAATGAGATCAGCTAAACTTGCCTCTTGGCTCAGCTGTATTTAATAACCCCATCTCCTCATTTATCTGGATACAATAATCCCACCTCCTTGATCAGCTACATGTAATAATTCTGCCTGTCTATTTCTGTATATGCTTGCTGTGGCTGACAAGCGGAGGGACTGTGGATGGCCTGCACACCCATTCCTCTGTGTTCACCTTCGTTCTTTCCTAAGTACCACCTAGACTTCCCGCAACCCCATATAATTCAATGGCAGGACTAGAGTGGTGTGCAGGCTGATTGGAGAGTGCTTCCGTTTCTGACTCCTGTATCTGCTTCTGTTTCTACAGTCTGCCTTGCTTTGGTTTTTCTGTGCCCACCCTACAGACTCTGCCTTGGTTCCTCAGCCTGGCTTTGCTCTGGCTCCCACAACCTGAATGCACAGATCTGGTTACTACAGCTGTCTTTTACACTCTGAGAGCATGAGGAAGGCAACCTGGAGAACTATAATAAGATTATGAACACTGTACCTATACCTGCATTCATATCTAAACGTATAGCCCTGAAAGCAAGAAAATGAAAGCTTTTTTTCTGAAAGAATGAAGAACGTATTTCATCTTAAAATGATAAAGTGTTATCATTTATGAGGTCAGCCAGGGTAGGATGCTTTTGATACATTTGGGTGAGAATATTTGTGAATTTCCTTTGTCAGTCCTCAGAGATGGGTGGGAAATTCCAGTCCTAGGAGAAATGCTGACTGTAGTTTCTATAAACTTTCTAGAACAATTGGCGATGCTATACCAGATGCTAATCAGATCTCTGTACAAGGAGCCATCAGAACAGGGATGGAAGCACATGACCCATATAAAAGGAAGTCTATCAAATGTTTCCCCTCACTTGGGAGTTTCCAAAGAAATAATGTGACAAAGGCATCAGGAACTAATTTGAAATAAAAAAAAAATGAGGAGTTGCTATTTACTTTCCTTATTCTTCATTGCAGGTATTCAAATTCCCAATCCAGGACACCTTATGTAAGTATTCACCCACTGCTCCAGCCTTATTGCTCAACAGGAACATTCTACTGCCCTGCCCCGGCCCGCACATTTTAAAAAAATGCCTCATGTTGTTGGGACCCAAAGATAATGATAGAGAATAAACTTAATTAGCGTTGTTTAGAAAACCCAATTTGTGAAAACTTATACAAAAACAGTACACTGGCAAGAACCATATATACAAATACATTCTGGTCAAATCACAATTTACCTGCTATACTTATAATGATAGATGTCCCCTCTCTAGCCTAAGTTGATTTTCCAATAGATGAGATTGAATTTAACAGATGTGCTCAGCAAGCTGCATTGCTTACCCGGTTTCCTTGATTTCTCTGTGTTTAACATAATGAGTAACTTGATACTTACCTCATATTTTATGGCCACATAATTCACCTCAATTCTAGATTCAGGGAGAGCTCACTTCTTGAGCTCCTAGTGTCCTCCCCCACCCACCACTAGTCTCAATTAGATGATTATTTAACAGCCAGTTGAATTCCCAGACAAGGCTTCCAATGCCCACATCTTTAATTGCTTTAAAACATTCTTCAGGATCAAGTTTAATTAAGAACAGATGGATTTCCTAACCTGCAAAGATTCTTAGAAGATAGATTATAAGCAGTGGGTCAGTAAGAATAACAAAATGCATGCCTTTTTGTTTTTAACCCCAAATACATATTTAACAACAATCACACACACACACACACACACACACACACACACACACAGCAAGAGCAAGTGTGTGTGTGTGTGTGTGTGAGAGAGAGAGAGAGAGAGAGAGAGAGAGAGAGAGAGAGAAGGAAGGAGGGAAGGAGGGAGGGAGGGAGGGAGGGAGGGAGGGAGGGAGGGAGGGAGGGAGGGAGAGAGAGTCTCAATCATTTCTATTCCATAGAATTAGAAATGCTTTCCAAGGATGCAGGAACCCTGCCTGGCCAGTGGCACAGGTTCTTTCAGGTCTGAGCCAGTACCCTGAGCAGACCTTGGGTGCTAGATCTGTACCTAGTCCCACAACACCCAGAGGAAGCTCGACTCCCAGGTGCTCTAACATACTCAGGATCATAGGATCAAAGGATCTCAGGAGCTTGGTCACACCAGGATCCCAGGATGCCAGAGGCAGCTTGACTCCCAGGAGCTCTGACATACCCAGGATCCCAGGATCCCGGAATCACAGGATCATGGAGACAGCTTGGCTCTGAGGAGTTCCGACACAACTAGGACACAGGAGGGACAGGCTCCAGTCAGATACAGCGAGGTAAAGAAGCACTAGGTATAACAAGATGAGGAGAGGCAAGAGTAAGAACACAAGCCACAGAAACCAAGGCTACGTGGCATCATCAGAACCCAGTTCTCCCACCATAGCAAGTCCTGGATACACCACCATACTGGAAAAGCAAGATTCAGATTTAAAATCACTTCTCATGATGATGATAAAGGACTTTAAGGACATAAATAACTCCCTTAAAGAAATACAGAAGAACATAGGTAAACAGGTAGAAATCCTTAAAGAGGAAACACAATTATTGCTTAAAAATCCCTGCTGTGCAGTCTTCAGATGAAGATGTAGAACCCTCAGCTCTGCCTGCCCCATGCCTGCCTGGACGCTGCCATGTTCCCACCTTGATGATAATGTACTGAACCTCTGAACCTGTAAGCCAGCTCCAATTAAATGTTGTCCTTATAAAAAAACCCCTGTTGTATGCATGTGTGTGCTTTGGTATTTCTTTTTTTCCTTAAATTGATCATATAATGTTTTCATAAAAATAATAGCGTTCATAATGTTCTGAAGAAAATGAAGTCATACTTACTTGGATAATTTTTAAATACTATTCTGTTTTTATATATAGTAGAGTATGTATTTCTTGAAAATGTAATAAGGTTGAAAATGCTAATAGCATCTGTCAAGGATAAGTGTTATTTTTTTCCACTTTAATTTTCATAAGTGTCATTGATTTTTTTCATTAGATGTTGTCCCCAACTAGCTTTGTTCTTATCCTAAGTGATGAACTTTTGCAGGAATCAATAGAGTACACTAGGATAAAACGGTAATGTAGGAGATTTTAGAAATGGCCAAAGGGACATTTCCTTGGGACTAACATCAGTCCATGGTACCTCCTAGGAGCCACTTCTGCTACCCCCATAACAGCAACTTATTTGTTCCTAATTCCAGGAAACTGAAAGGAGCACTGGGCTCCTGAGTCAGAACTATTCCACACTATTCCACAGCCTTGCTTGTGTATGTGATTGGAGGTGATCCTCTTTCCTACGAAATAGTGTCTTATTTGTCCAGTATTATATCTTCCTCCTCCTCCTCCTCCTCCTCCTCCTCCTCCTCCTCCTCCTCTTCCTCCTCCTCCTCCTTCTCTTCCTCCTCCTCCTCCTCCTCCTCCTCCTCCTCCTCCTCCTCCTCCTCCCCTCCATCTCCATCAAAGGCTGGAGAATATAGTTCCTTCTGGTTTTATGTCTGGTTTAAGAAAGCAAAGCCCTTACATAGCTCCACAAGAAGTTCAATTAGTAGGGTTACAAGGAAAAGCTATTGGTATGTAGAACAAACTTCTGTAATATAATGTTAAAACTAGACGAAGACATCACCAATACAGACCCAGGAATTCACTACGTTGCTTTCCTTACTGTGATTTCAAGGTATTTTTAATAAGAGACCATTTGACTTGATCTAAACATGTGTTTGTATCTTTGGTGCTTCAGGAATTTCGGTTAGACACAGGAAGTTCTTTGGCTAACTCACTAAAATGAAAGTAGTCCACATTTGTGACGAATTCCTCTGCGACACAGATGTTTCTGTTGCTTGGTCCTTGACAGGAAACAATAGCTTTCTTTCTAGAGGTGGTGGCACTACATTATGTTAGTGAACTCTTCTGGATGGACCAGGCTCAAGTCCTCACGATTCTCTATCCCCATAGCTCTTGCAAGCAGCCATTTTCAGCTGCCTCTCTGAGAAGTTGAGAGTGAGGTGGGAGCAGAATTTCAAGTTCTGGATCAAAACCAGGGACGTTTTATTTAAGTTAAAATATTTTCTTTAATTCCTGCCATATTATTAAAATGCAGCAATTATATTTTTATAAAGTATTTTTCATTTAAAAACTCTGAAAATAGGGGTTGGAGTGATGGTTCAGTGGTTAAAAGCACTGACCTCTTCTTCCTAGAGGATCTGAGTTCTATTCCCAGCAGGCACATAGCGACTGACAACCATCTTTAATGGAATTCAATGCCCTCTTCTGGTGTGTCTGAAGACAGCTACAATGTACTCATATAAACAAAATAAATAAATATTTAAAAAATTCTGAAAATAAACGTGATATATTGAAGTCTGCTACATATGATATAATTATAACTGCCACCGCGGTGCTTTTTAAGTCAAGACTAGACAGAAGAGCTCGGCAAACTTTGACTAATTCCAACTACCTGAAATTTCTGATTTATAGGTAGGAGCAAAGTTGTTCTAGATATGGCTTTGAGGCAACTTTAAAATTTTGTTCCGAAAGTTTATTTTACAGAAATAAGAATTATAAGTCATAGTAGTGGGACATTTGAAAGAAGTGTTAGTAACACTGTTGTTAAATCTCAATGTACTAGGAAGGGAGATATTTGCTAAATTTCTGCTTGTTTATTTGCAGTTTCCTACTCGTTCCTTATGCTCTCAGTTCCCTTGGTCTGAAGTGGGACAAGGCATTCAGGAATGCTGAGCTAGACATAAGCAGTGGTTCTACAGTTTGCATGTGTCATTCTTCAGTTCAGATGTTGCCAGTGTGATGGTGTCAGAAGTCAGGCTTTCCATTTTTTTAAGATTAGATATTTTCTTTATTTATATTTCAAATGTTATCCCCTTTCCTCATTCCCACTCTGAAAATTCCCTATCCCATCCCCCTTCCCCCTGCTCACCAGCCCACCCACTTCTGCTTCCCTGTCCTGGCATTCCCCTATACTGGGGCATTGAGCCTTCTCAGGAGCAAGGGCCTCTCCTCCTTTTGATGTCCAACAAGGCCATCCTCTGCTACATATGCAGCTGGAGCCATGGGTCCCTCCATGTGTTCTCTTTGGTTGGTGGTTTAGTCCCTGGGAGCTCTGTGGGTACTAGTTGGTTCATATTGTTGTTTCTTCTAAGGGGCTACAAGCTCCTTCAGCTCCTTCATTCCTTTCTCTAGCTCCTCTATTGGGGACCTTGTGCTTTGTCCAATGGTTGGCTTAGAGCATCCACCTCTGTATTTGTCAGGCTCTGGCAGAGGCTCTCAGGAGAGCTCCTATATCAGGTTCCTGTCAACAAGCTCTTGTTGGCATCCACAATAGCATCTGAGTTTGGTGACTGTGTATGGGATGGATCCCCAGATGGCGGCAGTCTCTGGATGGCTCTTTCCTTCAGTCTCGGCTCCATACTTTGGCTCTCTATCTCCTCCCATGGGTATTTTGTTCCAATTTCTAAGAAGGACCAAATTATCCATACATTGGTAGAAGTCAGGCTTTCAATAGGCGATCAGACCTTGGATGGTCTCCCTTGTGAAAGGGGTTAAGACTTTATATTAGAGGTTTCATAGCCTTTAATCATCTACCTATGAGGATGGAATAAATGCCACAAGGGGTGACATTTTGGAAGCAGGAAGTAGCCTTCACTATGCCACAGTATATATGAATGCTTGATCTTGGACTTCCAAGACTCCAGATGCTGAGAAATAGTTTGTTCAGTTTCAAGTAATCTTCTAGAAGGACAGATGGACGAAGACTACTGCATTAACCAATTTAGTGATTAAACAGGTTTTATCTTATAATTTTGTCAAGGTGAAATTCACATATAAAACTTAACAATTTAAACATGCAGTTCAATAAGGTGTTGTATATTTAGTGTATTAGCTATACATCTGTCAACATAATCAAGTTTAAAAATTTGTTTTAATGATTTTTAACTCTCTCTGTCTCTGTCTCTGTCTCTGTCTCTGTCTCTGTCTCTCTCTCTCTCTCTCTCTCTCTCTCTCTCTGTGTGTATGTGTGTGTGTGTGTGTGTGTGTGTGTGTGTGTGTGTGTGTTTGAAGGCATGTCCATGGGAATGTACATTCCTATTGAATACACCCATTGAATACAGTGTCACATATGCTGGATCTGGAGTTACAGGTAGTCATGAACCAGCTGACATGTGTTGTGAGAACCATACAAGGGTCCTCTGAAAGATGAGCACACTATCTCAACTTCTGAGCTTTCTCTCCAGCCATAACCTAACCAGAGTTAAAATACTTCATGACACAAAACAATGAAACTCCAGCACAGTAGGAGACCTTCAGGCTCTGCATCCTCTTCAACACTGTTACTGTTTCTCTTTAGCTATTAGCAATTAGCAGTCACTGTACAGTCTCATTTCAGTCAAGACAAAAACAAGTGTACTATTTTATCGGTATGGATTTTTCTATTCTAGATATTGCATGGAAATTAAACCAAAATACCAGATCTTCAATGAACTGTTTCTTTCGTTTGGTATATTTTAAAAGTCTATTCTTGTTATGGGATTTATATGTCATTGACCCTTTTTATTGTCAAGTAACAGTCTATCTAATCACTCTATCTCTACTTCTTTATTAATTCATAATTTGGTAGAAAATTGAGCTGCTCCCACTTTTAGGATATTATGAATAATGATGTTCTTATCATTTGCATGATATTATGACTTTTATGTGGTCACACATTAATATTCACTGTGCATGTATGCCTAGAAATTGAATCAACAGGTCATATGGTAACTGTCTCATTGATCTGAGGAAGTGTCAAGCTGTCATCTAAACTCAACACATTTCAAAATATTCCAGGACAGTAGGAGATCTTCAGGCTCTGCATCCTCTTCAACATTGTTACTGTTTCTCTTTGCTACACCCATCCCCTAAATGTGAAATTTTGTCACTCTGGAGACAGCTTCTCTTGATGGTTAAAGATGCTCAACATCTTTGTGTGTGCTCACTCTTAGAAAATATTGTTTGAAGAAACACCTATTGATATCCTTTGCTCATTTTAACATTGGATTTTGCCATTTTTGTTATTGATTTGTAAGGGTCTTTTATATATTATGGCAAGAAGATGATCAGATATCTTATTTGCTGGTGTATTGTGAATTATATTTTTACATTTAATGATGTTTTTAAAATTTGTGTGTGTGTGTGTGTGTGTGTGTGTGTGTGTGTGTGTAAGCCAGAGGTCAAGTTAAGTTTCATTCATTATTTGTGTATTTGTTTTTATCCTTTGTTTATTTGTTTATTCATTATTATTTTGCTTTTGTTTTTTGAGACAGGTTCTCATTGATCTGACTCCTACTGACAAGGCTAGGCAGGCTGGCCATTAATACATGAATGTACCAACACATCCAGCTCTTTAATGCAGCTTCTTTGTCATACTCAAGTTAAGTTTGCAAAATAAGTACTTACTCACTGTGACATACTGCTAGCCTAAGTGTTTGTTTTTGTCTTTAAACTTTGTCTATCTTACTAATCAAATTTGTTCTTCGACAAGTTTACACATGTATAGGATGTATTCAGATTATTTCTGTTTTCCCTCTAATTTCTCTTCCATCCTGTCAAACTTTAGTCTCTCCATCAATTTTTTCCACACAACCATAATTTTTTCTTTCATTTTGTCACTCTGTGTTTAATCTTTATAACTCGAAGTCCTGTGAATCTAATTTTTTGTTTGTGATCAAAATATCATATCTAAGAAACCATTTGTTTTTGATCCAAGTTCAGAAATACATGTGTGTATGTCCTCACTGATGAGTCTGACAACATAAGCTCACCTCTAGATCTGTGCTCTAGTCTGAGTTCCATTTTGTGTAGGACCATATCAGGGCCAATCCATTTCCTACTTGTTGGTATGGCTTCTCACGCATTTGCAAATCGTTGTAAACACTGTTATCTAGCCCAGTAAGTTGTCTTGCCTCTTGTGACATTCTGTTGACATAGTGCAAACTTACTACTTAAGTTTTAAAAAGATTTTTTACTTTCATTTACATATATGTATGTGTGTTGGTGTATAAGGGTATGGATGACCTTGGAGGCTAGAAGAGGGGGTCAGATCCCCTGTAAAAAAGTCACAGGTGGTTATGAACCGTGTGATATGGATGCTGGGAATGGGACTCAGGTCCTCTAAGAGTAACCTGCACTGAGCAGTCTTCCCAGACCCAAACTTACTGACTTCTTTTTGGTGGATTTAAGATGTTTCTTTTATTAAAACTATTTTTTTCATACAGTGTATTCTGATTACAATTTCACTTTCCTCAACTCCTTCTAGATCCATGTGCCCTCCTCTCCCATCTGGCTCCACCCCCTTTCTCTCTCTTGTTAAAAAACAGCATCTAGCTGGATGGTGGTGGCGCACACCTTTAATCCCAGCACTTGGGAGGCAGAGGCAGGTGGATTTCTGAGTTTGAGGCCAGCCTGGTCTACAGAGTGAGTTCCAGGACAGCCAGGGCTACACAGAAAAACCCTGTCTCGAAAAAACCAAAAATAAAATAAAAAAAAACAGCATCTAAGTGATGATAATAAAATAAAATACAATAGAACAACAACAATCAGAATAGGCTAAAAAACAAACAAAAAGGAACACCGGAAAAGGCACATGAACCAGACAGAAATGCAGAGACCCCACTCATTCACACTCAGGAATCCCATACAAACAAAACCGGAGTCCATAATACATACAGAAAAAAATCTCTGTAGTATAAATATAAATAAATAAATAAATAAATAAATAAATAAATAAATAAATCAGTACAAAATAAAATTGAATAAAATAAGAGCCTTGATACAACACTATTAGAAAAAGAACCCCCAAAGATGGAGTTGAGTTCATTTTTGCTTGGACACCTATGGCCAGGCATGCATCCTACCCTTAAGCATAGTGTGTATCCCTAGTGAGTCTTCCTTGGAGAGAACTATCTTTTGCTTTTTCAAGTGGATATCAACAGAAGATAGTGTCTGGGTTAGGGATGTGGGCATGTGTCCACTTCTTTCAGCTTTAGGATTCCATCTGACACACAGCCATTCTGGCTCTGTGAATGCTGCTTCAGTTCCTATGAGTTTGTATGTGCACCTGTCCTGGTGTGTTTAGAAGCCCCTGCTTCTGCCTCCTCTTCCAGAGTGTTCCAGAAGAGGAGGGATTTCATGGAGACAAGACCCACACTAGGAGGCACTAAGGTTGTTTTGAATATAAAAAAATTGCAACTAATGGGGACAGGAGAGAACTAATGACAGAGCAAAGAACTGTTATTGTTCCAGTCCAAGCAATATTTCTGTCAAAATTTAATAAGCATGGGGGGCTCTGTATCCTCAGGGGGTTGAGTAAAGATGTATATGGTTGTTACTTTCCCATGATCCTCATGATTATGGTTGCCTAACAGGTGTCCACTGGAAGAATAAAACAGAGGTAAACTGCACCTGGTTTGATAATTCAGTGGTAAGGTGCCTGTGACACACGCATGAGGATCTGAGTTTGATCCCAATCATCAGTACCCATATAAAAAGCTGGGCACTCACATGCACACATGAGGCTGTATGCATAGTGAAATTTTCCTACATTCATGTTGGCACGTTGATTAGTTGAGTAGTACAACATTTTTAAGTCTCATGCAGACAGTCTTATTCTTGAGAGTTTGAGTGCCACACCCATGCCATGTCTAGATGATACTCACAGCAGTTACTGTGGTTCTCCGGCTCTGAAAATCTTCTCAATCTTCCATACATGATGTTCCCTAAGCTTTGAGTCTACTATTGGGAATGGGAAGTGACTTTGTCCTAGCTATTTTTTTTTATGTCAACTTGACATACACCAGTGTCATCTAAGAGGGAACCTCAATTTACAAAATGTTTCCATAAGATGAGGCTGTAGGAAAGCCTGTTGGGAGTTTTTTAAACTTTTGATTGATGTGAGGGTGCCAAGTCTATTGTTGGTGGAGTCACCCCTGGGCTGGTGGGTCTAGGTTCTATAAGAAAGTAGGCTGAGCAAGACCTGAGAAGCCAATAAGCTGCATCCTGCTATGGCCTCTGAACCAGCTCTGGCATCCAGATTCCTGCCTTGCTTGGGTAACTACCATAACTTCCTTTGATGAACAGTGATGTGGAAGTATATACAAAATAAACCATCTCCTCCCCAATTAACTTAGGTCATGATGTTTCATCATAGCAATACTTATCCTGTGGTATACTTCTTCATTTTGACGAGTTGTGGGTTTCTCTAATAGTTTCTTTTTCCTGCAAAATGGTTATTTGATGAGGGGTATATGCTGCACTTATTTGCAGGTATTAGGATTAGTATTTGAAAGGTAGTTGGAAATAATTTCATTTTAGAAGCATAGTACTAGGTCTTCCTCTGTGGTCTATGATTTCTTTAGCCATAGGTCCGTAGCTAAATTTGCAGCACAAGGCATGTGTTTTGTTCAATTTGAGGAAGAGTTTTCTGTTTAGGCAGTTGTTGATTACTCATAACCTCATAGTAGTTTTGATTTGCATTTCTCTGATTTTGAGATAATTTGTAATTATATATTTCCTTATTTACATTTCAAATATTATCTCCTTTCCTAGTTTCCTCCCCAGAACCTCCCTGTCCCATCACCTCTCCCCCTGCTTGTATGAGGGTGTTCTCCCACACACCCACCCTCTCCCACCTGCCTGCCCTCGAATTCCCCTACAATGGGTCATTGAGCCTTCACAGAACCAAGGGTCTCTCCTCCCATTGATACCTGACAAGGCCATCCTCTGCTATATATGTGACTGGAATCATGGGTCCCTCCATGTGTACTCCTTGGTTGGTGGTTTAGTCCCTGGGAGCTCTAGGGGGATCTTGTTGGTTGATATTGTTCTTCCTATGGGGTTGCAAACCCCTTCGTCTCCTTCAGTGCTTTCTCTAACTCTTCCATTGGGGACCCCGTGCTCAGTTCAATGACTGGCTTTGAGCATCTTCCTCTGTGTTTGTCAGTCTCTGGCAAAGCCTCTCAAGACACAGCTATATCCAGCTCCTATCAGCATGCACTTCTTGGCATTCACAATAGCTTCTGAATTTGATGACTGTATATGGGATGGATCCCCAGGTAGGGCACCCCGTGAGTATTTTGTTTTGCTTTCTCAGAAGAACTTAAGCACCCATACTTTGGTCTTCCTTCTTCTTGAGCTTCATGTGGTCTGTGAATTGTATCTTGGGTATTTAGAGCTTTTGGGTTAATATCTGCTTATCACTGAGTGCATACCATATGTGTTCATTTGTGATTGGGTTACCTCTCTCAGGATGATATTTTCTAGTTCCATCCATTTGCCTAAGGATTTCATGAATTCATTGTTTTTAATAGCTGAGTAGTAATTGTGTAAATGTACCACATTTTCTGTATCCATTCCTCTGTTGAAGGCCATCTAGGTTCTTTCCAGCTTCTGACTATTACAAATAAGGCTGCTATAAACATAGTGGAATATGTGCCTTTGTTATATGCTGGAGAGTATTTTGAGTATATGCCCAGGAGTGATATAGTTGGGTACTCAGGTAATACTATGCCCAATTTTCTGAGGAACTGCCAGGCTGATTTCCAGAGTGGCTTTAACAGTTTGCAATGCCACCAGCGATGGAGGAGTGTTCCTTTTCTTCTATATCCTAGCCAGCATCTGCTGTCACCTGGGATTTTGATCTTAGCGATTCTGACTGGTATGAGGTAGAATCTCAGGGTTCTTTTTATTTGCATTTCTCTGATAACTAAGGACGTTGAACATTTCTTTAGGTACTTCTAGGATATTTGGAATTCTTCAGCTGAAAAATTATTTTAGCTCTGTACCCCATTTTTAAAAGGGTTATTTGCTTCTGTGGAGTCTAACTTCTTGAGTTCTTTGTATGTATATATTTGATATTAGCTCTCTATCATATGTAAAGATCTTTCCCCAATCTGTTGGTTGCCACTTCATCCTATTGACAGTGTCCTTTACCTTACAGAAACTTTGTAATTTTATGAGGTCCCATTTGTCGATTCTTAATCTTAGAGCAACAGAATACCATTGGTTCAGGAACCTGTTCCCATGTGTTCAAGGCTCTTCCCCACTTTCTCTTCTATTAGTTTCAGTGTATCTGATTTTATGTGGAGGTCCTTGATCTATTTGTACTTGATCTTTGTACAAAGAGATAAGAATGGGTAAGTTTGCATTCTTCTACACATTGACCTCCAGTTGACCCAGTACCATTTGTTGAAAATACTGTCTTTCCCCAATGGATGGTTTTAGATCCTTTGTCAAAGATCAAGTGAGAATAGGTGTGTGGGTTCATTTTTGGGTCTTCAATTCTATTCCATTGATCTGCCTGCATGTCTCTGTACCAATACCCTGCAGGTTTTGTCACAATTACTCTGTAATACAGCTTGAGGTCAGGTATGATGATTCCCCCAGAAGTTCTTTTATTTTTGAGAATAGTTTTCACTATCCTGGTTTTTTGTTGTTGTTGTTGTTATTCAAAATGAATTTGAGAATTGCTCTTTCTAAGCCTATACTCAACCAAATTGGAAAATCTGGATGAAATGGACAATTTTCTAGATAGATACCAGGTGCCAAAGTTAAATCAGGATCAGGTAAACCATCTAAACAGTCCCATTACCCCTAAAGAAATAGAAGCAGTCATTAAACATCTCCCAAACCAAACAAAAAAGTCTAGGATCAGAGAATTCTTTTGGATCTTCAAAGAGGATCTAATACCAATACTCTTCAACCTACTCCTTAAAATAGAAACAGAAGGAACACTATACAATTCATTCTATGAAGCCACAGTAACGACTATACCTAAAACACAAAGACCCAATAAATAGAGAACTTTGACCAATTTCCCTTATGAACATCGATGCAAAAATACTCAATAAAATTCTCACAAACCGAATCCAAGAACACATCAAAATGATTATTAATCAAAATCAAGTAGGCTTCATCCCAGGGATGCAGGGATGGTTCAATATATAGAAACCCATCAACATAATCCACTACATAAGCTCAAAGGAAAAAAACACACACATGATCATTTCATTAGATGCTGAAAAAGCATTTGATTTTATGACATTTTTATTTCTTTTTATGAGAATTATGATTGTGTCCATAACTAATTTTTAGATTTATTTTACTTTAAATTAAAATATAATTATAACATTTACTCCGTCTCTTCCATTGCCCCTCCCTACTGTCCTCCAGCCCTTGGCAATGTCTCGTGATATTTCACCTCTGGTAAATTGATTGATTTATCTACATCAAGCAAGTGGCATCCTACAAGTGAATCCTGTGATGCATGTCTTATTTTACTTAGAATAATGTCTTTGACATATCCAAGCTTTAGTATGTTCCAGAATTACCTTCTTTTAAAGGCTTATTAATATGGATGTGGGTTTGTCTGTGCACACACACATGTACATGTGTGACATCTTTCTATCTATTTATAAGCTTTGGGTTATTGAGACTAATGATGAATCTGCTTCAGTTAGAAGTGGGAAGGCTCTATACTACATAGTGTCTTCTTCCTTGAAGGGCTTCTTGGGGGATTTGGGAGAGCAGATTTTTCTGGGGAATGAAACTCAAGACAGGGTGTGTTAAGACCATACATATAACACAAATATATTACATATCAGTTCTATAAATCTCTGGTAACTATTAAATCATGCAGCATATCCAGTCATTTGGTTCAAGTGGCAATATTGTTTTCCTTTTCATCATGTTGTCTTATGATAATACCCCAAATCCTCCACACAGGTGCTGCTTCTTGTTTTGGGTAGCACAACTGTTTAATCCATTATTATGTGGTCAGAAAGGCAGAGGATTCAATTGTCCTTCCAATAAGGCCCAGTTGCCTCTTTACTGATGGAGTGTGACTCATGTTCTCCATGGCTTTGGATCTCCTAATTGTGTCTGACCATCAATATAAAGTACCACTGTCTCTGAAGTGGGTAATGTATGTCCACTCACACTTGATGTTCATAGAGCAGAGCTCTGACCTTAGAATTTGGAGTTTTATGAGGTCTTCCTCAGTGGGATGCCTTGTATTTGCTTGAGTTATATTAGTCCTTGAGGTACAATCATTTTTCTCAAACGTCCATGTAACTTTCAGCTCAGCCTCCTCAAAGCCACAGTAAAATTGGTATGCTGAAGTAGGGCAGGAATGCTAACATCTCAGGTCTAAGGGAGTAATTTGGTCCCAAATGCACTCCCGTGTTGTTTATGCTTGGGATAAAGTACTTACTCCTCTGTCACTGCCCTTTTGACCCTGTTTGCTTGCTTGTGTGCTTCTAGAAGAAATTTAAGTCTTTGCTTTTACTTGCCCCCAGAGTAAGCCAGGATCTCTGCTTACCTTGTCCCTGTGTAAGTATCTTGTTATAGTCATATCTTTAGAGAAACAATTGATTAAATTTCATCATTGGAATAAAGAGATCTTTAATTTTCTTTCTTCTTTCCCTCTTTTCTTTCCTACATCCCTTGTTCATTCCTTTCTTTCCTGAGCCTCCCACCTTCTTTACCTTCCATCCTTTCTCTTCCTCTCTCCTTTCAGTCCATCCATCTTTCATTCCCCCTCTCCTTCCCTTCTTTCAGATATTTTCTTACTTTTTCCATTCATCTCTTTTTTCCTACATTCTTTCCTCTTTGATCCATTAATTTATATGTTGCAAACTCAAGACAGCATGTTTTCTCAATTTGGAGTATAGGAGAAATATACTTTCTAGTCTGCCAGTGATAAGTTCTGGTTCATAATACTTCCATAATTTATAATACACTATAAGATAATAGCTTGTCTTTAAAATGTCTAATTGATATTTAAAATAAAAGTATGAAGCCAGGACTGTAATGTGAGTTCAAGGTTAGCATAGGCTGTGTCATGAGATAGAGACTGATCTGGGTTGTCATGAGACCCTGCCATCCAGCACTGTCCCACTAGGGCTGTTTATCAATAGTATCCTCTTTCCATACTCCCCGTATTTTCCATATATAACTCTGGATGCCTCTTAAGGCTGCTGGGTACTTTACATGCTTATGCAGTTTTGGATGCTATACATTTGATATTGTCATTCTGAGATCAGGTCTCTCTTCACGTCTCTGACTACAGTATATTATGGCCAATGAAAAATCTACCTTCAATGATCTTTTCTCTCCAGATGACCCTCAAAGTTCCTTCTAATCTAGACAATCCCCACTGCTCATAGGTGGAGCTCTCCTTGCATGTGGCTGGGATTGGAATACAAGTATTTCCCAAGTGTCCATGAATTTGGATGTTGAGAGCTTGCCTCCCTTGGGTGAGGAGGCCATGGACCTTGAAGACTGGATGTTTAGTAAAAAGTCCTAGGCAAGATGAGGGGGCATTTCTTCAAAGGGGCTGAAGGTATTGCTCAGGTACCCTAGTTAGTTTCTATAAGAAGGTTATTGTAGAAGCCTGAGACTGGACCTGCAGAGCGTTTTGCTAACTACATTCACTAAAATGTGATCCCTTGTTCTATGTTTTCACAACTACCACTTACCATAGTACGATACAAATAAAAAAGCCCTTATCACAACCCAGTTGCTACGTATGCCTGATCTTTAGCTCTCCAAGGTTGAGACCTAAATAAACATACTTTCTTTATAAAGTTATTTGATTTAGGTATTTTATTATATCAATGAAACTTTGATTAATACATAATTCCTGTCTTTACTTCTTTGAAAATGTCAGCTTCATGGTTACTTGACTTTGCCATTAGGATATAGAACACTTTGAGGCACAAATGATGTGCTGTTCTCTAGTGTATCCTTCGTAGTTAGCAGGGTGTCTAGGAAGTGGCTCTTAAAGGAGCATTGTACTAAATAAATACGGACTGATTAGTCCAGGAAGTAAAGCCACTGTATATGTCTTATGGGGATTCTGATATCTATCTCTACCACAGATGAAATCTAGGGAGCTTTTGTAGCTTATAACTGTAAGCCCTAGTTCTGAAAATATAGGAAAGAGAATCAGCTCCATAATGAAAACTAGAAAGTTGAGATTCAGGGTGAGCCCTGACCCACAGTGTGTAGGAATATTGACCACCACTGAGAATGTTTAAGAATAATTGGACAAGGGGAAGAAGAAATATAAAATTCCAGTATAGAGGTTGGAAAAAGTTATAAGGAGCCATTGTTAGATATCTACCTAATGATACCTATACTACATGTAAGTCTATATATTCATACACATATACATGCATATATACATGTATATATACATACATACGCATATACTTGTACACATATACACATGCACACACACGTGCGCGCGTGCCCGTGTGTGTGTGTGTGTGTGTGTGTGTGTGTGTGTGTAATGTGGTTTAAGCAAAGTTTTCCCATCTGGGTTGACAATGCTTCACTCTAGAGCTATAGACTATCTTAGAAAATCATAAACAGCTGGCATGAGAAGTCATCATTTGAGTTGCTGGTCAGGCTTTTCCAAGAGACTTATAAAATATTACAAGCTATTGTTATTTACCTTGGTTGCCCTCCAGAGATAGAATGTAAGTCCTAGTTGATGAAGACATTTTGTTTATAGAACCCAGTGGACCAGAGATGGATTTTACCTATAAGCCTTCAACTTGAGGACTAGCTTTGATGGTATCAAAAGGCACCATACATAACTTAAGCACTCTGTGTACATTACAAGATAAAGTAAATGTCCTTAAATTCAATAAAACAATTTAAAAGTGAAAAAAGGGCACCATACAAATATCCAGCTATATGGACTATGACAGTTACCAGCATGGCATGATAGATAACCCTAAAGGTGTAGTAGTGTCACACATGTTTTGGCAGTAACCTATAGGTCTCTAAGTGGGTTTAAGATTGGCTCAACAAGAGGAAAATCATTTACTAGGACCACCATGTCCTAGTAAAGTCATGGTTCTTGGAGAAGAATCTGCAACTACAATTTTTTGAAACCAGAATAGTCACTACCTACATCCTAAATATATGCCATTTTACCCACAGATAGGGTAGTCCTCACCCTTAAGAAAGGAAATTTCTCTTTGTGACAGAGAGCATTATAGAAAACCATAAACAATCAAAATGCAGGGCTGTAGACCACAGTTTCAACTGATAGATGTGCAACACAAATCCTGTATGTAAGGCTCAGGGATCATAGTATAAGAGGGACCAGAGAGATTTAAGAGCCAAAGAAACAGGAAGTTTGTTGTAAGATTGTATCTTCTAGAAATATGAGAGAAGCTAGGTCCATGAAGTTTTGTCAGCATGCCTTCCTAAACGTGACACAAATAGACATGATAACATCAATGGGGGGAAGCCTAGGAGTTCCCAACTCCAGAAAAAGAACAAGAGTCAATGAAGGGATGCTGACCATGGGGAAAACAGTCACTACTCCATGTAAGAGCACACCGATTGGTTATCTGATTCCAAATGGTCAGCCCTGAAAACATATATGCACAAGTCCCATATGGGCTGAGCTGGTTTCAAGAGAGAAAGGGGAATGTATATCAGAGAGGGGATGGAAAGAGAAAAGGGAATGGGGGACATAATGAATTATAATCTCCAAAATTAAAAATATAATAAAAATCAAATTTAAAGAATATGACCAAAACAGAAGGACAATTTTCATTCCTAGAATGACAAAAGTGGAAATGATGAGAAAAAATAAACATATGAACCTGTTGCAGGAAATATTAAAAAAGACTGGCCTGCCAATGTTCCTGCCCCACCATGGCACAACACCATGTCCTGGTGGGGTCCTGCTCCATGTGACCCCAGCTCCCCAGAAGTTCTGCCATGCCAGGCCATATCTTCGGCGGGGTCCTGCAAGTTCACTTCACTCCCTTGTCCACACATCCCACGGTCTACCACCTCTCACCTCAAATACCGGCTAGAAACATGACTTTAAATGCTTAATTAGTTAACCAACTGAATTTAAGTATATTACAGACACAACTTACAAGATGCTAATACAGTAATTTTAGAGCTAATGGGTTATGATAAAAGCTATATCCCAATAGTTCTAACTTTATAAAAACTTAGCTATTTTGACTAGTAGATGTCACAAAGGTCCATATCTGAAGACATCTTGGCTCCTTCCCTTTCTCTTCCTGTGACTTCTGAGTCTCTCCAACTCCTAGCTCCACCTCCCCTTTCCTGTCCAATCACAGGCCTTCCACTGCCCTAATATGATTGGACATGGAAAATCTTACAGCATGAACCAGCCCACCTGTAGTCCAGAGGGTGGTCAGGTTTTGACCCAACAACTCAATTTAATGATGGGTAATGCAATTCCATTGTGATAGGAAGCTGAACCACATGTTCACAAGCGTATACACCCCAAATAAATCCTCTTAATCTTCACGCCCCTTGTATTTTGAATATTCTACAAGCTTCTGGTTAGTAAATTCATAGTTAAACATATCCCATCCACCACTCTGCACTTCCCATCCTCTGGAAATATGCAGATTACTGAAAACTTGCTAGTAGGCATTATCCCAGAAATTAGACACATCCCATCCCATAATGTGGTGTTTAACCTTCATTATGGACTTGATTGGATTTAGAATTGCCTGGATGACTGCTCCAGCACACCCATGGATATGTGAGAGAGCAGATTATTAGAAAAAGAATAGCCCAGGGAGAAAGCTCCACTCTAAATGTAAAGTCACTATCCCTTTGGGCTGGGCTCCTGGATGGAATAAACGCAGAAAGCAGGATGAGTCAGCTATATAGGAACCCAAATCATCCTTTCTCCTGCTTTCTGCCTGCTGAGAACTAACAAAGTTCTTCTCTGATCTATCCTTATGCTGTGCTGTTCTGCACAGAGCCCAGGGACCAGAAATGGAATCTCCTGCAACTGTGAGCCAAACATTTGTTTCCTGCTTTAAACTGCTTTCCACCAGTGTTTGGTCAAAGCATTGTAAAAGCCTGCCTGGCAGAGGTGGTACATTAATTTCTGGGGCTTCTGTAGCCACGTACCCATGCTTGATTATTTTTGAGATCAGAAAGTCACTAGCCCAGACTCTGTAGTCAAGAAGTGAAAAACCAACATGAGTGGGTCAAAGTGGGATTGTCTTTTCTGTGTTCCCTTTGGAACCTCTGGGGAGGAATCCATTCCTTATCTCCTCCACCTTCTGGTGGATTTTGATACTTCATCCTACTTGTATCAAATGACTCTGTGCCTCTCTCTTGTATGGATACATGTTTGCATATAAGGCTCACATATATAATCTAAAATGATCTTCTCATGCCCAAACCCTTTAATTTAATACCATCGGTAACCCGTCACCAAATTTTCTATATGAGATGTTTGTGATTCCACAGATTTGATTATCTCACAAGAAATCATTTCTTTCAAGTCTAGCAAAGATGGGATCTGGAGACTGACTTAGAGATGCCTTTGAGCATCTTTACCAATATAAAGTGGGATACTATTAATAAAGGTATTCAATAGCATCATAACTAATCCTGGTATCATCTATAGTTGAATTCAGTAAATCCCAGTGGAAGGACAGGTGTTGAAAATTCAAGTGGCTGCTATAGTTAAGGATATGAAAGCAATAATGGGTAAAAAGGCTGCTCTGTGTCTATTTGTAGATTATGTTTTGAGTGCACTTGAATGTTTATAAGGAGAAAAATGACAAGATAAGTCCCATTAAGATTCACTTGAAGTCCAGGCACAAGAATCAGACAGTATCATGGGAATCAGACAGTTATATCAGCCTTAATGACTTTTTTCTGGTAGGTACAAGGCTGAAATCACTGAATATGTCCATTTGTTTCTGCTGTGATAAAAAACAGTCTTGGTGGCTTATAAAGAACAGTTATGTCTTATGGTTATGGAGACCAGAAAGCCCTGCTTCATGGTACTTTAACCATGAGGTTAATAGTCTTCTCATTGTATGTAACATGATGAAGGGCATAATGTCATGAGACAGCCCACACACAGTGAAGAAAGGACAAGAGAGAAGACCCAACAAAGCCTCAGCCTCCTGAGACCATCTCAGAGTCAATGTTGTCCTGCCTCAGCTTAGGAGATCTTCAAAGCATGCCCCAAAGCCAAACTGTCGAATTGCTGTGAGAGTTCTTACATTCTTCTAGCAATTATGTAGTTATTGCCTTATGGCAACTCACTCTTTCATGTTAAAGCTCATTAACAAAGAGGGAAGTAAAGGTATTCTGAAATTTGGAATTGCGGAGCATCTGATTGAACGCAGGTGGAAGTGATACTTTAGAAGCAACCCCGAGGCTCTCTAACATTGGTGACTGCTTGCCACCTGGCATTCTGGTCTTCTTCAGCCTGAAAACTATGGTAACCTTAAGTGGGTTAGATGTCCTGAAAGTTGTGCTTATTCAGATTCCCCCAGCATGGTCCATAGCAACTGTTAAATGGTATAACCTAGGGTGGAACAGTAAGAACAGTAGTAAAGACAGTCTGTATGGAGGCAAACTTCATCAAGCACTCACTATTGTTATTCACTACAATCAGAGGGAGAAGGGACAAGAATGTGTGTGTGTGTGTGTGTGTGTGTGTGTGTGTGTGTATTATATATATATATGTATATATATATACATACATATATATATATATATATATATATATATATATATATATATTGAATTGACTGGGTGGTTACTTTTAAGAAAGTCTTGGTGAATTGGTATCCAAAATGTTTAGAGAGGAAATATGCTGATTGTCCTCTGTCCATGAGATCACAAAGATTTTTATTCATGTGAATGATCATTCATGAAGATACTGTATGAAAGAAACAGGAACTTCCAGAAGACTTTCATCCCTTATGCTGACTTTGTGATATATTTTTTAAAAATAATGGGGCTGGAGAGTTGGCTCAGTGCTTACAAGCACTTGCTGCTCCTCCAGAGAGCTGGAGTTCTTATCCCCAGTAACCACGTAGGGTGTTTACAGCTGCTTGTATCTATTATGATAGGGAATCTGAATGCTCTTCTGGATACTGTACTCCTGATAATAATACATGCATGCATATAATTATAAATAAAATAAATATTAAAATATAATAAAGCAGAAGATTCGGGACAAAAAGCATTTTATATGAGAGAGGCAGAATGAAGAAATACAAAACAAAATTAGTTAGTAGAAAATTGCTCTTGTAGGATACCTCCTGAACCCAAACAGGAACTCCATGGGAGCAACAGGGACAACAACCTACCCGCCCACAATTTTTTGACCCAGAATTTATCCAGTCTGCAAGAAATACAGAGACTAGGAATGGAGCAGAGAATGAGGGAAAGGCCAACCAATAACTGGTCCAACTATGCTCCCATGGGCATGCACCAGTCCCTTATACTATCAATGATACTCAGTTATGCTTGCAGACCGGAGTTTAGCAAGACAGTCAGTCCTCTGAGAGGCTCTACCCGACAGGTAAATAAAACTAATGAAGAGACCTGCAGCCAAACAGTGGATGGAGCTTGGAGATGCTTATGGAAGAACGAGGGGAAGGACTGAGGCCCCTGAAGGGGACAGGAACTCCACAGGAAGACCAACAAAGTCAACTAAACTGGAACTTTGATGCTTTCAGAGACGAACCACTAACCAAAGAGTGGGCTAGGTTCATGGACTGGACGTAGCCCACCCTACCCCAAATGTAGCAGGTGTGCAGCTCAGTCTTCATATAGGTCCTGAAAAACTGGAGTAGGGCTATCCCTAAAGCTGTTGCCTATCTGTAGAATCTGTTCCCCAACAGGGCTGCCTTACCTGGCCTCAGTGGTAGAGGATGTGCCTAGCCCTGCAGAGACTTGATGGATGGAAGGATACTAGGTTGGGGGTGGGGAGCATCCTACCTGTCAGAGAAGGGTAGGTGGGATGGGGGAGGGGGCAATGATCAGGATACAAAGTGAATAAAGAAAGAAAAGAAAACTACTCTTGAAATCTACAGTAATCTTGCTCCACATAGTAGGAATTGGATTATTTTTCATAATCTAAATCCCTTTCATCATAATTCAGATTTACTTTTGAGAAATATTATTTACTGGAAATGGATATTGTCTACTGAAAGTACATGATGCTTATAATTTTCACTTCTGCAACATGAGTCAACATGCTCAAAGGTGAAATGAATCCTGGTGTGAAATAAATCATGCTTCACCTCTGCCGACAAACCATCCCAGAATGACAACATGCTCCTCTCCACCACCTGGACCAGAGTGATGTATTTCATACTGGGGAGAATTTGGGATATGTTACCTATTGCCAATCTGAGTGTAAAATGCACAGACCCTTTGAAGCTAAAATAGTAGATACTACTAACTCATGACCGACAAACATTATCCCCACCCACTTACAGATGATTGCATGGGTTTGCAAAATGTTCAGAAGCACTTTATTCTTAAAGGCCAAGGGTTAAGAAAACCAAATAAAATAGCTATCAACAGAATGGGAAAGCAAATTTGATATATTTGCAATGGAAATAAAACAGCAACAAAGTGAACAGACATTTATTTGCATAGTAGATGAAATATTTGTGCATCTCCAGTCCATATGTTGCCATTGTAGTCCCCTAGACAATGCCAATAGGAGATGGAGCCTTAGGCACTTGGAGATCATGAGGGTAGAGCCGTCACATATTAGATCAGAACCTCTACAAAAAAGCCACATCTCTCTCCAGTTTCTCTTTTTCTTTTCTTTTTTCATGAAAGAAAATGCTTTATTCTATTCAAATAAAATTCAAAGAAACTATGTTTTTCATCATGAAATCATCATCAACATATTCATATTATTCAGTGATTTAACTTAAATATTCTCTTTTTAAAATTTCTTTATTAAATATAATCTTTACTTACATTTCAAACGATTTCCCCTTTCCTGGATCCCCTCTCCCCGAAAGTCCCATAAGCCCTCTTTCCTCCCCCTGTTCCCCAATCAACCCCTTCCCACTTCCCTGTCCTGGTTTTCCCCTACATTGCTGCACTGAGCTTTTCTAGGACCAGGGGCCTCTCCTTCCTTCTTCTTGGGCATCATTTGATATGTGAATTGTTTCTTGGGAATTCTGAGCTTCTGGGCTAATATCTGCTTATCAGTGAGTGTATACCATGTGTGTTCTTTTGTGATTAGGTCACCTTACTCAGGATGACATTCTCTAGTTCCACCCTCTTGCCTAAGAATTTCATGAATTCATTGTTTTTAATAGCTGAGTAGTATTTCATAGTATAAATACACCACATTTTCTGTATCCATTCCTCCGTTGAGGGACATCTGGGTTCTTTCCAGCTTCTGGATATTATAAATAAGGCTGCTATGAACATAGTGGATCATGTGTCCTTATTACATGCTGGGGAATCCTCTGGGTATATGCCCAGGAGTGGTATAGCGGGATCCTCCAGTAGTGTCATGTCCAGTTTTCTGAGGACCCAGACTGATTTCCAGAGTGGTTGTACCAGCTTGCAACCCCACCAGCACCATACCACTATGAGAACACAAAGCAAGATGACTCTGTGTACTGTGAAGTGGTCTTTACCTGGAGCTCAACAGGCTGACACCTTGACCTTGGTCTTCTAACTTTCCGCATCTGAAAAGTGAATTCTGTGGTTTATAATTGGCTTTGTTTATGCTATTTTGTTGTAGAAACCCTAATGGATTAAAAAAATTGCAAGAAAATGAAGAAATAAATCTCTAAAATTCAATATTGAATGACAAGTAAAGCAGCCAGAGCAGCTCATGTATCCCACTAAAGTCACATTCAAGACAGTGCTAAAGTCTGCAGTGGCAGGAATTAGACTTCTGGTGCTATTTATTCTGCTGGGCATTTCTTGGTGACTGATGGAGCAGAGTCACAGGAGGTGTTCATGGGGGCTCTAAAGGTCTTTTAAAAGCTATCTTGATTACGATGATGGTCACGTGGAGGGATGTATCTCTCAGCTAATGGTTTCACATAGATCCTGTGCACTTGCTGTGTATAAATAATGTTTTATAAAAATGTATGGGTTTACTAAGTAATCTGTGCATGGCATCAATCAAAAAGTGATTTCTAATTGATTTCCAAACTGCTGAAATTATATCTCTACTATTACTATTGCTTAAGCTTTTCCATCCATTTTCTCAAAAGGCTATCTCACGCATCTTAGGGTACGGTATGGGGTAAAAGGAAAACAACAATACGGAGTAGTTAATGCTTGTTGTGCCTGTCTTCTGTAGATGGATCCAGACTCAGCCGTAGCTGGCACTGTAAGTTTTGACAGACAGCTTAATTCACTAACCCTTCATTCCTATTTAACACATGGGTAATAATTGTGCTTGCCTTAATTTTTGTGAGATTGAAATATTTATAGCTATCATATCTATTGTGGTTATTTTTATAGTTAAAATCCTTGCAATTTTTTGGCAGGGTGTTAAAATGGTAGTCTGAAATTAGTGTTGGTTGTAACACTTTTATAGTCTTATCTAAGTGCTTTTCAGTATTATTCTACTTAAGAGATTTACAAAACTCACTTTCATATTAGTTTTATTTTTCAATTACTATTTATGGATAAATCACTGGGATGACTATTTGGCTTTTTGGAAGGCTATCATTACTATAATCAGCATGATTAGTATAATCTCCCAGGAGATTATAAGCTTATTATACTAAAACGTAAGTTGCTTTGGAAGCAGAAACTGTACTACATCCATGCTTTACCCGTTTCCAGCACTGAGTACAACTCTAATATGGTAAATAGTTATTGCCTTGGCAAACCACACATGCAGTAAACAAAACCTATTTCTTTGAGCTGTGGCATGTCCAGTCTCTTCCCTCATGTAAATCAAGAATGTTGCTGATCTATAGATTCCATAAAATGTACTAAGAATTTCTCAGTGTCAAGCAAAACAGACTGGGCATTGAGAAAAACGAACTTGCACCTTTTTCAGAAAAAATTTTTTTTAATCTATAGACCTTCGTGATTACAAAATTTGGAACTGTGTGAGCATGACTGCAGGTGTCTGGAGATAGGCAAGCAGGATCTACACGCCTCCTCAACAGGGAGAAGATCATCATCAATGGCACCAGCCCAAAGAAGGTAGTACCCCTGCTTGTGCACTTCCACAAGACTCTGAAGTTTAACAGGTCATTTTGTCTCTAGCTGTGCAGTTGCTTGAGGGTAATGTGAGCTCCAAGCCACTCCTTCACACAGAGCTTGCCCTGCCTTTACTCCTTTCCCCCCTTTAAATGTTAAAAAGCTCTCTCCAGAGCTTTGCCCCCACAGCAGTTGACAAAATCCAGACATAAAATCTGGCCACTGGATAATTTGGAAGAGCTCTGCATTAAACAGCCTGTCAAAAAGCATAATTGAAATGTTAATTCTCAAGACATATTTAGACCTGTGAGTCACAAGGAAAATAGGTTGAGCTGCGAGATGTATTAAAATTAAGAAAATATGTATCTTCACAGATAGCAGCTGGCGTAAGGAGGCAAGGTCACGGCAGTTGTAAGAAGCAGGTGTTTATGGGACTAGTTTCTAATACTATAATTACTAAGAGATGGTTATGCAATCAGATTGCACAGTTGTCCAATTAGAGGCATCTCATATCCCCACATGGGGTCATTTGGAAATGCAAATTGTTTTATTATTTAACAGAGTGGAAGAGGAGCACAGCAAAAACTGAGAAAGAACAAAGAAAACACTTAAAACATATAATCATGGATGCATATGTTCTTGAATATTTCATGTTCAATATAAACATATAATGCTTTAGAAATCCATTATAGAAAACAGTGTTATGCATAGTTGTATGGTTTTCATATTCTTGTCCCACGGAGTGGCATTATTAGAATGTGTGGCCTTGTTAGAGGAAGTGTGTCACTGTTAGGGTGGGTTTGGAGATCTTCCTTCTAAATGCCTTAAGATGCTCACTCTGCTCCTGGCTTTTTTAGGATAAAGATGTAGAATCCTCAGCTCCTCCTGCACCATGCTGCCTGGATACTGCCATGCTTCTGCCGATGACAATGGACTGAACCTCTGAACCTATAAGCCAGCCCCAATTAAATGTTGTTGTTTATAAGACTTGCCTTGCTCATGGTATCTGTTCACAGCAGTAAAGCCCTAACTAAGACATAAATTGGTAACAGGAGTGGGATATTGCTGTGATAAGCCTGACCATGCCTTTGTTTGGAAGAATTTGGATTTGGGGACTCTAGATTTGGAAAGCCATGGAATGCTTTAAGTGGGGCTGAATGAGGCAGCCTAGTAAGAATATGGAAGACAGTGGTCCGGAGGGTCATTTGAACTGTTTAGGCCTGCTGGCCCAAGAGGTTTCAGTGGACAAAGACTTTAATATGTGGCCAAGAGACTGTTTTTATGATGTTTTGGTGAAGAACATGGCTGTTTTTTGCCATTGTCTGAAGAGACTGCCTAAGGCTAAGGTAAAGAAATTTATATTAATTGCATTGACAAAGGAAGTCTCAAAAAGTCCAACAGAGACTTTGTTCTCTGGTTAAGACTGATGAAGAACATTTTGAACAAACATAGCAAGCTGAGAAGGGAAAAATACAAACCATATAGTTTGAGTATTAAAGGGACAGCAGGAAGTGAAATGGAGCTGAATTCAAGGGTATTAAATTGAATTAAGGGAGTAGTGACCTTGATACAAGATTCCACCCAGCTAAATGTAGGTCCAGGCATGGTAGTACAAGCCTTCAATCCCAGGAGGCAAAGATAAGTAGATCTCTGAGTTCAAGGCCAGCCTAGAACAGAACAAATTCTAGGTGAAGAAAAACTTAAACCCAGGCTTGGTGGACCACACCTTTAATCCTAGTGTTTAGGAGATGGGCATGCAGATCTCTAAGTTCAAAGTCAGTCTATGGAGCAAGATCTAGGTCACCCAAGTTTAGGCAGTGAAGGAGTTTTATAAAAGGAAGCTAGTGATAATATGATATAACAAGGGGGCCAATGTTCCTGCTCCTGCAAGCAGCAGAACCCAGCAGCTTTGACCATGTGTCTCTGGCTTTATATTTAAGAGGAAGAGACTAGTGAGACAGTTGATGATGGTTAGCTAGAACTAAAAAATTAGTGGTGATTAGAAGAGACCAGCATCACTGAGGTGAAATTTTCTGGGAAGTGTTTTCTGAGAGTACGAAGAAGCTGTGCTCTAGAGATAACCAAGGTTGTACCTCATACTGCAGCTGTAATTGGTATTGTGTAAGGGTCACCCAGGTGGTACTGGTTTGGAAGGCATGAAGGTATCATAAAGAACAGCTGAGGCTTAGCACTGTGAAAGGCCATGGAAGACCATTGGTGAAAGTGCAGCCTGCAATTTCTTTTCGAAAGTTCACTATTTTAATAATACCTGCTATTAGCCAAGGTTCTCTAGAGAAGAACTGATAGAATGGATATATATGTAAAGAGGGGATTTGCTTAGAATGGCTTACAGGCTGTGCTTTAGTTAGTCCAACAATGACAGTCTACTAACAAAGAGTCCAAGAATCCAGTAGTTGTTCAGCCTACGAAGTTGGGTGTCTCAGATGGTCTTCAACATATGCTGGAATCCCAAAGAAGAATCTAATACTAATGAAGAAATAAAGTTGTTTGAAAGAGCAAGAGCAGAAAGTCTTCTTCTTCCATGTCATTTATATATGTTGCCACCAGAAGGTATGGCCTAGATTAAAAGTGGAACTTCCTATTTTAAATTACCTGGATTAAAGGTGAATATAATCACTTGAAATGATTTAATTAAGAAAAAAGTCTTCACAGGTGTTCCTAGCCATTTGAGTTTTAGGTTTTAGTTAATTCCAGATGTACTCTAATTGACAACCAAGAATAGCCATTACATTCAGTTTTTTTAAGTACAAACTTGAATGTCAATTGAAGTGTTGCAGACATACCTGTAGAGTCAGTTCTGCTTAGGAGGAAAAGTGAATGTGCTATATTCCTGAGCTATTTTTAACTATGGCCTTGACTGTTGGCTAGACCCAGAGATATGGCAGTCTGATCTCCATTGTTCAAATAATTTCTTTAAACGTGAATTCACGTGGTTGTCTTATACTTTCGTGCACAGATCAACAAGTAAACTGGTTTTTCAATTTATGAAAGAAGGGGACTCACTTATCCCGTTTAGCCAATTTTTTGAGTTGGGCTGAATTTAACTTAATTACCATATGCTTTCTGCGGACTCAACCACACGTTCACAATGGGTGTGGATTCATGATCACGGTATTACTGTTTTATGACTAAATATGAGAAAACGTTTCTAAAACAATTCACTCCCATCATAACCTTTTCCTGGTCTGGGGCCCTGTCCCCACTGTTTGTATTTGAGAGCCAATGCTCTTTTCTTTGCTATGTGTGTGAAGAATGACTGTCAATTTGTTTTTGTATTACTTGGGATAAGTGGATAGTACTTTTAACCCTTGCCAGTGTCTCTGAGGTGTAGCCTTTGCAGTTAACGGTAATTGAGAATAGAATACTTTTGTTTCTGTACAGTCAAAAATGGACTTCTTTGTTTAACCAACCTTCCTGAACTTCCGTTCACTTTAATGGCAAATGAAACATTTATGTAAGAAAGAAATATTGTCTTCCCTGGGAAATGCATTCCATGTGTGGCATATTTCATATAATGACAGATCTTCCTTGAATTTTTAAGAATTATGCTCACAGCATGAAATTTTTCCTAAAGTCAATACTTTAGAGAAACTACTATTTGCATTTGTAGAATAAGATGAAAAAATGTTAACTATTTTATACTTAAACATTATTTTAAAGTCACGTTCCAAAATAGAAAAACCACTCACATGTTTTAATGTGACTTTTCTGTCACATTTTTAAAAATGTATGTTGCTATGTAGAATGACAAGTAAAACTTAAAGATAGAAGAAACATGGCAATGTCCCACAATCAAGTACATGCATGTACCCGTACTTATGTGTGTGTTTGTGTAGATCAGATGATAATGTTTAGGAGCTGTTTTCTTTCTTTGAACCATTAGATCAATCTGGAGATCAAACTCATGATGTCATGCTTGAGTAGCAAACACTTTTTTTTTTTTTTTGGTTTTTAAGACAGGGTTTCTCTGTGTAGTCCTGGCTGTCCTGGAACTCACTCTGTAGACCAGGCTGGCCTTGAACTCAGAAATCCGCCTGCCTCTGCCTCCCAAGTGCTGGGATTACAGGCGTGTGCCACCACCGCCCGGCAAGTAGCAAACACTTTTACCTTTTAAACCATCTTGCTGGAGCAATTACACAGTTCATGAGCATGTGAAATTTATAGATGAGAGTGTCACAATATCAAAAGCTTAGCTACACCTACCTATATGATCTATTCTCTTGTGTGAGTGTGTGTGTGTGTGTGTGTGTGTGTGTGTGTATGTGTGTGTGTTGCCTATGTTGTGTGGTGCTGATGACTGGAGACAGTCCAGGGACCTCATGTTTAGGACCTCTGCAGGTGGCAGTGTTCTTACTAAGTAGGTCACAGAAAACCCTAACCTTTGTGCTTTCTCCATAACTTCCATTTCAAGCATTAAGATCTTCTCAGGCATGTTAAGATGTCAACCTCTGGCCTTTGAGGACTTTATTAAGCACACTAATCCTAAAAATCAGCCCTGTGACAACCCCTGACAACAATCCTTTCTTGTAAAGCCTCAGCAGGCTTCTATTACAGAGCCTCTCAGCTTCCTCTTATTTGGAGCTTAAAGTATTCTGTCCTTTGGCTCAGAAATTCTCCAAATATTAGGCACATCTGACCAGTTTCAGATGCCACTTAATACAGAACACAACACTGGCTATGGTTATTCAGAACTATAGAGTCTCCTGAGCACATGATCAGGCTGTATCTGAAGGAGCTTGGTTTAATATCTGCCCCTCTCCTTTTCCATCTTTCCCCCCATTAAACAGTCTTGAGTCTGCTTTCTTATTCAGTACACATCTGGAAAGTTGAACTTTATTTCCCAGAGGGAACATAGTGCTTGTTTATATTGAGCCACTTTGAAAGGTGACTGGCTACTGTTATAGATTCTATGGGTATTCAAAAGAGCACATGCCACTTAGTTTTCTGTTCTTTAAGTATGGAGTATGGCTCAGAGACTGCTACTGCCCTTAAGGGTTCCTCGAAGCAGGATGGAGAGAGGATGACCCTTGCAAGCTCATTAGGACTGCAGACCTCAGACTCTGCCCAAAGCCAGCTAAACTCCACTTCCTCAAAACTCACAGGTTATTCTGGTCTGCTTTCAACTTTGAAAACCTCGACTGATCAAATTATGTGATGCTTCTCAATTCCTGTGCCTATGATATCAAGATCAAGGTCACATGTTTTCTCATGTAATACACTCTGCTGCTTGACATAAAGAATATTCCAAGTAATTGATTTTTTTTCTTGCCAAACGAATACTCATTCAAAAGGTTTAATGTGCTTTGCTGTCACAATGTCTGAATATAGACAGAATGTTTTATCCACAAATCTTTAAGAAAGGATTGCATAATTCAGACTCAAAAGGTAAGTTCTTAACACCTAGAATTGTGGCAGGTATGTGTGCCTATGTGGTGCCTTTGTGACCATTGGTTAATTCATTTTCACCATGAAAATAGGAGTTCCTATGAAGACAGGGAAGGCCCTGGCATGACACTGACTGGGACACTCATTGTCTACTCAAGCCCCAGAGTATTTACTTTCCATGGTCGCTCACAGAGACAATTCACAAAAGCAAGAAGACTAGTTTCAAAGCATTGTCGAGCCCAAGGCCTTTCATCTTGATGTTGCTGACTTCTGAGTCAGGGCACTTCTCTATTTTAGGCTCCTGTCCCCACTAGAGTGCAGTGGAGCAGGTGTGAGAGAAGGTTTGGGGCTTCCTTACCACTTCCTGGGGATCATGAGCTGTAGGAAGACAGAGAAGCTCACATGGTTTAAATTGTCTTTGCTCTGACTTTGAGTGGAACTGGAGCTACAACAGTGCCTCATGCCTACTTGGAATCCGCTCTACCACCAAGTTCTGTGATCATTCCCTCTGCACAGGCATTTGTACCCATAGTTCCCTCTACTATGCTCTTCCTGCTCTGGGATCATGTGAATGCTATCTTTCCTGTGTTCTCTCTGTGGGAGGGATTCTACTTGAAGTTACATGTGAATTAAAGGCCATGTTCTGTCAATGCTGCTCAGAATCTTGCTGACCACAGAGAACATCAAACATTATTCATTTTTTTCCCATATCTTTTTGAGTCTTGTCTCTACCTCTGATCTCATCAAGGAACAAAAGAAAGTCCAAGATCCTTCACAAAAATTCACACCTGGTATTTATAAATGACATATTTAAATTATGTATCAACCTTAGTCTCCATCATGGAAGGTTTGTTTTCCAGCAGGTGGGAATATATGGAAACATGTGGCAGAGTTTTTGGAATTGGCTACCTTTAATTCAACTCATAGAAAAGCTCAAATAACAAGCAAAAAATAATGATACAAAAGACAATTCAGAGGATGCTTTGGGAAGGTGGAAGGTGCAAATCCAAGGGGATCCCCCGGAATCTTCTGGAGCTTTCTATGGTCTCTTTAAAATCTGGGAGATGGCTAGATAGAACTTTGTGGTATTGCACTTGACTCTTCTCTTATGTCATCGACATTTCATTTAGTGTTTGGCAATATTTTTCACACTCAGTTCACTTATAGAAAAATAAACATCCTCCCCCCTTTTAATCTTTAGCAAAATTATTTTGCCTAAAGTAGACTCAAAAGTGTTTCACTGGACTGTATTGAGCTATATGTAGCCACGGATTTCTAGAATTTCCTGAATTCAAGTACTCTGACTGTGCTTGTGGTATAAATACTAGACTGAACTGAAGGAAACTTGCTTGTTTACATTAAGATTGTCAAACACAAACTGGATTTTTTTTTTTTAAAATCCAGATGTGAGATTGAGACAATGCTGTGAACTCTATCTTTAGGCACTCATGCTATTGTTAAGGTAAAAACATTTAAACTAAATTATAGGTCACTCATTTTCATCATGAGACAATTTGATAGCTGTCAGAAAAGTTGTATTTTTTCCTGTCCCACATTCACAGGTCTGCACAGGCACTAAGGCCGTTAAGTATTTGGTTTTATATGTTACAAACTCTTCAAAATAGATAGGCCACACAATGCTAAGACAGGAACAGGAACCTCGGGAGTGATGACATTAGTTTATAGCATGCAAGGTAAATAAAGGAGCTGGGTGGCTTATCATAGCATGCTTAAGAATTTCGTCTCCAGGACTACTGCAGAGGAGTTGGTCTCACTCATTATAGCCCTTATGCCTATTGATTGTTTCTCATATGAAAGTACCAACTATAGAATCAAAGTAGGAGCTGAGGACACAGACAGATGGAGAGTAGGCAAGAGGCATTACTGTGTCACTGTCCAGCTCTCAGTGAAACAAGCAGCTCCCTCCAATGGTGAGAATAGACTGCCTTTGCACACTTAGAGGAGTATGGTGAGTGCTAGGATAGGGTTCTTATGATCTTTCCACAAAGGAAGGCAGCACAAATGGCAAAATGGAAGTAGCTTTGCCTTGGATTCAAAGGCTAAATTATGGGGTGGAATGCAGGACTCTGATCACAGTGCCAGACATACATATATTTCCTCTGTCCATTTAGACTCTGAAAGGTTCTTACTAAGTCCTGTCACCAAACATTAGTACAAAGCATGTCCATTGGACTCACAGTAGAACCAAATAGGAGAGTGAACATACAGGCAAATGTAGGGACATCAGAACATGAAAATCACAGATAACCTCAGCTAAATGAGACATGTTATCCACTATGACTGTCCACAACTAAATGAGACTATCAAAGGCCAGTATTTCTCAGAGGTGAAATGATTGTTTCTGACTTTGGCATAAAGGTTATACAAAGATCAGGACCCCTCATTGTAGAAACATCTGTATGCCACAAATTCCCATGTGAGAGGTGTGTGCATGCATACTAGAAACAAGTTATATGCATATCTTCACAGAAGGAAAGGAATGAAGTCAATGAACAAGCACTAAAACAAATGAATGAAAAATAGTTCTGTAAGGCCAAGGATCTGGCAAATGTAGCTGATTGCCGAACTCAATTACAAATTCTTTGCTGATCAAATCATTACACTTGTGTTGTTTATGGCAGGACTATATCTGCCATTCTGGGAATATTCCTTTTTTTGATATCTTGATTTTTGCCAGTTTTCTATTTCAATATAAAAGTTCTAAATAGAAGGTGGCTCTTCCTATACATTATCAGTTGATCACCATTCAGTTTACTCTCCAAAATTAAGAGTCAGCACAAAACAAGCAAAACAGACAAGAGATTAATGTTCCTCCTGGAGAAGCCATTGGTCAGTGCCCCACTTTCAGCTTTTGGGTAACTCAGTTCTGAAGTCTGCTAGGCCTAGAGCTATCTCCATGTAGTTGAATAAGCTCTGTTTTAGCCTGCCAAAAGATTTCTCAGCTCAGTGCTACTCTTGAATGGCAGTCTGTCATTATGCTATATTTAGGCTTTGCAAGTTGTAATTAACTTGATTCTGCTGCACACTGATCCAGCCTCGCATGCAATATAAAAGGTTAAAAAAAATAGGAAGACAGATATAAAAACCTGAAGAAGCCTCATGTGGAGGAAAATTCATGACTCTCAATCTAAAGAAAGTGCTAAAGAAAAGAACTTCTGTGGCTTGAAAAATTGAGCAGGGAGTGGAAGCCACAGGGGTTGTGGGGTTCCTGGTATTCTGGGTCTACAACAGGGTTTCCACCATCTTCCATGGATCCACTGTCACTGTAGCCTTTACCCCACTGAAGTGACTGCTCTGTGGTCAATTCCCTCTATCTCCTTATATAACAGAGCACTTTAAATCCCCTTCCAGCAGACTGGACCTCTAGAATTCCATCATTCTTTCCTGGTTTGTGCTTTCCAGGTATAGATTTGGCTTAGGATGCGTCTTCCATATTTATAGCACAGACTCCTGTTCATGTGCTTGAAAGAATAAACTCCCTTTATGAGAGAAGAGCTTGGAGGCAGCTTTAAAAGAGAGCATCCATGGTGGCAAAGCTGCCAAATGCTGGTTTACTCAACCCTTTTATTCTTCAACTCAGACACTAATCTCCTTGGATGTAAGATAGTCTATTGTTTATTTTGCTTGGTTGTGTTAAATATGTGAACATATGTTATAATTAGTGCTTATTAAAATATCAAGTTATTGGACTTAAAAAAAACTTCCTCAAGATGTACTCTGAATGTTTTAACATGCCAACTCTTTTTCATCATGAGCTTTTATCAATGCTTTAAAGTGTAACTTTCTCCTAACTATTCTCCTCCTGCTCTTCCTCCTCCTCCCTCCATGTTGTCTGGAAATATATTTGTTTTTAATTTCCCTTTCCAACTTCCTCAATGTTTTACTATTGTGTTAAGACCGCAGGTAGCAAGTTTATGACAGGAAGAAATTAGTTTTAGGAAAGTGTGGATGGGAGAACTGGAAAGAACATGGGAGAGGAGAGAGAAGCAGGGACATTCTTGAGGCGTGATTTTCTCCCCCCCCAAAAAATCAGTTTAATAACCCTTGTGCCATTCTCTGCCAGAAAACAACATATCCAGTTAGCAATACAGATGTCAATATTTCATCTTTTTCCTTTAAGAGTATGAATGTTCTTCTGTTCAAAAGGATATGCAAGGATGTCAAAATAACTCTGCAGCTGATACCACTTACTGCTTAGCTAGAAGACCTGAATTTGATCCCAGTACCCTTGTTGAATGATCCTAGTATCCATTTTGAGTGATCCCAGTACCCATGTTGAGTGGCTTACAACTGCCTGTAAATCCAGGGGATTTAATAACTCATAGCACTGTGCTAATGCACCCATACCTACATGATAGGTACATGTGCACATAATTTAAACACACACACACACACACACACACACACACACACACACACACCTGCTGGCTACTGAATCCAAAGATAATTAATCTTATATATCTGAGAGGCACTTGGTTACATGAAGCAAGCTTTGGGATGAAATTCTATTGTAGTCATTGAGAACATTAACTTTCTTTCTCTTGATATAACACAAAATTCTCACAGGTGCTTCTAATTTGACCAAGAAGTGACAGTGGCCAGTTTGACTAAATCCAGACCTCAGCTAAGAGTAATGGAAAAAGGCCCCAACTTATCCTCTTAAAAACTGAAATCTGTACGGAAATAATTCTAGAAAATGACACCTATGATGAGATGTAAATGCCATAGTCCTAGTTCCTGTGCATTCTATTCAGTTGTTCTGTAGTGAATCAAAAAAATATAAATACTAAATACCATGTTTTTTGCTGCCTACATCAATCTAGAGCTTCTCTGAGCAAGCTTGTATTCCTTGATTGGAGCCAAACTGTCAATTTGGTATCTAGAAGAGGAAAAGCAAAACAAAATTCCACTCCAAATTCTAAATACACTCTTTTTAAAAAATTATTTTATAGACTAGTTGAATGTCCATTTGAAAGTCTTAAGTCATATTTGAAACTGTCAACTGTGTTCATTAAACAAACAACAAAAAACAAACTCATGTTTTTGATGGAACA
Organism: Apodemus agrarius; assembly: GCA_964023405.1. Classification (NCBI taxonomy): domain Eukaryota; kingdom Metazoa; phylum Chordata; class Mammalia; order Rodentia; family Muridae; genus Apodemus; species Apodemus agrarius. The sequence continues at coordinate 46,753,017 of OZ030008.1, read as the reverse complement.
AATCTCTTTCACGACATTGTCTAAAACTTAAAAAAATTAGTATAACTTCTATTCCTTGATATTCCTATGCTAAAATGATATAACTTCCTCCAAGATATGTTGTTGTTAATTAACACTAATATTTTAGGAAGTAAACACCCTATTATATAACAAAGAAAATGTCTTGGGAAATCCATGCAGCTATCTGGATTTAAAATAAACTCAATGCAATTTTTTATGCTCTTAAGCAGAACTATTTATTACACATGCCCGTGCCACTGAATGAGGACCCCCAGCCAATGGAATGAGTCAAGTTTGAAACCTAGTCCATATCTCTCAGCTAGCATTCCTTCTTCTCTGCAAAAGTCCAGCATCTGCCTGGAGAAAGGATGGTATCCCTTGAATCTCACTCATAAATCATAACTCAGTCAAAAAGTTAAAAAAAGAAATAGTCTTAGCCATTCTGACTGGTGTGAGGTGAAATCTCAGGGTTGCTTTGATTTGCATTCCTCTAATCACTAATGATGTTGAACATTTTTTTTAAGGTGTTTCTCAGCCATACGAATTTCTTCAGGTGAAAAGTCTTTGTTCTGTACCCCATTTTTGATAGGGTTATTTGGTTTTCTGGGGTATAACATCTTGAGCTATTTGTATACATTGGATATTAAGAGGAACACTTCTACACTGCTGGTGGGATTGCAAGCTGGTACAACCACTCTGGAAATCAATCTGGCGGTTCCCCAGAAATCTGGACATGATACTTCCGGAAGACCCAGCCATACCACTCCTGGGCATATACCCAGAAGATTCCCCAGCATGCAATAAGGATACATGCTCCACTATGTTCATAGCAGCCTTATTTATAATAGCCAGAAGCTGGAAAGAACCCAGATGTCCCTCAACGGAGGAATGGATACAAAAAAATGTGGTATATATACACAATGGAGTACTATTCAGCCATTAGAAACAATAAATTCATGAAATTCTTAGAGAAATGGATGGAGCTGGAGAACATCATACTAAGTGAGGTAACCCAGTCTCAAAAGAATACCCATGGTATGTACTCACTGATAAGTGGATATTAGCCTAGAATCTTTTAACACCAAAGATACAATCCACATACCAAATGATGTCCAACAAGAAGGAAGGAGTGGACCCTGGTTCTGGAAAGGCTCAATGCATCAGTGTAGGGGAATACCAGAACAGGGAAGTGGGAAGGGGTAGATGGGGGAACAGGGGGAGGGAAAAGGGCATGTGGGACCTTTATGGGGTGGGGAACCAGGAAAAGGGAAACAAAATGTAAATAAAGAATATATCCAATAAAAAATTAAAAAAGAAATAAAAATTGTGACATGTAATTATTACTTCTTTTGCACAATATTTAAGTATTTGATAGTAATTTTATCAAAGAATTTGAACTAGTAAATATTTTCCCCAGAAAATAGAAGCAAGACCATCTCAGCACTGACATAACTTTTTTATGGTTTCCTAAACATGAACACTCAGTCCTTAACTCATGTCCTTAACTGACAATCTCTATGCACACTAATAGGGGCTTAAAAGTGGAGAGAATGGGGCCATGCATAATACCCAGGGCAAGTCATACTGCAAATGCTCTCTGTGGCCATAAACATTAGCTTGACTATGGTATTCTATATTCTGCTTTGTAAATACCTGTCATGTGACACAGGATAGAGTAGTAACAACTTCACCTTTTATGAAAGATGTCTTCATTTTTGACATTTTGATGACCTTGATTAAAATAGTCATTAATATTACTTTATTTCACATAAAACTATGCTTAAATTCAGAGTACAGAGAACAGTGAGGGTATTGCCTCTTAAAGTAAAAGATTAAACAGTCCAAAGAAGCTAAACAAGAAAGAAGGCACAAGCAAGGATGGTTGAACCTCACTTAGAAGGGGCAAATAAAATAGTCATAAGAGGCAGATGGAGGGAGGGAATTGGGTGGGGGAAGAGATATGGAGGGGAATGAGGGAATTCAGGATTAGGTGTGGTGAGGGACAGGAGAAATAGCTAGATAGCTATGAGAAAGAATAGAAATCTGCAACTGACAGGGATGGGGAGGTAGGGAGCATTTCCAAGATGAGACAGAGACCTGGGATAAGAGAGGTACCAAAGAATCAATGGGGGTGTCCTTAGCTGTGACTCACAGCATTGGGAATATGGAAAATGAAGAGACCAACTCCTGTAGCCAGGCAGGAACCCCAATGGAGTAATAGGGATACCAACCCACCCACAAAACTTTCTACCCAAACTTTATCCTGACTGTAAGATATGCAGGGATTGGGAATGGAGAAGAAACTGAGGGAACTGGCCAACAAATATCTGGCCCAACTTGAAAGCCACCGCATGGGCAAGCACCAACCCCTAACACATATTAATGATACTCTGTTATGCTTGCAGACAGGAGCATGTTGTCCTCTGAGAGACTCCACCCAGCAGGTGACTCAGACAGATGCAGATACCCACAGCCAAAGAGTGGATGGGTGGAGTTTTGGGATTCTTATGGAAGAGTTAGGGAAAGACTGAGGGCCCTGAAGGGGATAGGAACTCCACAGGAAAACTAACAGAGTCAGCTAACCTGAACCCCTGAGGCTCTCAGACTGAGTCACCAACCAAAGGACATAAATGGGCTGGACCTAGACTCCTCACATATATGTAGCATATGTGCAGCTTGGTTTTCATGTGGGTCCTGAGCTGGGGCTACTCCCAAAGCTGGTGACTATCCATAAGATATGGTCTTTTGGCTGAGATGCCTTGGCTGGCCTCAGTGGAAGAGAATGAGTAGCTTTGCAGAGACTTGATGTGTCAAGGTGGGGGGATATCCAGGGTGGTCCCACCCGCTTAGAGGAGAAGGTAAAGGGGAGATAGGGAAAGGATTGTGGAAGGGGATGACCAGGAGGGGGACAGTGAGTAGGATATAAAGTGAATAAGAAAAAAGAAGAAGAAGATTAAACAGTATGAAGAAACACAAATCCCAACCGTTTGTAAGCACCTGTCAGTGCAAATACACCTTTTGACCAGTTCTGGTTGAACTTGGTCCAATTCCCCTGGAACTTTTCTTCGGACCCTTGAAGTTTACTGGTAGAAAATGGTTTTCCCAATTTAATGCAAAAGTACTTGCTTTTTATTGGCAATCAGGTTTTAAATGGTGCTCACAGGAAAAGCCAAGGAAAGCCGGCCTGTTAGGCCCTTTATCAGTGACCACAAAGGACTTCTGCTCTATTGTGCTGGAGGTTGGAATGCCTTTGATCCCGGGAGAGCTCTTCTCTGATAATGAGGCGTCCAGAAGAAATACTCACACACACACACACACACACACACACACACACACACTCACAGACACACATACACACAGAGACACATACAGACATGCACACACACACTCACAGACACACATACACACAGAGACACATACAGACATGCACACACACATTCACACACACAAAAACAGACACACACACACACACACACACACACACACATGCACGCACTCGAGTGCACAGAGACATGTGTATAAAATTTCTCTCCACATCCTTCTGTTTATCTTTGCCCTTTTCTCTGGCTGCTACTTTTTACTTAATTTTCTTGTTTGCTTCTTATCAGGGACAACAATGAGGAAGGACCTTAAACTGTGTCACTTTAAAGGCCCTGTCTGAGGGCTTTCATAAAGGATTCTCCCCACTCTCTTAGGAAGTGAACCCCTGCTGGTCTATCAAGATAGACTAAAGTTCTCAAATATAACACTTCCCCCAGCAGAGTGGGGCATGCACTCTTATCTGCAGAGTTACCTATTAGAGTCTCCTCTCCATAGCTCCAAGTCTCATCTGCAAGGTTTAATCACATCAGTTCAGATACTATGATTGGGAGGGAAACTGCCCTTCCTTCAGGGCTTCCTCTGGATTTTCTTTTGACTTGTATAATGTCTCTAGAATAGAGGTGTGGAAAGGACTTTAGTCTGGCAGTGTATTCTGACTGCCTACTCTGTTTATTGCAGTGGTAACACAGTGGGGCTTCCTTGTTATTGCTGTTGCTACTGTTCATATGTTTGTTGTTTTAAGTTTTTTTCTATTTTGTTTTAATTTAATTAATTAATTTATTTATTAAGTAAGTGAAGGATGCAGTTTGGCTCTCTTTCCCCATTTGGACATGTGCTTTCAAAACCATAAACTGCATCTGAATTTTCTTTCAAAGTATCAATGAACTCTTCACAATGACTTAATTTAGGTAATGCAGAAGCCTAGCTACACGTTACATGGCCCAGCATAGTCATTCACGTCTCCTTCCATAGGTGAACAATGAGAACATGAAAATCGTGTGTGACTTTGTGGATACAGGAGATAACCCAGCCCTGATCCAACCCCTCCTGCTCGGCTTTCATTTTTCCATTTCATAAAGGTTCGTCGCTTTTCTCACAGAGAGTGTCCCCACCTCCGATATGGCATACAAGTCTAGATTTTATGCATCATCATTTCATTTGAATTTTTCCCCAAAGATGAGTTGTCTCACGACTATTTCAGTTTTTCAAAAGTTTCTGGTAGGGGGTGGGGAAGGAGGGCTGACAAAGAAAAAACCTGTTGAAGAAATGTGTAAACAGGGTGAAGACTAAAAACCCACGCAGTCGCCAAGAGGCAGGGAAGACGTGAGAGTGCGCTTTCAGCTCCAGGAGCACTGTCGGTGACAATGCAGTGGGTGAGAAGATGTGTGTCACAGAACGCTGCCGCCCAGAGCAGAGAAAATTTATCAGGGCACAGCATAAGGGGAAGAATTAGACGCATCTATTATGTTTGTGTATTTGCAAATACCCTCATTCACTGTGAAGTGACAATTCCTCAGAAGACCTTTGGCTCACCACTAAACTAATTTCTAGGCTTAGTGCTTCAGGACTCAAGGTAAAGACCCAAGCAGAGATCCTACCCTGCCATCCATGGGCAGGAGAATGCTAGGGCTTGAGAAAACAGTCATGTGTGCAGTGGGAGACTGTTTAGGGACAGTCTGCTTATTTCCTTCTCATTTCCACCAATTGCCTTCCAACTCCATAATCTCTGCCTCTGATCACCAAGTTACTCACCACTTGTAATTTAAACCTATGAAGAAGGGCAAAGGTAAGTGAGTCATTTGTTTCTGTTCTATTTTTTCCCTCTATTTACAAACCATTACTAAGATAGATCCTCTTCTTTTCAGACAGTCAGAGAGCTGGTACCATAGCACTTAACCTGATAGCTAACACATAAAGCTAAGAGAAACGAGATGGTGGGAGACAGTTCCAGCCTTGGTTGCCAGATAATCTAGTTCTGTGACTCTTGACAGTATCCTAAGATGGAGATTCATTTGAGTTTTAAAGCTCCAGCAAGGATATTCCTCTTCACTATAGGTGTTTCAGTATCAGAACAGAATGCGAAAACTTGTGGCTATCACCTGTAATCTATATGCCCCCATATAACTCAGCAGCTCCTTGTGAAAAACATGACCCACAGACAGAGGATGTGGGCTGACCAGGGAAGGGACAGTCAGGTCTGCTCCACAGTCTCGGCTCTGAGCCATCTCCCAGAATTTCAAAACAGTTCATTTTTCCTCTACATAGATCCAGGGATGGTTTGTATCTAATGAGAAATAAAAAGCCCAAGGATTATGCTGGAATTAGAATCATAGATTATCAGTTTGGAGAGATTGTAATGATGAGCTAAGTCTGTGGATGGGATTAATAATTTTGAAGTTCATAAGGAAACCAGGAGAAACATGATTAAACAAGGCACATCAATGTGGAGATGTAGCTTAGTTATAGGATGACTGCTTAGCCTGGCACATTTAGCATAGTTTAACTAAGCCAGGTTTCACTTTCACTTCACACACACACACACACACACACACACACACACACACACACACACTCTACACACACAATACATCATCCCCAAGACAATTACACTGATTTTATTTTGTAATCCAGATGATCCATTTTCATTTGGATCAATTAACTTGTTAGTTTACTGTGTCCTTACTCATTTATTTCTTAGTCATATTATTTTGACATAAAATTAAGACTTCAAAAATGGGGGTTTGATTTATTTATTAATATCACAGAATAAATGTAGTAGGTATATGTTGTACTCTGAGGCAGGCATAGACACTCCAGCTCCGAAGAGAAGCAAGTAGGCCGAGAGGGAGGTTGATGGAGAGGTGTGTGTGTATGTGTGTGTGTGTGTGTGTGTGTGTGTGTGTGTGTGTGTGTGTACTGGATTTCCTTTGGGTTGGTAGGAAGCTTACCTTCTTTGTATCATCAGGGGATTCTTCTTTTGTGGATTTTTATTTTTACATTGAGACATTTATACCTGATTATAGTGTGTTTTGGTCAAACTTTTTATTCCCAATGTCAACCCCTCTCTCCCTCTCCATCTCTCCCTTGCTCTTTTCCTCCCTCCCTTATTCCCTTCTTTTCAAAACCCACTTAGTGCTACCTGTATGTACATGGATGTAGGATCATCTATCAGAGCATTGGTACCCTGTTAGAGGTCACATCTCTGAAGAAAATTTACTCTCCCATGATCCTTGTCAGGGATCCTCAAGGAAGAAAGGATAGAAAGCTTGCCAGAGCCAGAGACTGTATCAGATACCTCCAGTCAAACACCCTTTGCTGGATATGCAGGACGTTTATATACATAATGCACAAATGAATTTCAGTGTGGCAGAGGAGGGTCTCATGAAATCTCACCTGTAGCTGAGGAACTTTAGCCTGTAGATGACTGTTAATGTAGGAAGACCTACGGAGGCCATTGCTTTCCTCTCTCACCTCCATTCTCCCCACACACTTCTTGATCTGCTCTTGGGCAGATAGTCAGTCATATTCAGAGAGTGTCTTTCAGCTTCTGCCTAAAGACAGAAGTCTTCAGCTTCCTTGGGTGCATGGCTGCCCTTAGTATAGCACACAGGTAAGTATAGGGACAATGGATGGGCTGGCTGTTCTTCCCCACACTGCTCCTGAAGCTCTCATATTAAACTAATGTGCAGTTCTCATGAGAGCAGTTAGCAAGTTTTGATATGACCTCTCCTCTGCACCTTGGTGTTCCCATTTGGATATTCTTTAGCTGGTTCTACCCCCAGTTCTCTATTGCTGCTTAAAACTTAATTTTTTTCTTTTTTTGTTTTTTGTTTGTTTGTTTTCTTTCCTTGGATGTGAAGAGAAAGGGGAGAGACTTATTTGTTCAATAGTTGCTGTAAAGTGCGGGACTGACAAATGACCTCAGTATAGGGTCGTTCTTGTATTCAAAATGAAATCTGACACAATTGTGTGTCTCTTCTGTAGTCTGCAGTTTAATAGTTCTGATGACTTTATAGTCTACTGACAATTCTATAGTCTACTGATTCAAACACTCCCTCACTCGGATTCAGTGTTCTGCACTGATCTGTTAGAAGGCTCATAGGGCAGCTCTTGATAGCTGAGTCAAGGTACTGATTCTTATTTCTCTGCATTACCATGGACTTGGTGGAGGCTACAGAACTAAGATTTATCTTGCAGTAATTATCAAAGTGTCTAACATAGATAAATCTCACTTGACTCTCAGCATCATGAAGACATAAACAAAAACAATAGGCTGGGGGTTTGTGACATGTGGGCTTTGACTTTTCAACAAAACTGCATACTGACATCCCTTTAGTTGTGGTTTTTATATTTACAATGCTTATTAATTTTTTCATTTAGTAAAACAAAATTATATACTATTCAGATGTTATATAAGCCTTCAACCTTCTGATGTTCTTCTTTTAGAGAGAAAGAAAGAAGTACCACACAACAACAGAATTATATATAGTAATATAGAGTAAACCATATGGACTACTGGGATGTTATAGCATGGTATATTAACATGAGAGAGATTTGGTTATTGAAAGTGGGGGTAGAGGGAGACTGCTGACATTTTGAAGTTCACTCAGAGAGCCTGGGTGGTGAGAAAAATTGCATTCCATTCTTATCGCCTCTGGGTGACTGGTAAATGAATAGATGGGCCCCATATCTTGTAGCTTTCAGTGAAATTTAATATGGGACTTTCTAAGATATAGAAAATATAGACTCCTTAGCATGGATGGTAAGAGACTTGATAATTTTTTAATTTTAACCAATTAATTTAGGCAAATAGAATGCTGTTTTAATTACACGGACAATGAAGTCTAAGTGATTGTCTCAAAACAACTCACAACCCTCCCACTTCCTGTGCCAGTAACTCTCAACAATTACCCTGCCTTCTGGACTCTGCCATCAAAGGGAAGAGGTGGTTTAGGGTGAGTCACGCACGAGTGACTATGTCCTCATTGATAAAAACAAGATCCTCGCCTCAGAAACTCCTCATGATGTCAATCTCTGTCATTCTTCCAGCCTTGGAGGGTTTAGAGAACATGGGGCATGACTAACTGAAGACCGTAAGGACTTCTCATCCAGGAAACTTGGGGAGGTAAAAATAGTATCCAAGTGCTGAATCTAGCGGGGAGACAGTAAGGTCTAACCTTTTGAACTCAGCATATGCCATGGCCATTCAAGAGTAAATATGATTATTTTTCTGCCTGGAAAGATGTAGTGTAAGTGTCTGGAATACTTTTCTTTGGATGTATGAATATTTTGACTGGGATGTATCAAGAACTTAGATATTCTATTACTTTCAGAGACTTATGTGGCAAAGGTTCCCTGATGTTCCAGAGGCAAGTGATTAGATATCTATAAAAATTAAGAAGCATCAGCATCCTTTAATTAAGCTATATTTCCTTCTGGTAGAGAGGTATGTCTTATGACTTTTACCCCCAAGGTTTCTTCTTTAAATTTGTGCAGCGGTGGAGTATAGGATCTCACTTTGTAGCATTATTGATAAAGGCAGCCTCTCTCAGAAATTCACATTTCTTCTCTGGATGCCAGAAAGCTTTTGCTGGTGATGTCTTTATTCCAGTAGGCAATGACACTAGGATGATTTCACATCTGTCTTCACTTGAAGTTTCCACCATTTGAATCATTTGATAATGCGGATGTGAAAGATGAAGACAGCCAGAAACTTGGTGTGGGGAAACTAGACATGGATAACAGGCCATTTATTGATATTTTTGTAAGTTATTGTTGGATGTTTCTCCTCTGTTGACAGAACGGAAACCAGCAAGGGCAGTGACTCATTTCCTGGGCTGTCAGCTGGTCACCCTGTCACCTTTGGCAGTATCTGCACACATGCACATGTGGACCATCTCTTTAGCCACTGGTCCCTTTTCTAAGGGAGGACTTTGGTGTAGTGTCATCTCTCAGCCAATCTTTAGGAGATTTAAGAAATCAAACTGAAGGTGATTTTTCACATGGAGCAGTTTGGCTCTTGGAAAAGACATCTTTGGTCTTCTCTAGACTCAAAAGAAAAACTGACTTCATTTAAAGAAAGCCAGGTATGTGCCTACCTCTCCTTCCCTTTCTCAGGCAGTTAGATGACACACCCTAAGGACGTGCCACTCAACAGGACTGTTTGGAGATGCCATTGCTTAGTGATATTTGCATATCTGGGTTTCTTGATGTGAGGCAGCTGGGCTGTGGGAAGTCCTGTTTTCTCCTTTTTGAAATCATAGCAGTGGCACAGATACGGTTCCTCCCCCCATCCCTCCTTTTAAAATGTTTTGGACATGGACTCATCATTTTATGAAAGATTTTTTGTGTTCTTTAGCAAGACTGGTCCCTCAAAGACCTGTTCTTATAAGCTAAGTGGCCACATTAGAATAGAACAGAGAGAAATGATAGTGATTTAGGTCTTTCACTCAACTCTTAATACAAGTAAAATTTTAAGACCCAGTGCTACCCTTGAATGATTTGTAGTTGCATAAATAACTTCAAAGTTTCAGAATATTTATAGCTGACTTGTCTGGGTTTCCATTTAATTCTTAAAATTACATACTTTTAAATGCAATGGAAATTAATAATTTCTAGTACCATAGACTTGTGATAAGCTATATGTACAAATATTGGTACATTTTTCCATATTTATGTACATATCCCATTGGGCTCAAGAATGTACATAACTCTAAGTTTGAGAACATTACATTTGAGTCACAAAATCTTCATATAATTTGAAAACTTCCATAGATGAGGGTTCAGAAATGAGTCCTTTACTTTCCGTGGGGAAAATACAGATAAAGTAATGGGAACTCACTTCTAACAAATACCCAATATAAGGATCAGAAACCCAAGGACAGATGAGATCCAAGATCATAAGGCAATCCTCTCTGAGAATTAGTAAGGATAAAAAGCAAAATTATATTACAAAGTGAGCAGTGTATGGAATTAAATACACTAGGAAAAATAATTTTTTGTTTCCATTTATGAGGCAAATATCATTGGTAAAAAGAAAAAAGAATTTAGAAATTAAAAAGTTTGATCTTGATGTATAAAAATGTCAAAGTAAATAATTTTACTTTGTAAAATTAATGTACACTAGTAATAGATATAAGAAAGTTTGTTGCCTTTAGACAATCATTAGCAGCGTTATCTTGGAAATTGATACAGTTAACCTAGACAACATTGTAAGTCCCAGGCCAACATTTCCTTCTCTACAACATCCTCAGAAAATAAAATATCCTGGCTTGAAGTTCTATAGAAAGACAGCTAGGGGGCTCAGTAGTAACATAAGTAACATGGGATCTGGGTTCAATCCTTGGTGGGCAAGTAAAACAGGTAGGCATTTTGATGATGCCTAGATTAGCTGCTATGTCTGAAGCCAGTGAGACATGACATTAACACAAAGCAAAACAACTCCCCCTGCCAAACAAAATCTCAAAAAGTTAACAAAAATGGTTAGTACCTGAGGTCTGGCATTTGAGTTTGTCCCTGACCTTCCCTCACATATGCACATAATGCAGATCTCTGCCAACATGACAATGCACATGTGCACATGTACCCACATATATACAAAACATAGGTCAGCTAGGGTTTTATTCTCAACTCTTAAAAGAGTGGTTTAGGGTCAGATGGATTTAGAACAGAATCTTACCAGACCTTCATGGAACAAGTAACATCAATATTCATCAAAGAATTTTGATAAAATAATTTTTTAAAAGCTAGAGGAACTTTCATCAAATTATTCTGAAAAAATAATTTTAAAAAGCTGAAGGAATTTTCATAATTTACTAAATCATCTTATGAAGCCACTATTACCTGATTCAAAACCATTCAAAGACTTACCCCACACACCAAAAAAGAAAGAAAATGCAAAATTTTTGCAAATCAAATTCAAGTACACATCAATAAATTATCAAGTTGACTTCATTCAAAGATGTAGGAATGGTTTCATATGTATAAGTCAATAAATGTAACCTACCACATAAACAGATTAAACTATACAAAGACACCATCATTTCATTAAATACAGTAAGGCCATTGACAAAATCTAATATCCCTTCATGAGAAAAGTCCTGGAGAGACTAGAGTTAATAGGGATATATCTTAACATCATAAATACAATTTATAGCAAATTCATAGCCAACATAAACCTGAAGAGAAAAGTCAAACCATTTCCACTAAAAATAGGTACAAGATAATGAACCCCTGTTTCTTCATACCTATTGTTTATAGTTCTTGAAATCTTAGCTAGACCAATAAGACAACTGAAGAATATCAAAGTCAAGGAAATACACATAAAAAGAATGAAGTCACAATATCTTTATTTGACAATGAAATTATTTTATACATAAAATACTTTAAAGACTTACCAGGAGACATCTATAGTTGATAAACACATTCAAATAAGTAACAGGATACAAAATTAGTGCAAAAACTAAGCAGCCTTCCTGTATACAAATTAGAAAGACTATTTGGAAACAGTAACATTCATAGAGTCTTAAAAATTATGCTGGGATAATGTGAACAAATTATATAAAAGATTTATCTAAAAATTTAAGACATTGAAGAACAAAATTGAAGATTCCAGAGGTGGGTGGATTCTCTCTCCCATGTTCATGAATCTGTATTATCAATACTATGAAAATGGACATCCTGTTAAAAAGCAAACTACAGAATCATGCAATCCTCATCAAAATATCAACACACGTCTTCCCAGAAATATAAAAACACATAAAACACTAGATACAAAAGTAACTTTGAGTAATAGAACAGCTTAAGAATTCAACATCCCAGAATTCAAGCTGTCTTAGAGATCTATAGTAACAAAACAATATAGTATTGGAATAAACACAAATTTTTCAACAGAATTGAGTTGAAGATCCAGTAATAAGTCCACATACTTATGGATACCTCATTATTGATAAGAAAGTAAAAAATACACACTAGATGATAAATGAAGTCTTCCAAAAATGATAAAAGCTAATTGTAGATTAAAAATAAGTCCATATTTACCACCCTGCAAAAATTTTGACTTCAAATGGCTGAAGAACCTCAACATAAGATAAGATGCCCTTAATGTGATAGAAGAGAAAGTAGGCAATAGGCTTGAACTCATTGGCACAAGAAAAACTTTCTGAACAGAACACCAATAGTATAGGCACTAAGGCCGACAATTAATACATGGGAAAAGCATCTGTAGAACAACAGACACCACTATTGTGTAACATGAGGGCCTATAGAATGAGAAAAATAGGTACTACTTATACTTCTGATAAAGGATTAGTATCTAGAATATATAAAAAAAAGAAAAACAAAATAAAACCAAACCTGAACATCAAAACAAACAAACAAACAAACAAGCAAAAACAGTTTAAAAAATGGAGTATAGAACTAAACAGAGAGCTCTCAAATAGCTCACAGATAGCTGAGAAATGCTTTTAATATGTTCAAAATCCTTTAATGTTGGGGAAAGGCAAATTATAAACTTTGAGATTTCATCTTAATACCAATCAGAATGGCCAAAGTCAATAAAACAAATGATAGTAGAGGGTGGCAAGGATGCTGGGAACGAGGAACACTTATCATTGCTAGTGGGAATGCAAACGGGCACAGCCTCTAAGGTTACTTAAGAAGCCGAAAAATCTACCTGTTTCAAGGCCTGACTACGTCTCTTGGCCGTATAGCCTAAGAGTTCCAAATCTTAGCACAAAATTAGTTCCAAATTTTCTCATCCTTGTCTATGGCTGCTCTATTCAAAAGTGCCACGAATTAGAAACAGCCTAGATGTCCATCAACTGGAAAGTAAGTAATAAAAACACAGTAGAATAGAAAGCTACTCAGGTATTAAGAAAAATGAAATTGTGAAGTTTGCAGGTATGTGAGTAGAGGAAGAAATAATTATCCCATATGAGGTTACCCAGACAGAAAAATGCAAAGATGTAAGCTTATATGAATGTGCTTAAATCAGAAAACCCACAGAGGCCAGGGTATTAATTAAGTGCCAGGTAGGGGGATAGCTTCTAAGGAAAGGGAAATAGGCATAGTAGGTTTGTTTTTAATTTAATTATTTTTTACTAATTCACTTTACATCCCTCCCACAGCCTCTTCCCAGTCACCCTCTTCTACAATCCCCCCATTCCCCTTTCTCCTCTGAGCAGGTGGGACTCTCTGAGTATCCCTCATCCCTAGCAAGTCTCTGTAAGTCTAGGTGCTTCTTCTCGCTCTAATGTTAGACATGGCAACCCAGTTAGAAGAACATATCCCTCATACTCCTGCCTCTCCCCTCTAGCATCGCTCTACACTAGGGCATCAAGCCCCCACAGGATCAAGGGCTTCCCCTCCCATTAATGCCAGACAAGCCCATCCTCTGCTACATATGTCGCTGGAGCCATGGATCCCTTCATGTGTACTCTTTAGCTGGTAGTTTAGTTCCTAGGAGCTCTGGGTGGTTCTGTTAGTTGATATTGTTCTTCCTATTGGGTTGCAATCCCCTTCAGCTCCTTCAGTCCTTCCCTTAGCTATTTCTTTGGGGGACAGGAGCCTGGTCTGGCTGTCCCCAGAGAGGCTCTGCCAGGACCTGACTAATATAGATGCAGACACTCAGAGCCAATCATCAGATTGAGCCTGGGGATGCCAATGGAACCAATGAATTTTATTGGGATTACAAAGTCAGAAAGTACTCAAAGACAGCAGCAGTACCAAAGCCAACCTGAGCAAGGGTGACCACTCACAAAACTGAAACCTGGACCTGACTGAACAGCCACAGACAGCTCAACAACTTGGAGAACATTTCCCAGGTGATTCAGTTCTTCTGCTACTCTTCCACATCTTCTCTGAGAGTCTTTGTTCCTTGGTTTTTCTGAGAGGGACTCTCAGTAGTCTTTACTGTTTACTCCTGGGGAGGGAGGCATCTAGTGAATCACGTTAGTTAGTCGTAGGGACTTCCTGAAGCTATTTGATTTGTTTACTTCCTGTCCTAAGGAGATTCCCTGCAGGATGAAATATTTCAATATGGGAGGAAATTGCTAACAACAGAATATTAGCCTAAATTCTTGGTATATGACCGGATGTTGGCCTACGTGGAATAGGACATAAGCTGAAAGACAAACATTAGAAAAGGGTAATAAAATCATAGTTGTAAAGTACATTACTCATGTATATGATTCCTCAACTATTTATAGAAAAAGGAAGAAATTTGATGTTCTCTTGCTAACACATACCCAAGGAACAAAAAGAGAAAATATGTTTCCATTCTTTCCTTTGGATAAGAAAAGTCTCCAAAATAATGTGTTATGGAGTGTGTGTGTGTGTGTGTGTGTGTGTGTGTGTGTGTGTGTAGTGTGTTTCCTATGGCTCTCAATAGCCAACATAAAGTTCATTAAGTTATTTTTAAATGTAAAATAGATGTGTTCAGTTGTGCTTTTCAAGAGACAATTCATTTAATAATTTAAACTTGTCAGATATTTTGAACACAGTGCAGAGCACTCACAGCAAAGCTATTTCAGCTGTCTGTAAGAGCCCACCAAGTGCTTTCTGTCTTACCTATATTTTACCCAAGGCCTGCCCATTCTGCCTTCCTGCACATGCTGTATGTGTATTGTCTCCTGGGAGGCCCCTCCTGTTGCTTCTGCTTATTCAGGCTTGCTCTCCTGTGTGCACTTCCGCATTTCTCCATCTCATTGGCTCTCAGTGCCATCACTCAAAAACATATGGCCTCCCTTTGGTAGATTGCTTTCCAAATAGTCATTAATGTTGCCTTTCTTCCTTGGGTGCCTTTTTCTCCAGAGCTGGGGTTATGGGATAGACTATTCTGTGCCTGCTACAACCAACTTCAGGAGCCTGGAGGGGATTTTTTTTCATTTGTTATATATTAAGGACTATGGCCAGTAATCAAGTTCTAAGCAGAAACAATTTGACTCAGAATAAGTTAAAACATTCTAATGAACACCTCTTCCATATGAGGTCAGGGGGACTATCTTGACAGAAAGAATGTAAGAAGAAAAAGAATGAACTTTTAGAGAGAATGATGGTTTGAATTGTAATTTGCAATCAAGAGGATCTGGCAAATTTGATGGACTGTGATCAGCGCTGTTACTACCGTGGATATTTTGGGACAGTGGTGAAAAATAAAGGACAGAGAGTAAGAATTTCCAACATGCTTCCTCATAAAATGTCAACTACCTTTCTCAAAGCAATGCTCACTGCAATGACAAACTCTTAGCAGTGGTTATTGCTCAGACATTCCAAAGTGTCATTGTGAATGGAGATTTTTCTTTTAATTTTAGTGTGTTCAGAGATATTTTTATTTCAGTGTATATAGTTACTCAAGTTGTTGGAGACCAAACCAAGCTTGTGATCAGATTCAACTTAATTTTATTTAGTCTATTGCTTCTTTTACTAACAATATTCTTTGAGATATCAAGATTTTGAAAGCAAATCCAAGATCTAGAATTTAGAAAATATTTTCTGTAGTGTTTGAAGGCCAGCATGGTCATACTGACTTATTCTTCAAAAGCCCAGAGTGTGTACTCTTAGCCAATCTGTGTTGATCACAAGTGGCTCATGGATTTGTCTGCTGCGGAGGATTTCTTTATGGGAATGGAGTTGGGCATAAGGAAGTCTTTACTCAAATCCCCAGTGGACTCTGACATGACCATTTAAAGAGGTGTGGCAAGGACTGCAGAAGGCAGATTTAAACGAGTGGAGTAGGCCTCACCACAAGAGCAGGGCAGGCTCTAAGCTCTCCCCCGTTCCCCATAGGACAAGGTGAAGCTTGACTTCTAAAAACATCAGTTTCTTATAAACTATGTCCAAGGTGAAAGAAAGTAATGTAATAATGGCTACACCTCACCCTAGAAGATATTATACATGTATGCATTCACTCATTCATTCACTAACAAATGTTGTTTTAATTGACAAAATTCACATGTCCTTATTTCAAGGTATATATATATATATATATATACACACATACATATGTATATATACATATATACACACATACACATATACATGTATATATATGTATATGTGTATGTGTGTATATACACTTGGCAATGTGAGGATGACAAAGATTTTGTTTTCATCTTAGAATTATGAGCCTGTAAGATGTGGTCTTGGTCGTTCAAAGGCTGAAGGTTTAATTGAAATGCTACATCACTGCAGATATTTAGTGGCAGTGTTAGCTGTCTATCAACTACTACTGATTCACATCTACAACCTTGTAACTTTAATTTTTTCAATGTCTACTTTTAATGATGGTTCTTAGATGCTTTAACCTCCCTTCTAGCCCACCACCCTCCCGAGGTAGTGGAAAAGGCAGGATATGGGGAGAAGTGGACCTATTTAGAAGTGGTCCTTTGGAGCAACCCCAGTCTATGTTGTTTGGAAATCTGCAGTGCAGTTCACAGGTCAGCTACAGCATCTGGATCCACTCCCAAACACTTCATGGATAGACCAGTAGCCCAATTTGGTAGAGTCGGGTTGGCCACAGAGGTGACATGACCTGGCAGAGTCAGCCAGTCCTCCACTTTGGCACCAGTCAGCAAGAGAGCCGGGAGGAATAACGGGAAAGGTTCTCTACTGTGCCTCTCTCAGAGACGCGAAGACCAGCGAAGACCAGCGAAGACGGGAAACCCACAAACTGCTGCGCACCAATCTCTATAAGCAAGCCTAGCTCCACCTGTCACTGTCCATCGGGTTCTGTTTATTCCCTCAAGCATCATGTGTCCTCCCAAGTCTCGGCACATGTCTTGCTTTTTAGCACATGGACCTGCCTCAGCTGATGACACTCTGCCAGAGACTGCAGAATCAACAAGAAACTGCAGTATATCCCCGGAAGTTCTTTTGTGAATTTCTATGGTGTTCAAACAAATGCAGCTCAGCTACACAATGTAAGGCAGACCAATGCACACATATCAGCAAAGAATCCTTAATCACCAGTCCTTTCATGTGCCTGCTTCAGCAGAACATCATTTCTCCTGTGTCTGCTTCAGTGAAAAGTTCCTTCAGGAGTCTGCCTTAGCATTTCACATCTGTGTCCACTTCAGGAAAATACTCCTTCACATGTTTGTCCCGGTAAAACACCTTCCAACAAAACTGATTTTCCAAAGAACCCTTAAGTTTCCACCTCACAATCTGGCCTCAGTTACCCATCTTCTGTCCTTTGAGAGAAAAAGGAAGACTTGGCAATACCTATCACCTTATCGATCTGTCATGTACCCGTGAGGAGTCTGTTGCTGTTTTCCCTTCCCTCCCCCTACTCTACCTTCCTTTGTTAGCACTGTAGAACTGTGATGTTTAAAAGGAGCTGTTAGCCACTTATCTATTAAACATTGAAAATGAGTGATCTAATTGAAATGTACTATAGACACACATTACACAATAAATTTTAAAGTTTCAATACAGAAAAATAATGTGAGTACAGAATTAACTAATTTTATGCTGATTATGTACCGAGATGATTAAATTTGGATATTTTAGGTTGGATGTAATATTGAATTAAATTAATTTGTTGTTTTCATTTTAATGAGTATAAGAAAAAGTAAATTTAGATATGTGGCCTACTTTATAGTTTTTGTTTAGTTTTATTTTTTTTAAAGACAGATTCTCAATTATGTAGCCCAGGCTGGTCTCAGTCAAGGCTCTTCTAGTTTACCTTTCATTTCTATAGGATGATGCTGTTCTAGTAAGCTTTTCACATGTCCAGACAAATAATAAATCATTCTTAAACATATAGGCCAAAAGGTGGCACAGCACCTTGCTTCTGTGCTCTGTAAAGCACACATACAGGACCAAGTTATTAGGTGGATTCATTCCACATAAGGGGAACCTTTATTGAGGAAACCCTATGCTCAGAGCTCATCAACAGGCTGTGAAGACTTATTCCAATCTCCAGTTGGACAGGAGGAAGATCAGTTTGGTTTTCTTATTGGTCAACACAATATCATTTAAAGGAACATATTAGAAGATGAATTGCTGACCTTGTAAAGACTGCTGAGTAGTTGTTTGAAAATTTAAAACAGCCTCATCAGTCAAGGCTCTTCATTGTCTGGGGCGAATCTAGCATCCTTCTGTACTATGTTGAATGAGGAGTAATTCTGTCGAAATAACAACTGCTCAGTACTCAGTGAAGAACTCTGTGCATGTGCTGTTGTGAACTTTCTGCCAGCAATCATTTAGGAGAATAGATAGAATAGAATATGTAGAAACATCTCAAACTATGCAGAAAAATATGTAGAAAAACCTTTGATTTCCCATTCCCCTCATAGGTGAGATTCTCCTTGTTAACAGGACGTTGTCTCTCACAAAATGAAGTGCATTGTAATACACTGACTTCTCACTGCCCAAACTGCAAGGATTCCTCCCCATCACCACCTTTTCACCGTATAGATACCTATGCTCTGCTCTACTAATCTGGGTGATTAGGTAAAATACTATAGTATATCATGCCATTTCTGGAATCACAACCCTGGAGCAAGTCACTGCATTGACTTTCTAGCAAAATGTGCATGTGTGGGTTTCTGCAGGCTTCTTGCCTTCCTGGTGTCATTTCTTTCCCAGGATCTATGAGCCACCCTGGTGCGCTTTTATTTTATGAATACTGTGTTCCTCCCTGCATTTGGGTGCCTGTACTCAGTGTTTGGTGTCTCTACCCTTTTTTGTCCAGTGTTTCCTACAGCTCACACTTTCTATTATCCAACTCTCAGATCCCACTTCTCATCCTGAGAGAGGCCTTCCAGGACCATGAGTTGACAACAACTGTCACGTCATTTTCTTGCTCCCCATATTTATTCCTAACATTATTAATCCTGGCATGCTGATGCCTCTGTGACAGCCACTGGAAGGTAAACCCCAAGTGCTTTATCTGTACAGTGTATGAACAGTAAGTACAAAGTGCACTCCAAGCAATCATTTGTGAATGGAATGAAATTGTAAGGAACAGTTGATATTGGACAGTTTGGGCTTGCTTTTATATGTCAGCTTCTCTTAGCAGTTCAGAGATGTCATACTTAGCATTTTTTTTCATTTCTGGTTTGCAAGCTGATAAGCTGTTTTCTAGACAGTAGCAATGTGGACAAGGTTATCACAATGACAAATGTCTGACTTGAGAATGAGTGGTGTTCAGATGGAGGAGGATGAAGATACTGGTCCTCTCTATGTTTTGTCTCTTAGCCCTGTCTCCCTCAACAGTGTCCTCAGCTGACTGGAAACCACAGTCTCTACAAACACGAGTCAAGCTCACTCAATGGCCCTACAGAGATAATTCTGTCTGACCTGAAGGACTGTAAGGCACAAGACTTTGTATCCTTGGCTCACCTCTCAGGCCTAACTCTGTCATTAGTACAAAAGCAAATTGTAGAATACCAAAATTATGGCCTCCAACTGGGGGAACAATAAATTCAAGTTTCATCCTTCCTTGCCTATGATAATGAGGATTTCTAGCAGGGCCCGAGTTCCCTTTTCACACTTACACCCAACTGAAATTATAAAATATAATTATGAAAGGAAGTGGACAGTCACAACACGTCATTGGACACAAACACATTGGGTGAAAGTATAGCTATTAGTCTACGTTTACTACTCTGCCGAGCTAATAGTGAGGACTATTATTGTGTTTCTAGGCTTTATTGTAGAGTCTGAGAATATACTTTGTCAGAAACTGTTTTGTAGAGCAAGGAGTTCTGTAATTTTAATAGCCGAGTCCTTGTTTACTATATCCAATGAATTAAAATTTGGAAAAGTAACAGCAGTGTCTGTTTTCTGGGGAACCTGGAAACAGAAAAGGACACAAGCTGACAATGGTGCACAAGTCAGTCGACTTTATTTGCACAATCTTGTACAAACTTAGTGATACGTACGGAATTTTAAAATTGAAGCTTTCACTGCACGCTTGTAGG
Organism: Apodemus agrarius; assembly: GCA_964023405.1. NCBI lineage: Eukaryota > Metazoa > Chordata > Mammalia > Rodentia > Muridae > Apodemus > Apodemus agrarius. Next base: position 46,732,771 of record OZ030008.1, on the reverse strand, counting down.
TGCATCTGTATTCTCTTTCTGCAAAATGATTTTCTGCCCAGCCATCATATATTGCAACTACATCTTTCCTTTATTATTCAGCCAATGTGCAGGGGGGGTCTTTTAATTTACAGAGAAAGCGGCACCTTATCAAATGAAACCGTGACGAAACTCACCAATACAAATGAAGCTGGCTCGATTTTAGGCACTGAAAAAAAATAGTGAAGGTTGTAATTTCATTTAGATTCCTAGATGGAGGTGGTGAATCAACCTCTCAGAAGAGAAACATCTTTTTGAGCCTGAGAATGCAGTCCATTCTTAGCAAGCCCCTTTTTAAGAATGTGGAAATGGTGGGATAAAAGATGCTTGTCCTGGCAGCATGCTGATTAGCCGTGAAGAAAACTACTGGCTTATTATAGACACGCGATGTTCGCGACAACCAAAGAAGAGTGCTACCTCTTAGTTCAAGAGAAAACTCACAAAAATAAGGAGTAGTGTGAAGTAAACTTGTTTTATTTTCAACATTGTCCTCTTCTGGAGGTTTCTAAGCTGCTTTCTTGTATTAACTAGCACCGACCCTGAGACAGGCCCTCTAGTTCCTGGAACAAAGACAAGATGAACCAACAAAGAAATAATCAACAATCAAATTTGTGTATCATGCGCATTCGGGTTATTTGGTATATTGGCTTAATACTGTGGACAATACAGAAGAATTATTTTAAAAGATCCATTTGGCTATAATCTTAAACTTGGCCTAGGCAAGGCTATTCTCTCCCCTGGTGAAGAAAACTCCTGTGACCTCGGGCCAAAATGAAACACATTCATTCAGATCCCCCTCAAAATTGTGCTACTGAAAACAAAATGTAAAGCACTGATGAGGACCAGCTCTCAGAGATAGCTCAGAAGTTGTACCCAAACTGTGACACACGCTGTGGTCTAAACCAGTAAGGCACCAGGTTGGCTTTCACCATTGGGGGTTCTTCCTTAAGGCAGGATTTACCCTTACTCACAATTTTCAAATAGAACCAACTGGGTATAGCACTAATTTAGCCTCCTGTACAGTTGATGGATGAAGAATTTCCTCTTGGAACTAAATTATAGGGCTTGTTGAAGTCATTCTTGCCTGATCTGTTATTTGGAGGTAATTTTCCAAAAGGGCAGGACAAATGGCCATGAGCTAGAATAGGATTCACTATGAGCAGCTGGCCTGCTGCGGCCAGCACATCCCTCTGGAATCCACCTCCACCAGACTCCCACGCCTCGGCCCCTGCTGTCCAGAGAGGAGACCTGGATGACAGAGCTGGACTTTCTTAGACCCTTCACTTCCTTTCATAATGAAGCCACAAGAATGGTACCTTCCCACCCATGTTGGCACCTAGGTTTCCATAACGTAGCATCTTGTCCAGACACGCTTACAAAGAGACAAGCAATTGCCTTTGCTCATCCTCCAGTGTCCCTGATTACAACCTTCTGTCAATCTTCTCCACACCCCCAGTGTTGACTGGAAGATAAACTCCATGAACTGATGATGGGACCTGTGTCAGCACAAGCTGCCTATTAGATTCGCTTTGACCTGGGGCCTGCTGAGTGCAAAGAGAGTATAGTTGAAATCTCCCTTGTCTAACTAAGCAAAAGTGACCTTTGAAAGGGTGGCTTCTGATGAGGTCAAAGAGCAAGGGCCAACTTGGGACAGCAGGCAATTGTTGGTAAATGAGAAATAGCTGAATTTTAACAAGGCACCTTCCTTCATTGACCAGCTTCATTGGAACCTTGATTTCCTCAAGCCCTGGAGTTTGGTTTTGTCTTGGTTTGCAAAATGATAGCTGTCTCAGTATTTTATTGAAGTTTTCACTAGGAAGGGTGGTAGACTTGCCCCTAGATGGCAATATGTTTCCAAATACCTTGTACCATTGACCCCTTTCAATTGATTTACAACAGGCAAGCTATGCCTGTGGCTCCATTTATACTGGTGACTTTATCCAAATTTACAAGGCAAATATAATTAATCTGAAAATGCACATTCAGATAGCTTATGATGATGAGGGCCAAAGAAACCTGAGAAATTAGTCATCAGTTCTGGACCATGCTCCATGAGCTTACCTGTTCACCTAGCACTGGGTATATTACAAGTCATAGAATCAAGGCATCCTTTTCAGCCTTGCCATGACTGTCAGAAGAGATGTGACAGCCTGTATTCACCGTAAGAACTTCTGACAGGCTGATTCACCGGGAATGGTCTGGAAAAATGAGCCCAATGCACCTTGCTTAAGGCTTGTCTGTTCCAGAGAAAGGGAAGTATCTGCAGGTCTCTGGAAGGAAAGAAAATTGGATACAGATAGTCATAAGAGTAAGAAAATAATGTGCATTGGTGTTTTGCATGCATGTATGTCTGCATGAGAGTACCTGATCCCTTAGAACTGGAGTTACAGACAGTTGTGAGCTGCCATGTGGGTGCTGGGAATTGAACTCAGGACCTCCAGAAGAGCAGCAGCCAGTGTTCTTAACCACTGGGCCATAAAGGCCATCCAGAGACTGAACCACCTGAGCATTTATCCCATATACAGTCACCAAACCATGACACTATCATAGATGCCAAGAAATGCTAGCTGAAAGGAGCCTGATATGGCTGTCTCCTGAGAGGCCTTGTCAGAGCCTTACAAATACAGAGGCAGATGCTCATAGCCAACCACTGGACTGAGGGCAGGGTCCCCACTGGAGGAGTTAGAGAAAGGACTAAATTAAAGGAAGTAAAGTGGTTTGCAACCCCATAGTAAGAACAACAATATCAACCAACCAGACCCCCAATAGCTCCCAGGGACTAAACCATCAACCCAGGCATACACCTGGCTCTAGCTGCATATGTAGCAGAGGAATGCCTTGTCAGGCATCAAGGGGAGGAGAGGTCCTCGGTCCTATGAAGGGTCAATAGATGCCCCATTGTAGGGGAATTGTGGGCAGAGAGGTGGGATGGTGGTGAATGGAGGAACACCTTCATAGAAGTAGTGGGAGGGAGGATGGAATAGGGACTATGCAGGACAGGGAGAAACTGGGAAAGGGGAAAGCATTTGAAATGTAAATAAAGAATATATCCAATAAAAAATTTAAAAAATGAAAATAAACCTCTATGTTTATGTCGTTTTAAAAAAAGAGTAAGATAATAAAACTGAAGATAAGACTTATGAAACTATAGATCTGGGGAATGTGATCCAAGAAGCCAGACCTCATTGTCATACCCATGTGTAGGTTCTTTTTCATCCTCGTTTTATTATTATTATTATTATTATTATTATTATTATTATTATCTCATTCCCCTCCCCCTTCCCCTTTGCCTCTATGAGGGCACTCCTCCACCCATTCACCCACTCCTGCCTCACCCCTCTAGCATCCCCCTACATTGGAGCATCAAGCCTCCCTGCCCCCATTGATGTCAGATAAGGCTATCCTCTGCTACATATGTATCTGGAGTGCTGGCTCCTTCCATTTATACTCTTTGGCTGGTGGTTTAGTCCCTGGGATCTCTGGGTGGACAAGTTAGTTGATATTGTTCTTCTTGTGGGGTTGCAATCCCCTTCAGCTCCTTCAGTACTTCCCCTTGGAGACCTGTTTCTGTCAGCAGCATTGATATATTATAGAGAAACATTCAGAATTCCTTTGAGATGCTGTCTATTCCCCACAGTGCAGGTCCTGTGTTCTGGTAGAGTCAGAGACCATGACCACTCAGATTTCCTTTGAGCCAATCAGCACCAATAAAATAAAATATATTGCATACATAAAGCATAAAGCATGATTTGTTTTTGTTTTGTTGTTGTTTGTTTGTGTTTTTTATCAATTCTGTTCCAACCTAGAGTGAGAAACACAGAATGGAGTACCTCTTGCCAACTTGATTCCACAAGGTCACAGAAAATGTGGATTTTGATGATAGTGTTTGGCCTGATAAGGCCCTGCATCATTTTCCTATGGGTAAAACTTAAAGAATATAGACATATTTTTTAGATATTTTCAAAGTACCATCATTGATGTCTTGCTTGTTTTCATAGTACCTGAACATGGTATGCAAGCTACCAAGAGAGAAATGAAACCAACAATGCTTAGCTGTAAAGCCTACAGACCACAGCAATAGCCAGCGTGTCAGATACTCCTAAAGGTATAGTAGTGGTACTTATGTCTTAGGAATAACCATCAGCTTTCTAATCTGATACAGGACCTGCTCTGTAATTTTTTAAGAGAGATGTGGATTTATGGGACTCAGTGCTGCCACACTCTAACCTGTATTCACAATGAGGAAACATGTTTTGCGTGGACTCTTCTTCTTCTTCTTCTTCTTCTTCTTCTTCTTCTTCTTCTTCTTCTTCTTCTTCTTCTTCTCCTCCTCCTCCTCCTCCTCCTCCTCCTCCTCCTCCTCCTCCCCTTCCCCTTCCTCCTCCTCCTCCTCCTCCTCCTCCTCCTCTTCTTCTCCTCCTCCTCCTCCTCCTCCTCCTCCTCCTCTTCCTCCTCCTTCTCCTCCTCCTCCTCTTCCTCCTTCTTCTTTTTCTTCTTGATTTTGTTTTTTTTTCTGAGAAAGGGTTTCTCTGTGTAGCCCTGGCTGCCCTGGAACTCACTCTGTAGACCAGGCTGGCCTCAAACTCAGAAATCCACCTGCCTCTGCCTCCCAAGTGCTGGAATTAAAGGCGTGCACCCCCACTGCCCGGCAGACTCTCTTTTTCAAAGTCCTCTAAAACTAAAAAACCAGAGCAGTCCCATGGGAGCAAAAAGACTTTAGACACGGTGCTATACCTTTGTTCTAGTTCTGGGAAGATAGATCTAGTGGCGTGAATTCTGTCCTATTGAGCAGGCCTGTATCAGATTAGACAGCTGATAGTTATTCCTAAGACATAAGTGCCACTACTACATACACCTTTAGGAGTATCTGCCACGCTAACTATTGTTGAGGTCTGTAGGCTTTACAGCTAAGTAGTATAGTTGGAATTTTTTTTTTTCTTTTCTGGTAGCTTCCTTCATACTGTGTTCAGGTACTATGAAGACAAGTCTTCAGGAAGGAGACTCCTAGGTCAGTTGCAGCTAATTTTTTTCTTCTGAATCCTGTGTCTGAACTGTGTGGTATCTTCAACAGCCAGGTTTCCCTGTTGAGTTCTGGGAGACAATCAAGGGCAATTGCAAAAGCCCATATTGTTTGGGGAGTCTCCGATGCTACATTTCCCCTCTGTCACTCAGCTCACTTTTGAGCCTACGCATTGATGGTATCCAAAGCTGTAATTGCTTCTATTCTGTGTGAAGATAGTGATGTGGGGCTGTAATGAAGAATTTCTTCTCTTGCTGCTGCTGCTGCTCGGCCACTTTCACTGTAGGTAATTCTATTAAAATCTCTCAAGATCACACACACACACACACACACACACACACACACACAATATAAAAAAATCAAAAGCAAAGATTACCCAGATTACATTTTCAAAGCAGTTTTCAGCATTAGGGATAAGATAACTTTTCCTCCCTTTAAAACTATAGGATGCTCACAATTCCCATGAATAGACTGGGAGAGCAAAAGATGTCCTGGTCCCATATCTTTTATAAGACGACATGCTTTCAACATCACAGAACCAAAGGCATTACTCTCTTTAAAGGTTTTAGCTGTTTCTCTGTCGTCCATTGACAGTTAAAGGGTTCAAAGATTAGTGACACGATAAGATATAAACCACATCAAACCAAAGTATAAAAGGAATTCCACTTGCCTTGTGTGCTATGCTCTTCCATTGTGAAGGAAAAATGTGTTTACATTGGCACTCTCCATTCCAGCTAACTTGAGTTTCAATCTCCCATCAGACAAAGAAAATGTGTGTCCAAGATACTGTGTGTAAAAAAATGTCATTCATATTTCATACCCAATCAAAATATAGTTTATTTGCCAGTATTCCTTTCAAATAATTAGTCTCATTCATTTCTCCTTCTTGTTGCAATATTATCAGCCAATCCTGGACACTGTTTATTTGCTCAGCACTTCAGAGCCCACAGTCCTTCCAAGTAGTTTACCTTATTCAATCCCCTTTGTAGAATGATGTTATCACCCAACAGTGGATACTGAATTTTAGGCTCAGTACTCTGTCACATATAATATGGTTTCAAAAGGTTGTTTAGTATTTGAGAATGCTTGAAGAAGAATTGCTGATGAGGCTTAAATATCTTTGAACTCTCTCTTTACCCTATGCTAAAGTGAGTTCATTGCTTAAATGGTCAAGCCTGGCTGGTGGTGTTTTCTGTTCCTAGCTATCCTTTCTGGAAACCACAGGAATTTTGATCTTCTGACCATTCATCCCCCCATCAGGCCCAAATGTTTAAAGAGCATTGTTTTTATGTGCCAATGATTGCAGTATTTGCATGTGCAAATCATGTAATTACTTAACTACCCAAATTGTGCATGCAACTAAGGTAATTATGAACTTGGAAAATTGCTTTAAGAATTTAACCCTGGAAAAAATATGGTAGCGGAAAATGGGTGCTGGTCTGGGAGTTTCTGGCAAGGTTAATTTTGTTGTTGTCATTGTTGTTTAGTGGAGAGCCAAGTCTGGAGCTGATGAAGCTGCTCTTTGTCTCAATTTTGACATCTAGGAAATGAAGTACCATTTGTCCTACCTGGTTATAATGTGTCAGGGCAGAGGAAAGGTCGCATAGGATGAAACTGAAGCTTGTGCTTAACTTTAGTTAAGCTCATGAGAGTTAAGAGCATTGGACCAGTCACATGAACATTGAGCAAACAAACTAAACATTTATGACCAGGGTATCTACCTCAAATGTAATAAGTGAGATGTTCCTGTCAGTTAGAAGATATTGGTTTGAAAGTGATCATTATGGACATTCATATCAGATACTAAATACATTCAAGACTTCCTTGCTTCATAATAACTTAGTGAATATAACAATTTGTCCTGAATAGCTTTAAAACTACCATTGCATTCTTTGTGAGAGAAGGCCTTGCTAAGAAAATGTATGCTTAAGAGGTCAAAGCTCTTAAAACTTGCAAGAAAATACATCAGTGGCTATTTGTTAAGACATAAAAATAGAATGAAGACCCACTTTTGGTCATTAGCTTAGAATGTATTCTCCAGAAAAAGAATGTTTCATTATTCTCACATAGTCATCTTCCTGACTATTCATGAGTTCATCAGCAGTAAAGAGTAATCTCAAATTCTCATTAGGTAGCCAACCCTTCAAGCTGCAGGGAGGTTCTAGAGAGTCTGGTACAGACTCTGAAGTCCATGGATGTACCCAATGCTTTGCAGGTAACAGTTGAGAGTACAAGATAAGAGCAGAACAACAGCCCTGGAGTCTCATCTGCATTTTCTGTTAACTAGAGGGTACCATATGGCCTCTTAGCACAGAAGTCTCCAGAAAGGAAAGAGCACATTGGGCTTCAGAAAGGGTGGATGGGATAGGGGTTTCTGGGTGGGGTAAATCGGGAAAGGGGGTAACATTTGAAATGTAAATAAATAAAATATCCAATGGGGAAAAAAAGAAAGGGTGTGTCAAAGATCATAGAACACTAAGTCATCTCTGCTCAGTGACTTGGCAGGAAGTAGAATCATCGCCTCCTTTTGGAGTCACAATATGTCTGAAACTGTGTTTATTCTGGTAAAACAAACAGTCATTAGCATGATTCACATCCCCCCCCCCAGCTTTTGGAAAGGACAGATAAATTATCTACCATTATGTCCCCTCCTTTACCTCAGTCCTTTGCAGAATGATGTGTTTATAGGAGCAGCTACCATGGGTAAGTATGCATGAGACACCCATTCTTAGGCTAAAGAAAAATTGAGCCTCAGTTATTTTAGCCTTGGCACTGGATTTAGGGATTTGGCATTATTCTTCTCATAAGTTTTCAAGCATGGGAATAGATGCTTGGTGGGTTGGAGGAGCCTCTGTAAGCTCACACTGGTTGGCTTTTGTTCATAAGTACTCTAAGGTACTAATTGCATCTTGAACATTTTTCCTCTATGATCTTCCTTATACAGAATGGCTGTTATCTCTATGCTTGATCACCACACACAGATAAGAAGACATGGACCCTTTGGTGTCTTGAGTTCTTCCACAGCATTTAGTAACAAAACCTCTTTATTAGTAATACCTTCCCAGACTCTGATTTATATCCCCCTTTCCAGTATGTCTGCCAACTACGTGAAGATAGGGCAAGAGCTGTAACCTACAGAATAGCTTCTGTCTTAATATAAGGGATACTGGTTCTTCTACCCCACTCCCATTTCCAGGTTCTCATTGGTTCTAATCAGTGTGAATGACACATCCAACCTCTATCAGGAGGCAGCTCTGCTGTGGGGCTGAGGATGCAATAATGACGGGAGACTTACAGGAGACACACAGGACATGACAGCACCTTTTGAGCTAGGGCTAAGGAAGGCGTTTCCTGATCAATACTTTCACTGAATATTCAGCCTAGTTCTGTAGCATACAATCTCTGATCAAGTCATTGCCTTTGTGGGGTTTTTTTCTCTTAATTTCTTTATAATTGTTTGCTGTTAAAATCTAAGATATAACAGTAAATGTTCGTTTTCTTCCCTTCTTCCTTCCTTTTTTGTTATTTTATTTTATTTTATTTTATTTTATTTTATTTTATTTTATTTTATTTTATTTTATTTTATTTGAAATAGTATCTTACTCTATATTTCAGGCCATCTAAAACTCACAATGTAGTCCAGACAATCTCTCTACCTCAGCATCTTCTGTGTTGGTACTAGGTGTTAGCCCGTGTGCCCAGTTTAAGCAGTAAATGTTCTTTTCCACCACTCGCAGGTGTCAATGTGGGAGTTGATCAACGTGCACTCATTGGCCTGCTGTGGCAGCACATATGCCTTGCTTGTATTTAAAATGACAAAGCTCACAATTTCACAGGGTAACTTCTCTAGACCTCTGCTAGCCAGTATACATAGGCGACTGCTATGCATTTGAAAAATTGATCTGTTGAATCCGAATATGTTATACACATAAAAACCACATTGTATTTCAAAGACAGAATAGAAAAATGACCTATAGTATCTTTTATTAACAGTCTAATGTGAATTAAAAACAAGTAATGATATGTTGGAGTTACTGGTTTAAATAAAACAAACTCTTAAGTTAATTGTATGTCTTGCTCCTAGAGAAAAGGGCATATATTAAATTGGCTAGTACATGTATTAGTTGTGGTGGACTACTGTGTATGTTCATTGCAGTGACACGTATAGTTCCAAGTTCTCTATTATATGGTGATCACCACATATACATGCTGCTTAGAAGAAGGTTTTGCTTTCTGATAAATCATTCCTCAAAAAAGAAATGTTTTGTACCTATGTTATTTCTTTCTTTTTTCTCAACTGCCTCTCAGCTCTTGCTAAAGTAGTTTAGGTACAATTTATATGATGGTAAGAAATTGTAGAAACTCTAAAAGGAGAAAATTAGGAGAAAATCATAAAAATCTCAGAATTTAGAAAAAGAATGAGGGATAAATTTAACATACAGATTTTCTTTAAAATACTTCTTTAGTTAAAAGTTCATAAACTTGATTGTTTTTATTAAAATGAAACATAAAAATCATGGGATTTTCTTGTGGTCAGCATCTCTGAAGTGCTATTGGTTTTAAAGTAAATGTATCTGAAATGATTATGACTAAGGGTTTAGTGTTCTCTGAATTTGGCCTGAGAGCTGGGCATGGTGGACCATGCTGATAATGCCCACATTCCTAAGGCAGGTGCAGGAGCATGACCTGAGCTTCAGACAAACCTGGCAAGCAGTAGATTTTAGCCTTGCTGTCCTATGAAACTTTGTCTCAAGCAATTGAATAAACCAAGAAAAAAACCCAAGATGTTTTTTTTTCACCAAAGAGCTTCTGTGGAAATTCATGTTCTAGCCAGGTACATTTTCCAATATGGGGGTGGAATAACCCCCCTCATTTTTGCATTTACAGTGTCTTGTTTCCACTAGCAGAATATGGCACATTTATAGTATTTATAAATATAATTGAAATAAAATTTCCAGTTTTCTTATATTGACTTTCACAAAAAGATTTCCTTTCTTCCCCCAACATAATGCTTTTATTAGTTGGGAATTCCATATGATGCACCCCTATCACACTCACTTCTTATTCCTCCCATAGCCACCCTCCCACCCTTCTGAACTCTTTCCCTCCCTAAAAGAAGAGAAAGGAAGAGTTCCAATTTGTGATGCTTATGGACTCAGTGGAGACAGGTCGCACTCCCAGTGGCCTGCCCCTAAAAGAGAACTGAATCCTTCCGCACCGCACTCCCAGTGGCCTGCCCCTAAAAGAGAACTGAATCCTTCCGCACCGCACTCCCAGTGGCCTGCCCCTAAAAGAGAACTGAATCCTTGCGCACTGCCCAGTCCCTCCAGGACTGTTATACTTCAGTCAGTTGTGAAGTGCTATACTTTGGTTTCTTCATGATAATTTTAACAGACTCTTCAATAACTTTGTGTCTGGAATGTTTCTTTCTTTTCTCTTTGGTCAGGGAGAAGTTGGCATGGCATCCTTCAATATTTCTCCTCTGTTTTGAGACTTCGGTCATTAATACTCTGCAAAAGATGCTCCCCTTGTCTATAGCAGCAGGCAGCAGCACGCGGATCATGGATCATGGACTTCAACATGGTTTCTGGCAGCAGTGTAGATCGTGGGTATCACTGTGCTTTCCAGCTGCAGCCCAGATCCTGGTCACTGATGCGACTTCCAGCTGTAGCAGGGATCATAAATGCCAATGTGGTTTCCGGTGATGGTGCAGAACTTATCATGGAAGTTGTTTGAGGAGACTTAACCCAGAAAATGACCCATTCTTCATCTCAGATATCTTGTTGCTCAAGTGGCAGCTGTGTGTCAGCCTAGTCCTAGAGACAACAGGATTAGGTTAGCCTAGGCTTGAGCCTCCAGGATGCCCGAGGACCAGCTCTACCATGCAAGGACATGCCCCTTTGTCCTCCTTGGCTGCACTCCCAAACCTGTTGCCACCACTGCCTCTATCTGCTTCTCTCTGCTACACGCCCACTCTGCTCCACCTTTCTTCCACCTCAGATCTACAAAACAGAGAGTTGGGTAGAGAACTGCAGATCATTAAGATCGAAACCACCCTAGTCTACAGAGTGAGTTCCAGGACAGCAAGGGCTACACAGAGAAGCTCTGTCTCCAAACAAACAAACAAGATTTCTAACTGTGAATTTCTTATTTGTCGGAGGAGAAATCTTTGCCTAATTCTCTCTGTAATCAAAGACATGGCCATGAGTAATTCTATTTCTGTGTCTATTGTCTGACATGGAATGTTTACTTTGACCAGAAACAGATTAGGCACATTATTCTAAAGATGTTTTCAACACTTCTAAAAACCAAAGATTTGAAATTAGTACTGGAGAGAAATAGACGATTGAATTATAAACAGAAAGCACATGTGATTGAAAGGATACTATGAATATTCATTATCTTTCTTTTTATTATTTATTTCATACAACATATTTCGCACATTCTTTCCCATCCCAGTTCCTTTCATAGTTTCCTCATATCCTACAAACTACATTTTTCTCTCTCTCATCCTTCAGAAAAATAAAAAAATAAATGGAAATTAAAACTGCCAACCAATAAGATAAAAAATATAAATACTCTAACAAAATTAAATAAAGAAAACTGATTTTCCTTTTGCTGCAGGTATCAATTGAAAATAAGTTCTTTGTTGGTGAAGGGAATATACTTTGTGGCCACCTCTCTGTGGGTCTTTCATTATTTTTTGTTACATTTTTATAGCTACTATGTTACCAATTCTTAACTCTCCTATAAATAAGGTCAAAATAATACCTTTACAACTTTGAAGTGCTCTAGAACAACCTGTTTGCTAAAACCATCTTAGTTTTAAATATTACTTTTTAATCTTGTCATTAGTAATAATAATAGTAATTTTACAGACTAATCAATCAGCACTTGTCATTGTCCCACTCTGAGAGCTAAACTTGTACAAGTTCTGATAATAATGACATTAGGAGATGCTGCTATTTCAGTGCTATGGACTGATGGACAGCTCTAAGAGCTGTAATTCTGTTTCTTCTGTTTGCATACTTGTAATTTTTATTAGTATTGATTAATCATATAAATTAATGGGTTTCATTATGACATTTCATACATGCATGTAATTAATTTTGGTCATCTTTAATAATCCAGTTATATACATATGTATATATACATATGAGTAGATAGATACAATCTGCTAAATGAAACCATTTAGTGTTCATATATTTGTATGCATATGCAGTACTCATATGTATACGTTCTTAGGAATGACCTACATATGAATAACCAATTAGGGGCTCATCCCTGGGAAAGACTGACTCTTCCTCTCTCAGCAGCTATTAGTTGCCCACAGTTCTTCATCTATGGGGAAGGGGGGATGTGAGATTTTCTCATTCCTGTTTGTTGGCATGCCAGTAGGTGTTGCCATTGTTCGAGTTCTGTTTAGGCAGTCATATGACTAAGATTTCCTGAGGGCAGCTTCCCTGAGATGTAGAGAAGACACTATCTTGCAGCAGTTATCCTGGTCTTGTGGCTCTCAAATCTTTCCACAGCCTTTCCCAGGATGATTCCTGAGCCTTGGGTGCAGGGTTTTATGTTAGAGCTGTATCAGTTGGGTGTCCACTCCAGCTCCACCTGTCAGCTGTTCACTATATTTTGACCAGTTATGAGTTGCTGGAATAGTATCCATTTATGCATAAAGAAGCTTCTTTGAGGAAGGCTAAGAGATACACTTAACTATGGGTATAAAGAGGTGTATTTATAATCAAGTTAGAAAGTATAGTGAGGAAAGATGCAGTAACTTCTCCCCTAGGTTCCTTGACCTTCCCAACCATGGGTAGTATCAGGCATGAATCTCCTGTTGAGCAGCCTTACATCTAGGTAGGTAACCTTTAATTACTCTCAAATGTAAGTACCACTATTGCATCTTTATGGGTATCTGGCCATGATGGTCATTGCTGTTTTATAAAGTTCACAGCTGTATTCACAAGAGTAATATTGATCAATTCCTGTGTAGTTCCCCTGAGTCCTGTCTGAAGGGTGGTGGTGTCTTCAGCAATAGAACATACCTTCAAATTCTGGGAGGCAATCTAAGGCTACGGCAATAACCAGTCATGTTTGGGGAGTCTCTTGAACTCCCCTAACAATGGGAAACAAGTTTTTTCATATCAGCTGCTGTCATTTTTCTTGGAGAGACTATGGATCTTGTGGGGGAACATTTTTACCCCTAGTGGTGATATGTTATTTTTGGTAAGCAAAATAATATGATTCCCTAAAATAAGAGAGAAGTCATGGAGTTTTTCTTTCTGTGTCTAGGTTATTTCACTCTTTTCTAGTTCTGTCCATTTTCCAAGATTTAAAATTTCTTTTCAGCTGAGTAGTGTCTCATAGTGTGCATGTGCCACATTTTCATTTATACATTCATCAGCTGAAGGGCACTTAGGTTCTTTTCACTTCCTAGCTGTTGTGAATTGAGCAGCAATGGGCAGGGCTGAGAAAGGGTCAGGGGAACAGGATGTAGAGTCCTTTGGGCACATACCAAGGAGTTACCAGCCATACCCTTACTTTTAGCTCTTTGAGAATTCTCCAGACTGATTTTCACAGTGGCTACATAGTTTGCAGTCCCACTGATAGTGAATTAGGGTTCTCCACTGCCCACGTTCTTGCCAGCTTTTGTTGCAGGTTGTTTCGTTGGCAGATATTCTGACTAGCATAGTATCAAATAACAAAGTATTTTAAATTTATATTTCTCTAATTTTTTAGGGATGATGAACATTTCTTGAGCTATATCTTAGTCATTTTCTAGTTATTCTTTGAAGAACTCTCTGCTTATATCCTCAGCCCATGTTTTTTAATTGGCCCATTGGTTCTCTTACTCTGTTTTGTAAATTCTTTATATATTAATCCCATGTCAGATGTATAGCTAGTAAAGATTCCCTACCATTATTTGGGCTTTCATTTTATCTATTTATTTTCTCTGCGTAGCTCTGGCTGTCCTGGAACTCACTCTGTAGACCAGGGTTGCTTCCAACTCACAGAGATCTGCCTGCCTCTGTCTCTCCCAGGTGCTGAGATTAAAGACATGCACCATTGCTGCCTGACTGTGGCCTCTCTTTTTACCATGTTGATTGTTTCTTTAGCTGTGAAATGGTGTTTTAGTTCTATTCACTCCCACTTGTTGATTTTTGGCCTTAATTCTTGTCCAAACAAGTCTATTCAGAAAGTCCTTTCCTACATCTGTATCATGTATAGTGTCTCCTATGTTTTCTTCTAGTTTCAAGGTTTCCTGTTTCTCCTTTAGGTCTTTGACCAATTTTGGGGTTAGTTTTTGTGCAAGGTGATAGATATGGGTCTGTTTTCATTCTTCTACATGTGGATACCCAGTTTTCCCAGCACCATTTGTTGAAGATGCTTTCATTTCCTTGGCCTAAGGTTTTGGCATCTTCATCAGATATCACGTGACTGAAGTTACATGTGTTCATGTCTGGGTTTTTATTTGTGTTCAACTCTTCTGCATGCCTGTTTCTGTGTCAGTACTGTGTTTTTATTATTACTAAGGCTCTGCAATATGTCTTGAGACCAGGAATGATAATCCCTCTAGTGTTGTTTCTTTTTCTCAGGATTGTGTTGGTTATCTGGGGTCCCTGTGGTACTATATCAATTTAGGGTAGTTTTTTTTCATTTTTGTGAAGAATGAGATTGTGGTTTTAAACTTTAGAGCATCTTTTCCAGTTAGACTTCTGAACGGGAATACTATCCACATAAACACCTATGTGGGAGATGCCCACTATAAAAGACATTGGTCATGTCATCTCTTCAATCTTAATGTGTTTAAATGTGCAAAGGACATTCATGATTTTTCTGTAGAAGTGACTCTGAATTGCAAATACTCATTATGAACATGCTTTGAAAAAGCAATTCAAGGATTATGGCAGTAGTTATACTGCTATAATTCTTGCACTAGGGAGTTCAAAGACAGCCATAGCTGGACAGCAAGTATGAAGTCAGTCTAGGCTAGTTATTCTCAACCTTGCTAATGCTGTGGACCTTTATATAGTTTCTCATATTGTAGTAATCCCCAAACATAAGATTATTTTTGCTGCTACTTCATAACTGTAACTTTGCTGCTGTTATGAATTATAATGTGACTATCTTATATGCAGGGTTTATGATATGCAGTCCCTGAGAAAAGGTCCTTTGACTCTGAAAGTGTTTGCATCCCACAGGTTAAGAACCTCTGGGCTAAGGCTAAATGGTGCCCTGGTGCAAAAAGTACAAAACAAGATTTGTGTACAGTTTGAGACATCTTAATAGATTAATAGAACTATAACCAGAAGGGAGATGGTGACTCCCAAGTCTCCAAAGGGGTTTCCCCTTGAAAGGCAAGCAGGTGCTAGAGGAAATGCTGCTGTCTGCCCAGTGCTTGTTATAGAGTAAAGTGGTTAGTCCTAGATTGCTCAGTGGAATCTTAAGGCACTGTTGAGTCGAGACTGTAAAAGATTTCAGCTACTAGCCTATGAAATCCTTTCTTCTTCATCCTAGACACTTATGTGCTCAGTCACGCACAGTACTTACATGCACAGTACTTTTGTGTGGCTTTAATACACAATTTGAAATTGGTCCCCTGAGTATCTCTGAGATACCAGTGCAGTGTGAGGTTTGGCTTTCCACAGTAGCCTGAACAAAGATAATTATACAACTTAGGGGTGTGACGGCAAAAGGAACCAGACTTGGGTGATAACACATGAGACGCTCCCATTCCAACCCCAACCAATGCAAAGCTGTGAAGACATTGGCTGTTCAAGCAAACCAGGACCTCCTTATGGATTGATTGCTTATAGGTAGCTTGTTGCTGGCCAGTTGCAGCTCTCTCTCTCTCTCTCTCTCTCTCTCTCTCTCTCTCTCTCTCTCTCTCACACACACACACACACACACACACACACACACTCACACACACACACACACATTCTCTCTCTCTGGTTTTCAGGATCTATGTTGACGTTCAAAGTCACTCATGTAAAATTCACATACTTTGATTGGTGATAATCACAGGCTCTTCTTCTGTGCTTCTGAGTATCTTCTGGGGAAGGATTTTTCCCCCCTGGAAGCATAGACCCTGTATGTTTCACATTCTTCCATTCTCTCTCGGCAGAATACCAAAGCAGTTATTTCTCATGTTGCAGAGGAAGTGTAATCCTCACAGGCTTAATAAGACTCAGGTAAGTGAAAAGGTTGATGTTGGTGATGAGAACAGTCTGTTGAGAGAAATCTATTGTAAAGACAATATAAAATGTGGCCATTTCCTCCTTTGCAACATTAGTATTCTAACACAGTTTAGAGGCCACAGATGAGCCTCAGTATAGCTCCTGGGTGTTTAGTGGCAGTGCATAAAGAAGCAAGCAAGCAATCAACCAACCAACCAACCAACAAAACAAAACCAAAAAATACAAACAAACCCAAAGCATAAATCAAACAAACAAAAACATCACCACCACAATGACAAAATCTCAATACAAAAATCTGGTAGTGATGAGGCTCTGTAACACTGCTGTGAGCAACCAATCCCACTTTTTTCTTTTCTTTTTTTCTTTATTTTCTATATTCTTTGTTTACATTCCAAAGGCTTTCCCCTTTCCCCGTTCCCCCCTCACCATATGTCCTCTTCCCTCCACCC
This sequence comes from Apodemus agrarius, assembly GCA_964023405.1. Classification (NCBI taxonomy): domain Eukaryota; kingdom Metazoa; phylum Chordata; class Mammalia; order Rodentia; family Muridae; genus Apodemus; species Apodemus agrarius. The sequence goes on along the minus strand of OZ030008.1, from coordinate 46,716,080 downwards.
ATTCCCCAATCACATCTCCCCATTTCTCTGTTCTGATACTCTCCTACAAATCTGGATCCAGCCTTTTCAGGACCAGGGTCCTTTCCTTCCTTCTTCTTGGGAATCTTTTGATTTGCTAATTGTGTCTTGAGTATTCAGAGCTTCTGGGCTCATTAATATCCACTTATCAGTGATTGCATTTCATGTGTATTCTTTTGTGATTGGGTTAACTCACTTAGGATGATATTTTCCAGATCCAACCATTTGCCTACAAATTGCATTAATTCATTATTTTTAATTGCTGAGTAGTATTCCATTGTATAAATATACCACATTTTCTGTATCCATTCCTCCTTTGAGGGAGATCTGGGCTCCTTCCAGCTTCTGGCTATTATAAATAAGGCTGCTATGAACATAGAGGAGCATGTGTCTTTATTGTAAGCAGGGGATTCCGCTGGGTATATGCCCAGGAGTGGTATGACAGGGTCCTCTGGAAGTGTCATGCCCGATTTTCTGAGGAACCACCAGACTGATTTCCAGAGCGGTTGTACCATCTTGCAATCCCTCCAACAGTGTAGGAGTGTTTCTTTTTCTCCACATCCTCGCCAGCATCTGTTGTCCCTTGAGTTTTTAATCTTAGCCATTCTGACTGGTGTGAGGTAGAATCTCAAGGTTCTTTTGATTTGCATTTCCCTGATAACTAATGATGTTGAACATCTCTTAAGGTGCTTCTCAGCCATCCGAATTTCTTCTGGTGAAAAATTCTTTGTTTAGCTCTGTACCCCATTTTTTGATAGGGTTATTTGGTTCTTTGGGGTCTAACTTCTTGAGTTCTTTGTATATATTGGATATTTGCTCTCTGTCAGATGTGGGATTGGTGAAGATCTTTTCCCAATTTGGTGGTTGCCGTTTTGTCCTTCTGACAGTGTTCTTTGCCTTACAGAAACTTTGTAATTTTATGAGGTCCCATTTGTCAATTCTTGATCTTAAAGCATAAGCTATTGGTGTTCTGTTCAGGAACTTTCCCCCTGTGCCCATGTCCTCCAGGATCTTCCCCAGTTTCTTTTCTATTAGTTTCAGTGTTGTTGTTTTTTTTTTTTGTTTGTTTGTTTGTTTGTTTGTTTTTTGGTTTTTCGAGACAGGGTTTCTCTGTGTAGCCCTGGCTGTCCTGGAACTCACTTTGTAGACCAGGCTGGCCTCGAACTCAGAGATCGCCTGCCTCTGCCTCCCAAGTGCTGGGATTACAGGCGTGCACCACCACCGCCCAACATGTGTGTTTGGTTTTATGTGGAGGTCCTTGATCCACTTGGAGTTGATCTTAGTACAAGGAGATAAGAGTGGTTCAATTCGCATTCTTCTGCATGTTGACCTCCAGTTGAACCAGCACCATTTGTTGAAAAGACTATCTTTTTTCCTGCCAAAAGCAATCTACAGATTCAATGCAATCTCCATCAAAATCCCAATTCAATTCTTTATAGATCTAGAAAGAGCAATTCTCAAATTCATCCGGAGTAACAAAAAACCCAGGATAGCTAAAATTATTCTCAACAATAAAAGGACTTCTGGGGGAATCAATATCCCTTACCTCAAGCAGTACTAAAGAGTAATTGTGCTAAAAACTGCATGGTATTGGTACAGCAACAGGCAATTAGATCAATGGAATAGAATTGAAGACCCAGAAATGAACCCAAAGACTTATGGTCACTTGATCTTTGATAAAGGAGCTACAACCAATCCCATCTTACACCATCCAAAATCAAGTCCAAAAGACAGGATTTTTTTTCCTCTGATATTACCCCCTGAATTTTAATCAGCTTATCTGTGTAGGCATTAACTGACTGATATGGTTGCAGACACCCATTTCCTGATTGAGCTCTGTAGATAACTGCAGTGAAGGGACTGGGAATTTTGGAATGCTGTTTCCCAGACAATGGTGAACAGATTTTGGCTGAGTGAAGAATCTAAGTGTTTTATTTGTAGCATGGAACTTCATGAGCTGAAAGGCAATAAGTGAGGGAGTAAAACAGCTTGTGTGCGTGCATAGAAAAACAGAAAGTAAGCCAAGAAAAGTGGTTTGCATTTTTTTTTTATTTTAGGATAACATGGAATTATTCATAATTGTTACTAAAGTAGCATAGTACTCATTCAGAGCCTGAATCCACCATAAGCAGTCACTAGAACATAGGAATATCTGCTGTGAAAAGTGCTGTTTTGTAATTTTCCATGCCAAATCTCCAAGAAATCACCCTAGTATGCATAGTATGGAGTCTTCCTTATTGACGCAGCATAAGACACACGGGTTGACTCTCAGATGTAGTGTGATCAATTAACACACCCCAAGAGTATATGTAACGATCGTCTAGTTCATTATTTCCTTTTATATTAAATGATCTGTTGTTTAAATAACTGAAGATGTTAGAAGATAATATTTTTCTTTATTTTTTTTGACATTTTCAGTAAAATAAGCTTCATATAAATTTTTAGCTCACGGTGATACAAATTCACAAGGGAATTTTAACTGGGCTCTCAGTATTAGTTCTTGTATCATAGTCTATTACATAGCATCACAGGGGACTTGAATTTATAGTTTAAAGTAGCCTAAAGATGGTTAGCAGAGACTGGGAAGAGCATGTGTTTATGGTTGGTTACTAGACACAATGGTATGGTTCCCCAAGACAGATGAATACAAATGAACTTTTTTTTTTTTTTTTTTTTTTTGGTTTTTTGAGACCGAGTTTCTCTGTGTAGCTCTGGCTGTCCTGGAACTCACTTTGTAGACCAGGCTGGCCTAGAACTCAGAAATCTGCCTGCCTCTGCCTCTGCCTCCCAAGTGCTGGGATTAAAGGCGTGCGCCACCACCGCCCGACACAAATAAACTTTTACATTACAGGGTGAATGTCATTAAGAACATGGTCTCAAAATTGAGAAATTTTCTATGTACTCACCAAAATGAAATGATAACAATGTAAAGTAATAGTAGTTCATTTATTGCGCAGAGATGGTCATTACCCAATTATACATGAGTCAAAACACCACATGGAACTCAAAAATATGTACCAACACTTTATCAGTGAGAAATCATACTAGAACCACATTAAATATAGTTCTGGAATATGCAAGCAGTATCAATAGAATGTTTGGTTTTTGGAGTTTATGGAAATATGGTAGAACAGGAATGAGCTAGAACCTGAAGATGCAACCTCCACTTCTGATACTTGGACTATTCTGGGATTGCAAACTTATGTACTTAGAGCCTTAGAAACTTAATTCCTTGTAGTAAAGCAAAGAGATTTGGATATTCTAGGACACATCAATATAAAACACACTCCATTGTGATGATTTCAGAAGAGTTGGCCAGGGAGAACAACTTCTTCATGGAGGTGAGGCTTGCAAAATAAAGATGAGGGCTGGGATACAGCCATAGCTTTCTTGGACAGTTAAAGAGCTTGGTATATTTTGACTCAGCCCCTGAGGTTTCTATTTACACTGCTCCCAGGTTCCATGATTAAGAATGATGCCTTAAACTGTATGTATTTTCTTAATGGCAAAGATCTATGGACATTCATTGCTATCATTTCCCAAGGAACAGCATTTTCATATAAATGAATCGACATGAAACATTCATTTTTCTTCTCTAACATCAGCCTAAAAACCCAAATTTATTTTATTTTCAGCCTAAAATTTATATATGGACTCAAGAGGAAAATTATTTGAATCAATGGATAATGCCTTGTTATTATGAAAGGAATACACTGATTCCTGAGGGGATCCACAGTTTGCAGAATGGGGAGAAATATAGTGTGTGTGTGTGTGTGTGTGTGTGTGTGTGTGTGTGTGTGTGTTTATGAGAGAGAAATGTTTATAGATAAAGTTATGTGCAAACAGTCTACCATGTCCCTAGTTTACATTTCTGAAAGGATTTTAACAGGAATAAAAGTTAACCACATGGATAGGGAATATAATTATAATTAGGGAGTCTGTTCAGTAAAATGGTGAAACTCTCTGGTACAAACACTTTATTCAATTTAGTAAGAGAGCCAGGCTGACTAGTATTTAGCTGAATGCTGACACACTCAAGCCTCTGTGTTTATAGTAAGCCCAGATGATGAACACATAGGTGAACTCCAGTTTGTTGAGTCTCTGGAGTTTCAAAATGTCTGGCTGTGTTTTGCATGGCAATGGTGAAACACAGCTTGAGAGATGAGAATGGAGCTTTGACAAAACAACAATGAAAAAGACAATGACTTGATAACACATTCAAAACACTTTAGAGCATATCAAAATTAAGTTTCCTGGCAGGAATCATTGTTACATTACTTAACATAATCTTGAAAAGTAACAAATACACACCTGCTGGCTAGTTTTAACTGTCATCTTGAGACAGACTAGATCTGCCTAGGAAGGGAGTCTTTATTTTTTAATTTATTTACATTTCACATGTTAACCCCTTACCTGGTTTCCCCCTCTCCCAGAAACCCCTCTCCCATCCTCCTTCCCCCTGCTTCTATGAGGGTGTTCCTCCACCCACGCACCCACCCACTCCCACCTTCCTTCCCTCTATTCCCCTACACTGGGGCAGGCATCAATCAAACCTTCATAGAAGCAAGGACCTCTTCTCCCATTGATGTCTGACAAGACCGCCCTCTGCTACATATGCAGCTGGAGCCATGTGTACTCCTTGGTTGGTGGCTTAGTTCCTGGGAGTTCTGGGGCGTCTGGTGGGTTGATATTGTTCTTCCTATGGGGTTGCAAACCCCTTCAGCTCCTTCAGTCCTTTCTCTAACTCCTCCATTGGGCATCCCACACTCAGGGCAATGGTTGGCTGCAAGCATTAGACTCTGTAAGGATCTGGCAGGGCCTCTCAAGAGACAGCTACATCAGGCTCCTTTCAGCAAGACTTTCTTAGCATTCACAATAGTGTCAGAGTTTGGTGACTGTATCTGGGATGAATCTCCAGGTGAGACAGTCTCTGGATGGCCTTCCCTTCAGTCTCTCCTGTGTACTTTGTCTCCATATTTGCTCCCATTAGTATTTTGTTTCCCTTTCTAAGAAGGACCAAAGCACCCACATTTTGGTCTTCCTTCTTCTTGAGCTTCATGTGGTCTGTGAATTTTATCTTGGGTACTCAGATCTTTTGGACTAAAATTCACTTATCAGTGAGTGCAAACCATGTGTGTTCTTTTGTGATTGGGTTAAAAGTGGATGGATATAAAATTAACTCAAACAAATTGGAAGCCTTCCTATACTCAAACGATAAACAGGCTTAGAAAGAAATTAGGGAAACAACACCCTTCACAATAGCCACAAACAATAGGAAGGGAGTCTTAAGGGGGAAATTATTTGCATCTCCTTGTCCTATGGATATGTATGTGGGGAATTTTCTTGATTGTTAATTGATGTCAGGACACCAAGCCCACTGTGAGTGGCACCATTTCTTATGCTGGTCTTTGAACTATGTAAAAGTGAATAAAGCTAATAAGCAAACAACAATGATCCATCTATGCATATTTCCTCTGCTATCATATCACTTGTCTGTGGATACATTTTCATTTTCTGCTTTGACTTCCCTGTAATACTGAACTGCAACTTGGAATTCTAAGCAAAATTAACCTTTTTCTTTACTAAGTTGATTTTTGTCAGGGTATTTTTTTTTTGTCATAGCAATAGAAGTATAAATAAATTATAATTTTCTCAAAATATTACTGAGATTTCCAAAACTGAATGTAATCATATTCAACATTGCAGAGGAAGAAGAAAAAGAAACTCTATTTTTTCCTCTTAGTAAAAATGACTGGACTCTCTGCAAGATGGTACAACCGCTTTGGAAATCAGTCTGGCGGTTCCTCAGAAAATTGGGCATGACATTTCCAGAGGACCCTGTCATACCACTCCTGGGCATATACCCAGAGAATTCCCCTGCATACAATAAAGACACATGCTCCACTATGTTCATAGCAGCCTTATTTATAATAGCCAGAAGTTGGAAGGAGCCCAGATCTCCCTCAAAGGAAGAATGGATACAGAAAATGTGGTATATTTATATAATGGAATACTACTCAGCAATTAAAAATAATGAATTCATGCAATTTGTAGGCAAATGATTGGATCTGGAAAATATCATCCTAAGTGAGTTAACCCAATCACAAAAGAATACACATGAAATGCAATCACTGATAAGTGGATATTAATGAGCCCAGAAGCTCTGAATACTCAAGGCACAATTAGCAAATCAAAAGATTCCCAAGAAGAAGGAAGGAGAGGACCTTGGTCCTGAAAGGACTGGATCCAGTTTTGTAGGAGAGTACCAGAACAGAACAGAGAAATATGGTGGGGTGGTGATTGGGGAATAGGCGGGGAGCAGGGGGGGGAATGGAAGAGGACATATGGGACATATGATGAGGGGGGAACTGGGAAAGGGGAAAGCCTTTGGAATGTAAACAAAGAATATAGAAAATAAAAAAAAAAAACAAAAAAATGACTGGAGAAAAGACATTACATGTTTAGAGGAATTGTACTCTTAAATTTGGTTCAATCAAATAATGTTTTATGCTACTGTAGTTATTTATAACAGCAAACAAAAGCTAACTACCCCAAAAGGAGAATGTATATGTATGTGTATATATGATGTATTATAAAATTATGTTCCTTTGACTAAAAGGCACTGTTAATAGGACATTCCATTAAAGTTTTGTTTCTGGAATATGTTCCAAACACTGACTTACTGATGGATATTCTTAGTACAACAACACAGCATTTATAGCACACAAGTAGTGAATATAGAGAAGAAAAATAACCCAGAATGTTGAGGGGAAAGTAGTTGCGAATGAAAACTGATAAAGGTAGAAATTGAATTTTTTTCTTTGTGTTTTACCACAACTTGTAAATTTACAAAGCGAGTGTGTTGCTACTGTAATTAAAAAAGAAAGCTAAGCGGGCTGTAGGGCACACTCTCGTGGTTCCACATACTCAGGAGGCTGAGACATAGCTGTCACTTGAACTCAGGAGTTTCGGACTTATCTGGTCCATGTAGTGATATTTCATTTCAACAAAGTAAAACAACAAAAGCAGTGTGTTACTAAACAAACAAATCACTTTATTGACCATCAAGCTAATACTCCTGAAATAAACAAAGAAAACAAAAAGATACCAGATTTAACAAAGCAGAAAATTAATATTGTAAAACTTTTTTGTACCTGTTTGCTTCAGCTCTCTAGCCGCCTGCTGAGGGGCTGACCCTGGGGTTTCACCTTCTCTATTCTCTCAGTGTACTTATAGGAATTATTTTACTCAGGTCTTTTGAAGGGTTTCAAGCAGAAACATCCAAAGGAAGTAAAGGAATAAAAGTGGACACTATAAGGCTTCAGCATGACATGATCCAGTTCCCACCACCCTGCTCTTCCTGACTATTTTAAACTCTCAGTTCCTTCTTGTCCTCCTTTCCTTCTCTTTTGTCAAAGATTGTATTCAAATTTATTTTCAAGTCCCCAAATCCCCATAGATTGTTGAGAGTGCAGCAACCAAAGTCCTTTAAGACAGGAGGATTTTCTTCTCAGCGTTAAAAGAAAAAAAAAATCACCTTAAACAAGTACCCTGAAATGCTCTGTTTTCCCTATTCCATTAGCCCAAAAGATGGAGAATATGTTTTCTAGAACTTTCCTAACCAGTTCCACCTGCTCAGACTACTAACTTGTGTTGCCCTGTGATCTGCTGCTCTTACCTCAGACACTGGAGGGATTTTCTCCAAACATGACTCCTGTTCCTCCTTTCCTATTTCTACATCCCTTGGCTCCTGGCACAAGAAGAGGGGTTAGATCTCTTTTAGAATATTTTCTTTTGGTCTTAGACTGTGTTTAATTTGACTCACATTTAATTGCTTCCAAGTAAATGGATGAACAATTCTAAAAAATGCGCCTCTGTAGAGTGTGCTGAGGTTAGAAGTCAGGGGAAGGAGTTGCCAATTACCTTCCTTTCAGACCTCTCTGAGTTCTTTTTGGAGAAGGACATATTTTACTTGGGAGTTCAGCAGACAGTGACTCAAGTTTTGAATTGCTGGCCCTCTCACCCTGCTGCCCTAGCAGGTAGGAGTCCCACACCTGTTGGGAAAGCCTGTGGCAAGAGGCCAGTTGGTTTATTTTTCTCTCGCTTCCCAGTGTTCTTGAGGTCAGCAAGCAGTTCTGGTCATGTTTCTGATAGCTTGTCTTCCAGCCTCTCGGGAGACTTTTCAAGTTTCCTACCCTCTTTCATCATTCTGTACTGCTCTTAAACAATATTATACCCTCAATGGTAAATTCTTTAAGATTGGGGAAGAAAAAGAACTATCATAGGATGATGAGCATCTTGAAGGGCATGCTGATTTGCATCCCCAGTTGTCGCTTCTCGAGGGATACACGGACAACCATCTCTATTCAATTCTGGAATCCTTTTCAAAACTCCCTTCTGGAGAGGCAGTCGTTGGCTTTGGGCTTGATGCTGTTGGCTGTGTTAGCTTGTGCCTGGTGAGATAGCATGGGGAAGGTGCCAAGAAGTTGGGAGAAGTTGTGTCTCCCAGTGTTCACTCTTTGATCTTGCTTTTGGTCTTCTCAGCTCTTTACTTGAAGGGAAAAAGGCTGCCTGTAGCTGATCCAAAGCTTCCTTCCTGGTTATTTTCTCAGACTTGGCCTTGGAAATGTGCTGTAGATGTATTTGTTTGGCCCATGGTACATTTGCTTAGTGCCTTTAAGCAAAGATATCTCGAACATATTGCTCAGACGCATGCATGCATGCATATGCATACACATAGGATATCTTTTATTTGATCACTACACATTTCAAAATCATAAGTCACATTAAGTCATATCTATGAGTAATTCATTACTGGCCTTCTAGCTACCTTCAACACAAAGGGATATGGGATTTTAAATTATAGTCTTAGGAATTGCTATTATTATTTTGAAACAGAATTTCACTCCACAAAGACCACACTGGTTTCTAACTTATAATTTTACTGCCTATCCCTCTTGTGTGTTAAGAGTATAGGCAGGTGTCATTATGCCTGGCAGATCATGAATTCACAAAACATAGGGGAGCTCAATCATGAAGTCTGCAAAACATGGGTACTAACACAATCTTCTTATCTTCCTACTAATATTTAATATACCACATATCATAAAGTTTAAATATATTACTTGGTAGAAGTGTGTGTGTGTGTGTGTGTGTGTGTGTGTGTGTGTGTGTGTGTGTTTGTGCATGCATCTAGGAAGATGTTATATGAATTCTTCAAGGAGAAGAATTGTTTTTGTTCAGAAGCTGAACTCCTCTTTAGTGGTGTGGAGCTCATCAAACAGAGCAATGCAGGACACGTCATTTCCATACTCCTCATTACACACTGGCAGTATTTCCCAGCCCTCTCCTATTTATTAATGGAAAGAGGCAGGCAGACAACTCCATTTCAAAGATCACTGAGTGTTTACTAGGAATGATACCAGCACCAGCAATGCTAATTGAGTCCAGATTGCTTGGAGTCTATACATTTCAGGCATTGGATGCTACTGTACTGATTTATATTTCAGTTTGACAAAACAAGTTCCTGAGGGTTTTACAATGTCCTTGTAACATTATCTGAGCAGTTACTGGTCATTTATGCCATGTGTCTGTTCACACTCCATATGAACAACATTTTTTCCACAGTCACCTGCTTTCCTGTTCAACAACAACAACAGCAACAACAATAATAATAACAAATGCCTCTAATCTCTCTTTTGCTAAGTTTTGTTGAATTTGTTCACTTATGGCTTCATTAGTAATCTAAGATGTATTAATTTATGAATTTTCCCAATTCTACTATTGGAAGATTATCATGTGTACAGTTGATATAATTGCAGTTGGCTTATATTTATAGGTTAACTCCTCTCTACTGGAGTGTATACAAACCTCCCCTCTTAGATCATTATTTTAGTACTACTTGAAAATTATGCTTTAATTTTCCTAAACAAACAAACAAACAACAGAGCATCACACCCTATTTTGTATGGAAAATGTGTTTGAGTTGCTGGAAAAGTGTACAAAAGGATGTATAAATCCTTTTGTGGTGAAACTGGACAAGGTGCTTTCTATCCCAACTCTGCCTATTCTGACTGCTATGCTCAATGTGCCAATGAGTGTCTCCAGCCACCTCTCAGGCAAAACAGGACCTACTAATTTGAGGTTACCAATTTCTGGGTACTGAGTCTCAAGTTTTAGTGGCTGATTTGGAACCATCAAGAGGATGTTGCTAAGGTTGATTGGAAGCCATCTGCACAGCAGGTTTGCTGAAAGCTAGGCCTAGTTAGAGCTCAGACATCCATGCTTAACTCACTCTCCTGTGCTTGCACTCTCTGACTGCCCCTTATTTCTCTCTCTCTCTCTCTCTCTCTCTCTCTCTCTCTCTCTCTCTCTCTCTCTCTCTCTCTCTCCTTCCCCAATCCCTGTATAATATAAAAGAAGCTTCATGATACTTTGGGATAGATATCTTTAAAGCTAACTGTTCATAGACTGGAGAGTGGCCCAAAGCTCAGAAGAACACAACTCAGGAGACCTCCCAAAGTGTCAGTGATACCCTTAGGGGTTTAGTTCTCTTAGTAAAACTCATGGGGGAATGACCTCATCTTAGTTTTCTGCTGTATATTATAGATCATGTTATGAAGTCATCTGTCAGGCAAACCCTCAAATATGACTCTAGCAATAAAAACTTTTTCCTTAAAAATTAGGCTACGAAATACAATTCCTGTATTTTAGTGATATGATTGTAAATATGAAATACATCTATTACTAAACAAAATATGTGTTACAAATGTAATTTTTTATTCAATGCCAAACTTTTATTTTTGTTTGATATTCTTCATTTATAACACTCTATATTCTGACATTGGCCATGCATATGTAAAACTCATGGAAGGCAGAATTCTATAATCATAGAGCAAGCTTGTCTCAAGTAGCTCTGTGCTAAAGTAGGGTCTCATTGCTCAGCATTAAAAGCTTGATTGACAGAGTGGCTGTCTGCAGCCTTTCTCTTTACATTGAGAATGTCTGAGGTCCAAAGCCAGCTCTGGTTTTTCCCCAACGGTAGCTCTAGATCCCAGCAATGTGAAGAAAGAGCTACAGTTCTCAGCTTTACTACGCATGTTCCTTCGACTCCTATTTCTCAGTGTTTGAAAAATAGTTCTCCTTGTATAGAGCGCCTGGTTCTTTAGAACATGAATGTGTAAGTCTTCTCTGTCAGTCATCTGCCTATAGTACATCATTTCAAGTAAACGACCTAGTTCATGGAGTCGGTTACTACTTGAACAGTGTGAATGCTTGATAAGATCTGACATTTATGAACATAGTTTGAATGTGTTATTTCAATTTCATCTGCTTTAGACTTCTTTCATCTCTGGAGTCACGTTAACCTATACAAAAGGCTCGATTTTTGTTTGTTCATTTTAAAGTCAGCTATGGGTGCAATTAGTAACTTCTCTACACACTAGCACATGGCTTGATAAAAGTTTGGAAGCTCCTGGGTTTGTTTGCTTATCAACTGATCATACCCTGAAGCATCATTGCGAGAAAAATAATCAGTAACTGTCACAAGCCTTTTCTTCATTAGTTCCTCTGGTTTCCACATGTAAATTTGTTTTTGAAGTATTTTTTTTTCTCTCCACCACAAGAAACAAATGGAATGAGGTTCCCCTGGAGCAGGGGGTGACATGGCCGTGTGAGTGTTGTTGGCTCTGTCTTAAGTTCTTCCTGCTGTGGTTCTGAGAGCTGGCAAAGCGAAGCTCAAATAAACACAGCTGTTTCTATGTCCCTTCTGAGGTGGCGTGGCTGTCTGCGTCAGCCTCCCTTTAGAACGAACAGAGTTCTCTCGGTGCATGGAAAAGTTTCAGCTTTAAAATGAGGTCAGAAAGTCACAAGAGTGCTCATGTATTCCATAAAACACTCACACACTCAAAGGTGAGGCTCAGATGCAGATGGTCCCAGGCTCAAGACTGAGACAATGCTTCCATCTCAGAGACTATGCAATGACGAGGAAGCACCTGTGGAAGATAACCTTTAGCCTCCTGACCTTGGCAACCTCAGACCTCTGTTCTGTCCATAGGCAAGAGGGAATCTGATGACAAGGAAATGGATATAGAGTCTAAGACTAATGAAAGCCAGCAGTGACCCTTATGAAGTATGGACCATCGATTCATTTTATTTCTTATGATACCTATTGAAAATACATAAATGGAATGGCAGATTTGAGCTCCCTAAGGATGAATCCCTAGAACCCATGTTAATAACAAACCAACAAACAGGTACACAGCTGCCATCCTAGGATTCCTAAAGTGAGACAGGAGGCAGAGACAGAAAACTCATCCTATGTTGGTAGGCCAGCTAGCCTGGAAGCTGATGCACAGCCTGAAGTGAGGCTTTGTCTTAAGAAGGTAGATGAAGATAAACTGACTCCTAGAAGATATTCTCTGACCATTACATACTTGCCTTGACATATGTGAAACCCCTCCTCTATACACACAGAAGAAATAAGAAAGGAAAGACAGATGGAAGGAAAGAAGGAAGGAATGAAGGGAAGAAGGGAAGGAGGCAGGCAGGCAGTCAAGCAGGCAGAAAGGCCCTAATCTGAAGTGAGAGAGTTGAATTTGAACCCCAGAATGAGCCATTACCTGTGAGTTAGCCTTAAGCATAGAGTGAGTCAGTCTTGTGGCCAACAGCAAGAAGCGACCTGCAATGAGTTGTCAGCTAGAGACTGAGTGTAGCAAAGAATGACCATTGCATAAAATGTGTATCGCCCATCTGCAATGCAAATACTATTCGAAGCCTTTTCTAGGAGAAAAATTTACTATTCATCCTGTGACTTATGCCAAATATCCACGACACTGGCATAAATCTTAAGATTTAGGTAAAAGCCATACTGGTTACATGAGTATGGGGAAGGTAGGACAGAGAACCTTCTGTGGCACTTGGAAAGTCACTGATACAAGCTTCCAGAGGTCTGACTCTGCCATGTCCCCATGCCTGAGAAGTGCTTGGGAATTAAAACCAAACAACCAACTAACAAACCAAACCAGTAAGCAATAACATCAAAAAACACAACTTCATTTCAAGGCAAAATCTAACATAAAATTTTAAGTTCATGTATAAACTTTATGTCTTTGAACTCATAGGAAGATTTAAATGGTTTCATAAAGAACTATTAATGATTTTCACCAGAATGTACTTGCTTAGGTTCCATTGTCAGGGTTATATGACCATATATCCAAGGTACAATTTTGCTGTCATTATATCTAGAAAACTGAATGTCAAACCATGTGGCCTTAAAGGTGTTTATGAAAGGGACTGTGGCCCTTTTTCTCTCTCTTGCTACATGGGTTGTTAACAAAATGCTCAAAGGCTTGTTTGACTTGTCCAAGCAACTAGTAAGAACCTATATTCAAAATCCATCTATAAAACCACAATGTTTATCTGTGAATCGCCTTATGTCAGGATGCTGAGATTCTGAAAAAGGCTACATTAGAGGAATATGTGTCACTTCCCAGAAGAGAAACACATTCTAGGAGTTTGACTCAGACCTTTCAGATCTACCAAGTAGAGTAATTAATTGAATATAGGAAATCAACCTATAATTTAATATTAGTTGGATGGACAAATAGTACACATCTAAATAAACTATTCAATTCAGATAACTTGCTCATTTATGCAACCCCAAATTTTTGGGATCCTACATTGACCCAGAATCTATACCCTATAATCTGCACCCATGGGTCATTCATAGTCCTGGACATGGAATACCATGGACCATAATCATTATTTTCCAATAGTGTGTCCTGTGAAAATCAAATGTGAACACAATGTCTATAATTTTTGTACCATTCTAATGAGCTTTTCTATTTCCATAAAAGACTCTTTCTTGAAAAGAGTTATTCTTAGGACAGAAAAGGGAAAAGGAAAGAAGGAAGCAGGATCTGAGCCACCCTTACTTCCTCATCTCTGTCAGAAAACATGTATCCCGTTCATAGAGTAAAAAAATATGTTGCCACCACTCATGTGAGCCAAGTATTGGGATTTGGACCAGATGGTAGGGGACAGAAATAAAGGAAAAAGATCTCACCATGGCTTTCTGCTTTCAAGCAGTGCATTCATTCACAATGCACCAGCTTTCTAGAGACTGGAAAATACTGGAATCCAATTCAGTTCCCCAAAGCAGTTAAGAACAAGTCCAGAAACTTACCATATAAATGGTATATAAATGGATATATAAACCATTTTATTTCTAGTGTGTCTCGAATGGATTTGGTCTTCTAAACTATAAACAAGAATTTAAGTTTGCAGTGTGAAAAGATTTTTCTTTCAGTCACTGTGATTTACCTAGAACTGAGATGAGTTGTATAAAGCTATAGACGAGCCGGGCGGTGGTGGCACACGCCTTTAATTCCAGCACTTGGGAGGCAGAGGCAGGCGGATTTCTGAGTTTAAGACCAGTCTGGTCTACAGAGTGAGTTGTAGCCAAAACAAACAAACAAAAAAAAGAAGATGCCAAATAAAGCTATAGACGTATTTAATATATGTAGTCATCCCTCAGCAGCTGTGGGGGAATCAGTACCCCCATGCCTGTGGATGCCCACACCAGTAGGTGATTAAATAATATAAAGTCATGCAGTATTTTCATATAAGGCACATTAGGAAGAGATGTCTCAGCAGTTAATAGCACTGACTTCTCTTCTGAAGGTTCTGAGTTCAAATCCCAGCAACCACATGGTGGCTCACAACCATCCGTAAAGAGATCTGATGCCCTCTTCTGGTGTGTACTTACATATAATAGTAAATAAATCTTAAAAAAAAAAAGACAGGGAAATCTCTGAGTAATCATCTGGGACTAAAGGTGTGGCAGCACATGCCTTTAATCTGGGCCACACTCTCTGCTGGAGACTTATGTAAGGACATTGGAAGTAGGAAGATTTTTAAAAAAGGCATCTAAGGCTCCTGGATATTTTAACCAATAGATTACTTATAATACCGATTAAAATGCAAATGCCATATAAATAATGGTTGTGCTTCTTAATCAATCTGTGGCAAAACAAAAATATCTGGTGGCAAATAAAGAGCTTTCACATGCTTAGTATGGAAACAACCTTTCTTTAAATATTTTCTATGCTTGGGTGGTTGAGCAGGAGATACAGAACTCACAGATATGAGAACACTCTTTCTGTAAGATGCATAAATGAAAGAAAAATTGAATGGTGAGAAAATTATTATTATTTTAGTTTTAGAAACACAGTTTCTTTGTGTAGTCTTGACTGTCCTAGAACTAGTTCTGTAGATCAGGCTGGCCTTGAACTCACAGTGATCAGTCTGCCTCTGTCCCCTGAGTGCTGGGATTTAGGGTGTGTGCCAGCACTGTCTGGCTGAAAATTAATTTTTAGGGATTAATATATGCTCTTTGAAAATACACCCCTCATCTTCTTTCTGTATAGTGGCCATTACCTAAATTTCTCAATATTCTGTCCTACACAGAATGCAATCATTGAGTCAGAAACTCTCCCTACAGAGGGACGTCATTACCTGAAAGTAGTGCTCCACTATGTTCATAGCAGCCTTATTTATAATTGCCAGAAACTGGAAACAACCCATATGTCCCTCAACAGAGGAATGGATTCAGAAAATGTGGTACATTTACACAGTGGAGTACTACCCAGCTATTAAAAATGACTTCATGAGGTTCATAGGCAAATGGATGGAACTAGAAAATATCATCCTGAATGAGGTAACTCAGTTACAATAGAACTCACATGGTATATACTCACTGATAAGTCAATAATTAGCCAAGAGGAAAGCTCAGAATACCCACGATACAACTCACATACCATTTGAAACCCAAGAAGAAGGAAGATCAAAGTGTGGATGCTTCATTTCTACTCAGAAGGGGGAAGAAAATAATCTCAGTAGGTACAGGGAGGGAGGGATCTGGGAGGGAGAGATGAAGGGGTGTGAAAGGGGGGTCGGAATCAGGTGTGGAAGGAGATGGGGAGAAGTACGGAGGGTCAGTGAGGGTTGGGGAACTCAGAGTAGACACTAGAAAAGTCCCAGAAGACAGAGACCCAAGAGGTTCCCAGGACCCAATAGGGAAGACTTTAATCGAAATACCCAAAATACGCGAGATAGAACCTGTAGAGACCGTATCCACTGGATAGGCACAGCTCCCAGTTAAGGGATGGGGCCACCCACTCATTTCAAAAATATTAATCCAGAATTGCTCCTGTCAAAAAGGAAATGCAGGGACAAAGAGTGGAGCAGAGACTGAAAGACAGGCCATTCAGAGACTGCCCCACCTGGGGATCCATCCCATCAGCAGACACCAAACCCAAACACTATTGCTGATGCCAAGAAACACTTGCTGACATGAGAGGCTGTGCCAGAGCCTGACTAATACAGATGCAGATGCTCGCAGCCAACCATCAAACTGAGCACAGGGACCCCAATGGAGGAGTTATGGCAAGGACTGAAGGAGCTGAAGAAGTTTGCAACCCCATAGGAAGAAAATATCAACCAATCATACCCCACGAAGCTCTCAGGGACTAAACCACCAACAAAAGAGTACACACTGAGGGGCCCATAGCTGCAGCTGCACCTGTAGCAGAGGATTGATTGCCTTATCTGGCATCAATGGGAGGGGAGCCCTTTGGTCCTGTGGAGCCTAGATGACCCAACCTAGGGGAATGCTAGGGTAGTGAGTCAATAGTGGGTTTGGTGTATGGGGGAGCACCTTCATAGAAGCAGGTGGAGGGGGTATGGATAGGGGGTTTATGAAGGTGAAACTGGGAAGGGGGATAAAATTTGAAATGTAAATAAATAAAAGTCAATAAAAATGAAAATAAGTAACAAATTTCTAAACAAAAACAAAAACAAAAACGTAGATACTCTGAGGAATGCAAGTCACATAGTATAAACTGTGAAAAGGGTCAACTCTGCTTGCTCTGCTTCCCATACCTTATGCCGCCTAACATACCCGTCTTTCGGGTAAAATAAAGCTTGTGTATCACTTATTTCCAAATACATTAAGCAGTATTTCATCATTGAAATATGTCTCCTTTCTGCTCCATGACATGTTGCACATAATATGACTATATATTAACAGTTTATTACAAGTACTGATTGTGCACTAAAAAAATCATTATCACTCCCAAACTTTTCTCTGTGTCTCTACGTAAAAGAAAGTGTTAGAAACACTTTAAGCTGGAAATGTGAAGATTCCCTAAAGCCCTACATTTAATCTCAAATAGCTATCAATTACACATCTGCTACATATTTACAGTAGTTCCAGAGAAAATATTTCTATTATTCTGGATTTCACTGTTAATATGAATGCTTTTACATTTCAGGTACATCCATTCAGTGCTGACCCCATACTGAGCCTCTGTATAGACAATGGGGTACCAGGATAAAGATATATACAGTAATCTTGATCTTAATGGAACTTACAATCTAGTTGGTTAGAGGATGGTGCAATCAAATATAAAGTTATAAATCACAATTGTCACTATTTTTATGACAAAACTAGAGTACATGCTCGAAAAGTTTGTACTGGGACTAGGTGCTCATTTCCTTAGGAAAATTATCTTTTTAAAACTCAGATCTGAATGGACATTATCAGAAAAAGAACATCCTCATGTAAGAAGCTTATGTTCATTGTGACATTCTCTAGCTAAGATTACTTTCAAACATCATATAGTGACAGGAAAGTAGTGAGTATACCTTTGTTGAAGAGTCCCAAAAAAGCTAATGGTCTCTCTCCAAGGCCAGATGGGGCTGTGGGCTCCAAGATGAAGGAAACTTCTATTGATGGTGGATGGGCAATTAGTGGATAATCCTTCTTGAAAGCAACTCTTAACTCTGGTGTCTCTTGACCATTATTATATACCGTGCTGTGATACATGCGGGAATGGCTCCCATAGGTTCACATGTTTGCATGCTTGATCCTCAGTTGGCAGAACTGTTTGGGAAGGATTAGAAGATATGGCTTTGGAGGAGATGTGTCATTGGAGGTGAGATTTGAGGGGTTTATTTTTTTTGGGGGGGGTTGAGACAGGGTTTCTCTGTATAGCCCTGGTTGTCCTGGAACTCACTCTGTAGACCAGGCTGGCCTCGAACTCAGAAATCCACCTGCCTCGGCCTCCCAAGTGCTGGGATTAAAGGCGTGCGCCACCACCGCCCGGCCTCTGGTTTACTCTTATGATTTAAGATGTAAGTCTTCAGCTACTGCTACAGCACCATGCCTACCTGCTTGCTGCCATGCTTCCTGCCAGGGCGGTCATGGACCCTAACTTGCTAGAAGTGTAAGCTTCAAATGAAGCCCTTTCTTCCATAAGTTTTCTTTGTCACTGTGTCTTATCATAGCTATAGAATAGTGACCTATACCTATCTTCATGGTGATGTTCCTGTCACCCACTGCCCAGATTTTGATCCCAAACCTAAATTGTGTTGATTTGTCTAGCATCTTTTTTTTTAATATACAAAATTCCAAATTATGCTGTGAGGTTTTCATTTAGATTGTCGGCTTACTGGTTTTAAATGAAAAATCATGTCCCAATTTCTTTAGTCGCTGAAAATAAATTGATGAAAATGGTGACAATACTCTAAATTTTACAAAAAAAAATTACATAGTTATGTTGAAAAGTCAGAAATACACAAAAAACGTCACCTTAATAACTAATTGCCCAATTCAGGCACGAACTTAATTCACACATAGAATTCTCTATTTCATCTAATTTTTCAAAGATGTATTTCATTTTCATTTGTGTGTATGTGTATGTGTGTCTATGCGATATCTGCCAATTGTATGTGAATGCCTGTAGGAGTCATAAGGGAGCATCAGAGCATCCAGAGCTAGAGTTGTGTGCAGTGGTGAGCAGCTGACATGGATGCTGCTTTAGAAGAACTTATGTCCTGTGAAAGGGTAGCAATCATGTTTATCCACTGAGCCACCTCTTCAGCCCTAGAGTTTCCTATTTTTACTGACTTTTACAATTATGAACTGTCTTTAAATGATAAAAATGTAAATTTGTTCATAAAAAATATAGCCAGAGCCGGGCAGTGGTGGTGCACACCTGTAATCCCAGCACTCTGGGAGGCAGAGGCAGGCAGATTTCTGAGTTTGAGGTCAGCTTAGTCTACAGAGTGAGTTCTAGGACAGCCAGGGCTATACAGAGAAACCCTGTCTCAAAAAAAAAAAAAACCAAATCCCAAAAACCCACTATATATCTATATCTATATCTATATCTATATCTATATCTATATCTATATCTATATCTATATCTATATCTATATCTATCTATCTATCTATCTATCTATCTATATATATATATATATATCCAGATGTTAAAAGATACCATTCCAGAAATATATCCCTATCTGCCCTCTGTCCTCAGCTCACCTTCCATACTCCCTGTTCTTAGCCTTCTATCATGGCCTTTACAATTCTCTCTCATTGCTTCTACTTTTTGTTCTAGTATTAGTGATGAATTAGATCAAATTCTTGAAATTTTGAATCTGGCATTACTGTATGTCTTTATTTTATGTGGGTGTCTTATTCTCCAATTTCTGAGAATGATGAGGTAGCTCCCCTAGAAGCTAGATTATTATATTACCTCTGATGGTTTGCCATATATTTTCTGGCTCTGAGATTACTTATTTTTGAAATGGTAGCTGTGAATTAAAGCCCCCTGTGGCTCTAAACTTTTACTATTACAGGATCTTGGGAAAGGATTAGCTTTGATTCAGCTTGCTTAGGGAAATGATGGTGACCAAGGCTTATACAGGGTCATCTATAATGCCCGATACCTACCTTGCTATCTCTTTTACTTCAGTATCAGTACATGCACACCCCTTGTAGGGACTAGACATACTGACTTTCAGAAACAAAGTCACTAATTAGTGATATGTTCAGTGATATGTCCAAGAAAATGTACACTGACTTACGGAGGCCAAAGGCTGTTTTGTTCTACTTCACACAGTCACCACAGTGGTATACTGAACATGCCCAAGGCAAAATAATTTACACCATGAAAGTTAGCATATATTTCAAATCAGCATTTGTGTCTTTTCTTCTTTTTGCTTTTCCCAGAAAATCAGTGTGCACTAAAGCCATTTACTAGAACAAGTCTTTGGTTGCTTTCTTTAGAAAGGACATCAGCAAAAGAGCAAGATTGATCAGAAGACACCAAATTACAGTTGAGTAGAACCACACATGTCTACAGATAAAAGCTATATTTAATGAGTTTTTGTAGGCAAATGTGAAATAGCAAATAGGTTTTCTTAAACACATGTCAGAATCCAGTGCCGAAGGATTGCGTACAGCCTTTATGACTATACTAGAAGACTTGAGTATGGGCTTCTGATTTCTTGGAGGCATCATCCCATGTATATTTTCAGCAACTGCTTATTTTTTCTTGTAAGATTATATTGCAATAAATCATATTTCTGAATTAAACTATATATTGGATTCTACAAATCCTCATAGAAAATTGCAAAACTCAGAAATAGTCTTTGGAACCTTGGTAGAGTCAACCCTATATCACTCCTTTGGTCATACTATAAAATTCTATAGACAGTGAATATTATTGTAATTAACATCCTATATCCAGGGTCATGGAGAGTCAAACAGGCAACATTGTGACTCATTAAGTGTAGTGTGTGTGTGTGTGTGTGTGTGTGTGTGTGTGTGCAAGAGAGAGAGAGAGGGAGATGACATGAAATATTAAATATTAATCCAGTGATGTTGGATACATGTAATGCAATAATCTTTAATTAGAATTAACACATTTATTTATAAATAACAAGAGATCAATATTTTAAAATGATTGTGGTGTTTTGTTTTTCTTGTAAGACTGAAATAAAATGCAAGCTAAGCAAAATTATCTTTCAGTAGAATGTTATCAAAACTCCTTTTAAGACTTCTGTAAGCAAATTCTGATTCGTAAATGAGATGCCATATCTAATGACTGAATGATAGGCCACTGCTCATGAAGCCCAGTTGCTGTGCTCTATTGCAGGATATTTGATCACACTCTGAACCCCAAGATTGTGTTATTTATAGAAAACACCTTGTTGTAGTACAGCCCAGTCCAGCACCCATCTTTTATCCAAGAATTCTCTGATTCTTATAAACAAGTAGGTGTGGTGTGGCTCAGCCCTAGCACACACCTTTAATCTAAGAGCTAAATAAATATGACCCTCTGTCAAGAGGTAGAGCAAGTAACTGGCAGAGAGGAAGTGAATGTAAGTGGACAGAAAGGAGGGTCGTTGAGTTGAAGGGTATTTACAACAGAGTGGAGAAGGAGAACAAATATTTTCCTTCTGGGAAGTTGGTGGAGGAGGAAGGTCAGCTGTGTGCTTTCTCTGCCTCTCTGACCTAGCAGGCTTTAACCCCAGCATCTGGATCCTAGTCTTTATTTGGTAAAATTGAACAACTGGAACTTTTTTTTTTAATCATCAGTGTCCTGTAATTTTTCATCATCTTTGGCCCAAATGTTCTGCGACTCTCTGTGCAATAGGTTGAATATTTACTAATAGGAACAAGCCATTTCTTTTCAAATATTTTGTTGGTCCAAACTAATCATTTCACTCCACTTGTTTAAGGGATATTTCCTTGTCAAGATTTGTAAGGAAGTGGATAACCCGAAGCCAGTCCAGCATCATAACGACTTTATTTCAATAACTGGTATGGGCATACTGGAATCAGTCATAATATGATATAGAAATAATGAAAACTTTTAGAATAAGCCTAACAAATATGATACAATAATGACCTAGAGTTTCTCTAAATGTTCTTTTGTTCACTGATAAATAATTCAAAAGATATTTTTCTATTTATCTCCTTACTGGTAAAACCATGTCAGTATTCTTCCTTTCAGGCTCCCACTATAGCCTCAGGCAACAATTGAACAATGGAGCTTTGGAATTATATTATTGTGAATTTGCACAGTAGAGAGTTAAGTCATCTATTGCACTGTTCCACAAGAGCACTGATTACTGCCCATTTAAAGTGTATGTTATTCATCTGCCCTGTATGACTTCTTCAAAGCAGATGAGACGAGTCAGTGTGCACATGGCATTTTCAATCCTCGCTCTTGCTTTTAGGTGGGGACAGAATTACTGAGGTTTCTGAGTATGTGGTAATAAAATAAAATAGGCATGAACAAAAATTTTCACCCAGTCAAACCTTGATTTTCAAATATCTGTATGTCAACTGTTCTGATCTCATCACATGTGTATAAATTCCCCATAATGTCTTGAATGGCACCTTGCATAGGGTACTTAATGGGTACATATGCAAATGTATGTTTGTGCACATACAAATTAACCAGGGTCAGGAGAAATTACTTCACAGAGAAAAATTTTTTATTTCATTATAATCAGGTGCACATGGTTCTCATAGGTAGACTGAGCCTGACAATCTAACACCCAGCTATTGCTGCATAAGGTGATTCCTGATTTCTGGACCCCAGGCCTCTAAAATCTCTACAATGTAATAGAATCTGAAGCTAGAGATAAGAGGAGAGATGCTGATTTTAGTGTATAATAGCCAACCATAGGACCCATCCCCCATCTCATGGGTGCCTCTTTCTCTTATATAGATCTTCCTCCTGCCCATAATTGTGATGAGCAGGTAGCAACTGAGGCCTTTCTGGCTTTCCCCTTAACTATTTCCAGGCTGTCCATCTTTCTTCAAACTCATGTAATTTTCCTTTTCTTCAGAAGACTTATTAGCTATGACCTATGGTGCATTTAAGCCCACTCTACTCCCCACCTTGACACATGGACTTAAGCACTGTTCTACTATCTCTATGCCTACTGTTTCTTGCCATTTCCATCCTTAGGATGCTTTTCCACATCTGTGCCTCCATTCCACAACTTTGTTTCCTTGACTTTACTCTTCCAGTCTCTGTCTCAATCTCTCATATTAAGCCTGCCAGCAGCCAGACTAGCTTAGTGCTGAGCTGTGCATTAATCACACTATGCAGTATACTTTTCTGCCTCTTGGCTTTTCACAGGACACCTCTGACTAAAACATGAGGATTGACCTCCGATACATTTATGTTCATGGATGCATTCAGAATGCTGATTATTTAGGAAAAGCAAAAGTGATCAAACTGATACACACACATAGACCTCTAAGAGCAGAGCTGAAACTCATGATGGTTCTTACTCTTTCGTAGTTTCCTTATGGTGTTTTGTTCTCCTTGTCTGCTGGATCCATTTTGAACCTTGGCAAATACTTGTCTACACTTTGTATTTGTTTGTTCAGTGACATTGTGCGGGACTCTGATCTGTTGTAAACTCACTTCTGGCTGCTGTTCCGCACCCACTAGTACCTTGCTCTAACTTTGTTGCCATGTTCTTCTGCCATAGTTTTCTTAAATTGCCTTTGATTCTGGCTCCTATTAAACAACTCACCAAGAAAAGGAGCTGAGAAAAGACAATAGCAGCCCTCACAAAGCACCAGATAGTTGACAACTGTCTGCCTACATTCTTTTCATCCATGGCAAGTTTCTCTCTTCATACTTCTCTTTATTGATAAAATACACACACAAATAAGATCAAAAGGGAAAACTTAGAGATAATGAGCATGCTAATGTTCATTCCATTGGCATTATACCTTGCTCCCAAGAGTTCAGCATTGAAGATAAAATCATGCACTTGATATTTAATTTCTTCAAACTCGGGATACTACTTTTCTCTTTTTTTGAATGTAGATGTACCTAGTTTAGATAAGTCTACAGCCTTCAGTGTATGGTTAATTTTCCTTAGCATATTGTTTTAAAGTACAACAGCCCTTTTCTCCTTTTTAAGGCTAAATAATATTCCATTATATACACATACTTTATACTGCTTATTCAGTAACTGAGGGCTTTCTAGACCATGTTCACCCTTTGGCAATTGTGGCTATGGAGTCTATGAATAAGGATGTATATATGCTTATATAATCATCTAATTTTCAATTTGTGGGGAAGGTGAATATATGTATGCCCTGTTATGGAATTGCTGCTTTCCACAGCCTCTATAAAATTTCACAGTCCTGTACATGAGAGCATGTGTTGTCTGTCCATCACCAATTTCTCCATAGCCCTAGTTTAGTTATTATGTTCAGTACAGTGATCCTAGAGTGTGGAATGTACCATATTTAATGCAATAGAGTGTAAACAGTTGCCCAATCTTCATGCAGTTCTCTATTGGCACAGCCATAGCTAATGGGAACAGCAAAAGTCCTAAAGCCAGCACAGCTGCTTGGCAAAGGTCCACCAAGCTGAGCTGGGTGATGCAGTTGCTGTCACGTGGTCTTCCACTTTTGGTTTTGATCTCCCTGTGATGCATGCTTGGGGTTACTATTTGTACAACTTGGAATATTGGATCGATGGAAATTTCCTTATGAATCATTTACACCTTGTCCTAGGAGTATTGTTTCTAATCTTCCCCAAGAAAGCTGAGCATACTGCCCCTCCCCCCTTTTAGGGAGATATTTTTATTGCACTTTACTTGAATGTCTTCATTATAACCTGGAGATTGTGGTTCAAATAAAGATGCCAGAGATCCCCTTATGAGGCTCTGACCCCAGGATAATCTTGGAGCATCTGCCCCTGTACTCACTCAGGTACAATATAATAGGAACAATGTAAACTTAAAAAGGTAAGCAAAATTTGGAGGCCTAGAGGAGTTGACATATCAGATTAAAAGCCCTTTCCTGCTACTTTCTCTGGCATTAAGAATGGGCATATAAGATTGAGGGCTATATATGGTATTTCCTTGAAGAACAGATACAGCAACAAAGTTAGATTGACGGGAGTTATTTTTGCCCTGCACAGACAGGGCAGTTGTCTCTCCCCTGCACAAGGGATTTTGTATTGAGGGGCAAAGAATGGTGTTTCTTGATATAAATGAGAACATTTCTTAGAAAAGCTAGACACATGAATAAATTCTATAAATATATAAAATATAAGTATTGTACTAGGGCAGAAATTGAATAATAATTGGAGTATTGGACTGAAGTTGTGTGTGTGTGTGTGTGTGTGTGTGTGTGTGTGTGTGTTTACTGACAATTAGTACTCTGACCATTAAAAGCTGATACAACACTGCTCAGACATGACAATCTGCCCAGTCTGGCTTGGAGATTTTCTTACTACTGTCTAATACCCTGAAACCACTAGAGCGACCAGTCTGAGAATGGGCTATCATGCTTTGGAAAAATATGCCTTAAAATTTGGGTTGTGGGGTTGCTGAGAGAAAATGATTGTGAAAGATAACTCTGTTGTGGTACTGTTTATCAATGATGACTAAACTTATGACCAAGAGGAAGTTGAATACACATGTCTAGGGGCAAAAATAGTATGATCTATGCTTTGGAACAACATGAATCTATCCCTGCCTACTGAGTTCTACACCCTGACTTCCAGCCAATCAGGCTGTAAGACTCCTCGAAACTTGGTACCTAACTTACTCCTCCTTTGTTGATTCCTTATCTCCTCTGCAGGACCTGACCATCACCCATCACCATGGCTGGTCCCTGACACTCTATTATTGATATTTGGTAGCTACTCTGCTCATAAAGTTTTCCAAAATACTTTTTAAGACTGTCATTAGCTATACTCAGATGTTGATACATATTTTACGCTGTGTTGGGGCTGGCATTCCACTTGCTGTTTAAACTTATAATCCTATTCATTTAGAACCTCTGCATTAGAAAGATAATTCTTTAGGTCCTGATATGAGATGGTGAAATTTTCCTCTTTAAATCCAGTCTTCGTTTATTTTTTGTATAATTTAGAAAGAGGTATTAAATAATAATAAAAAATAATCATGTTTCCTATCTTGCCTTTCCTATGTACTCACAAATACCAACGACACTGATGTTCCAAGGGCCCACATGGACCTTGCAGTGAGGATATTGTCAGCTGCTATAAACACATGATCCTCATAAAGGCACTAAATATTGCTTTTAAGAAGGGACCTAGACTTCAGAAAAATATCTTATCAAAACATTCAATAACACATTATATGACATCATTATTTAGCATTAATAGCAACAGTAAAATGTAACTATAGTTGTAATGTCATGTTTTAAATAGCCCCCAAAATATCTTCATGAGTATCATCGTGAGTTAATGGTAGTGGAAAGATTCTTAGCACCATGACTCTCTAGAACAATCATTTTTGTTTGTTTTTAAAGAATTATATCATTTAAATTTTTGTGTGTGTGTGTGTGTGTGTGTGTGTGTGTGTGTGTGTGTCTGTGTCCCCACATGTATGTGTAGGTACCAGCTAGAGGCAGAAGACAGGTCCTTGCGAGCCACCTGATGTGGGCCTGGAGATAAACCTAGGTCCATTAGATGTGTAGTATGTTCTCTTACCCACTAAAACATCTCTCTAGCTTATCTCTCAGTGCACTTCTAGGTTGAGTCTGCTAACAAAAAATTTCTTCAGTTTTTTTCATTTGTTTTAAATTTGGAAGTATCTCTATATCCGTATCTGTTTGGAAAACCACTTTCCTTGATATGAAATTCTTTCCCAATTATCTTTTGGCCTCTGAGAATTTTCATAACAGATTCTCTGTACAGCTTCTGTTTCTTTCCTTCCTTTTTGTTTCTTTCTTTCTTTTCTTCTTCCTTTCTTCCTTTCATTTATTTACATTTCAAGCATTATCCCCTTACCCTGGATTCTCCCCTCCCAGAGACCCCCTTTGACATCCCCTCCCCCTGCTTCTAGGAGGGTGTTTCTCCACCCACCCACTCACTCCTGCCTCCCTGTCCTGGATTCCCTTACTCTGGGGCATCTATTGATCCTTCATAGGACCAAGGACCTCTCTTCCCATTGATGCCTGACAAGGCTGTCCTCTGCTACAAATGCAGCCAGAGCCATGTGTACTCCTTAGTTGGTGGTTTAGTCCCTGGGAGCTCTGGAAGGTCTGGTTGGTTGATATTGTTGTTCTTCTTATGGGGTGGCAAACCCCTTCAGCACCTTCAGTCCTTTCTCTAACTCCTCTATTGGGGACCCCACACTCAGCTCAATGGTTGGCTGCCAGCATCCAACTCTGTATTTGTAAGGATCTGGCAGGTCCTCTGATGAGACATCTATATCAGGCTCCTTTCAGCAAACCTTTCTCAGCATCCACAATAGTGTCAGAGTTTGGTGACTGTATCTAGGATGAATGCCCAGGTGGGAAAGTCTCTGGATGGCCTTTCCTTTAGTCTCTACTCTGCACTTTGTCTCTATATTTGCTTCCATGAGTATTTTGTTCACCTTTCTAAGAAGGAAAAATGCACCTACACTTTGGTCTTCCTTCTTCTTGAGCTTCATGTGTTCTGTAAGTTTTACCTTGGGTATTCAGAGTTTTGGGGCTAATATCCACTTATCGGTGAGTGCATACCAAGTGTGTTCTTTTGTGAATGGGTTACCTTGCTCAGGATTATATTTTCTAGGTCCATCCATTTACCTGAGAATTTTATGAATTCATCATTTTTAATAGCTGAGTAGTACTCCTTTGTATAAATGTAGCACATTTTCTGTATCTGTTCCTCTGTTGAGGGACATCTAGGTTCTTTTTAGCTTCTGACTATTATAAATAAGGCTGCTATAAATATAGTGGAGCATGTGTCTTTTATATGTTGGAGAATATTTTGGGTATATACCCAGGAGTGGTGTAGCTGGGTCCTCAGGTAATACTATATCAAATTTTCTGAGGAACTGCCAGACTGATTTCCAGAGTGGTTTTAATAGCTTTCAATACCACCAAAAAGGAGGAGTGTTCCTCTTTCTTCACATCCTCACCAGCATCTCCTGTCACCTGAGTTTTTTTATCTTAGCCATTCTGACTGATGTGGGGTATAATCTCAGAGTTGTATTCATTTGCATTTCTCTGAAGACTAGGGATGTTGAACATTTCTTTAGGTGCGTCTCAGCCACTATGTATTCTTTACTTGAGAATTATCTTTTAACCTCTGTTCCGCATTTTTAATAGAGTTATTTGATTCTCTGGAGTAGAACTTTTAAAGTTCTTTGTATATATTAGATGTTAGCTCTCTATTGGATGGAGGATTGGTAAAGATTTTTTCCCAGTCTGATGGTTGCTGTTTTGTTCTATTGATAGTGTCCTTTGCCTTACAAAAGCTTGAAAATTTTATGAGGTCCCATTTGTTGATTCTTGATCTTAGAGCATAAGCCATTGGTGTTCTGTTCAGGAACTTTTTCCCTGTGCTCACGTGCTCCAGGGTCTTCCCTAATTTTTTCCTATTAGTTTCACTATATCTTGTTTTATGTGGAGGTCCTTGATCCACTTGGACTTGAGCTTTGTACAAGGAGTTAAGAATGGGTAAATTTACATTCTTCTGAATGCTGACCGCCAGTTGAACCAGCACCATTTGTTAAAAAATGCTGTCTTTTTTCCACTGGATGGTGTTAGCTCCTTTGTCAAAGACCAAGGTAGGTGGGTTCATTTCTGGGTCTTCAATTCTATTCCATTGATCTACCTGCCTGTCATTGTACCAATATCATGCAATTTTTAATACAATTGCTCTGTAGTACAGCTTGAGGTCAGGGATGCTGATTCAGCCAGAAGTTCTTTTATAAGTGAGAATAGTTTTTGATATCCTCAACCTTTTGTTATTCCAGATGAATTTGCAAATTACTCTTTCTAGCCCTTTGAAGAATTGAGTTGAAATTTTGATGAAGATTGCAGCAAATCTGTAGATTGCTTTTGGCAGGATGGACATTTTTATTATATTAATCTTGCCAATCCATGAGTATGGGAGATCTTTCTATCTTCTGAAGTCTTCAATTTCTTTTTTCCGAGACTTGAAATTCTTGCCATACAGATCTTTCACTTGTTTGGTTAGACTCACAACAAGATAATTTATATTGTTTGTGGCTATTGTGAAGGGTGTCATTTCCCTAATTTCTTTCTTCTCATGTTTATCCTTTGAGTAGAAGAAGGCTACTGATTTGTTTGAGTTTATTTTATTTTATTTTATTTTATAGATATATTCTTTATTTATATTTCAAATGGTTTCCCCTTTCCTGGTTCCACCCTCCCTGAAAATTCCATAAGCCCTCTCCCCTCGCCCTGTTGCCCAATCAACCCCCTCCTGCTTCCCTACCCTGGTATTCCCCCACACTGTTGCATCTTGCATCAAGCCTTTCTAGGACCAGGGGCCCCTCCTTCCTTCTTCTTGGGCATCATTTGATATATGAATTGTGTCTTGGGTATTCTGAGCTTCTGGGCTAATATCCAATTATCAGTGACTGCATACCATGTGTGTTCTTTTGTGATTGGGTTAACTTGCTTAGGATAATATTTTCCAGTTCCCCCCATTTGCCTAAGAATTTTATGAATTCATTGTTTTTAATAGCTGAGTGGTATTCCATAGTGTAAATATACCACATTTTCTGTATCCATTCTTCCATTGAGGGACATCTAGGTTCTTTCCAGCTTCTGGCTATTATAAATAGGGCTGCTATGAACATAGTGGAGCATGTGTCCTTATTACATGTTGGTGAATCCTCTGGATATATGCCCAGGAGTCGTGTAACAGTGTCCTCTGGTAGTATCATGCCCAGTTTTCTGAGGAATTACTGGAATAATTTCCAGAGTGGTTGTACCAGCTTGTAATCCCACCAGAAGTGGAGGAGTCTTCCTCTTTTTCCTCATCCTTGCCAACACCTGCTGTCTCCTGAGTTTTTGATCTTAGCCATTCTGCCTGGTGTGAGGTGAAATCTCAGGGTTGTTTTGATTTGCATTTCCCTGATGACTAAGGATGTTGAACAGTTCTTTATGTGCTTCTCAGCCATTCGAAATTCCTCAGGTGAAAATTCTAGTTAAGTTAATTTTATATCTGGCCACTTTGCAGAAGTTGTTTATCAGATTTGGGAGTTCCCTGGTGGAGTTTTTGGGGTCACTTAAGTATACTATCATATCATCTGTAAATAGTGATAGTTTGACTACATCCTTACTAATTCAAATCCCTTTGACCTCCTTTTGTTGTCTAATTGTCCTAGCTTGAACTTCAAGTTCCATATTGAATAGATAGGGAGAGAGAAGGCAACCTTGTCTGGTTCCTGATTTTAGTGGGAGTGCTTCAAGTTTCTCTCCAATTTGTTTGATGTTGGCTTCTGGTTTGCTGTACATTGCTTTTACTATATTTAGGTATGGACCTTGAATTCCTGATCTTTCCAAGACTTCTAAAGTGAAAGAATGTTGAATTTTGTCAAATGCTTTTTCAGCACCTAATGAAATGAACATGTGGTTCTTTTCTTTGAGTTTATTTATGTAGTGGATTACATTGATGGATTTCCATATGTTGAACCATCCCTGAATTCCTGGGATGAAGCCTAGTTAGTTGTGGAGAATGATCATTTTCATGTGTTTTTGGATTAGGTTTGCAAGAATTTTATTGATGGTTTTTGCATTGATGTTCATAAGGGAAATTGTTCTGAAGTTCTCTTTCGTTGTTGCATCTTTGTGAGGTTTTGATATCAGAGTAACTATGGCTTCATAGGGTAGTATTCCTTCTGTTTCTATTTTGTGGAATAGTTTGAAGAGTATTGGTGTTAGACCTTCCTTGAAGGTCTGATAGAATTCTGCACTAAACCCATCTGGTCCTGGGCTTTTTTCGGTTGGGAGACTCTTAATGACTGCCCCTATTTCTTTAGGGGTTATGGAACTATTTAGATGATTTATCTGATCCTGATTTAACTTCAGTATTTTGTATCTGTCTAGAAAATTGTACATTTCATCCAGATTTTTCAGTTGTGTTGAGTATAGTCTTTTGTCGTAGGATCTGAAGTTTTTTTTAAGTTCCTCAGTTTCTATTATCATATCCCCCTTTTAATTCCTGGTTGTGTTAATTTGGATACTGTATCTGTACCCTCTGGTTAGTCTTGCTAAGGGTTTATCTATCTTGTTGATTTTTCTCAAAGAACCACCTCCTGGTTTTCTTGATTATTTGTATAGTTCTTTTTGTTTCTACTTGTTTGATTTCAGCCTGGAGTTTGATTATTTCCTGCTGTCTACTTCTCTTGGGTATATTTGCTTCTTTTGGTTCTAAAGCTTCCAGGTGTGCTGTTAAGCTGCTAGTGTATGCTCTCTCCAGTTTCGTTTTGGAGGCACTCATAGCTATCAGTTTTCTTCTTAGCACTGCTTTCATTGTGTCCCATAAGTTTGGGTATGTAGTACCTTCATTTTCATTAAATTCTAAAAAGTCTTTAATTTCTGTCTTTATTTCTTCCTTGACCAAGTTATCATTGAGTAGATCGTTGTTCATCTTCCAAGTGTATGATTTTCTTGGGATTGAAAACCAGCCTTAATTTATAGTGATCAGTTAGGAGGCATGGCATTCTTATATCTGTTGAGGGCTGATTTGTGACCACTTATGTGGTTAATTAGGAGAAAGTACCATGAGGTGCTGAGAAGAAATTATATTCTTTTGATTTAGGATGACTTGCTATATAGATATCTGTTAAATCCATTTGGTCCATAACTTCTGTTAGTTTCTGTGTCTCTGTTTAGTTTGTGTTTCCATGATCTGTCCTTTGATTAGATTGGGGTGTTGAAGTCTCCCAGTATTATTGTCTGAGGTACAATGTGTGCTTTGAGCTTTAGTAAAGTTTCTTTTATGAATGTGGGTGCCCTTGTATTTGGAGCATAGATGTTCAGAATTGAGAGTTCTTCTTGGTAGATTTTTCCTTTGATTTATATGAAGTATCCTTCCTTATCTATTTTGATGACTTTTGGTTGAAAGTCAATTTTATCCAATATTAAAATGGATAATCCAGCTTGTTTCTTGGGACCATTTGCTTGGAAAATTGTTTTTCATCCCTTTACTCTGAGGTAGTGTTTGTCTTTGAAACTGAGGTATGTTTCCTGTAAGCAGCAAAATGCTGGGTCCTGCTTACGTATCCAGTCTGTTAGTCTGTGTCTTTTTTA
This sequence comes from Apodemus agrarius, assembly GCA_964023405.1. Taxonomy (NCBI): domain Eukaryota; kingdom Metazoa; phylum Chordata; class Mammalia; order Rodentia; family Muridae; genus Apodemus; species Apodemus agrarius. The sequence goes on along the minus strand of OZ030008.1, from coordinate 46,684,141 downwards.
TTGGGGAATTGAGTTCATTGATATTAAGAGACATTAAGGAAAAGTGATTGTTTCTTCCTGTTATTTTTGGTGGTGTGTTTATGTTTGTTTGGCTATCTTATTTTGGATTTGTTGAAAGAAGATAACTTTCTTGCTTTTTTTAGTGTGTAGTTTTCCTCCTTGTGTTGGTATTTACCATCTATTATCCTTTGTAGGGTTGGATTTGTGGAAAGATATTTGGTTTTGTCATGGAACTTGGTTTCTTCATCAATGGTAACTGAGAGTTTTGCTGGGTATAGCAGTCTGGACTGGAATTTGTGTTTTACACAGTGATTCTTACTCAAGGTGAAGTATGCGGGAAAGTATGGCACAGTTTGCATCCCCTGTGTTATTCTTTGAGGACCTCCAGTCCTCAAATATAGCATTTATAAAATTATTTTCTTATTTTCAGGATTATAATATAATTACAATGTTTCCCCTTGTTCTATATTATACCTTATTCACATACATTGTCTCTTTCAAATTCATTACTTCTTTTTAAATTATTGTTATATAAATGTATACACACATATATATACACACACATATATATCTGTGTGTGTATATATATATGTACATATATATATATATATATATATATATATATATTTCTTACTACTAAAAGCAATGTCCTTGGTCTATCCATTCTTACTTACATGTGTATTAATTATTTAGTATTGGACACACAATTGGTGGACTTTTCTGTGAGGAAGACTATTTTTTCCATACCACTCTTAGCATGCCTTAGTTGCCTGTAGTTCTTGAGGTCTTAGTGCCTTCCCCTGCTACATTAGAATGCCTATTTTTGTCCATGTTCAGCTCATATTTACACAGTAATTTTGGTGAGACTCCATGGCTGTAGCTTTTTTGGACATTCCCTAGAAACATAATCTCACAGAAACCTCCATGACCTTATTATCTTACAGTCTTTCTGACATCTATCTCTTCTACAATGTTCTCCAAGTCTTGGGTGTGGGAGGTTTTGGTATATGTATCCATTGGGACTGGGCTCTACAACCCTGCATTTTGATTGTGTCTTTCTGTGATTGTCTTCATCTCTTGCAAACTTAGGACATAGTTAGGGATTTTGCAGGTTTAGTTAAGGGGTAGTTGTGGATTCTCTTCCAAGATCCACGGCTATACTAGACTTGAATTGATTAGGATTCTGGTACCAGGCATGACTTTCCTCTTGCTGGGTTGATCTTAAGGTCCCATTAGAGAGTTGTTGGTTTCCGCCAAAGTGTGTCAAAACAATGTTTAAAAACAAAGATTATGTAGCTCAAGCTTTTAGAACACCAGAGCATGAAAATTGGATGCATTCATATGTTTGAAGCCAGCCAGATAGCATAGTAAGCCCTGGTTTCTTGAAGGAAAGACAGAAACATGCGGGAGAGGAGGAGAGGTAGGGAGGGCAATGTGCATAAAATCAAACAAACAACAAACTAACAAGCAAACAAAACGAAACAAAACCCATGGCTCTTGCAAGCTCATAAGGAGCATGGCGCTTGTCTTCAGTAGAGGCTGCCACCACCACTGCTGAAGGTCTCACTACATTACAGACTGGATAATGAGACTCAGGTATGGCAAAATGTCACATTTTCTTACCTTGGATAGTTCCCCTTTACAGAAAATAGCTGAACTTTGAAATGTCCCCACCCTAGTGGAATTTGCAATATCTTAATATTCCTAACACATATATTTTTCAGTTATTTGTTTTCAAAGACAATAATGTGTTAGCTTCTGATACTTGTAGTTTTCTTTCCTTATCTATTCTCTTCATTGCCATCATCACCAAGCTCTCTAAAGACCTGTGTGCGCGCACACACACATGAACACACACACACACACACACACACACACACATACACACACACACACACACCACATAGGTATGCATACATGCACACATACTTGAGTACACACACAATATTCAGATCCCCAAGTGAAGTTTGTTTGCTCAAATTTAATAGCCAATATGTAGTATGCAGTGTTGGGACACAGAAAAATTGAGAGATGATCAAGTCATAAAAATGGCTTCAGTACTATGTGAAAAGGCCCCAAAGAGCTAGGTTTTCCTTTCCAACATAAGAGAACATAAGAAAGATGACAGTCTGTGATGAGGAGGAGGGTCCTATAGAGAACTCACACATTCTACATTCTAGCACCTTGATCTTGGGTTGTTCTGTTTTCAGTATGCACACACACACACACACACACACACACACACACACGAATTCCACGGAATTCCATATGGTATTCCCTTTCTGCATCACCCCTATGAAAACCCCATCCCATCCCCCCTCTCCCTCTTACCTTCCCCTCCCTACCCCCAAATTTCCTGACTTGCATTTCCCTCTTCTGGGGAATCTAGCCTTCATAGGACCAATGGCCTCTCTTCTCATTGATGTCTGAAATGGTCATCTTCTGCTATATATGCAGCTGGAGCTGGGGGTCCCTCCATGTGTACTCTTTGGTTGGTAGTTTGATCCCTGGGAGCTCTGGTGGTACTGGTTGGTTCCTCCTGCAGAGCTAGAAACCTCTTCAGCTCCTTGGGTCCTCTCTAGCTGCTCCATTGGGGACCCTATGCTCATTCTATTGGTTGGCTGTGAGTCATGGGTGCTTTGATCCACTTTCCAATAATGATCAAAGTATTCACACTTTGGTCTTCCTTCATCTTGAGCTTCATATGGTCTGTGAAAAGTATCTTGGGTAAGTTAAGAAGCAAGAATGAAGACAGAGACTAACCATAAACCATCTCATTGTTCAGGTCCTCAATGTTAATAAGGTAAATATCACAAAAGAGAGAAGGTTTGTTTTGGATTGGCTTAAAGCTGGATACTCGTGATTATAGAGCAGGAAGTAGAATGAAGAAAACTCTCTACTCAAACACAGATTTCCTATACCTTGCAGTATTGACTTCTCCCCAGACAAGTGGCTTTGCTCATAGGTCTCAAGATTTCTTTCTCTCACAGTCTTTTCTTCTACCATGCTGAACATTAGAACATGATCAGACTCTCACTCTCCTGCTCATTCAGGTCACTTACTTTTCTACCATAGCAATATCAAAGCTCTCTCTTCTCCCTTGCCATTTTCTCATGCACTTATATACAATTGAGGCGCTTGGGCGCCTTGGCTTAAGATTTGTTCAGAACTGGTACACTGGGGAAATCTCATTTTCGTGGCAAGCGTCTTGGATTGCTCCAACACAGGATTTATTTTTATCCTTCTGGATTGCACATTGTTGGCTTTCCAATATCTTCTGGCAAAAAGATGCCAACAAGGCAGAACACATAAAAAAGAAGAAAAGCACCCAACCATTTTCATTCCCTTTTCCATACTCTCCTCTGGCCAAGTTTGAAATGGCTTACATGATAGACTTTTTTCTTTTCCCTTTTTTCTTTGCTTAGAGCTGGCTGTGAAAAGGCACCTTTTTGGATTCAAACATTTTCCTGTTGGCCTCTCCTGGGGCATCTACTATCAAACTTGAGTCTAAGAAAAAAGGTTTCATGTCCACACACACAAAAAAAATTGCTTAACAGAAGAATATACTCTCCAGTTTAAGCATTCTCTCTTTTGAGGGTCGGACACACTGCATTGTGTTCCTAGCCTTGGGATATCATTAGCATATATTGACCTCTGCCAATGCCACACACATAAAAATGTCAAATATAAGCATGATGATTAGTCGTGGGGCCATGAGAAACATCATATTTTAAGGAGAACAATTGACAATAATCTAAAGGTTTTTACTAAGGACTTGGAATTTTCATTGTAGAGAACACTATCTGGGAGAAGCCTACAAAATTCAGTTTTTCATGATCAGCCATGTGCTGGACACATGAAGCCATTGATGTGAACACTGCATGGCTCCCTAATTATTCCACTTCAAAATGCTATCACAGGAGAATCCATGTTTCCCCAGGCATCATTTTCCTCAATGAGTAGTTTGTGACCAACTGACATCACGTTTCATACTAGTTCCAGGTCAGCTGGTAGATGATAATATTTTGAATGCAGTCAATCCAATTTTCTTCTGCATAAAAAGAGAAGAAAAATAGTAAGTTCTATATATCATAAGACATATCAGCTAGTCTGGGATGGGATGATTGTCTGAAGATGAAAATGTCTTACAGAATTTAACAGAAACTTTGAGTTACAATGTAAGTTTAAAAAACTTGAGATGTAAAAAAAAATGTTTCAGTGCTAAGAGAAAGTTGTTTTGTGTTCCCAGCAGATTCCATAGGCATCTGGATGCATATGAGATGCACCAATTTATAAGAAAATTAAAGAACTCAAGAGACAAAGCATGCATACACACAAACACAGCAATGCAATAAATATATCCTTTGTACTTCTAGATAAGCATCTACTTATAACAATGAAGAGGTCCTACTGTGGTGTATTTTCAGGTAGAACGTGGAGATGTTGGGGTCAATTTCAGTGAGCCCCTTAGAGCCAGCCTGATGTAGGAAGTCCATGTGCCAACATTCACAGGCTGCACAAAGGAAAGATTTATTAGGCAGCCAGAAATCCAAACAGCTAGCAGGTTTGGCATGACTGTTCACCACAGGAGAAATTGCCCCAACTTCATTAATGCCTGCTAGCTTGCAAATATCTTTCTGCTGTTATTATAATGCTCCTTGTTTGGAAGAGATACTGGCAACACATACATTTTCCCCCAAGTGAAATGAACTGTCAAGAATCAAATATACTCATCACCAAGTAACAACAAGAAGCAAAACATCTGGTAGCCCCTTTCTTTTGGCCGGTAGGTTTCTTTCCATAGACATTAAAAGACAGAGTCTTATCCCTTTGGTATAGTTCTCTTCTACTTATTTTCTCTCATCAAGCAACAGTTACAGTTGTGTTTCAAATGACACTTGCTAGCCCCTGGTGGTGGCAGTTCAATTCTGTTCTGACCATAGAGACATAGAGAGTGCCACTCCTGTCTTCTTGCACCTGGAGTCAAGGAATACACTTTAAAAACCCCTAAGTGCTAAGAATAGGATTCTCATCCCCACCAGTACAAAACCAGAGGTTTCATTTCCTAATCTCCCCTCTAAGGGGAGTCTCAACACTGAGAAAATGAACTTCAAGTTTCAGTTAACAGAGGGCTAGCCTTCTTGGTTTTGTATGCCAAAGAAACATTCTCCTCCCTGTTCTTGGCAACCGGATTCTAGCTTTGGTTCATCAGTAGCATCCTGCTTCCATTTGCATTAGATGTGGTTTGGATATGACTACTGCACTAACATCTGCATCCCTTCAACACAGATGAGAGTGGGCCCTTATCAGACTCGATTGGATGTCTGCCCACATCCATTCAGAGCCCCTCTCTAGAAAACATGTATATTGTTTTCTCAGTGGCCAGAAAGAGTATGATTGTTGGAAATCTCTCTTCATCTTGATGAAAGACAAGTAGAAAGTATGTTGAGGTGACATTTCCCTGAAAACAAAATATCAAAACACAATACTCCAATAATACTGCTGGTGGGTGTGGCAGTAGACTACAGGTATCCAGGATCCCTCACTTTTTAGAAGGAATAATTCTGAATTGTTTGGCAGAGACTATTCCTACAAAATTCCTCTCCAGTTACCCAGTAGTGTCTAACACCATGCGATTTGGTGATTGACTTACCTACTATCCACCAGGGTTCCTTGAACCTTCCAACCCTTCATTTTCACTGGTATCCATGAGTGAAGTAAAAAACCTAAAAAGCCTGGGACATTAGGACATCTACCTCCTAACTTCCTGTGTGTCTCAATTCAGGCCAGTGAGGCACCAAGCCTCTTGCTGGAACCATGAAATAAGAGCTGTTTACCATATAAAATATGAGCTTCTACTGTATTCTACCTTGTTAAATTCACTAGAAAAGCCCATTCAGCACAACATGGCTAGTATTCTAGAACATTATTTCAAGAGTTAGGAAAGAATATTTTCTAGAGCTATTCAATCATGTCTGAAACTCTCATCTCCCAAAAGTCTTTAATTATACAATCTCATGTCTCTCCTCACAACTATGGGAAGCCAACTGAGTCAACTTTCTGTTACCTGAGAAAGAAAATGGCCTCAGTATATTAATTTTGACATGAACAGAAAAGTTCAGTCTGGATTTGCTTCAACCCAAGTATTTACTGGCCAGAAAGGGCCATGGGGCAAGTAGCAGGAGGCACTATGTATTAAGGTCTCTGGATTTGTCATACATGTGGAAATCACATGGTGACTCTGGGTGGAAGGCATACAGGCAGAACTCTGCATCATCAGAAGCTTATTTTCCATGTATTTGCAATAAAAATTGAGAACACACTCTCCTTAGTTGGTTGAAGTATAAGAAAAAAAATGTCTTAAATATTTCTTGACCCCTTTCAGATGGAAACATCTGGAGAATATGTACAAATAACCTTTGATGACAAAGTATCATGTAGTGAAGGAATTTGTCCACATGAGGTAAACTATTATCTCAATTTTGCCATGTAAATTGCAGGCTGCATTTTCTATTTTAATTAAGCAATGTCAAAGAATAGTTTTGTGGTATTTTCTCCCCAGGATTGGGAACCTACACACATTAGTTAGTGCATGAGAACCAGGAATTAGAACTGACCACAGCTAATGGGAACCTGCTCGGGCCCATTTTATGGGCTCTACTGAGGAACGTGTAAAGAGAAAACAGGCTAAATGAACAGAGAAAAACACAATTCTTCCTTTTCAATAAGTCTTAATAACAAATAATCCCAGATACTAACATATGAAGAGAATTATCAATTCCAGGTCGCTTGCTTGCTTTCCCTGCCATTTAGGGGTTGTTAGCGCCCCAAGGGAACAGCTGGTCCTTTCCATGTTTAATTCAACTCCAGTGTTGCCAATTAGAGAATGCTGTGGGCCCAGCAGTGCTCTGCAAAAACACAGTGGAGAATGACCAAGAGGTGCCCCAACCACAGTGGTGGATACTTAGGGAATCCATCCTGTACCATTGCTTTTGTCCAGCATGAATGATTATGATACTCTGAACATGAAAAGATGAACTGGGTATCTAATCCATGATTGTCTAAGTTATCAGCTTTTGTGGTGGTTGGAGCAGGCACCTTCTGCATTTGCAAGTTTATTAATGAACTCTACTTCCATTTTTGCTTGAGTTTGTAGGTTATTATGAAATCGTTCTTTCAAGACATTTAACAGTTCCTAATATCCAGCAAATATACACAGCAAACTGTTCATTAACTCATGACTTCAGAGCAAAATAACAGGGCTGAGGACTATAGCCACATGACTGTGACCTCTGAGGAGGCATTTGTCCTTGGGAATTACTAAAGAATTTTGTTCAGGGTACTGCTGGCCAGCTGCAACTTGCGTGTGTTTATTTTCTAGACCCTCCTTGTTTACTCAATTGTCTCTGCTGTGTTGGGATTCTCTAAATGATATCCGGGCTCTCTATTAGGATTTGCATTTCTTCCCTTTCCCTGAGACTGAATGTTCCCAAGTATGAGGGGTTTTTTGTTTGTTTGTTTGGTTTTGGTTTTGGTTTTTCGAGACAGGGTTTCTCTGTATAGCTCTGGCTGTCCTGGAACTCACTCTGTAGACCAGGCTGGCCTCGAACTCAGAAATCGCCTGCCTCTGCCTCCCAAGTGCTGGGATTACAGGCGTGTGCCACCACCACAAGTATGAGTTTTTTAAGTATGAGTTTTTTAACCAAGACAACGTATCCAAAGCCCTAGTCTCAAAGAGTTGCTTATAGTTCAGTTGTAATACTGTAGAGTGGAAAGATGATTTGTCAGTCATTTAATACAAAAATGAAATAAACTTTCCAAAACTTGATGCAGGAATGCAAGGATGTATAACTTAAAAAGATGACTTGGTTTGTGCCACTGTTGCTCCACTGGTCTCACTGGTTCTTGAACAAGTGCGCATGTGTAGCTGTTGGGTTTTCCATAGTTAGAACATTTACCATGGCATCATATTTTACAGTAACAAAGTGGGACTGTACATGGCAAAAGCAGAACAAGTATGTTTGCATCATTGTGATAGAGAGAGGAGAAAGAGAGGGAGAGAGAAAGAGAGAGAGAGAGAGAGAGAGAGAGAGAGAGAGAGAGAGAGAGAGAGACATATTGTCAGTTGAAAAATATTAAATTGTTGGCTGGATTGGAAGATAGAGTCCTCATTCCATACCTCTGAAAAGCAAAGTGTTTTTGTTTGCTTTATGTTTGTGTGTGTTTTTTCACTTTTGTTTTTTTGTTTGTTGTTTTGTTTTTGCTTTTGCAAAGAACTATACGTTAAGGAAACAAGGTGCCTTGCCACCCCTGAACTCTCATGGACAAGAATGAGGAGTACATAGTAAAGAACGTGACTAATAACTGATTCTCAAAATGTCTCACCCACTTAACTTACAGACATACTGATTTCATTGTGCAAACATGCCTGCTCTAGCTGGTGTCAGGTAAGAAGGATAACACAATTGACTCCTGTGACCCTGTGTATGTCCATCCTAGTATGTCCATCTCATGAAGAATAGAAAGTAATTAAGTCATTACCAGCAAGCAAAAATTAAATTTTGGAATCTGACATAATGGAAAGGTAAAATCTTTCAACAACTCAAGGAGTAGAACAGAATCTTCAGTATTCCCCTTCTGTATACACAGGAACATCTCAGCTATGCTCAAAATGATGCACAGACCCAAATGCACCAAAACATAAAGAATAACACGCACATTAAGAAAGGACTAAATGTAAAGCTGTTCAGAATTCATCCTGAAACATTATTAAAACACAAAACAGATTGACCAGTCCCTGACTTAATTGTTCAGTGACTACAAGAGACAGGACATAATTAGGGCATGTGGCACAAGATGAACAACTTATAGAAAGCTCCTGAAGTGACTGATACTAATTAGAAAACCAAAACTCTAGATGCACTTCTGCTTCTATTCTTAGTCCAACTCATGACTTTGATCATATGATTTATATAAGTTTGAGTGTTTCTAGTGACTTCTCTTTCTAACTTTCCTGTGTACATTTATCCCAAGTCAAAACTGGTCATTTCTTTTGTCACATCACACACCCACACACTTATCACACACATACACATATGCAGATATATACACATATGTATACATATACATATTTACATATATGTAAATATACACATTCATGTACAGTACTTGGGAATATATAAAAATGGATATAGTACATTGATAGTTATATAAACACATTCACTCATAAATAAAATTGCACCCACGGAGCGACAATGGTATTCCCTATTTGTGACACAGGATTTCAAGAAGAGGATACCTTGAGCTTGACTCAAGACAATGAGGGAGGGAGAATATAAACTATTCTGAAGCAACTTGGTTTAAGTGACGAAAGCCATAGTAGAATACATGATATTTTTGTCTCCTGGTTGTATGGTGCCATATTAGGTGCAAATGTTAGGCAGAAACAGAGCTTTTTAACTGAGGCAGTGTGACTTGGCCTTATAATTAAAGCTGGAGAGCTGCTTTCAATTAAGTAATAGCAGTACAAGAAGTGCCTATAATCCATCCCATCCTTACTCCATCTCCAATCTGATGACAACCAGTTCAAATTAGGACATTATTCTTACTAATTCTCATAACTTGAGAGACACATTTTGAATATTGACATTATTCTATGGTCTAAATCTGTGAAATATCTATCCAGCATTGTGGTCCATTACCAATACTCATAGATAATAAAATAAGTCTATCTAGTGCAGATGTTCCACTCAGGGAGTAGGTCTTGTACTGGTCTTTGCACCCTGTGAATTACATTAATTATACTAGGCTTTCTTCTTACTTCCCTCATTTGTGAGGGTTGGTTATGAGTTGAATGCATCTTTTTTTGTTCCAAAGGGCCATGTGCTACTGGAAACTTACCCTCCATTATAGTTACCTGAGAAGTGATGTGGCAGTTGAGAGGTATTGGAAGGTAGCCAAAGGTTGGTTGGTAACTGAGGACCCCCTCTGCCCAAACAGACTGTTTTTTAACCTTATATTTATTTATTTATTTATTTATTTATTTATTTTAAATTTTTATTTTCTATATTCTATGTTTACATTCCAAAGGCTTCCCCCTTCCCCAGTCCCCCCCCACCATACATCCCATAATTCCTCTCCCCCCCCAATCATTCCCCAATCATCCCCCCCCCCAATGATTTCTCTGTTCTGGGTTTACAAAACTGGATCCAATCTTTTCAGGCCCAGGGTCCTCTCCTTTCTTCTTGGGAATCATTTGACTTGCTAATTGTGCCTTGAGTATTTAGGGCTTCTGGGCTCATTAATATCCACTTATCAGTGATTGCATTTCATGTGTATTCATTTGTGATTGGGTTAACTCACTTAGGATGATATTTTCCAGATCTAACCATTTACCTACAAATTGCATGAATTCATTATTTTTAATTACTGAGTAGTATTCCATTGTATAAATATACCACATTTTCTGTATCCATTCCTCCTTTGAGGGATATTTGGGCTCCTTCCAATTTCTGGCTATTATAAACAAGACTGCTATGAACATAGTGGAGCATGTGTCTTTATTGTATGCAGGGGAATCCTCTGGGTATATGCCCAGGAGTGGTATACCAGGGTCCTCTGGAAGTGACATGCCCAATTTTCTGAGGAACCGCCAAACTGATTTCCAGCGTGGTTTTACCATTTTGCAATCCCACCAACAGTGGAGGAGTGTTCCTCTTTCTCCACATCCTCGCCAGCACTTGTTGTCTCTTGAGTTTTTAATCTTAGCCATTCTGACTGGTGTGAGGTGGAATCTCAGGGTTGTTTGATTTGTATTTCCCTGATGACTAATGATGTTGAACATCTCTTAAGGTGTTTCTTAGCCATCCGAATTTCTTCTGGTGAAAATTCTTTGTTTAGCTCTGTACCCCATTTTTTGATAAGGTTATTTGGTTCTTTGGGGTCTAACTTCCTGAGTTCTATGTATATATTGGATATTAGCCCTCTGTCGGATGTGGGGTTGGTGAAGATCTTTTCCCACTTTGTCGGTTGCTGTTTTGTCCTTCTACAGTGTCCTTTGCCTTACAGAAACTTTGTAATTTTATGAGGTCCCATTTGTCAATTCTTGATCTTAGAGCATAAGCTATTGGTGTTCTGTTCAGGAACTTTCCCCCTGTGCCCATGTCCTCCAGGGTCTTCCCCAGTTTCTTTTCTAATACCAAACAGACTGTTTTAGGCGCTAAAGTAATTATTAAATAAATAAAATGTTTAAAGCAAGGCCGTTTCATGTGCATACCTCCTCTATGTGACCATTTCCCTGAGTGTCTGTTGAGTCTTGATGTAACCAAGAAGGATCCATATCAGGTTCTTTACAGATGAAACTGCCTTACTTTGGAATCTCAGAATCCAAAAATAAATTAAAACAAAATGCCTTAGAGATGATAAAATTAATTAAATGAGCCATTTAAATGTGTTTTGTTGTAAGAACCCATATTTTGGTATTTTTATAGCAATAAATGAACTAATATCTGTATCCATTCTTATATACACACAAATAACATCTTTCTTGGGAACTTTAGGTTTAGAAACTCAACTGTATGTATGCAATTGTGGTTCTCAGGGACAACCGACTGTACAAGTGTCTTTGTTACATATCTGACATATTGGCTTAAGAAATAGTTGTACAGGGTCACCCAGCGTGCCAGGTGCTCAGAACCATCCGGCGGCGGCGGCAGAACCAGGTACCCGACACAGCCCGAGCTTAAGACCTTCGGGGACTCAGGCCTGGAGTGGGAATTGGGCACAGAATAGCGGGTGCACTCTGCACTCGCGCGCGGGGCGGACCCCGAGCTCCCTGCAGGCAGCTGCCATATTGCCTGCAGCTTCCCGCCCAGCTGGCGGTGGGGAAGCCGGAGGGTCACCCAGCGTCCCAGGTGCTCAGAACCATCCGGCGGCGGCGGCAGAACCAGGTACCCGACACAGCCCGAGCTTAAGACCTTCGGGGACTCAGGCCTGGAGTGGGAATTGGGCACAGAATAGCGGGTGCACTCTGCACTCGCGCGCGGGGCGGACCCCGAGCTCCCTGCAGGCAGCTGCCATATTGTCTGCAGCTTCCCGTCCAGCTGGTGGTGAGGAAGCCAGAGTCAGCCAGTGTGCCAGGTACCCAGACCCAGCCGGAGGCCGAACCAGCCTCCCATCCAGCCAGTGGCAGGGAAGCTGGAAACCGGACCCAGCCAGCTTCCCAGCAGCTTGGGACCAGCAGGCGGAACCAGATAACTGAGATATCCCAACTTTAAGACCCCTGGGGAAACAGGATATCAGACAGCGAACCCTGAGCAGGAGCAGTGCAGAGCAGCCGCCCAACAGGCGGAACCAAATACCTGGGATATCCTGAGGTTAAGACCTCGGGGGACTCAGGCCACCTGTCAGCAATCTGTGAGCAAGAGCCCCGCAGGACAGTGATTCAGGTATCCCAGTCACTGGGAAATAGCCTTACAACCCCACAGGAGGGTCAAGCACCAGCTAGTATCTACTGGACCAACTAACACCAGAGTTAACCAGATGGCAAAAGGCAAACGTAAGATCGCTACTAACAAAAATCAAGGCAATATGGCGGCATCCGAACCCAGTTCCCCAACAGCAATAAATATTGGATACCCCGAAACACCAGAAAAACAAGACTCAGATCTAAAATCACTGGTCAGGATGCTGATAGAGGAACACTTAGATAAATCTCTTAAAGTAATACATGAGAAAATAGATCAAAAGCTAGAAGCCATTGCAAGACAAACACAATTAAATCCCAGATATCTCAACACACCAGAAAAACAAGACTCAGATCTAAAATCACTGGTAAAGATGCAGATTGAGGATCACTTAGATAAATTTCTTAAAGTAATAGAGGAGAAAATAGATCAAAAACTAGAAGCCCATACAAGGCAGACACAAAAATCACTTAAAGAAATCCAGGAGAATATAGAGCAAAAAGTGAATCCCAATAAGGGGGAGAAACAAAAATCACCCAAAGAAATACAAGAGAACATGGGTCAACGAGTAGAAGTCATAAAGGAGGAAACACAAAAATCCCTTAAAGAATTACAGGAAAACACAAACAAGCAACTGAAAGATCTGAGCAAAACCATACAAAATCTAAAAACAGAAGTAGAAACAACTAAGCAATCGCAAAGGGAGACAATGTTGGAAATAGAAAACCTTGGGAAGAAATCAGGAGTCATAGATGCAAATATCAACAATAGAATACAAGAGATAGAAGACAGAATCTCAGATGCTGAAGATACCATAGGAACCATGGATTCAACAATTAAAGAAAATGCAAAATGCAAAAAGCTGGTAACCCAAAACATTCAGGAAATCCAGGACACAATGAGAAGACCAAACCTAAGGATTATAGGGATAGATGAGAATGAAGATCTACAACTTAAAGGGCCAGCAAATATCTTCTACAAAATTATGGAAGAAAATTTCCCCAACCTAAAGAGAGAGATGCCCATGAATATACAAGAAGCCTATAGAACCCCAAATAGACTGGACCAGAACAGAAATACTTCCCGTCACATAATAGTCAAAACCCCAAATGTACTAAACAAAGAAAGAATATTAAAGGCAGTAAGAGAAAAAGGACAAGTAACATATAAAGGAAGACCTATCAGAATTACACCAGACTTCTCACCTGAGACCATGAAAGCTAGAAGATCCTGGGCAGACCTTATGCAGACCCTAAGAGAACACAAACTTCAGCCAAGACTACTATACCCAGCGAAACTCTCAATTGCCATAGATGGGGAAACCAAGATATTCCACGACAAAACCAAATTTGCAAGATACTTATCTACAAACCCAGCCCTACAAAGGATAATAGGGGAAAAATACCAACACAAGGGGGGAAACAACACCCCAGAAGAAACAAGATAGAAACCCCATCTCATCCAACCCAAAAGAAGAGAACCACTCAAATACAAATAATAATAACAATTCCCAAAATGTCAGGAAGTAATAATTACTATTCCTTAATATCTCTTAATATCAATGGACTCAATTCCCCAATCAAAAGACACAGACTAACAGACTGGATACGGAAACAGGACCCTACATTTTGCTGCATACAGGAAACACATCTCAGTGTCAAAGACAAACACCTCCTTAGAGTAAAAGGCTGGAAGACAGTTCTACAAGCAAATGGTCCCAGGAAACAAGCTGGAGTAGCCATTCTAATATCAGATAAAATCGACTTTCAACCTAAAGTCATCAAAAGAGACACAGAAGGTCACTTCCTGCTTGTCAAAGGGAAAATCCACCAAGAAGAATTCTCAATACTGAACATCTATGCACCAAATGCAAGGGCACCCTCATTCGTAAAAGAAACTTTACTAAAGCTTAAAGCACACATCGCACCTAACACAATGATTGTAGGTGACTTCAACACTCCACTCTCCTCAATGGACCGATCAGGGAAGCAGAAACTAAACAGGGACACAGTGAAACTAATTGAAGCTTTGGACCAATTGGATTTAACAGATATATATAGAACATTCCATCCTAAAACAAAAGAGTATACCTTTTTCTCAGCACCGCACGGTACCTTCTCAAAAATTGATCATATAATTGGTCACAAGACAGACCTCAACAAATACAAGAAGACCGAACTAATCCCATGTCTCCTATCGGATCACTATGGAGTAAAAGTGGTCTTCAATAGCAAGAAGAACTACAGAAAGCCCACATACACATGGAAACTGAACAATACTCTACTCAATGACACCCTGGTCAAGGAAGAAATAAAGAAAGAAATCAAAGACTTTTTAGACTTCAATGAAAATGAAGGTACGACCTACCCAAATCTCTGGGATACAATGAAAGCAGTGCTAAGAGGAAAACTCATAGCCCTGAGTGCCTCCAAAAAGAAACTGGAAAGAGCATACACTAACAACTTAACAGCACACCTGAAGGCGCTGGAACAAAAAGAAGCTAACTCACCCAGGAGGAGTAGAAGAGAGGAAATCATCAAACTAAGGGCTGAAATCAATCAAGCAGAAACAAAGAGAACCATACAAAGAATCAACAAAACCAAGAGCTGGTTCTTCGAGAAAATCAACAAGATAGATAAGCCCTTAGCTAGACTAACCAAAGGGCACAGAGATAGTATCCAAATTAACAAAATTAAAAATGAAAAGGGGGATATAACAACAGAAACAGAGGAAATTCAAAAGATCATCAGATCCTACTACAAAGGCCTATACTCAAAACAACTGGACAATCTGGAGGAAATGGACAATTTCCTAGACAGATACCAAATACCAAAATTAAATCAGCATCAAGTAGACCAGCTAAACAGTCCCATAACCCTTAAAGAAATAGAAGGGGTTATAGAAAGCCTCCCAACCAAAAAAAGTACGGGACCAGATGGTTTTAGTGCAGAATTCTACCAGACCTTCAAAGAAGACTTAACACCAATACTCTTCAAACTATTCCACAAAATAGAGACAGAAGGGACACTGCCCAACTCATTCTTCGAAACCACAATTACGCTGATACCTAAACCACAAAAAGATCCAACAAAAAAAGAGAACTACAGGCCAATTTCTCTTATGAATATAGATGCAAAAATACTAAATAAAATCCTTGCCAACCGAATCCAAGAGCATATCAAAACGATCATTCACCATGATCAAGTAGGCTTCATTCCAGGAATGCAGGGATGGTTCAATATACGGAAATCCATCAATGTAATCCACTACATAAACAAACTAAAAGAAAAAAACCACATGGTCATCTCATTAGATGCTGAAAAAGCATTTGACAAAATTCAGCATCCTTTCATGCTAAAAGTCTTGGAAAGAGCAGGAATTCAAGGCCCATACCTAAACATAGTAAAAGCAATCTACAGCAAACCAGTAGCCAACATCAAAATAAATGGAGAGAAACTTGAAGCAATTCCACTAAAATCAGGGACTAGACAAGGCTGTCCTCTCTCTCCATATCTTTTCAATATAGTACTTGAAGTTCTAGCGAGAGCAATCAGACAACATAAGGAAGTCAAAGGGATACAAATTGGAAAGGAAGAAGTCAAAGTATCATTATTTGCAGATGATATGATAGTCTACTTAAGCGATCCAAAAAACTCCACCAGAGAACTTCTACAGCTGATAAACAACTTCAGCAACGTGGCTGGTTATAAAATTAACTCAAGCAAATCAGTAGCCTTCTTGTACTCAAAGGACAAGCAGGCTGAGAAAGAAGTTAGGGAAATAACACCCTTCACAATAGCCACAAACAACATAAAGTACCTTGGCGTAACTCTAACCAAACAAGTGAAAGATCTGTATGACAGGAACTTCAAGTCCCTGAAGAAAGAAATCGAAGAAGACCTCAGGAGATGGAAAAATATTTCTTGCTCCTGGATTGGCAGGATCAATATAGTAAAAATGGCCATCTTGCCAAAAGCAATCTACAGATTCAATGCAATCCCCATCAAAATCCCAAATCAATTCTTCATAGATCTAGAAAGAGCAATTCTCAAATTCATCTGTAGCAACAAAAAACCCAGGATAGCTAAAACTATTCTCAACAATAAAAGGACTTCTGGGGGAATCAATATCCCTGACCTCAAGCAGTACTACAGAGCAATTGTGTTAAAAACTGCATGGTATTGGTACAGCAACAGGCAGGTAGATCAATGGAATAGGATTGAAGACCCAGAAATTAACCCACAGACTTATGGTCACTTGATCTTTGATAAAGGAGCCACAACCATCCGGTGGAAAAAAGATAGCCTTTTCAACAAATGGTGCTGGTTCAACTGGAGGTCAACATGCAGAAGAATGCGAATTGACCCACTCTTATCTCCTTGTACTAAGATCAACTCCAAGTGGATCAAGGACCTCCACATAAAACCAGACACACTGAAACTATTAGAAAAGAAACTTGGGAAGACCCTGGAGGACTTGGGCACAGGGGAAAAGTTCCTGAACAGAACACCAATAGCTTATGCTCTAAGATCAAGAATCGACAAATGGGACCTCATAAAATTACAAAGTTTCTGCAAAGCAAAGGACACTGTCAGAAGGACAAAATGGCAACCAACAAAGTGGGAAAAGATCTTCACCAACCCCACATCCGACAGAGGGCTAATATCCAATATATACAAAGAACTCAAGAAGTTAGACCGCAAAGAACCAAATAACCCTATCAAAAAATGGGGCACAGAGCTAAACAAAGAATTCTCACCAGAAGAAATTCGGATGGCCGAGAAACACCTTAAAAGATGTTCAACATCATTAGTCATCAGGGAAATGCAAATCAAAACAACCCTGAGATTCCACCTCACACCAGTCAGAATGGCTAAGATTAAAAACTCAAGAGACAACAAGTGCTGGCGAGGATGTGGAGAAAGAGGAACACTCCTCCACTGTTGGTGGGATTGCAAAATGGTAAAACCGCTCTGGAAATCAGTTTGGCGGTTCCTCAGAAAATTGGGCATGTTACTTCCAGAGGACCCTGGCATACCACTCCTGGGCATATACCCAGAGGATTCCCCTGCATGCAATAAGGACACATGCTCCACTATGTTTATAGCAGCCTTGTTTATAATAGCCAGAAATTGGAAGCAGCCCAAATATCCCTCAAAGGAGGAATGGATACAGAAAATGTGGTATATTTATACAATGGAATACTACACAGCAATTAAAAATAATGAATTCATGCAATTTGTAGGTAAATGGTTAGACCTGGAAAATATCATCCTGAGTGAATTAACCCAATCACAAAAGAATGCACCTGAAATGCAATCACTGATAAGTGGATATTAATGAGCCCAGAAGCCCTAAATACTCAAGACACAAATAGCAAGTCAAATGATTCCCAAGAAGAAGAAAGGAGAGGACCCTGGGCCTGTAAAGATTGCTTCCAGTTTAGTAAAGAAACCGAGGGGGGAGGGGGAATTATTGGGGAACAGATGGGGGGGAGAGGATCTATGGGAACTATGGTGGGTGGGAACTGGGAAAGGGGAAAGCCTTTGGAATGTAAACATAGAATATAGAAAATAAAATTAAAAAAAAATCAAGATAAACAAACAAGTAAATAAATATAAAACTTCTAATAAAAAAAAAAAAAAAAAAAAAAAAAGAAATAGTTGTACAAATCCAAACCCACTTGTCTGTGGAGACTGCTTACCCTTTTGGAGCATCTAGAACTACAAGGATTATTCCTGTTTGCCTACCTATTATGCCCAACAGGGAAGTGAGGTGAATCTTGAGAGACTTGAGACTGATCTTTTATTGTGATGATCGAGGTGGCTTATCAGTTTCAGAAAGTAGGGAAGCTTTCTCTCTCAGAAAACTTTCATTATCTCTTTGTCCTGAGATGATCGGCATCTATACCAGTGGTCTCTCTGGCTCACTGACTTGAAAATACTAGAGAGAGATTTGGATCTAACCCAACCAACTAGATGATTAGCTTCAAGTATTCACAAAATAGAGACCCAGTACACCCTTCTCTGGGGAGCTGTCTGTCTACCCCCAATTAAGGCAAAAAATAATTCTAATCTAAGCTTCAAAGAAATTCCAAGCAATTAACCTTGTTAATGGGCACAAGAGCTCTACACTGTTTAGAAAACCTAAACAGTGAAAGAAACTGAAGACACTAGAAGATGCAAAGTGGATGTGTCTGGAAGTGACCTATAAGTTTAGGGTTCTAGTCAGCAAATATTAATGATATCCTTCATGGAAATAGAAAGTGACAATCCTGAATTTCATACACAAGCATAAAAGATCTTGAATTGGCAAGTCAATCTTGAACAAAAATAACAATCCTGGAACATCTGCACTAAATAGACTTATTTTATTATCTATGGGTATTGGTAATGAACCACAATGCTGGATAGGTATTTCATAGATTTAGACTATAGAATAATGTCAATATTCAAAATATATCTCTCAAGTTATGAGAATTAGAAAGAATAATGTCCTTTCTTGAACTGGTTGTCATCATATTAGAGTTGGAGTAAGGATGGGATGGGTTGTAGGAACAATTTATGTCCTAAAAATGGATGTGTCTGGAAGTGACCTATAGGTTTAGGGTTCTAGTCAGCAAATATCAATGATATCCTTCATGGAAATAGAAAGTAACAATCCTGAGTTTCATACACAAGCATAAAAGATCTTGAATTGGCAAGTCAATCTTGAACAAAAATAACAATGCTGGAACTATTACCATCCCTGATTTCAATCATCAGGAACTATTATCATCCCTGTTTAACCTATAGAACTTGTTACATTAACAGTGTGATATTGTCATAAAAACAGATATATAGATACTAGAACAGAATCAAGCCTCATATCTAGCTGTCCAGTTTTTGGTATATACCCCAGAAACAGACATTTGAAAAAAGACAGTCTCTTCAACAAATGACACTAGTAAAGATGGACAGCTATGTGGAATGAACCCAGATCCCCATTTCTTACCCTACATGAATGTATTTAATATGCATCAGAGATCTCATTGTAAAACCTGGAACCTAGAAAATGCTACAGTAATCATAGGAATGATGCTTCAAGGTATAGTCACTGCCAAGTCACTGTACTTTTTCAAAATATAGGAAATCAGAGCAGAAATTGGTTAATAGGCTTGAATGATATTGAAAAGCTTCTGCAAAGCAAATGAAACATCATCAGAGTGAAAAGAAAGGCCAATAGAAGAAATCTTCTGGCAGCTATATATCTGACATACAGTGAGTAGTTAGAATACATAAAAAATTCATAGAAGCAAACTCAGAATTGTTATCTAATCTAAATGGACAAAATAATGAATAGCCTCTTCTCAGATGATGGAATACAGATGCAAGACACATGAAAAATATTTATCAAGGAAATAATGACCCAAACTCCAGGGAGAGACCATTTCACCCCAGTCAGAATGCCTGTCATTCACAGTCAATAAACAAAACTTGCTGGCAAGGACATGGGGACAAAGGCTCACTTTTATGGTGGCAATGTAACAGTGCAACCTATCTGGAAATCACTACAGTGGTTCTTCAAAGGAGCCCTTGAATTTAAAGGAGAGCAGGGAGGGCTTATGGAAGGGCTTGTAGGGATGAAAGAGAAGGGAGAAATTATGTATAATACTATAATTTCAAAAAATTTTTTTAAAACATATTAAAAATACAACGATCGGATAATTGAACCAAACCATTTCTGCTCATTATAGATATTCCAGTTTGTGCTTACTGAAGTACTTTTCACCACCACCAAGTTATAGCATCAGCCTAGATGTTCATCAATAGATAAAGAAGTAAAGAAAACATGATCTAAATATACATCAGAGTTTCATTAAACTATAGATAAGGGTTATGTCATTTCAGAAAAATGGATTTTATATGAGATCATGTTAATCAAATGAACCCTGATCAAAAATGAAAATTATTATTATCTTTATGTCTTAAAAATGGATCCTAGGATTACTCTCTTGTATAAAAATATACATAGGTGTATATAGATGTGTAAGCATTCATATATACATACATAAGCACAATACATGACACTGGAAAATGGAGTATCATTGGAGAGAGGAGTGTGGCTTGCAGACTGATGGAGAGGCAAGATAAGGTAGTGATTAGTGGCTATGGTCAGAGTATATGGTGTGTTTGAACAAGATGCTGTTATGAAGCCCTCTTTTTTTGAGCAATGAATATACGCTAATTTTTAAAAATAAAAAGTGCATGAGATATATGTCATGAATAAAATGTTCTTGTTGCTTTTGTAGACACAGGTTTAGTTCCCAGCACCCACATGGAAGGGCACAATCTGCTGGGATTCCAGTTTAAGTGGAAACTCAGCATCATTTTCTGGCATTTATAGACACCATTTACATGTGATGCTCATACATACATACATGCAGGCAGAACATTTATGCACATAAAATACAACTCAATAAATCTTCAAAAAAATAAAAACAATATCTTTGTGGAGAAGCCAGAAGTGGCAGAGATATCAAATCTAAACACTCCTAGAATGGAAGATAATATTTGAATTTCAGTGAAAGCAGGAAAATCCAAGGAGAGTTTGGAGTACAAGTGTGGTCACCTTCATGAGAGTCTTATGGAGGAGAACTACAGCATATGCTATCCCATTGAGTTTTTGGCTCAGAATATTAGCTTTCCAAATATGGTCAAGGTAAGTTATTCTTGCTTAGAGAATGCAGAGGATAAAGAGACATCAACCCAGTCATTCTCTCAAATATTTTACTTCTCTCTATTACCTTTATGTATTAAAATTCCATGTGGGGGAGAAGTTTCCATTATTAAAAGTTTCAAGAGGAAACTTTACTACCAGTTGAGACATTTGCATTCTTTAAATTTCTCCCTGAGGAATGACTTGTTATAACTTGTTACTCCTTTATAGACAAAAATTGGAGTTGTCTTCAGTAGGCAAAGCATTGATGATATCTTTACTTTTCACAGGACCTTGTTAGGAATAGAATGAAGTAGATAAGTGGGCCATATTCTTCTTTCCATGGCAGCACTTTATTGGAAGATGAGAGGCAGTGAAAGCAGGATACAGACAAGCAACAAATAGGCCAGTATCCTTGGATGCTAAGTCCCAGCATCCACCACGAGTCATTAGCATTTCTCTGACATTGCTTGTCTTAATACTAAGGCAGAAAAGAAAATAACTTCCTTATACCGGGAGACAGTTTCCGATCCAATTTGGATACTCTCTAGATAAAAATGGTGGAGTTAGTTTTGGATTTATGTCTTGAGAATATAGACTCATTCACAAGCTTAAGTGAAGAAAAGGCGTCCACGCATTCAGAATCCAGCAAAGCTGATAATGAAAATGAGAGACTCCCCTCTCAAAGTGAGCATCGAGAGCAGGAGTTCTCAACCTGTGGGTCATGAACCCCTGCAGGGAGGGTGGTCACATATCAGATATCATGCATACCAAATATTTACATTTTGATTCATAACAGTAGCAAAATTATAGTTATGAAGTAACAATCAAATAATTTTATAATTGGGGCTCACC
This sequence comes from Apodemus agrarius, assembly GCA_964023405.1. Taxonomy (NCBI): domain Eukaryota; kingdom Metazoa; phylum Chordata; class Mammalia; order Rodentia; family Muridae; genus Apodemus; species Apodemus agrarius. The sequence continues at coordinate 46,662,125 of OZ030008.1, read as the reverse complement.
AAGACATGAGGAACTGTGTTACAGGGTCACAGCATTAGGCAGGTAGAGAAGCACTGGCCTAGAAAGAAATCAGAATAATAAGGGAAGAGCTCTGAAATACTACAACACATGTATAAAACTTCAATTGTAATTAGGTTCTAGATTACACTTGAAGTAATGGCACTTAGATTATGTTGTAGAATGTTAACTATAGCATATGTTCTAAATGAACTTACCTGAAGTTGCTTTTATTGTCCTAATGGTTTAGAATGAAGCTACCATATAGACATACCACTCTGGTTTCCTAGCTATAGTTATCACACTGTACTGTGTTTCAGCAAAAGAAAGATTTGTCCTTTTACTATACTCTACCGGCAGTGGTGTCTTCTGTTTAGGGGAGTTGTGGTGTTAAGTTAACTATGTAAACTTCTCAGCTAACTTAGGGTAATTAAAAAAATAAAAACAGAAAAGCCCCCTTTGCATCTCTTTTGTAGCCTATTTTATGTTTAGATTCATTTGTAGCCAGGCAGAATGTAAGGTAGCTTCAAGAAACATTATCACAAATAATAACATTAAGCACATACACAAACAAATCGCTGTGTAGTGAATAGCATTTCAACACCCCATCCCCAATTAGAACCAGCTTTTCAAACAAATGGAGACTTCCCCCTTAATCTAAAACTATTTTATACTGCCACATTTAAAATGGAACTGGTTTAGTTTAGAAATAGAATTTTCTGGGGTGGCAATATTTGAATGACCTAACTGATCACAGCTTCCAAAGGGCTTACCATGTAATGCTCAAGCATGTACCAGCTCTGAGTAAGACAGAGACAAAGCATTGATCATAAAATTTAGATATCTGAAAGTGAACCCTCCCTTTGATAACCAACTTCTTTCCCTTTGCCACATCCCAAGGTTTTAGTTTTCATTCTTCCAAGAGATGTGTGCTCCTTGACTTGCATTTAATGTTTTTGAGGAGGGAGCAAAGGACCAATTAAATGAAGATGACAAATCTCCCAGGGAATTGCTCCCAATCGCTTCCACTTGGAAGATTCTCCATTGGGAGCAGAAGAGGTGGAGGTCTGTTTGAAGTAGCGCCATTGCACAGAGGAAGTGACTCAGTGGCCAAAACAGTAAAACTCCCCCCACCCCACCCCCAGAGAGGAATCATGTTCGAATTTGGCTGCCTTACAGAAATCTCTCTGTACTTCAGATTCAAAAAGTCAATCTAGATTTACTAGCTGGCTTCAACACCCCATAGGGCTCCCTGAAGCTTCAGCTGAGGACAGAGTGGACATGTATGATAAACAGTCTCTGAAACACATGTGGGAAATGGGGCCTCAGGATAAGCGAGTTTACTAGCACCAAGGTTAAAGTAGGCATTTATTATGGATGCTGGACCCTACTTTCTGACCTTAGGCACAGCACCTGCATGTTTCGTTTCTTCATTACTATAATATTAAGACATTTTATATGTATTCTTACGTCTCATATGTATGTGTGCTGCTGAAACGGGGACTCGGTATTTAGTTCAGGCTTTTCCCTGACATGTGATCCTTCTGCCTCAGCCTCCTGAGTAATAAGATTGCACGTGTAATCCAGCATAGAAAGCTTTCCCATTCATTTTAACATTATCACTTTTCCCCCCACTAAAAATCTGAGAAGGGTTTCCTCCTGGCCCTCCTCCTCCATTTCCTCCTCATCCTTCTCATGTTCTTCCCATTTCTTATTTTTATATACAATTGTTTGTCAGAAATAAAGAGCCCTTGGAATTAACAAATAAATTTGACAAAGCAAGTCTATACACATAATCTCTTACGGAGTTAATGCCAAGGCCATTTAGTAAACAGAGTGCAGTTGTATCGACGCGTAAATGTCTTGCAGACACGTCTGTGAGGCTGTGTGGAACAGCACTGAGCATCTTGTGAGAGAGAAGACGGGCTGAAGCAGATGTGTGCAGTCTTGACTTTGAAAGTGCTTGCTGTCTTCCTAAGGAAGCAGACATGTTTTGTTTCATTGTACCATGTCATTTAAGAGGATATCACATGTGACCGACCCTCTTAACCATGCTTTGTAAATTGCTGTTTTCTGTAAGTACAGTGTTTTATAGCAGATCCCCAGAGCGTCTTAGTCTTGCTTCACTGAACCTTCATATTGAACAGTAGCATCCTGTTCTCCTTCTTACCTTGCAGCCAGTGGGTACTGCATTCTACTCCTGGCTTCTATGAATTTGAATACTTTAAATAACGTATCACAGTTGAATCAAGAAATGATGATTTTTTTGGTTGGCTGCTCATTCCCCGAGCATAGTGTCCACAAAGTCTGTTCATGTTGTGCCCATTGAAGACTTTCTTTCTTAGTTAATATTGAATAAATGCCTTTATGGCCCACATTTTCTTTATTCATTCCTGCCCTAGATGGGTAGGAATTTTAGTTAGTGCTATGTCCCAGTAGCAGTATACAGCCCTGAGTTTAATCCTCAGTACTATGAGGAAGGAGTTTATACACAGACTAAGCAAGAAAAAATACTACAAATGGGAGCATACACAGGTAGTTCAGACACTCTGAAGGCTGAGGCAGGAAGATTGTGAATTTAAAGCCAATATGAACTACACAAACTGTCCTTATCTCAAAGGAGCAAATGGAGGAATGAGGAAATAAGTAGATGACTATACACAAAGTGAACCCAAGAATGTTGGCATCTCTTTGGAATCTTGGCTTTAGTTCATCTTTAGAAAAACAAATAGCAAGAAGATGAATTTCTGATCACATGGTAAGAATTCCATATGGGAATCTCCCTTGTGTTCTGCTAGAGCAGGGGAGAAAAAGAATTAAAGGGCCCATTCAAAGAACAGAGGAGATCTGGGTAAGAAGCAAAGTCCACAAACATGTGGCAGGTGATAGATGGAGGAAGCAGAATAACAAGCTCCCGGTGGCAGAGATTCAAAACCAGGGGCCTCAAAACACCAGCTGAGTTAAGAATTTGGTACCGTGGGTGAAGCTCAGATATTTAGTTTGCCGACAGCCAAGCATGCAGGTGGTGCTGAGAATAAGAACGGAAGGGGAGTAGGGCCTGCCCCTTTATAGCCCCCCTGACTCATGCAGAGAAATTTTGGCAAAGAACATCACAGAAACAGGTGGACAAGAGGTGATTGACTTTTTAAACAAAGTTATAAAAATAATCCAGCCCGAGTTCCAAGCCACGTCTTGAACTTGGGACAAATTCATAAACTGAATGTTTTTATGTTTAGCATCACCCTAGTAGAGGAAAACCTAGTAGAGAAAGAAAGCAAGAGTCAACTCATAGCACATAGATCCCTGAGACTAAAAGACTTTGTCTTTGTCTTGGGTCTTTATTTATCATGCATGAAATATGAATGGGTGGGTATTTTTATAAAACTCAGAATGTTGACATTTAGATGAAGGAACCAGCAGTAGGCTTATCTCTGTGAGCTGAAGGTTAGTCTGATCTAAGTAGGAAGTCTCAATAAACAAACAAATAAATAATAAAAATGTGCAGATGATAGTGTATTACAAATGAATAAATTTAAAAAACAGACAAATTATAAAAGTACAGATGACAGCATCTTACATACCCTTGAACAGAAATGTTTTTGTTTTAAATAATGTTACACTTAGAAAATTAAAATGAATGAAACCTCCCTTGTTCAGGATTTCACTAGGAGAATAAAAGGTATACCACTGTCTTCCCAGTTTAGCCTTCTGCCCTACTTTCTCTGGTGTCTGTAACCCGTATGCTGTTACTCCCCAGAAGCTAAAATTGAAATGAAATTGATATAGCATAGGTAATTTTCCACCCCATGTGTTTTTTGTAAATCTACTATATAATTCACATTAACTCCCAAGTACCCAGAAAATTAAAAAAGCCAAAAGGAAGTACATTCAGGGGCTGAGCCCTGGTGCATGAGGCGTTTAAGGAGATACCTTTCAAGAGAAATAAGCAAGGCCCTCCTTTTTCTTCCACTATTTGTTAGAAATATTGGCATGAACGGTTTTTTTCTGTTTGGTTAGAGTTTGCGCCTCCACCTTTATTTCATGTTTTTAAGCTTTCTTTTCTTTCTTTTCAGTTTCTTTTCATTTTTCTCTTTTCTTTTCTTTCATTTTCTGAAAGTCTCCCTTTCTTCCTGAGGATTCCAAGCTGGCCTTAACTCAGAACTGTTCTAGCTCCAAGTGCTTCAGTGCTGAAATGGTGAGCTTACACATTTATTCTGCTGGCTTGGTGTTCATTGTTTCGTTATTTCCACACTAAGGAACAGAATCCCAAAAGTGACTTTACCTGTCTAAATCATATTCATCCATATGCACATATATGCGATAAAAGCTCTTCATAAAGAAATAGAAGGATTTATTTATTGTTGTGGAGACTGTAACTAGTCCATCTCTTACAGTTGAGAAGAACATGGCAGATGGGGGGTAGGGACAACACAAGGGCATGAAAGCAAAAGACACTTCTAACCCAATTTGGCCATTTATATGCTAGATAAAAGTGTATAATTATGTACCAGTAAAAATCAGTAATTATGCATGCATGCATATGGTGTGATATGTGTAGTAGGGATTACTAGGAGATATCTATGCATTAAACTAGACCCAAGAGTAGACTGGAAACATGGTGTAAGAATATTATGGATATCAAAGCTCAATTTTAGCTTTGATTTCTCATCTGTCTCCCACATGTGAGAAAGCCCAGGCATTTGAATTTATAAGTAGTGAAACAAGCAAGGATACTCTTGTTTGTTGGTGTTGCTGAGGGATGAGGTGCCTGGTGCTAGTCTTCCTTAAAGACATAACACAACCAGCAGACACTGACGTACAACATACAGGGAGGGGGTTGAGAGATGAGAGGCTGCCGCCATAGCTAATGGCTGATTTTTGCTCAACACTTTTAAAGATGCAGTCATCCTTTTATGGATGCTGTATTTATTCTCAACTAATTAATGGCTGATCCATTTCCCTTCCCCACTAGTTTTTTTTTCACTATTCATGTTGACTTTTAGTAGAAACAATACTAATACAATTATGCTTTCTACATTTCTTTAGGACAGGCTAATGCCCCATTTCACTTACCCTTATGCGTACCGAAAGCATTTACACAAATAAAATTATTAGGCTTAAGTTGCAAACCAAATCGCTCTCACAAAATAATTTATTATTTACTTACTTCTTCTAAAATGGCAGTTTCCCAGTTAATAGCTAAAGGAATCTTGCATGAAATCTCACATAATGCTGATACTTGGGAAAGCATGCACTTTGCCTTCTATAAGGAATCCTTTACTTTGCATGTATTCCTTTCTCCAAGGTAAATTGTTTCCCAGTTCATAATAAGCTAATGATTATGTCACAAGTCCTTAAAATTGCCAGGAGAACAGTTAATGCTATCCAATGAATGGTAGTTATCCATCATCTAATCATGATATCAGCTCAAAGAGATTTGTCGAAGAGTAAGAGGATCTCTGAGAGGGAGAGATCTATTAAAGTGAGAAGGAATACAGAGACCATGCATTTTCATGACAGGCTTCTAAGAAAGACAAAGAGGTGATTGCAAATACACTTAAACATCTGTGATCTCTGTCTGTGGAATCATGGGTCATTAGAAGAGATGACATGTGACTCTAAGAGGGAGTGACCCATTGGAGCCACTGATCTCTATAGGATAAGGATTCCCTGTCTTCATACATCCTAGAGATCAGAGAAGTCACTGTGTACTTGATGAAGTTCAAAGATGCTCTCCTGCCATCAAATTTAGTACCACTGAGGAACTAGTCACAGAAAAAAGATATCATTGTGAGTTTTGAAGTTCTTTATGTAATCATTAAAAAAGTTCATGTAAAGTCAACCACCAGCAATACAGACAGACATCCCTGGTCTTTAGATACTTAGAGAGCCACCTAAAATGGGACAGATTGATCAGGTATGGGAAAGACATGGAAAGGAAGCTGTTTGGTGTTTTCACAGCAAAGCCAGACAAGAGCCTAAGTGAGGAGCCTGATTTCATATACAGTTGTGGAGTTAAAAACACAACAGCTGGATCATGGCCCGATCACAAAGATGTGCCTAGAACCTGCCTAATGGTAAAAGCTGGCAGCTAGCTGCCCACATCTGACTTGAGTGCTCACCATCCAGAATACAATACGGGCAGTTTGAACTTCTTTTTTGGTTTTTGGTTCTGTTTGTTTGTTTGTTTGTTTGTTTGTTTGTTTGTTTCGAGACAGGGTTTCTCTGTGTAGCCCTGGCTGTCCTGTAACTCACTTTGTAGACCAGGCTGGCCTCAAACTCAGAAATCAGCCTGCCTCTGCCTCCCAAGTGCTGGGATTAAAGGCGTGTGCCACCACCTCCCAGCAAAGGCAGATGACACAGTTGGCAATAGTTTTTCTTATGCAAACAACTTGTTTCTATTGTTCAAGGAGCACTCCTGACTTGCTCTTGGCCAGAACTGAAACAGATGTACAGTTTAATTAAAATAAATAAATTAAAAGATTCGTTTGTAGCATCCTGGATTTTCAGTTGTTTCTAACTAGTCTGGAGCCATGTGACATGTTCCAATGATAACACATGAGTCATAAAATTTAATCTCTGGGCAGTGGTAGAATTTGGGAGGCAGAGGCAGGTGGATTTCTGAGTTTGAGGCCAGCCTGATCTATACAGTGAGTTCCAGGACAATCAGGGTTACACAGAGATACCCTGTCTCAAACAAACAAACAAAAAATTTAATCTCTAGCAACCTAAATACTAGAAAATCATTCAAAACTTGTTTATTTTCTTCTCAACATTTTTAGGTAGAGGGCTAGGGGGATCATGAGAAAATATCCATCATGTAATTTTCTATCGGATAACCTAATATTAATATTTATATGTAATATATTTTGAGTATTTATATCTTTAACTTTCCAATCATGGAACTTGGAGTTACTTTTTTGCCATTTTTTAAAATGAGAATACTATAATGACAATAGTTTGGTAGGCTTTATATAAATTAAAGTAAACATTAAGTGTATGTATAAATTATTGCCTTAAAGTTATTAAATAACTTTGAATATATGAAGACATATTAGCATGAAAAATATTCTAGCATTTTAGGGAATAATATAAGAAAGTATATGTGATGTTAATTTGAATTATCAACCTGACATAACCTAGAATCACCTTAGAAGAGAGTTTCAGTGAGGGATTTATACTGTGTTGGCCTGTGGGCTTTATCTGTGGGGGGTTGTTTTAATTAAGTTAATTGATGTGAGAAGACACAGCCCTGTATGACAGCACCACTCTCGAGGTAGGTGGGGCTTGTTGAACTGCCTTGAAGTTGGGAAATCCAGCTGAGTTTAGTTTAAGCAGGTGAGCATGTATACATTCTCTTCTTTCTGCTCTTCACTTTAGATGTGCTATAATCTAGCACTTTGTAGTTCCTAGAATAGGCTTCTCTACAATTGTTGACTCTAAACAATAATGGTAAGATGAAATGAACCTATTGTCCCTTAAGTTCCTTTTTTGTCAGAGTGATTTATCACAGCAACAGAAGTGACACTACAATACTTACTATAGGATTGATTATTCTTTGAATCATACTGTGAACAATGTATTTTTGGTTGCCCCTCTAATGTCATTAAACTTATATTTTATACTTCTAGGACTTTTATTTAATTCAACCATATATCATTACCAATTAGCATATGTCTTATGTAGAAGTTATTTAGTAAACAAATGGGTGTCAAGAGAAGAATCAAAGTTTGACTCATTGAGCAAAAATGCTCCTCATTTTGAGAAGCAAGTTGACAAATCTGAGAATCTGAAGTGATAAAATTGAATTGAAGTATATGTTAATACTATGCAAATATCAAGCATGTTTGAATCACAGTCAAGACTGAGGGCCAACACTTCAATACTATTCTAAATGGTTTGCTGTAGATTGATCCTGAAATATGTTCAAAAGACTCCCTTCCTAGCCTGAGGATAGTGAGAGGCTCACTCTATCAGTCTACCATCAAGGTTGTAATTAAGTCATTGAGTCTGTGGCCTGTATTTATAACTACAATACATGATCAAGGATTATAAACACCAGGAAAGCTGTATTATCACACTGTCTAATTATCACATTAAGAGAATGACAACAGGGATTTGTTTCATCTCTTACTAGAAAGAAGAAATCTGGCAGTACCTGGGAGTTCACTTTGATGTTGGATTTGTAAAAGAAAGTATCAAAGATGGAACTGTTTTCAAATAGAACATCCGATGCTGGTTTCATCCTGGCAGTCAGATCTCTACTGCACCACCACAGTTTGCTTTGAAGTGGCATAGCCTAGAGTTTGTTATTAGGATCTTTTTATTGCAGGTAAAACAATGAAATTCAAGAGGGTGGAAGAAAAATCAGCAGAGCTCAAAGCCAGCAGCAGGTGTTTTAGTTGACTGCTGAAATGTGTAACTTACTAACAGTGTGGATGGCATAAATAGTTCAAGAGTTCTTATCTCCATACTAAATATACTTGCCATGTTATAGTGTAATCCAAATCTTTGAAAAATATAGAAAAAACTTGTATGTCAGTTCGATTCTTGGGCCATCTTTTGAAGGTATAATGGAAGATGCTCTTCACAGCTTTAGAAGAGCAGTGGTCTTTGAATAGTAATATTAAGAATGCAGGTTGTACCTCTGGGCTGTCCTTACCAAATAGACTTGCAAATACTGCAACTCAGAGGAGTCCTTTGTAGGCTCTAGTTATAAATGCTGGATCTCATCAATGGGAAGTCTGGAAGAGTGAATTTGCAAAAACTGGTTATACTCATTGTGGTTTATCTTAATTTTCAATGTTTTTTGGAATTATGTCTATGTTGTGGAACCTGTTCCAACCAGGTTCCTCTATTGTGAGGATACTCTTACAATCATATTGGAGAAATCTCCTACCAAGACAAGAGATCATATTCAGATTACATAATTCCCACCAAACTTTAATTCACTTATCTGTATTCTTTATTTAATTCCTGATGTATATTAATAAGGTCAGATACAACTTTGCCCATTTGTTTCTTTTTTCTTTTTCTCTCTCTTCCTCCACTCCCTTCCTCTTTCCCCTCCCTTCTTCTTTTTTCTTTCCTTACTTTCTTTTTATTTTCCTTTTGATAGACATTTCCAGAGAACAGTTTGGTATGGTATTAGCATTCTCCCAGGCACAAGCTTGTGAGGAGTGGGATTACTAATGTTCTAGGATGATTGGAATTAAATATGGAGATGCTTTTTAGCAGACTTTTATATTCTTTCCATAGAGTAGCAACCTTCTGATTGTTCCTGGTTTTATTTTTTTATTTTATTTTTTAATCTTTTTTTTTTTACATACCAGACTTTATCCCTCTTCCAGTTCTCCCTCTTACTGTTCCACATCTCACACCTCCTCCCCCATCTCCAAGAGGATGTCCCCACCCAACCCCCACTCCATCATACCTTCCCACTCCCAGGGGCCTCAAATATCTAGAGTGTTAGGTGCATCTCCTCTCACTGAGTCCAGACCTGGCAGCCCTCTGCTGTATATGTGTTGGGGGGCCTCATATCAGCTGGTGTATGCTTCCTGGTTGGCGGCTCAGTGTCTGAGCCATCCCAGGGGGTCAGGTTAGTTGAGACTGCTGGTCTTCTATGGTCCCCCTCCTCCTCAGATTCTTTCAGCTTTTTCCAAATTCAACCACAGGGGTCTCCAGCTTCTGTCCATTGGTTGGGTATGAATATATGTGTCTGACTCAGCTGATTGTTGGACCTTTTGTAGGGCAGTCGTGATAGACCCCTTTTTGTAATCACACCTTAGCATCAGTAATAGTGTCAGGCCTTGGGGCCTCCCCTTTAAGCTAGATCCCAATTTGGGCCTGTCACTGGACCTCCTTTTCCTCAGGATCTTCTCCATTTTTGTCACTGCAGTCTTTCAGACAGGAATAATTTTGGGTCAGAGTTTTTTACTTGAATGGCAACCACATCCCTTCACTTGATGCCCTCCCTGTCTTTCTGCTGGAGGTGGACTCTACGAGTTCCCTCTGCCCACTGTAGGGCATTTCATCTAAGGTCCCTCACTTTGAGACCTGAGAGTAAAGTTCAAGTCCAAGTGGATAAAAAACTTCAACATAAAACCAGATACACTCAATCTAATAGAAGAGAAAGTAGGAAAGAGCCTCAAATTTATTGGCACAGGGAGAAATTTCCTAAGCAGAACTCCAATGGCTCAGGCTCTAAGGTCAAGAATTGATAAATGGAACACCAATAGCTTAGGCTCTAAGATCAAGAATTGACAAATGGGACCTCATAGAATTACAAAGTTTCTGTAAGGCAAAGGACACTGTCAGAAGGACAAAACAGCAACCAACGAATTGGGAAAAGATCTTCACCAACCCCACATCCGACAGAGGGCTAATATCCAATATATACAAAGAACTCAAGAAGTTAAACCCCAGAGAACCAAATAACCCTATTAAAAATGGGGTACAGAGCTAAACAAAGAATTTCCCCCTGAAGAAATTCGGATGGCTGAGAAGCACTTTAAGAAATGTTCAACAACATTAGTCATTAGAGAAATGCAAATCAAAACAACCCTAAGATTTCAACTCACACCAGTCAGTATGGCTAAGATTAAACACTCAGGAGACAGCAGGTGTTGGCGAGGATGTGGAGAAAGAGGAACAATCCTCAACTGCTGGTGAGATTGCAAGATGGCATAATCACTATGGAAATCAGTCTGGCGCTTCCTCAGAAAATTGGGCATGACACTTTCAGAGGACCCTGTCATACCACTCCTGGGTATATACCCAGAGGATTCCCCTGCAGGCAACAAGAACACATGCTCCACTATGTTCATAGCAGCCTTGTTTATAATAGGAGAAAGAACCCAGATGTCCCTCAATGGAGTAATGGATACAGAAAATGTGGTGGAATACTACTCAGAAATTAAAAACAATGAATTCATGAAATTTGTAGGCAAATGGTTGGAACTGGAAAATATCATCCTAAGTGAGCTACCCCAATTACAAAAGAATACACATGAAATACAATCACTGATAAGTGGATATTAATTAGCCCAGAAGCTCTGAATACTCAAAACAAAATTAGCTAATCATATGATTCCCAAAAAGAAGAGAAAAAGGGGCCCTGGTCCTGAAAAGACTTGATCCAATATTGTAGGGGAGTACCAGAACAGAGAAATGGGAGGGCGTGATTAGGGAATGGGCGAGGGAAGAGGACTTATGGGACATATGGTGAGGGGGGAACTAGGAAAGGGGAAAGCATTCGGAATGGAAACAAAGAATCTAGAAAATAAAAAAATGATAAATGGGACCTCATGAAACTGGAAAGCTTCTGAAAGAAAAAGGACATAGCCAATAGGACAAATCTGCAACCTACAGATTGGAAAAAAACAAAAGCAAAAAAAAAAAAAAAAAAAACTTCACTAACCCCACATCTAATATAGGGCTAATATCCAAAATGTTCCTGGTTTTAAAGACAGTGTTTTATGCTAAGAAGAGGTTTGCTGATAGATCCTAAACAAATGGGCTGAGAATCTGACTACTGAGTGAGTTCTCTAGGCCAGTGGGTAGAAATAACAAATCAACCCTAACTATAACAAAATCATAATCCCACTAATATTTCAAACACTTTCACTGGAAAATAAAGGTGATTTAAAAGGAAAAAATTCTCTACTTAATTCAAAAATACACAAGTCCCAATAAAAAAGCATAATGTAAGAAACTAGGGCCATGTGACTTCTCCAAAATTTATGATTCTCACAGTATTGTCTTCCACTGACAGTTGGGTGACCTCTGAGAATAGCAATGAAAATAAATTAATGAAAAAGAAAAAGAAAGCATAAAACAGTTAGAAGAAAAGTTATAATCATGTTCAAAGAATAAAGGACAGGAACAAAGTCTTGAGCTAATTCAAAGAAAGAAAGTTGATATAAGATATTAAATTGGAATTAAGAGCTACATACACTAAAATAATCAGACTATAATAATGAAAATGAAAAATCCAGTAAGCTAATTAAAAAGGGAGTGGAAAGCCTCATCCACAGATCAATGACAAGAACATAGTTTTAGAGCTTGAAGAAAAGTAGGAGAATTAGAACATTTAGACATTTATAAGAATTATTAATAAGGAAGTATAAACAGAGCATTTGATATCCATGAAATATTTTCATTGTGGGTCTGTCTAATAATCTGAGTTCTATCTACCTACCTACCTATCTATCTATCTATCTGTCTGTCTGTCTGTCTGTCTGTCTATCCATCCATCCATCTATCTTTCTGTCTGCCTGTCTGCCTGTCTATCTATCTACCATCTATAATACCTTACTTTTGAGTACTCTGTTTTAGTTTAGGGCTATTGAGAATAGTGAACTGTTACAAGCATCTTTGCACGTGTCACACACTACACAAATGCACTCATATCTCTAGTCACAAGAGTCAGAGCAGTATGTTCCCAATTCAGCTCTGATCTTAAGGGTCTTTGCTCCAGATTCCCCATTAAGGGTCTTTGCTCCCCATTTCTTTGTGCTTGAAATGGAGAAGGCTCTTTCCCATCCAGAATGCAGTCATTCACAGTTGCTCCTCTGTGCCCACATGGGTGCCCTTCTGCCATCTTGTGAGCTTAATCAATATATTTCCTGATGTCAGTCAAGTCACCAACCCCACAGGGAAGCTTTTCCTTTTTCTCCTCCACCTTCACTTTGACAACAATGTCTACTTCTTAACAATTATCACAGTTGAAACTTTCTTTTCTTTATCAACATCTCTTTATAATCTCTTTAAAGAAAATTCTTGGAAACTTGGAGATGAGAGAAAGAGAGAGAAGAATTCCTGCAAGCACCTGGGCCAGTTGCTGGAATTTGTCATTTGAATTTGGAAGATATTCTTAATAAATGTGGTTATGTTATGCATAATTTAAATTCACATTTGTTTGGCATATTAATTGCTGCCTTTAATTCTTTTGTTTAAGAGAGTTTCATAGTTTGTATAATGAATTAATGTCCTTTTCACCTCATTGTGCTCTCTCCTCTCCATCTCTCTCAATGACACTTCTTTTTAACAACCTACACCTTGTTTTTTTGGCTTTTGTCCCACTGAGTTTAATTAAGAATGTGACATCTGAGTTGAGATGTGGAGTTATTTACTGGATAAAGGGACACTTTTCAGTGGCTATATCACTGAAAAAAGGACTCTTATTTCCCAAATTGTATTTTTATTTTTATTACTGAAGTTATAGTGAACAAAAAGCATACTTGTGCAACTGTATTACTCAAGTCCAAAATGTATCACAAACTATGGAGATAAGTAACACCATCAATATCAAACCCTACATCCCAGGAACTACTAACAAACGTGCCTTGAGTATGGACACAGTTCAGGAGGTGTCCAAAGATCCAAGAACCCTGAAAATGAGGAGCATGCTGGTGGTCATGGGATGCTGACAACAACAATCCATTGAAAACAACTTAGGCTGATGCTTTTATAATTTCAGAAGAAATTGCCAATGAACTCAACTGAGACTGTTCAAAGATGGCTCGTCATTTGAAAAAAATGGAAAAGTAACTATGATACTTCAGTAGCTAACCAGAAACCTTTTAAATTTCTATTTTTAACTGTTGTTCTCTTTTATTCTGTGCAGCACTTAACTAATTTTCCATTGTATTGTAACATAGAAGGAATAGATGAAATACTGGTGAGGAGCAGCTCAGTGGCTGGAGAGATAGATAGATAGATAGATAGAGAGAGAGAGAGAGAGAGAGAGAGAGAGAGAGACAGAGAGACAGAGAGACAGAGAGACAGAGAGACAGAGAGAAAATATACTGGAAACTAGTGGCCTGCTGCCAGACAGATTGACTGCAACTGGTGCTGGTCAACAACAAAGCCTAATGATATGATAGCGCCTGGCCATACGGAGCATAACAGTGCCTCAAACTTGAACAGACTATGCTATGACCATAGAAAATACTCTCTATGGTTTCACTAAGGCCCAAAGAATTGTTTTTGGTTTTTTTTGTTTAATGCTACAATAATAAACAAGTTATAGCTCATTGATTGCGATAGTCCTTGGTTGGTTAATAAAGACATTATATTGTAAAGTTTTTGATCAAAAACTTTAATTTCTTTTTATATCATCTTAATAATTTGACAACAATAGCAGTGGATGAGAGACCTTGTCTTAAGTGACAGGGAAGGAGATGACTAACACTCATGGTTGTTCTCTGCCATAAGCCTGGGTCTTGTTTTATAAACACACACACACACACACACACACACACACACACACACTCTGCTGCTAAAATTTTTTCCAGGGAGAAAAACAAGGCAAAACTCTACTGGAGTAGACTCTAGGGAACCACATAATTTATAGGGTTTTGTTACAGAGCATAGCTAGATGAAGGTTTATTTACAGGAGTTTAGGCACTCCTAACTCAAATTTCCAGACGTGAAAAATCTTACACAGCAGGGATGAAGCTTTCTTCCTCCTTGCATGTATGAAGCCCTCATCTGCCTCCCTATACTTGAATTCTTTCCTTATATTACAGTTAGTTGCCAGGAGGTAGGGTAGTAGCTGAGTTCTCCAGTAAGCATATCATGCCCTACTGTGCCCTGTGTGAGGGAAGTAAATTAACAATAAGCCCAGCTGGGATGATCTTTTGCAGGGGCAAGTGCAGCTAGATCTTGGCTTAGAAGACAGTTACTACAAATAGAAAAACAAAAGTTTTTGAGAACATCATACATGATCAATGAGTATTTACATCATTCCCATCTCTCCTTCCCCCTCAAGCTCTTCCTGTGCCCCCATTCTAAATACACAGGTTCTTTGTTAATTGTGTATTCATAAGAATATTCCATTATTATTTTATTATATCATTATGTAACACAATGTATAATAAGCATATATAATAATATAGTTATAATGATGTAATTATTATTATTAATGATATATATGTAGATACAACTACTAAGTCCATTTACTATTGCACATAGGGTGATATATCTAAAGCTAACCACATGGGATTGGACATTTTATGCAGAAATTCTTCCCTGGAAGAAATTCTCAGAATCAATTGACCGACTGAGGCTCTTCATCTATGAATGGGTCCATGTGGAATTTTCCATGTCTGTATTGTCATGTCATTAATCTTGTCATTATGCAGATCTTGCTTAAGGAACCATATTGTTGAGTTTTCGTGCATACATTTCTCATGACATGCCTAGGAGATGTTTTTCAACAATAGATATGCTGAACCTCCGGCTCCTGTAATCTTTTACCTCTCTTCCTTGGTTTGTCCCTGAACCTCAGGTGTTAGGGGTGCATTGCAGATGTATCAGTTGAGGCTGGACACTCCTCAGTCCTTTATGCTCTGCATTTGGATATGTATCTCTGTAACAGTCAACATGTGCTCATGTATTGAAATTCTTTTGCTTTTGCTCTTAACCTTTACTGTACTGTGTTCAGAATGCAGAATGCAGAATTCTCTACAGGAAGGCAGAGGGTTATTTCAAATTATTTTGTATTTGCTGAGACCACAGGCCTGTGGTCTATCTTGAAGAAAGTTCTACAAATTTCTGAGTAGCATGTTTATTCTTGGTGCTTGGGTAGAATATTATATAGATATTTGTTAATTTCATTTGATAAATGATGCCATTAAATTATATCTCTCTGTTTTGTCTCTGGCCAAATAACTTACCTATAAGAGAAAATGGGGTATTTAAATCACCCTCTAGCCTTGGGTTGCAGTAAATCTGTGCCTTGAATTTCAGTAGTCTACTTTTCATGATATTGGGTAAACAATAGTTTTGTGCATATGTGGATCTTATTTTTAATCCACTCAGCTAATGTGTCTTTTGAGTCTAGAATTGAGATGAATAACACAAAAAGTTATTATTCAAAGGTGTATGTTTGTTGCTCTCACATTTTTCTTTTTGTAGTCTTAGTCCTACTTTGTCCTTCAATAATTAGAGTATTTGTTTTCTTTCTGTTTTTTCTTTTTAAAATATTTATTCATATTATACACACACACACACACACACACACACACACACACACACACACATATATATATATATATATATATATATATATATATATATATATATATATATATGCTTTGTCTTTATGCACACCAGAAGAGAATCAGATCCCATTATAGATGGTCATGAGTCACCATGTGGTTCCTGGGAACTAAACTCAGGACCTCTGAAAAAGCAGCCAGTGCTCTTAACCAGTGAGCCATCTCTCCAGCTCTTTCTATAGGCTCTTGAATATACTTATTCATTCAGTTTGAAGTATCGTCATTCTTAGTAGGACTGGTTTGGCAGACATGAATTCTCTCAGGTTGTTTATATCATGAAAGATATTCTTTCTCTTTCAACAATGTGTTAATAGGTTTGCTGGGTAGTCTTGGTTGGCATCTTTGACCTTTTGGAATTTGGAGAATAGTGCTTGATATTTCTCTGGCTTTTAAAAGTTTTATCACGAACTCAGGTGCTATCTGATGGGTTTTGCTTTAGCTGTGACTTGCGGGGTTTCGCTTGAAGATTTAATGCCTCCCTTTCTTTGGTCTGTATAATTAGTATATTTTATCAATAGTGTGCCATGGAGAGGTTTTCTTTTAACCCTTTTGGCATAGAATATCTTTTGTTGTCGTTGTTTAATTTAGGGAAGTTTTCTTCTAGGATCTTGTTGAAGATCTGGTCTCTCCCATTGATCTGGCATTCTTCATCTCTGCATATAATTCGTAGATTTGTTTTTTTTTCATGGTGACCCAAATTTACTGCATATTCTGTGTGTTTGTATTCATGTTCTTTGCTTTTGTGATCCAGATCCTCTACTCGATCCATTTTAGTGATAAGGCTTTCTCCACACTTTTCCTCTTAGATTATTGAATTTTCAATTCCATCTCCATTTTCCTTTGGCTTTTCTTAAGTTTATCTTTCCTTTTACTGAAATTAGTTTTTAGATCCTGATTTGTTTTTTTTTTTGTCATTTAATCCGGCCATACATTTGTGTTTTCTTGGACCCAATACAGGAACTCATTCCTATTGTCTTAAAGTTTACTGAGGTGTTTTTCTGCATTACCATTAAATTCCTTGAATGCTTTGATCATGTTTATGAGTGTTTTTTTCAAATTCTGTGTCCTTTGGTTTATCTAGATAATTGTCTCTAACCTTTTTACATGACTGATGGGTATGGGCAGATACATACTGTCTTGGCTTTTTTAATTTTGTGTTGACCTTGGCAATGCACTCCTTCCACTGATTATGTTGGATATGAGATGCTAGGCTGCCTCTGTTGACTTGAAGTTTGATTTTATTTTGTTGTTGTTGTTGTTGCCTAAGCAATCAGATCAGTTATGTGGAGCTGACTGGTCAGTTCTGCAGTTGTTGTGCATTGCCTGTGTTGATGTTGGTTTGGAAGCGTGAGAGTGACTCCAGTTCAGTTGTGGTCGCAAACATACATGAATATGACAAATGGCAAGCTGTGTTGTCTGAGCTATGTTTGAGAATGTGACTGTGCTATGGGATAGCTAGGGTCTTAGACAGTCACCAGGCTAGGCCAGTGCATAGACTGTGTGACTAAATCTAATGCTAAGTACTGGGGGCAGTGCAGGTGGGTAATGGCTTGGCAAATTCACAATGCTAACCCAGTATACATACATGATCCAGGTTAGCGGTCATTCTGGATAACAAGAGTGAGGCCCAGGTGGCTCAGTGGACTGAGTTGGCACATTGGGACCTTTCTTTTTACCTTTTATATATACCCTATTACATACCTGTACCCTTACAACCCTTGGTTTCCAGGCAAAATATTCATTGTTCCACTTTTTTTTTCATTCTTCCACTTTAATCTGAAAAGTTATGTAATCCAGAAGGACTTCGTGATTGATACTTCCTACAAAGTTATGCCTTACACATGCTCATGGAATCAAAACTGTATAACACCATGCAAAATATTAATTTTGGGCTTCTTTGTGTTTGTAATTAAATAGCTTCCATTTTAATACATTATTTATAAAAGCACACTGGCACATAGCACAAATGCTACAAAAAATTTTAAATGAGCTAAAACATCCTATTTGCCAACACAGGCTTCTAAGCCCAAGCAGAGCCAATGGGACAGAGTACTAATATACTAAAAGCATTTCCTTACAAAGTATTTGCATGTACACACAGAAAATCTCATATTCCAGTGGCCGTTAAGATGTTTGGCTTTCTGAATAAACATGAAGACTTATTTCTGATGCCCAGTGCTCATGTAAAAAATTGATTGTGCCTGCAATCCCAGAGCTATTGGCAACTGGAGGAACAAAAGTTCAGTCAAATTACCCATCTGCCTCCACACATACACATAAACGTGTAAAGATACGTATTTATACAAAAGCACACCTGCACACATATGTAAATATATAACACACACATATGCATACACAAGACAGTTTTTTGTAAAGAAACACCTATCATGATAAGGTGTGACAGCCTACACATCACTTCTGCTATCTTGGATATGATTTCATTGAATACTGTTTTCCTGTCTTTCCCTTATCTTTTTATTGATTTGAAATTCTCTCTTTCTGTAGGTTATCTTTCAACTTTCTTGAGAGTCTAAGTATGAAAGTGTATGATAAGGAATTATAACTATTTCTTTCTATTCTCACCAACTTTCTTTGTTTTTCTTTCCTATGTTTATAATGGATCCTGTTGGATAATTGTCCTGCAGCTTTCCCTAACCCATAAATGCCCTTAATTTTCTACAATTTTCCTATGTCTTTTAAATTTCTTTTCTTCCAAATTCCATTTTGTTAATTTTGTTCTTGTCAGCTGTTTGATGAATGGAGTCTTTCCCATCTATTTATAGAAGCTCTACTGGGTGATTTTTTACATCTGTTTACTTATTTTTTTAATGTAGCTTCATGTGTTTTTTACCAGACATCCATTCATCATATTATAGCTTTAATCATTTCAGCACATATATTTTAAATTTTCATTTGTGTAATTGTTTCATGGAGGGGCTCATGCAGACTGGCTAGTTATGTATTTTGGTAATTACATTTCATTTTCAGTTCATCCTCAGCAGGAAGAGATGTGTAGCATCACTGAAGTCTGTTTGAAGATCCATCCCTCCTGGGAGCTCAGCATGGTCTTTCATCAGGGACCCTAAGGTGTCTCTGACTTGAAAGACTTACTCAGCTTGAGGTAGATATGTTCTCAGTGGGCAGGTTAGAACTTTTAGATTTATTTTGTGCCTACAGTGTAGGTTAATTTAACTCCATCTTTCTATAAGAGCACAACTGAATTAATAATTCTCAAGGACATTTCATTTTTTTTCTTTTTCTTCCCAAATTTCAGAAGAAAGGAGAAGGGGCTTCTTACTCCTCCTCCTCCTCCTCCTCCTCCTCCTCCTCCTCCTCCTCCTCCTCCTCCTCTGCCTCTTCTTTCTCTTCCTCTTCCCCTTCTTCCTCTTTTTCTCCTCTTTCTCCTCCTCCTCTTTCTTCTCCCCTTTCTCCTCTTCCTCCTCATCCCCCTCCTCTTCCTCTTCTTCCTCCTCTTCCTCCTGCTCCTTCTCCTCCTCTTCTCCCTCCTCTTTTTTCTCCTCCCCTCCTCGTTTTGCTCCTCTTCTCTCCTCCTCCTGCTGTTTCTCCTCCTCCTCCTGTTCCTGCTCCTTTCTAGACTAAAAATTAAGTAGATCCAATTCACAATTCATTCTCTCATTGAACTTGCATCTTTTTAAATTTTCCAGTTTTATAAATCCATGGACTCATTCTTATTCCAAAGTTATCATTAAATCCTTATGTTCTAAAGACTTCACCACTACCACAATCCTTTCCCTACCTCTATCCTTAGGAAGCATCTCTTCGCTGCTTCCTGCAGTGCATCTTAATTCCTGGCTACTTTTCTCTGCTCCCTCATAATTTGCTTATTGAGGACTTTTTTGTATTGGTATTATCTCTGTCTTATTTTATCCAGAATATATGCTTGATTTTATAGGAAATTTCCAAGGTCATTCTAATAATTAGCTTGCCTGAAAGTCATTATATTTTTCTAAGACAGAAGAGGAGCTGCTAGAATATAGTCATACTATCCAGAATGGTTTCCACAGAGCCTTAATATAAAACACAAGTACTTCACTGTTTTGCTTCCCTTATGTCATGTGACTGTTTCCTATAGATTGACTATAATTGTCACTATATTGGATCAGATTAGCTGTGTCCATATGCTTTCTGGGTCAGAGTATTTATCATTCCCTCATGGAAAGAGAAAAAAATCATAGATTTACCACACCCATTCCCAAGGCTACATAGATAATAAAAAACATTGCCCGGGAAGAGGAGGCTTGAGAAGTATAGTTTTCCATAAGTGAAAGAAAAGACCCTGGAGATGAGGTTCTTGGGACCCACCCAGGCTAGGGTGAGGCTTTCAGTGATGTACATGCTCCAGTTAATCCCAGTAATCTTGTTGATACAATGTAGATTCAGATGAATCTTTTTGTTGACCCATTATCTGCTCTGTCCACAGTAACTAGAAGTAGACTACCCAGAAAATATCACACCACACTTGACATTTTTAGATACTTGAGAACAAGGGAGTTATTCCTGTGTTTTATTCACTCTCAGTATGTCAATGCCAGTATCTATGTATATATTCATGTATCTATCTAAAGACTTGCATTTTCTTCCTTTTGACTGTGTGGTGTAAGGAATTGCTAGTATAAGGGAAGGGAATCTACTTGGTTTTACATTGTATTTGATATGTTCTCTGTGTCCCTTCAGACTATCGAGCTGCTCTTCAGATGTCAGTTCTTGCGCAGAATGACCCATAGTACATATCTGAGGACAAATCCCAACTCATTACTAAGAATAGTTTTCTCAAAAAGGGTTTTTGAAGTGGTTAAAAATAAGATGGTACAACAATTTTGCAATATGGCCAGCCTGGGACATATAAAAGGACATAAGGCAAAACGGAGCTGCTTAACACTGGGTGATGATTTCTGTCAGCTAATTAAAACTGCATTTTCATTCCTTTCCCAATGTGGTGAAACAGCTCTGCAGGATTTTTCATAAGCTAATAATCAGTATGACAGTGCAGTGGATATTGCATAAATCTCATTCACTCTTCACTGCTGGACTTCTAATTTCCTGGCTGGAAATACATCATAGATTTCTAGTGTAGTCCTGCAACTGCTTCTTAGAAACAAACAATTCCTGGTCTCAGCCCTTTCGCCATGATTCTTTACTCTTCTAGCGGCTTCCCTTTTCTTCTGACTTTTTACCCAGTCCCTGGGGCAGAGCCTAAGATGTGATCCTTAGTTGGAACTTCAAACTGCTCTTCCTAGCATTTGCCTTTGAACCCTGAACTCTATTTTGCCCAAATCAATCAGAATGACTTCGTGCTCACAGAAGTACATCTTGACTCCTTGGTTTGCTCAATGCCCATCAACCATTTCTCATGCGTTTTAGTATAAAGACCTCCTAATACAATAAGCTCATTTGCCATCTGGGCCCAGTGATCTTGTGAACTCATCATTTTGCTTTTTTGAAACATGTCTCCTGAAAACCCCATGTTTTCAGATTTAGAGCCTGGCCTTGGTTCTTCCGGCCGATCGAAGACACCTCTGGACCCCATTTCCCCAATGTATTTAAATATTTCTCAACTGTACATTCGCAACAAGCTAACCCCAGCCTCTTCCTTCCTGTCATCTGTGACTTTGTTCTGTACAGCATTGTTCTCACACACTGAGCTGGTAGATATTTGTTTCTACTCTGTCATCGTGTCACTTTAGTTCAGTATACTAAGACCACGGGAGCACATGCAGAACTGCAGTTTCATTTTCTGCAATACTCGATTGTACTGGAACACCACCATCACTCGGTGCGTGAAGGAATGCAGTCATTAACTATACTCAGATGTTGGTACATATTTTACACTGTATTGGGACTGGCATTCCACTTGCTGCTTCAATTTATAATCCTATTCACTTAGAACCTCTACACTAGAAAGGTAATTCTTTAGGTCCTGATATAAGATGGTGAAATTTTCCTCTTTAAATCCAGTCTTCACTTTTTTTTCGTATAATTTAGAAAGAGGCAATTAAATAATAATAAAATAATCATGTTTCCTATCTTGCGTTTCCTATGTACTCACAAATACCAACGACACTGATGTTCCAAGGGCCCACATGACCTTGCAGTGAGGAGATTGTCAGCTGCTATAAACACATGATCCTCATAAAGGCACTAAATACTGCTTTTAAGAAGGGGCTTAGACTTCAGAAAAATGTCTTATCAAAACATTCAATAACATGCCATATGACATCATTATTTAGCATTAATAACAACAGTAAAATGTAACTATAGCCTTAATGTCATGTTTTAAATAGCGCCCAAAATATCTTCATGAGTATCATCGTGAGTTAATGGTACTGGAAAGATGTTTTAGCACCATGACTATCTAGAACATTCATTTTGTATTTGTTTCTAAAGACTTATTTCACTTAATTGTGTGTGTGTGTGTGTGTGTGTGTGTGTGTGTGTTTCCACATGTGAGTGTAGGTACCAGCTAAAGGCAGAAGACAGTAAAGGAGTTACAGGTCCTGTGAGCCACTGGATGTGGGCCTGGAGATAAACCTATGTCCGTTAGATGTGTAGTATGTTCTCTTACCTACTAAACCATTTCTAGTTCTAGGTTGAGTCTGCTAACAAAAAATGTCTTCAGTGTTTTTCATTTGTTTTGAATTTGGAAGTATCTCTATATCTGTAGCTGTTTGGAAAATTGCTTTTCTCGATATGAAATTCTTTCCTAATTATCTTTTGGCCTCTGAGATAACAGATACTTTCATAACAGATACTTTTCATAACAGATACTTTCTACTGCTTCTCCTTCCTTCCTTCCTTCCTTCCTTCCTTCCTTCCTTCCTCCTTCCTTCCTTCCTTTGCTCCCTCCCTCCCTCCGTCCCTCCCTCCCTCCCTCCCTCCCTCCCTCCCTCCCTCCCTCCTTTCTTTCTTTCTTTCTTTCTTTCTTTCTTTCTTTCTTTCTTTCTCTTTCTTTCTTTTTCTTCTTCTTTTCTTTTTCTTTTTCTTCTTCTTCCTTTCTTCTTCTTCTTCTTCTTCTTCTTCTTCTTCTTCTTCTTCTCCTCCTCCTCCTCCTCCTCCTCCTCCTCCTCCTCCTCCTCCTTCTCTCTCTCTCTCTCTCTCTCTCTCTCTCTCTCTCTCTCTCTTTCTTGGGAGGGGTCCCCTTGGAAATGACAAACACTTTTTCCTTGTCACATTCAAACATTTTATGTGCCATAGTTTTCAGTCCTTTTTCTTGACATGCTTTTTAATGGGCATTTTGGGTTGTCAAACTACTTGGATTTCATTGAGCCCCCTGGACATGTAATGCTTGTAATGTTTTCACTACAGTTCTGAGCTTTAGCCTCTGCTTCTCTTTCCTCTCTGTGTGTATGCTGATATAAAAAAATGTGGCCCATTCTTCCCACAGGACCTGTTCTTTTTGTCTTGTTTTCTCTGTACTTTATATAGGAGAACATCAGCTTTCCTTATTTGAGATTCTATTTAAATATATTTATGATACTCAGAGATTTTTTTTAAAAGAATAGATGCTGTATATCCTAACTCCAAAATTTCATTTGTTTCTCTAACCTCTTAATTATTCTTTACTTAGTGAAACATCCCAACCATACCTTCCCTTACTACTATAATTATAGTTTTTATTAATTACTTGTTTTTTGTTAATTAACTTTTGGCAATTAATACAAGCTACTACATTGTATTTTTTCCTTAACTTTGACATCTGTGTACTAAAAAAAGCAGATTCTGCGGCCTTTTATAATAAATCCAATGTGTAGTCCACCTTTCTTTGTGATTTTTATAATTTTTTGACAGACAATTAAGTTTCCAGATAATTGACAGCTGACCTTCCTAGTAATACTGTGCGCTTATGGCTTTTGTTTGTGTATTTACTTATTTGTTTGATTAGGGACAGACTCCACTTTGTTTTATATAGCCTGCCCCACTCTTTTTCAACTCTTCACAACGTCATCTTGTCCAACCATTGAAGGGCTCTTTTCATCTGTCTCTTTCCTTCCTTTTCTCTGGCAGGACACTATTCTGTATCTCCATTACATACACCAAGCCCCAGCTGCTGTTCTTTATAACCTTGATGTGTTTGGAGGTTTCCTGGGACTGAAGTTTTCCAACTTCCAATTTCTTTTGGAAGATCACCAGGAGTTCTATGTTCCCTGGCCTATTTCTCACCTACTAATCAAATATGTGAGCCTTGAGCAGGGGACAGTGAATGATCTAACTTCTCTTGAATGATATACAAACTTGATTAGCAAAGTCATAAGTGAAGGTGGAGCAGTAAGCTCAGGGAGTCTTTGCATGTGTTTTCCAGCAAGAATTTGTCTTATGAGCCCTGGAAAGAATGATAGAAGTCTCCTTATTTTTTGGTAGACTTTATCCAAATTAGAGGCTACATCACATGAATGGCTGCTCATAAGATGGGTATACCTGTCAGTTGCTCTTGTTCTGAACATAATATCGATAATCAGTAATAGATATCAGAGTGAGAAAAACTAAGATCCTGCCCTCTTTAAAGGCACCATCCTCCCCCTAAAGAGCTGGGGTAGGGAAGGAAGAAATCTCTGTTTTAGACTGCATCAATCTAGAGTGCTGTTTTCATTGTTCTGGAGTGAAGGACTTAAGGATGAGTACGTCTTTCTTCAAAGCCCACAGATTTTTGCTCACTTTCCAAGGTGTAATAGATATTCCTGAATTATGGTTGATTTTTTAAAACATTGTACCTTTAGTATGTTCCCTAGAGGCTTATCAGGCTCACCCCACAATATTTATCAGACAGTCTTAAGATCTTCATTGTATCTCCCACTGTAATTACATTTTGAGAAAAATATAAATAATTTTTTTTACTCTTTTTGAGCATATAATTACTATAACTAAGGCAATAGAATTTTAACTGGCAAAGCTGAAAAACAAAGAAAAATAAAAACAAAGAAAGAACAAAATCCCTCAAAATTAAAGAAAAGAAAATATTTTCTTAAAATGACCAAGGCTTGTATTCTTTTGTCCAGAACACTCTTGATCTACTTTACTTTTTCTGGACCATTAGTTCCCAGAACTGTTCTCACTAAAGCAGAACTCCATCTACAGGGATTTAGGCTCCAAGGCCTTTGATAGAGCTTCCTGTGAATTAGATACCAACTGGTGATTATAGGAATGGCCTTCTGACCTTTGTAAACAAGGAACAAATATAGCATGCAAGAACCCCACATCGAGTATATCTTTTATTTTCCTCACAGCTCTACTATTTGGGGAGATGTTGCCCTCCACTTCAGACTCATGAGCGTTCCTCCACTCCTTAAAGCTACTTGGTAGATCTGTGCCTGGTCTACTTTACAATCCTTTCTTGGAATTTTTTTCTCCATCTCTTTTCAGTGTTTATTCTGACAGGTGTTTCAGTTTTCAGCTTAAGCTTACTTTCCTGAGTATAAGCTACAATTGAAATGAGGCTCATCCTACCCCCTGCTTCCTCGCTCCTTCCCATTCTCCCTTCTTTTCTTTCTTCCCTCTCTTTCTTCCCATCTCCTACCTTTCTTTCTGTGCAGAAAGTTCCATATCAGCAGAGGAAAGAAGACCCAACAAAACTTTTCTGTCATGTTCTAACCATTCAACCAAATCCCAATTATCCTATAGATGCAGCTGAGAAGAGAGCTTGGACACTAACTAATAAAGTCTGCCTGACTTCCAGTAAAGCAACCATCTTTCCCTGCCTTCCCCTTTGTTCCCTGACTTGTAGATTGTTACTTCAGTTGGTACTCATACTTTCCTATATGTTGCATTTGTCTTCATATTTTTCTTGGGAGTCTAAATTCCATGTGGGCTATGAGTGAACTTGAAGAAAGCACACTCAACAAATATACCTAGATGAATAATGCATCACAAAATCCTAATTGTCAACACTTTGTACATTTAACCATGCTCATATATAAATATTGTGGAGTTTCTCATCAGTTCAGGAGGACAGTTGTGCAGTGAGCTTACTCTGGGTACCAGGAATTCTTTTCTTCCCTGTGATGAAACAGAGAAGAAGAAAAAGAAGAAAAAGAAGAAGAAGAAGAAGAAGGAGAAGGAGAAGGAGAAGAAGGAGAAGGAGAAGGAGAAGGAGAAGGAGAAGGAGAAGAAGGAGAAGAAGAAGAAGAAGAAGAAGAAGAAGGAAGAAGGAGGAGGAGGAGGAGGAGGAAGAAGAAGAAGAAGAAGAAGGAGGAGGAGGAGGAGGAGAAGAAGAAGAAAGAAGGAGGTGGAGGAGGAGAGGAGAAGAAGAGAAAGAGGAAGAAGAGGTAAAAAAAAGGAGGTAGAGGAGGACAAGAAGAAGAAGAGGAGGAGGAGGAGGAGGAGGAGGAGGAGGAGGAGGAGGAAGAAGAAGAAGAAGAAGAAGAAGAAGAAGAAGAAGAAGAAGAAGAAGAAGAAGAAGAAGAAGAAGACCTGAGCACAAAGCAATGACTCTAATCTCTATCAAACATTCACAGGAAAGCTATAGAACTGGATGTTAAAGATTTCATCTGTAACTTTTATAACAGAACTTCAACAAATTAAATGACAATTAAAATAAGTTAGAAAGGGTATTAGTCACTAAGGAGGACAGTATCAATGAAAGCAAGTACTTAAATTTGATATGTCTTAATACAAAATTTATTTTGAGACAAAAAAGCAAGGACATTTCATCTTTCCAAAGCACCAAGTGTTCTCAACTAACAACATTGGGTCTCCTTGAAAAATAAACATGTTCGTTTAAAATAAAGATTATACACTGTTATTCCTATTAATAAAAGTGTTATTAATGATAAATTTTTGGCAATGTCCTGCTAATGGCCAATGCGCTTTCAGGAGAATAATTTAAATTAATTTATGAGTCTCTGGTTTATTGTCAAAGCTTGTATCTAAAAAAACATGCCTTCTTAAACCGACAAGCAGACAGTCTCATTAGCTGATAGCTGACGATCCCAGAGTTTTACGTTTGCTTGCTTCCTTTCCTCTCTTTGGAGCTGGCTTATTGTCTTTAACTATTTCAAATATAATGAATGCCATACCTGCCTTGACAACCAAAATAAGGAACTGTCTGAGTGATTTTTCTCTTTGTGAAGAAAAATTAAAATATATAATTTTAAAAATAGTTTCATCTTTCCCAAGTGGGGTATATTTTTTAACTGTGTGCTTATGTGTGAGATTGTAAGATTGTGTGTGTGACTGTGTGTTTGTCTGTGATGTGATTGTTTGAGTTCTGAGAGAATGTCTCATGACAAAGCTTAAAACACACTATATAGTCGAAGGTGACCTGAGCTTCTGATCCTCTTTCCACCTGGGTGCTGGGATTGCAGTTTTGAGCTACCAGGTTTTTACCTTTATGGGTACTGAACCCTGGTCTTCCTGCATGTTAAGCAAGTACTCTAAAAACTAAACTGTAATCCTAACCTCCATTTTAAGTTTTTAAATTTACCAGATTCCTGAATGTCAGGCAGGATTAACTAAGATATATACCATCAGAACCAAGAAAAGGAAAGAAGGAAGGAAAAAAGGGAAAGGAAGAAGGAAAGGAAAGGGAAGAAGGGAAGGACTGGAAGGGAAAGAAGGAAGCAAGGCAGGAAGGGAGGGAGGGAAGGAGGAGGGGCAGAAGCAAAGGAAGGAAGGAAGGGGAGTAGGGAGTGAGGAGAAGGGAGGGGGAGACAGAGACACACAGAGAGCAAAAGCAAAAGGGGAAAAGGGATGCTGAGCACACTGGTGTGTCAAACCCAACCCTTGAGGGAGATTTTGTAAGCTTTAATGTGTGCTGTCTATTTACTGTAACTTTTTTTTCATTACAAATAAAAACCTGGCATGTCTTTGAAGTCTTAACTGCATCAAAGACTTGTTCCCATTAATTTTAAATTGCTCTTCCTAAAAGCCTGTCTACCCTTAACAGTGCATGGAAAGGATGCCCTGTTTGGCTGATCCCTAGGTTCTCAAAACAGAACCTTTTAATTGATCCTCTTACATTTTTTGCATCAAATAATAGGGAGCAAAAATGTCTTTTAACTTGTAAAATAGCCACATCTATTAGAGACCCTGGAGGCAGATGGAGCTGAAGAAAGCAACTGGCCCCACCCTGGGGTTCTGGACTTAAGAGGAAACCGGAAATTGGGGCACTGAATGTACATTTGAGGCAACAATTGCCAACTCTTGATTAATGTCTGTGGAAGTCATAGCAAAGGGAAATTTTCTTTTCACATAAGCTAGCATTTCAGGGTATTTTAAAAGTATTATACCACAGAAATTTAGTTAGATTTAAGGACTTGGGGCTGATGATCTTAATGCTTTTTCTCAGAGTCTGCATGATAGTTTATTAAACACATCTATTTGTCTCATGGTTCCATATTCATCTCTTGTAAAATGTCCACTGTGTTTGCCTCATTCCTTAGCTATTATTTCATTCAGAGACTTCAGGCCTTGACTTATATTTAAACTTTATACACCACGAACATATCTTGTTATCTTTATACATATCAACAAAATGAGCCCCTGGTAGCCTGATAGTAATGCTGCTTATAGCTGAAGACCAGAATGAAGTTACTTTTCCGTTTCCTCCTAGTTAATACACATCACTAATGCTTTGTGGAGTTTTGTATATAGAATAGATAGATTTACAATGGTGAAGTTGCAAATTTATAAGAATCAAACACATAATTGAACATATCTCTTCATTTGTGTTTAGAAAACAGCCAATTCAATTTTGTTATTTGGGTGTCAGTTTTTATTTAGTAATTGTTAATACTGAAACCCTATAACTTGTTGCCTAACCAATTAAATACAACAAGCTGTTTTCCCCCCTGAGGATGGGATAGGATGGAATAAACCCTCTCTTTTCCAAGTTGCTTTTTGTTCAAGCAGCTACCGACAGCAATAGAAAGCAAACTCAAGACACCTTATTTCTAAAACTCATGTACAGGATAGGAGCAAGTAATGAGCGGGCTGAGGTGATCAGTCTATGAGACAACCTACAAACTGTTTATGCCAGGGCCAGGGACCCAGTAAGAAGTACCTATGGGATTCTTATAAAACATGTCTTATCCTGGATTTGCAAAGCCGTCAAGAAGAATGAAGGAATGTGTGAATAAAAACATTTATTTAAGAAACTGAGTCTTGGTCCTTTTGGATAGGGATACTATAAGGGCAAGATGTAGCTGCTACTGTCTCCCAGTTTCAATGGCGGATCCTCCAGGATTTGCCAACAGAGGATTTAGAGTTTAGATAGCTTACAAATGAAATGTAAATATAGAATATATCCAATAAAAATATTTTATTAAAAAATAAATAAAATAAAATATCACAGAAAAAAAATAAAAGATTAGGATTCTAGTTGTTGTGCCCAGAGATTGAGTTTCCATTGTTTCTGGATTAAGTCCGTGTGGTATTTTTCCTCCTCATGGCAGTTCAACTGGGTTCAAGAAAGAAAGGTGGTGGCGAAGCATAGGTTTGCCAGATGTGCACCACAAAGGCCATGGGGGATTTGGAGCATGGGGCTGGCCTGGTTAGAACAGGCCAGTGGGAACTTAGTGAGCTGGGTGGAGAGATTTTGAAGCTTTAAGTCAGAGAGTCTCCACAAGATAAGAACAGGCCGGCCATTGTCTCCCGTGTATAGCTGGTCAGCCCACCAGGGCAGAGAGTAGCTGGGTGTAGCGATGGAACTTGCCGATTTTTTTTTTTAATATTTCCAGAAACAGGTGGCAAAACAACATGTTGGGCAGGAATCCATTAGAAATGTAAGATTATTAGCCTGAGAGTTAGAGTTTTATTTTATTTTATTTTATTTTATTTTATTTTATTTTATTTTATTTTATTTTATTTTATTTTATTTTAAGTGAGTAGCTGGGAAGCTCTGAGACAAGTCACGTGGACTCAAGCTTGGGAATTAAAACAAAGAAAGCAGGTTCTGAGGTACCCAGCCTTGGGGAGTTGCAGGCTGCTCTGAGTCAGGAGAAGAAGGATAAAAGTTGCCTACTTCTTAGGGCAGAGATGGATTGAACTGTGAATTTATAAAATTGAGATTATTTGCTTTTTAGAAAGATTTATATGCAGATTTTGTCCGATTCAAGTGGGTTTTTTTTCACCTGCAGTTTGAAAATAGGATAGGGAAAATTAGTCACTAACTCCAAGCAGAGAGGACAGTGATAATTACCTGCCATAACAGGTATTAATTAATAAATGTCTGTAGCTCCAGGTAGAGAGCTCAACAGATAGATATTATAAGAGGTATTAATAAAATTAATGTCTGTGGCTCCAGGCAGAGAGCCAAACAGATAGATGGAATAACAAAATCGCTGCTGTAGGCAGAGAGCTAAACAGAAAGATGGTATAGAGATATATCGCTCTAATATGCCTCATAGGATATGCAAATTCTGTGTAATGTGGGCTCCACAGGAATCTTGGGATTTTATCCTGCTTTGCAAAATAGAAAAAGCCTAAGAATAGGTACGTACAGTATTTTAGTTTACTTCATTTGTTTTGAATTGTTTTAACTTTTGAAATGGGTGTGATTTTGAGATTTGTGGTTATATTATTCCTCTGGGAGAGACGTCAGTATAAAGGTTTTTCTGGTTACTGGCTCAAGGATATGCTGATTTGGGAGAAAGGTTTTATCTTTGCATTTCTTTAGAAAAGGTGATTAGTATCTATACACCTTCCAGAGTAATATGAATCAGATTTAGTACAGAGAACCCCCATCCAGAGAATTAGACTCAAGATAGTTAAACAAAAATGTTATCTTGATGATACTAAAATTTTGTTTTGAGATTTGCATGTTACAGAATATACAGCTTTGGTGAGTCTCACTTCAGACATGCTGAACTGACCTGCTTGAACTCCTTCTATTTTGGACTTTCAGCCGATCCAGTCAGGACACAGACATCAGACACTAATACAATTATTGGTATGTCCTTCTTAAGGCCAACCTACTCCCCAATTTTCCTTCCCATCCCCCTTCAAAAACATCTCAACATTCCTTATTCAGCTTGAAGAAGTTATGAAGAGTTGTCATCTCAGTTTCCTGGGCTTTGGGGCTAGAGGTGTTTATTCTAAGGTTCTCTTTCTAGGGAATTTGGTAATGGTCATAATTGGAACAGGAAGGAAATAGCTAGAATTGATTGTATAGCCATAAACTCATTTGTTAGAAATCATTATATTTGTTACTAAGTTGAAGTCATAATTTCTTATTTTGGTACAGAATTCATTTTGATGCAAAATCAAGGTTTTCATTGGTATAAATTTCTTCTATTGATACATTTTTTTTAAAGTACAGGGCTTAGACTCAATCCTTCTATAACTGTTATTATAAACTGATCTGAGATGATTAAGCAAGCCTCTGAGTTAAGGGCCAAATAGCAAATTCATGGCTCTGAGTTAATTGTTGGGGTGTTTTCAAGATATTTAATTAGAAATAGCTGAGAGTAGTCAACAGAGAACAGTCCAGATTAGTTTACATAAAGATGTTTTCAAAAACATCCATAGAATGTGACATTTAATGCTATTTATTCACTTGTTTTTTGAGACAAATCTGGTCCTGACAGCTTCCCATCGTGGATTCAAAAAGCAGGTGAGCATCTATACCTCCAGGTGAGGCTAGACATTATGGCTAGGTCACAACTGGGCAAAAATTGCCAGTTACTCCAGCAGACCTGTACTGTTCTTAAAAAGATACAATATACAGGTTAATAGCTTAGTTCTGCTGAGACAGAAAAGGCTAATCCTTAATAACTCCTGTTTTTCTAAGGTTTGTCAGATGATCCTCAGCCAGAAGGCTGAAGACAGATGCTCCAACTTCCTTAATTACTGGGGCTATATAGGTAGGCAGCTGTCTCCACAATTTGTTTCAGTTCTGGAAGCTGTGTTAGGCTTCCTATATATTTTCAGTTAACGTTCGTCATTCTCAGATTTTGCTCAGGGTTCAAAGACTACTTATAGACTCATAGGCCAGCCCAGGTTATTTACATTAAGAGAACAGATTTGAGAAGATGGTTTTCAGATGGCTTACAGTCTAAATCCAGGACATTAGTGTACAATTGTAAGTCTTTTAAGTTAGGATAGATGACAATATTCTATTTTAAGGACAAAAATGGTGGACTGAGTGTTAAGTGTATCGTGTACTTCATAAATTACAAAATGGTAATAGTTGTCTTCAATTTATATCTGAGATAAGAGTCTTTTAAGTGAACAGAGAAGAGGAAGTAGTGTGGGTGGCCCTGGTGTTGTATTTTGATGTTAGTTCTGCTTTCCCAGGAGGGGCTGTCTAGAAAGAGGAGTGAGTCACATACTCAGGTGACTTCTTATAAACCATCCTCTAATGAATAAAGGCATCAATCACTGGGCAAGTAGGCGGGACTTCCAGGTTGGATGGAGGAAGGGCGGAAGGAGGAGGGAGTTAGGGGCTTTTTGGACATGGATAACATAAGGATAAAATGTAGCTGGTAGTGTCTACTGGTTTCAATGGGTACTCTGCCAGGTTCACCACCAGAGGATTCAGATTTTATATAACTTACACAATTAGGAATCTAGTTGTTGTGCCCAGAGATTGAGTTATGATTGTTTCTGGGAAAAAAAAGAAAGAAAGTAAATGAATCTTGTGGGCATTATTATGAGAAAGCACAAATGTTGGGCAGAAAGTATTGCTTTCTTTTTCTTTGAAAACTTCATACATGTGTACATCTATCCTGAGTGTATCCCTCTATTTCCTCCTTCAAAACTCCATGTGCACATAAGTTTAGAGACATAGTTTTAAAACCATGAGCTTGAAAGAATGTGGGGTTGTCTTAAAATCTTATAACACAAAACAAATTAATCCCGATTTTAATTGTAGGCTTGTTAAAATGATGCTACAGCGAGAGTCCTCTTGGATCCAAATATAAACAGGTTGTGCTTTGCTTAAGGACTATAAAAGCCAAAAATAAGAAAATGTGAAAATTAGCAGCTATTACTAATGTATTGTTTACTATCTATTTTAAAATTAAAACCAATAAAACAATCTGGATAACTTTTTTGTAACACAATGAGGAGCAAAAAAATCAATCCAGTCAGATAGAATCACATACAGCATTCTTCCAGTTAAGACTAAAACCAGACAACATTTTTTTGAGTTGCATACCAAACTGTCTAAAATATTTGTTTTACTTTATAAAAGTGATTATCATAAAAACAGAAGAAAGGAATTGAGGGGGTTGAGGAAGAGCTTTGTGAAAAAAGGTACGAGGGGCCAGGTTTCCAGGTAGTTTTCAAGATTTAAATGACTTTCTATGCATTCAGATGTGTTATTGAGTTACAGTTGATTAGGGCTACGTGTGCATGTTTGTGTCTTTTGGTAGCGTTCCTTCACATTTCAGAACATGGCAACAGAGGCTTAAGAGACAGACACTTGCAAAACCGGGAACATTTTCAGAGGCCTTATTCCCTTCTAGAAATCCAAGAAGCTGTATCATATAAAATCTGGTTCACCCTGCATATCGAATCTCCATCTCAGCTACAAACATCTGACTTCCCAAATAATTTGTAGACAGGAAACATATAGCAAATTGGTCTTGGGCAGATATACCTGACAAAGTTAATGAAGATGGCAGTGTTTGAGTGCCAAATGAGGAATGAACCTTGTCAGAACCATGGTGTCTATAAAAACGTATGAGACACAAGCGTTTCAACATCGTCCTCCTGTCTTACCCAAATCATTTTATACCTTTTAAATTGAGCAATTGACTTGGAAGGTATGTTTCAACTTGTAGACTCATATTAACAAAGCCAAGATAGTAATGGGGTAAAATATACTTAACGATGAGTCAAAAAGTGAAACTGGCTTGGCAAATTTTCTTCATCTAAGAAGTAAATAATTAATTCACCATCAACACTGAAACTAATTACACCCAAGCCAAAGGGAAGGCAAGGGTCATGTCTTTATGACCTGAACTAACTGCAAATAAGTTTTCAGATTTCACAGACTATTGCTTTCATGGATGACTGAAGACTTTTATTAGCCTTGTGTTGAATGGTGCATTGGATTTATCAATTCTCGAGATTCCTTAATAACAGGAAATTTATACCTGAGGTTTTAAACTAAGCATTAGATTTTATTTTAAAGAAACATCTGGAAGAGTATCTGAGACACATTCTTCTAGAACTTTGCCATTTCTCCATTTAAATAGAATTCAATTCTTTCTATGTAAAAGTGAGTAGTATTATAACTCACCAGTAGTCAGTACAATTCAATAAATATAATGTTGTTTAGTTCCTAGGTCTGATTCTAAAATCTGCAGTTGTTTCTGCCTTATATTTATTCTGGAAAGTGTCAAAGGATATACTCTATGAGTCACACTAGGCCCTGAAGGTACCATGTTGTAAGGAAGCCCAAACTATCTCAGAAAATATCAGGGAGGGCAATTTCTAGAGAGAAGTTATATGTAGGCCAACCACAACTTCACTTAGACTCAGTTTGGGATATTCCAACTTTAGCAACCACTTAGTCATGGCCACTGTTCAAACACACACAGAATCCTTTCCTAGGTTCCTTAACAAGTTGATGAGAGGCAACATATTTGCTGTCTGAAGTTACTGTGATTGAGAGCAATCTCTCAGATGGCAGTAGTGAACTGCCAGTTGGGTTTTTCCTGTCATCATTAGAGCTAATGTGGTCCCATTGAACAATTCCAGGGAATACTTGGGAGTCTTCATATGAATGTGTATAAGCATTTGCAGTTTGCCCATTTTGTCTGCTTAGTTTTGCTTTAGTAGGTAGATCTGTTACTTCTGTCTAGTTCGACTTCTATTTCTGGACTTTGCTTTAAGTAGTAATGCAATATGGCTTGTAGCACCAGCATCCACCATGAAGGCTGCTTGCCAGTTTGATGGTTTTCACTCTTTATGAGGTAGTATGCCTCTTTGGAGCTACTTAGTGCGTGTTGGCTTAAGTTTCACTCATCTAAAGAAAGACTGGGATCTTTGTGATGTGTTATTTTGAGTTTTTTCTATAATATATCTGATATATATTATATTTATGTATAGTATTCTCTTTTATGTTCATAGTCCCACTTACATGACATATTAGTTGCCTGTTCATGTGTTATATTTAATTTTTAATAATTACATTTATTTATCTCTCATGTGTGTTCTGTACATGCCCCTATGTACATATAAAGACCAAAGATTAACATTCAGTAGTATTCTTTCCTTCTACCATGTATATGTGGTTCAGGGGTGGAACATAGGTTATTAGATTTATGGCAAGTATCTCTACTTGCTGCACCATCTGGCCAGCCATCAGGGGCTATTTCTGAATTGAGTTATTTGGGACAACAGCAGATTTGTTGACTTGACCATAAGTTTTTGAGTCCTGTGTATCAGTGCCAAATGTATTACCATGACAAAAGTTCTGGTTCGTTTTGTAGTGTCATTTTAGATGGTAATTCTGTTTTCTCATTTGCTATGTGGGCCACCTTCCTTCCACCACACCACACCCTCTTCCCTCATGCACACATGCACACACACACACATACACACACACACACACACACACACACACACACACGCACACACACACACAAGCAGGGACATTTTTCATGGGTTTCATTTTAATAACTGTCACAATCTGTAAAAAATTATTTCTTGATTTTTTTAGCAAAAATTAAGAGAGTATGGGTAGTGATGTTTTGAAATTGACTACTGATCTGTTGCCTGGATTTATAATTCTCATGTGCATTATGAATCATTCTTTTAACAGTAGGACATGTGTATTCCTCTCCTCCATGGAAATTCTAATGGCCTTAGTCCAGAAAGTTCATTTCTATTGGAATCCTTTCTCACCACTCACTATGTGCATCTCAGCTTGGTTACTTTGCTATTCACTCATGTCTTAGTTATCTGTGTTTATTCAAGAACTTTCAAAAGTGGAGGATGAGAATGAAAATGAAATCTGTAAGGTCTAAAGGGAGAGAAGAGGTGAGAGGAGGTCCTTGTGCTCTCATCAACTCAAGAGTGACTTTGAGAAATGCCAAACCCCTCAAGTGTTGCCCATGTATGGCTTGGGTCTACAGTGAAGCTTTACCTGTTTCCAGATCTTAGTGGTGCCTCAGTAAAATCTGAGTCCATTCGATCCCATTTGCACAGGATTTTGTTTCTTGTTTAACTGATAAGGATTATTTCCATGGGTTTAATATTAAAGATATTCATCGTGTGTCACAGAATTGGACATTATGCTTCACCCATCCTCAGGATTGCCTCTTAAGACTGAATATTCTGTTCCCTTTTAAATTTAAATGATAAATTTGTTTATTGTAGGTCCATTAACAATTTTTTAATTGTACCAAAATTGTAATGTTGGTCTATTTAAATTTTGTATATTTCTGTTCCCTTTTGGATTTTTTCACTGGATTTAATTTAAAAAAAAATAGCAACAAAAAGAGATGGAACTAGGGAGAAATATGATGCAGGAAATATAAAGGAAGACCTAGCAAGAATCACTGAGGATAAAGAGGAATCAAGGAGAGGAGGAGACAGAAGAGCCCAACATCCAGGACTTCTTTAGTCTCTAATCCCCACTTTTGAATTCTGTAAAATTTTCTCTCCTCTCTCTCCTTCTGTCTCATTCTCTGGAATTCATTTGTGCCACAGCCTTCGCCCACCTCACACACTGACCCTTCACTCCTGTTTCTTTTCAAGAAAAATTCACTAGAATCATGTTATCTTCTTCTTTAGGGTGGGGTGCCATCCAGAGTTGAGTGTATGTTCCTCCCCTTTCACTTCCTCCCCTCTCTTCTTCTACAATGTCATCTACTGCAAAACTTCTGTAGCATTTTGCTAACTATGACTCATCTGTTGTATTTAGCTTTTTTAGTACAGATTTATTACCAACCCCCAGGCAAGCTCATTGCTTGGGGCTCTGACACATGGCGTTAGTGGGGGTTCTAGGGTCCTGTTGAATTTTGATGATGAACACTACTGCAGAAACTGGTAGGAAGAGGGTAAGATGTCTATTCCACACTATGCCCTCATAGAGCTGTTTAATGCTGGCCCATTTTTGTCCCAAGGAATGACCACTATCAGATACCCATCCCTTCACTTTTTAATTAGATATTTGCTTTATTAAAGATTTATTTATATTTATTATATGTAGTGTTACACTGTAGCTGTTTCTCAGACACACCAGACAAGGGCATCTTATCTCATTACAGATGGTTGTAAACCACTATGTGGTTGCTGGAATTTGAACTCAGGACCTCTGGAAGAGCAGTCAGTGCTCTTAACAGCTAAACCAACTCTCCAGCTCTCAATCTGTCCCTGCTCTCTCCAGCCCTGCTTGCTGTAGCTGACTTCAGACATCCCAGAAGAGGGCGTCAGATCTCCTTACAGATTGTTATGAGCCACCATGTAGTCACTGGGATTTGAACTCAGGAACTTCGGAAGAGCAGTCAGTGGTCTTAACTGCTGAGCCATCTCGCCAGCCCCCTCACTGTTTTTATAACAGCACATTTCTCTTGTCCGCAGATTTTGTGCTCATATCATTTCAAATACTGGCTCTGGAACTCCACACTTTATTTTATGGTAGTTTTATATCTTACACACACCTTGGAATATTGAGTTTATTGATTAATTTGTATGTGCAAAATGTTGTCTGGTACACATAGCATCAGAACCAGGCATGAAATACTATGTTGAAAGAATGCACCAATAATGTAGACACATGAAGCAAGACTAAAAACAGTGATGTTGTTTTTGTGGTCACTGGTGTATAGATGGATCACGGTAGAGGGGAAAGACTGAGAGGGGGATCACTTAGTCCTTGTAGCACGAGTAGTTGCTATTACTATTGTTGGAAGTCACCTAGCATCTTTGCATGATCCTGGGCAGTATAATCTAAAAGAAGAAATTGAAATTTGTCAACAGTCTGGAACTTCGGAAAACTTTGACCAGCAACTATGAAGGAATATGGGTGACTGCAGTTTTAGGGCAAATGTGTCTGAGGATAGAGCCTGTGGCTTTGGTAAGGTTATGGTGCAGTTATCTGCTGCACACATTAAATTCCCCTTCTTCTTGTTTCAAAGGCTCCTAGAGAAGGGCTAATGAAATGAGAGGAGTGGCCTAAAACCCTCACACCCACTTGTCTCTGTGAATCCTCTCCTACCATTCTTCCCTTGTGAGAATTCAATCCATTATCTGCAGACTACTCCACTGACTGTCAGATTCAGACACAAGAGGCTGTGGTCTTTCAAATAGTTCTCAGTTCCTTTCAGAGACCCAGTTCCTCTTTCTCTTGGAAATCAGCCACTAGACACTTAGTTGCCAAAATAACCAAGGCACATGAAACATAGACCCTGACATGGTGATAGAACAATTTTACAGAGCACAGGAGATGAAGCAAATTACAAGCCTGTTCTGGCCTGGATGCCAAATGTGACAGTGGCATCAAAGGATGTTTAACAAAGAAAATAGAAACCTTGATTATAACACATTATTGAGACATATACAATAACTTATAATTTGGCAAATTTTGTTAAGGCACTGGGGATCAAATACAGGGCCTTGAACATGTGCATTATTTACTTCTCAGGGAGATGGGACCTAGACTAAGCATGTTGTGTTTCTTTCATTGTACCAAACATTGTGAATGGCCCTTAGTCTGAAGTTTGAAGAAACTTGCTTTTTCTGGATCAATCAACTATCTTGTTATCAATTAATAGAGGTAGCTGGGGACAAGAGATTTGAAGATTCTTAATCACTCTATTTTCTATGTTCTAACTGTACTTTATCACAATGTGAAAAAATACCCATTGGATAGGCATGGGAGACCCTGTCATTCACCAGGTTCTGGGGCCTAATGGAGCTGTATTATTTGAATAATCACACATTCCAAAAACTATACTCAGGTAATATTCACCACAAGAGATATTTCTTGAGATTTTGGTAGGTACTAAAAGCAGGATTCCACTACAGATTACATGGTTGTAGAGGAAAGCGATATCATCTTCAGATAATAGGCGAACTTCGTGGCTGACTGCTGGGGCAGTATAGATTGACTTGATAACTCTGAAGTACCATGTGATTATGAAACTGAGTGTCCTATGATACACTCAGAATTATTTGATTCACTGAACCACAAAATTAGACACGAACAGCTGCATTTCATTATGAAAGAGGAGTCACACTTGTGCAATCATAACAAAGAATTGGAAAGACTAAATATAATCTGATGCAGGTGATGGCCTTGTACGCCTCTCTTCTTGCTGTACTATACATCTCCTTTACCCCATAATTCTGAACTCAAGGCTCTAATGACCAGTCAGATGAGAAAAAAAGTTCAGTCTTGACTTGTGGATGGATATAAAGAGCATGTTGGCACTCCATAGAGCTGACCTTCAGAAACAATGACAAACATTATAAACATGTTTGTTTTAAAGGCATAAGAGAAAGATCCAAGAATCAAGTATTTGAGAAGTCTATATGGAACCTACATCAATCATGTCATTTGCTGTCCCCATCAACTTATCATGAGAGGTTTAAAGGTCCATTTGCATCTAATGACAATGTTTGCTGTCTTCATTTTCCCATCTTCTTGACTTATGTCACCAAGCCAACAGGAATAAATTTTTCTGGATAGAGTGGCTGCATTTTATCATGAAATCAGAGAAAGACTAGTACTACACAATATTGTCGATCAGGACTATGGTTTTCTAACAACACCTTTTAATGCTTTCTTCGCAAATACTTCTAGACAATGAAAGTCACCGTACTCATAAAATGCCCTGCCTAGCCCAGGTACGGTCATAAGACAAGCAAAACAGAACGACTGATATAACAACATCTTGAACAAGCATTGAAAGCCTCCAAATTGCTCAGTAGAGGGGTGGAGCCTGTGGTAGTCTCTCTTTGTACTGATCTGACTAATCAATTGTAAAAGCTCTACTTGAGTCTTTGATTTTTCACGAATGAGGTATGGCTGGGTATCTGCTCTCTGCATGTTCCACTTGAGTATTCTATTGCCCTTTCAGTCCTGGGTTTAAAGGCTGGACTTCCAGAATTACAGCTGGAGTCATGAGCCATATAATTGAATGTCCTTATAGCCTAATTCATTTCAATCATTTTATAATACCTTTAGTGTGCTGACTCACGTGAGGTGTTTGCCAATTTAGGGGTATTATTCCCCAGTTCAGGAGTTCCGCCTAAGTTTGCTATGACAAAGAGAGTTTATCATTTCTGTAATGTTGCTTTAGGAAATGTCTTCCTAGAATTCAAACTTATTTACAGACTAGCTGGGAGGTGTGGAGAAATGGTGCGTTTTCAGAACATGAAATGCTTTGCTTATGTGTAAAGACTGTTTGAAGGAGGGTTTTCTTTAATGACCTCCCCTCCCTCTTTTCCTTCTTTGCTTCCCTCCTTCATTCATTCTTTTCCTATTGGTTCTGTGAACCAAACATAATCACCCAGCATGATAAGCTCATACTTTATCACTGAACCAACTGAACCACACCACAGGCTATGGAGTTTGTATATTTTTCAATATTTCATGATTGAATTTTTTTTGTAATTGGGACAGATTGGATTTTCTTTTTTCTTTCTTTTTTTTTTTTTTTTTGGATCCCCTTGGACATATCCATCCAGTATGAGTTACAAAAAAAATAAAACCCAAACCAAAAAACAAAACAAAACAAACCTTGAGTCGCATATGCAGTTGCTAATTAAAAGATGTACATGAAGCAAAGATTATAAGAATGTATTGTCATTATAGGACCATATGTCAGCTGGCTCCTTTCCTAATTGCTGCCTAACATGCACAAAATATTTCTAGTGGTATTTTTGAAGATTCCATGGCCACAATATGGAAATAGCATAGTAATTTGCCATTGGGTTGTGTATCTCATTGTTCAACTTAACCATAAGAACCACATGGTATTTTAAACATGTATAATGTATCATTGATAGAGACAACCATAGCTGCTGTTGTTCGGGAGTGTAAGCTCCTGTTACATCCAGAAGACATTGGTTTACCACAGTCTTTCCCATATCTGCCTCATACAATATTTCTACCCACTCCTCTGTGATCTTCCACACGACTTGGGAAGAAGGGGCATGATAGATGCTCCATTTGTGGTCTACATGATGTCTCAAAGTGAAGACATCTTGGAAATGTACATCATGTACAGAAGCTGCTGACAATAGGCTGAGTATGATAGGCTTCACCACAGAAAATATCAAGGAAATATTTCACCCTGACACAGTACAAACGGCCTCTAAGGTTGTTATCATGGATAGAGAGAAGTGAATTGACATGATTCCAATAAAGCAGAACCTTATGCAAGTTGAATAGGTTACTGTTGATAATAGCTGTTTTTTCTCCCAGTCCTTCCTTCCTAGCTCCTCTCACCCAATCCACTCCTCCTCCCTTTCTCTTCAGAAAAGGTGAGACTGCCCAGGGATATCAACCAATCAACCAGCCTTGGCATATCAAGTTGCACTAAAACGAGGCACATCTTTTTCAATTGAGACTAGATGAGACAGTCCCTCTAGGAAAAAGTGTCCAAAGGCAGGAAGTATAGTCAGAGACAGCCCTTGATCCCACTGCAAGGAGTCCCACATGAAGACCTAGATGGGCAACTGTTGCATATGAGCCCAGGGCCTAGTGCTGTCCTGTGCATCATTCTGGTTTTCATTCAGTATCTGTGAGCCCATATGGGCCCAGGTTAGATGCTCCTGCAGTCTTTCTACTGGTGTCTTTGACCTCTATGGCATTTTAAAAAAATAATAGACAAACATCATGTTTATTACCATTTTATTGACCAAAAAAACGCATTGACTAGACTAAGAAAGTGTAATACAGGTTCCACTTCTATAAGAAAGTTAAGTAGTCACATGACTCATAAGCAGATAATAGGAGATTCTGAGGAAATTAGAAAACTTCAAGCATCAGTCTGCAATGGGAGAAAAAGAATAGGGTGTGTGGAAGACTGTGAAAGTCTCACTAGGAGCTGTAGCATCTCAATGGCTTAAAGAAAAGAACAAAGAGTAATGAAGAACAGTGACAATTCTCCAATGCAGTTTCCTTCTTCAATTAGAAACACAGACACAGGGAAAACCCCCCAAATCATCAATTTACTTCTAATTGAGCATCCTTCAGGAGAAAATTCAGATGCTTTGCCTCTCTTCAGACGCTGTTTACAAGTGCTCATTGTCAACTTTTTCTAACAGTAAGCTGCTGTTTGTTTCCTGTAAGCACATTCTCTTCCTGGTTAAACTGAACAAAATCATGTCTGAAATCATTGACTAAAAAAATGATATTTTGACTGGGTACATCATTTTTTTTAAAAAAAATCTAATCTCTTTTCCAGACATGGTTATCCACAGAACTGATACATTGATTTGCCTGCTATGTCAATGCTTTTGCATTCAAATACTTACAGATATAGGAAGAAAATGGTTTTCAATATATTAGTAAAAAGTCTCTCACTGTAATGGGAATCTGAGAGACAACTTCCACGATGACCCACACACTCTTCATCTAACACTGATCATCTCAACATCTTACAACCAGGCTATTGTGAGTGCGTCGAATCCACTTTGATTTCGGGATCCTTTTTTTGTTATCTTTAGAACTAGGTCAGCTCTCAGTAGCATAACTTGCAAATAGGTCTTTAAGGAAAATATATATTGATATTATTTTTTCTGATGATAACACTTTCTTCAGAATAGTAACTTCTGGCCTAGTTTACAAACACAATGTCTCAGATCCTATAGATGACCTTTGCTGTGTTTATTCTTACTGGCTTCATTTTTATCATCCTGAATTGAGAAATGAATACTTTTAAAACATTCTTTAGTTGGGGCTGGTTTGTGGCTCATTGGCAGATACTTGTCTAGCAGATGATTGTCTAGCAAATACTAAGACATAGATTTCTATTTCTCTCATGCTCAGCACTTCAAAAAAATTATAGGAAGGACATAGACAATAGAAAGGCCCATGAGATTAGGTTAGTGTAGAAATGTTGAAATTTATCTGGGATGTTTATAGTCACTGTAGAAAAGCTAGTAATTGTAATTCATAACATAGTTAGCATAGTGCAGGAAAAGGAGAACACCAGGAAAGGGATTTTCTTTTTATTTTAATTGTATGTTTAACCTCATCTGTGCATTAACTGGATTTTCAGTACTGAATACTTCTGTACTTCTAGAATGAAAACCACTTTGTTTTGTGCTATGCTACAATAATTTTAAAATCATTCTTCTCTTGTATTCTGTGTGCTATAGTTTAGATCTTAAATATCTTTGAAAATCTCTTGGTAATCAGTCTATGTCATTATTGGAAGCTGTTAGGACATTGAAGACATGGGGCCTTGCGTGATGAAGTTAGGTCACTAGAAGCAAATATATATACTATGCTTTTCTTTCTTGCTCTTTGTTTTTTGGACACCATGAGCTAGTGTCTTTTTGCACCAAGTGCTATGATCTATGATGATTTACTGCCCCACCACAGGCATAAGGGCAGCAGGAACTAATGATCATGGAATTAAACTTCTAAAGCTGTGGTTATCCTAGGTATTATGTCACAGCAGTGGCAAGATAGATGATATATTGCATATTGGAATTATCATTTTGTTACAGGTTTCCGGGCCTATATTCATGAGGGATATAGATGCGTACATTTGTGAATGTTTTAAGTGTTTTCTATATTAAGATAAATGTGGCTAATGGCAGACAATTCTTCTCTTTCTGTTTCCTAACAGAGATTTTGTAAAATTGGTACTATTTATTGTTATTTAAAAAATTCCAAGTAACACTATCAGACCTTAAGACTTACTCTTTAGTCTAAGAATAAATGTCTGCAACATTTATAGTTTTATTTATATATTTTATTTTGCGTGACTGTTAAATATTTTTGATCTTTGAGATATAAATAAAAGTTTTGTTTATATTTTCCTATCAGTGTGCAGAAACATTTTTAGACACTATTCTATATATTTTTAGTCTTCTTTCAAGTTTAAAAGCACCTACAGTTTTATTCTCTCCTTTATTTCACATATTGGTAAAAGTTACTATCTTTTTCTCATTTCTTCTAGAATTTAATATTTATTTTTCCTTCTTTTGTTGATCTTTTTTGCATTTCTTCCTTCTCTTTTAAAGTTCATCTTGCTC
Organism: Apodemus agrarius; assembly: GCA_964023405.1. Classification (NCBI taxonomy): domain Eukaryota; kingdom Metazoa; phylum Chordata; class Mammalia; order Rodentia; family Muridae; genus Apodemus; species Apodemus agrarius. The sequence continues at coordinate 46,617,942 of OZ030008.1, read as the reverse complement.
TTATATGGCTAAATGCTATGAATGTTGGAGGAAAAAATAATCAATTCATCTCCAGTTTGGTTACACTAAAGTTCTGCTATTTTTGTTTTCCAACCTTGCGATTACTCCTTATTATTCGACAGCTTAAATATACCCAGTTCACATCTTCTCAGAGATTTTGGTGATATTTATTGATGTATGATTCACTGTGATCAAATACTCTAACACCCTGTATGGTGCTTCCTTTCATGACAAAAGCTTTCTAATCGTGGACCAAAGCAAGTGGATTCACAGTGGAGGAGTATTCCTTAAAGGACTGAGTATATCAGTAATGACTTGTGTTATACTTTTATTTTAGCAGAGTTTTGAGCAGATAGATATCATTCAGTAGCTGGTATGAGGAGAAATATCTCATTACCCATTCAATATAGAGCTTAGGACATATCAATTAGATTAGATACAGGCACAGATATAGACAGAATGAGATGTATTGTGTGAGTTTATTCATAATGACTAGAACAATCACTTTTTAATCCAAATATTCCAGAAACAGTTTCAGCCCTGTTTTGTTAAGTAAAATATGGAATACCACCAGAACAAATTACTGAATAAATCATTAACAGCTAAACACATTTTAGCTACCACCCATATAAAAAGAAATCCTTGCTGTTCTCCAAAGCTTTGCCTTTAACTATCAATCACGATCTGGTTCTACTTTTCTGTCTGATCTTCTGACTTTTATATCAATCACTTCCTTTTACACCTTTTTATGGTTAATAAACAGTGTAGATTGATTTACACTGTAGTTAAGTGTTTTCCATTAAAATTTTATATTTATTTTCTTTTGCTGAATGCATATGTGTCTAAAGGTATATGTGTGTGTATGCATTTGTGAGTGTCTATACATATGCATACACATGTGTTTGTGTGTGTGTGTGTGTGTGTGTGTGTGTGTGTATGTGTAAGTATGATTATACCAAGTTTTGTGTACACATATGTGAAGGCCAGAAGTCACTTTGGGTGTATTCTTATATCTCACACAACCTTAGATGTTGAGATAGAAGCTTTCGCTGAATCTAAAGCTCATGGTTTTGGCTTGATTAATTGGCTATTGAGCTCCTGGGATCCTCCTTTCTCTGCCTCTCCTCAAGCATTGTGATCAAAGGCACATAATATCACATGGATCTTGGGGTTCAAAATTCAGATCCTCATGCTTAGCCAGTACAAACTTTATCCATGGAGCCATTTTCCCATAATTCCCCTCCTCAATTTATTTTGAAGTGCTTGGTATTACTTGAATATTTCGTAAGTATATATTTCATTAAACATTTGGAGAACTTTGTGCAATAGTGCTCAGAGTCTTTAAAACTGTTATAAAAATGAAAATTAAATTTCAGCTTCCAGAACTTTAACCCAAGGAGAAAATCATTAAACCCCTAGGTTATCTCAAGTTGTTGTGTGTATTTATGAATAATGAAATTGGAAAAGAGAGAAACTGTAAAATTATTCATGTCAAATGCATATTATATATTCATATATGTATACTACTGGTAATTGTAATAATGTACTAGAAAAGTATTTTTGTAGAATGATGTTATGATGTATGCATAAAACATACATGTACTGTAACTAGTCACACATAGCACATTGTATCTTATTACTAAGTGATTGTTTCACTTACATGTGATATGTATTGATACTATCACTACAAATTTCAATGATTTCTTGATTTATTTTTAAGTGTAAGGGCATGTTACAAATAACATATGCAGCATGATCTCTTGTTCTACATAACATGTACATATAGAAGAATAAAAAAGGATGTATTCCATAGCTAATAATTTGTTCCCATGTAAGAGTTACAGCTTTACTTTACCTGTCTCATGCTCTTCTGTTTTTCCAAATTTTATCCCTCAGTACTTAGAATAAAATTTATTCTATAAAAATATAATCTGCATGGAAACAGAGTAAAAGCAAGTTGGTTCATGTTGATGCTTTATATTCCCATGTTCGTTCTGATATGAATCCTTCTTCCTCTGTAATGGGAATGAGGAAGCACTTTTAGATATAACTACAAATTTCAACTCCTATTCAGACAGACTCAGTGCAATGTGATTTCGAATGGTATGCTGCACAAGCAGAGCTACAGACAGTCCTTTACTGACAACGGCAATCACATGTCCACAGACCATACTGCATCTATTCTTTCTATATTTGCATCTAGGTACAAGACTTGAACACTGTCCCTGGAACATGCTTTCTAATCACCCAGGAAATCCTAGAGGGACCAAATGGAACCTGGAGGAGAATTCCTTCCCAACTGATACTCTGGGTAGAGATGTTTACCGGAGTGGCTGCAGCTGTGTCTCAACGTTCATCCAAACAAAGCGAAGATTCTGAGTGGAAAATAGAGTGTAAGTCTTGTTCGTGTTGGTCACCAGCAAGAGAAACCAAGGGAGTATACTCTTTTGTTAGCTGCAAAGACTTGAGGCTTCCTTCTGAATGGGGTCAGTCACTGGGAAGACACAGGAAAGGCAATATTGGGTGGCTGCTTCAGGGTTGGAGTCAGGCTCTCTGCATGTTTGAAACAGTTTGTTCCTGAAAACTAGAAGCAGACATTGAATTTCTCTGAAACAGAACAGATACAATCAGTTCAGCATGTGTTTAAAACTATACTAGGTGCACATTTGTGAATATCTACTTATGTCTTTCGGCCCCCACCTCCCTTTAACTTATGACTCCTCAAGGCTATAGAACATTGAAATTGGGCTTTCAATTGATGTGGTTAAAGAGAAAGAAAACCCGAGCCTTAATTATATTAAAATCTAGTCAGAACTTTGTTTTAACTAGTCCCTTCTTCAACTTTTGTAAGCCAGATGTTTCTCTAATAACTCTCATGAAACTGTGCATCATATACAGGTCTTATATTTTGTGACAAAATGTCTTTTGCTTTTATTCTTTTTGGCTAGAGATAATAACCTATGAGCAACGTCAAGGCAAAAGAATGAGAAGTTCCTTCTGTTTTGATGCTTTTCCCCTAAATGAGCTAAGCAAACAAGGATATGACAGCGAGCCCATCTCACCGGGGCCAACTTGGTAGCAGGCCACCTCAGTGCTATTGAGTTTTGCATTTCCAGCTGGTGTCCCTGTGTCATTTGAAATGAAGGTACTGTGCATAGTCTTTACAAACTCCCTACTGCCTGCTGAGGTGGATAAAAAGATGCAAACTCATAGAAATATGCCAAAGAATATAATAGTCTCTACAGAAGATCTGGCTGAATCAACCAACAAAAGGTTCCAGCTGTGGAAGCCGCGTGGAACAAAGGGAACTCTTGGCCGAATGTGCAGCGCATGCTTCTGACGTTCCAGTTCAGGGGAAGGAGTAAATAAAGCTATTCCAAAGCCCTAGACCAGATGTGTCTGACATAGACTAAAATGTGTTTGTACAAAACCTTCCCTATCAACATGGGCTGCTCTTTGAGCAGTGGACAGCTGTTCCAAAGGCCAGTTGGGGAATGTTTGCATCCATGATCGCTGCACAGACCTGGTCTGGTGGCTACTTTGAAGCCTATTTTTCCTGGCCACCAAAGTTCGTATTAATCTGAATGGTCCTAGTTGTATGTGGATCAATGATTTATTTAATTCAGAATCTAAATGCTTTTGTGTCATTAAGCCAGATGCTCTCCAATGGCCAAAGACTTAAAATTTCTATTTCGTTTCCAGGAGCAACTGTGCACATTCCCCGTAGCTGACTTGACACTGTTAAGCCTGGACACACTTTCCATCTGTCTTTGACTTAGATTGTTCCTAAGGTTGGCTATTGATCATCATTCTCACATGAATCCTTCATTACTCTAATTGGAACCGTTCATAAACACATTCCTTGGACAGATGACAAAACGATCCATGATAGGCAATGTTTTATTCAAAACAGCTGCCCAATATGTAAATCAAAAGCTGGTAAAGATTGCATTGAGCTGAGAACAATTATATAAGGTTTGAGCCTGCTGTGAATTAAAGTGACTGCATTGGAGCTTACGGGATTTGTAAAGAGAGTCTTTCTTTTCAAGAATTCCAGTTCAGATTGAGTTTATGCTCCTGACCAGACAAGCAATATCACATGAAAATAATGGAAAACAAGCAGTTATTAGTGGACAGAGAATGCCTTCAAAAAGTAGTATCCTACAGCCAACATACTGGCTATACAAAAACTCAGGGTCTGAGATTAATTAACTAAATTAAGGGCTACTTAGCATTCAGTTTAAATATCAGGCTCTAGTTCAGCTAAGTTTATAGAACTGTAGGTATATTATATTGAGTTTCTTTTTAATTTAGTCTGTTTATATTCACAAATGCTGTTTCCTTCCTCACTTATCATGTAAAGATGGGATAAAATGAAACTTGAAACTGAGAAGCTGTCATAGGAGTGTGGAGATAACTTGTTTCTTGATTCTTTTTATATGTCAATAATTATTCTATTCACTATAATGGTTATTCAATGATTTAACCTTTCTAATAACTCCATGAGGTGAGAACTATTATTATCTTCATTTCAAAAGGAACCAAGGCAGTAAGGGCAAATACATTTACCCAGTGCTGTGGAAATCATGCTCAGACCTAGACTGTCCAATGAAAGCCCTACAGCTTCTTCATGGATGATACAACAAATGACAAATCTTAATCTTGGGAACATATGGTGGTTTTCAATTTTCAGCCTCACAAGCATAAGATCCGTAGATGATTGTTGGAAGACAAAGAGGCAATGCTAACGTGCTCTTTAATTATTGAAGGACTCTATTGCTTCTACTAGTCCTTTCTCATGTAATATCCCAGTTTTAGTATCCACACTTAAAATTGTTATAGTAGCTCCATTCATAGCTGCAGGAAGAAGGAGCTGGATGTTAAACTGTATTACAGGAATGTAGAGGATTAGATAAGCATTTGGGCAAAAAAAAAGTGTCATTGTGGGACTGATTCTGAATGTAAGTTATACATATATCAAAGAAAGTGCATTCTGAATATAAGTTGTGCATGACATAAAAGAAAGTCAGTGATTCTGAGACTCAAAATATATTGAATTTTATGTGTTAGTGATATAGAAGAGACCTTTGTTTAGAATTCACTTAAACACCAGAACTGAAGTTAGTTATAATTTATATTTTGTGTGTGTCTAGGTTTGCAGAAGTGTTTTAATCTCTGGCTTGTCTCCCACAGCAGGTAGGAAATGGGCAATGGAGGCATTAACCAGTGTTGAAGTAAATGGGAGGTGAGGAAGCATCCTGAGATGTATGTGTGTATGTGTGTGTGTGTGTGTGTGTGTGTGTGTGTGTGTGTGTTAGTTTGATTTGATCTAATACTGTAAGTACACTGTTTTAGTTACTGTTGTATTGCTGTGAGGTGATGCCACGACCAAGGCAACTTTTAAAAGGAAACATTCAGGAGTTTGCTAGCAGGTTCAGAAAGGTAGCCCATTACAAAATGTTGGGTATCATAGCAGCAGGCAGGCACTGTACTGGAACAGTAACAAAGTACCTGAGAGTTCACCCTGATTCACAGGGAGGAGAGAGAGAGAGAGAGAGAGAGAGAGAGAGAGAGAGAGAGAGAGGAGAAGGAGGAGGAGGAGGAGGAGGAGGAGGAGGAGGAGGAGGAGGAGGAGGAGGAGGAAGAGAGGAGACTGGGCCTGGTTGGACATTTTAGGCCTTAAAACCTACCCCTCCTCCTTGTTCAAGAAGGCCTCAGTCCTGAATCCTTCCTAAATCATCCACCAAGTAGGAAACAAACATGCAAATATATTAGCCTGTGAGAGCCATTCTCATTCAAGCCACCAAAGACATTAATATAGTAGTTATTATGAAGCCTACTTGTGGGTATAAGTAAGTGTGGGGTATTTTGTATCTATTAATTGCTCTTCTGTCCTATATATTCCATTGAGTCTCTATTGTTTTTGCAGTTCCCAAAGACCTGATTCATAAATACTCAAGACACACTCCTGGTGCTAATAATAAATTCTCCCAACTGAGCTGTCTCATAATGATCACAGTTCATTTTTTATTGGTTATTTTATTTATTTACATTTCAAATGTTAATCCCCTTCCCAGTTTCCCCTCCACAAATTCCCTCTCCCATCCTCCCTAATCAAATTTCTAGTTGTCTTCTTGAAGACAAAGTCCTGAAGATGTAGCTGTAGTCTTGTAGTCCATCTATATATTATCAGTACCTCCTCCAGCTAAACATGAGTCCTAGAAGAAAGGTCAGAGCTCCTATCTTTAAGGGGCTGGGATATGAAAATGAAGAGAAATACGGTGAGCAAAACAGTATAAAGAGCTCACATTGTCAGTTTCTACAAAACAATAAAGGAAACAGGAAACTCACCTATTTGGGGAAAACAGGAAAGGGTGGCACATAAGTTAAATATTAAGGAATTTACCAAGCATATGAGGAAAAGTAAGGTATTCCAAACTGCATCACAATGAGTGTAAAATATCTTTTAAGGATGGATTATCCTGTCTAAAAAATAATGACACAACTAAAACGCACATTTGGTACAAGGATTCTCACAATACTAATGCAGTGGAAGTGTATTAAATATGGAGGCACTACAAACAACATTCAATCTGCAGATTAAGGAGAGGCACTGAAACCGTCCTGCTACAGTATCTACATAAAACTCTGCCTAAGGCTAAAAAGGCATCAGATCTCCAACCGCTGAATTAGTAATTTTTTAATAATGTCACATTACATAATGTACACAGCCGTAGTGGTTCACAAGAATAAATGCTAATTTTCTGTTTCCACCATTTCAAGTCATTGGAGAGACTGGCAAGTACAAGCTGACTTGTACTGCATTTGTTTTGGAGCTACAGGCTGTGTTTGGAAGGTGTGGCTACTAATATACACACGTCTTGTGGAAAGAGTATCCATGGAGAATAAGTACCAATCAAGTGCATATCAAGCTTTGGCTGGCGTCATCACAGACTTACTCAGCAGCAAGTCAAAAGTCAAGTATGAATGTATGAAAAAGGAGGACTTATCTGCCAAAAAATGATTCAGCTACCAAAGTAGTGGTTAATAACCTTTTAAAATCTGAAAATACCAGTAGATACCAGGCAATCTATATCTTCCAATCTCAAAGTTCAATGACTTCATAAAAATTACATAACTCACTTAAGTGAAGCTTGCATAAGGAAAAAGGGAAGGGTCAAATAATCTGTATGGGATTAACTGAAACCATCCAGAGCTGAACAAGAATGCAAAAGCATACCTGGGTGATGACTGTCAATAGTAACCATTGAGCCTGTCTGGTTCCGGTTGTACTTGTAAGGCCTGCTTTAGGAAATTCCAACAAAGGAAAGAAATGGGCCCAGTTTTCGTGGAGCTGTGACAATCTAAAGGAATCTTTTGATAATTATAGTTTTGGTTGAGACCTTTCACACTCACCAGCTTTCTGCAATAACTTGGTCTCTCACATTGTACCAAACAGTATCTTCTGCATGCCAGATCCTGAGCAGGCTATTGAAATCACATCTATGTAAGAGCTATTCAAATTGGAAATTTTCATTACATGATCCCATATTCTACAGTTCTAAAAAGGAAAAAGCAATTTACAAAACACTATCTTACAACCCCGGAGTCCATGAGTATGTGTTTAAACATATTTTCAAGGGAAAACATCCCTCAGGAAGAGGCATACTTTGCTTCAATTGTCTTGCTTAAAATACACAATTCTTACTGTGGACAAAGTACATTTTGAAGAAGATATTTCACTGGTTTGCAATTGCTTTCCAGCTTCAAATGAGGAACAGTTAATCAAAAAGCAATCACTGATCTTAAGGCCCAGCATTGCTTTCTTCAGATGGTGCAAATGATTAAACATAGCTTTTTGTAGATGCCAAGCAAATTCTCCATCGCAGAAACATGCCCCAAGTTTGTTTTTAAGGATGTTTCTTTTGTATCAGTTTGGATCTGCTAACTGGATATACTCAGAATGGAGTTTGGCTACCACTCTTGGGGGTTATGGTATATGTATGAATATAATATGAGCGATTTCTCTCCAAGAGAAAGCAGATTCTAAAGGTGTTTCCTATAAGAGTTTGCTTATTTGGGCAGACACATACATACTCAATGAATTACTAAACTGAAATAGGATTGAACTAATCAGGCTAATGATAGCTGTATTCCTGTGGAAAGTGTGCGCTTTGGGAACCAGTGAGAGAAGTCTAAAAGTCCCAGATGTCTCTGGGTCTACAGAATGAATTGGAACACATTTTTAATCCATTGAGTACTAGTGAAGATAGAGAAAGTGTTACATTTCCTGATGTCAGTATTTCATGTCACTCTTTCACATGTACTGTACAGTTTTCTTTTCTTTTCTTTCTTTTTTTTTTTTTGCATACAAGTGCTTTACCTGTATGTGTATCCATTAACCACTTAAGACCTGGTGCCCATGTATGCCGAAAAGACCATAGAGTCCCCTGGAACTTGACTTCTAAATTCCCAGGTGGTTGTTGGGAATGAACCCTGGGTTCTCTGGAAAAGCAGCTAGTGTTCTTAACCACAGAGCTGTGTCCTAGCCCTCACTGTACACTTTTCTTATTTTCATTTGTTCTTCTGGATCCGTGGGCCTGTTGTCACATAGAGATGAATGAAGAAGTGTGGGCATGACATGGCTGAGGTGTGGGGGAGGATGCTGTGGGTTTCTTCCTCCTCATCTGCTTCTTTTCCACCTGCATCCTCTGTAACATGATGAAGTTATTATTACATCACATGGGATAACCTCTAAAGTTACCAATTTCTAAGTGATGACATCACTAATTCAGACCTCAGTCTCTGCAATAAAACGTCTCCCTAATGGCTTAGGGATCATGTTAAATTATCTGTGACTATTCAGGTTCAACTGGCTTACATTCCAAAAATATACTTCTAAAGACATTTCTCTCATTCTCCCCATTGTTGAACAGATCTCAACTATTTCATGCTCCAGTAGACCCACATTCCTATTTTAAGTACATATCTGTGTAGCAGATTAAGAGAAAAAGCATAGAAGCTAAGTTCAAACTTGCCAAAGGAGATTATTTTTAATTTGATCAAGTGTACCCTATGTTTTCTCATCAATGCATAAATGAGAACTAGATCCTAGCCAAATTGCATTTCTATGCTCTGCAGTATGTTTTGTATACAAATCACAAACCCAGTTTTTCTACTGTTCCTTTGATCCATCAACAGCTTCTTTCTCTACATCACCAGGTGAGCTAGGTTCCAGCTGTAGAGGGGCCCAGCTGTTCATCTGGGAGTCATTTGAGCATCAGTGTTAAGAGGTGGAGCTGCTTCATCTCACCTGCTAGACTCCTTTCTATCTTTGTAATTGTATTTCCTGATGAGAGTGAAGCTGTAGTATGGACAGATGTTCTTGAAATTAAAGAGGAGGAAAACAAAGGCTAAAGATCAGAGAATATGTGCAAACTGACTAGTAGGAGTTGTTTAAAATGAAGCTGTATGTTTGGGATTTTATATACATTCTTGAGTCATTAAATTAATATGATGAACTTTTGATTCTAGAAAGTTTTCCTTTTTTTTTCTGCAAAAGCAAGGATGGAGTGGGCATAGAGCAATGTGCCCAGTATATTTAGTAGGTTTTCTCATTGCAGCCTGTTCCATGTCAAGGCATCTCAGGAAGGGGTGACCACTGAGTTCTATCAAAGAGTAATGGCAAAGAGACCCCTCCCACTGTACAGAGTTCTTTCTTTAAATATTCTGACTTTGGCCCAGATAAGGTAAGCTTTCTGTCAACCAGATTATGGTTACTAAGCTGTCAATAAAGTAAAATATAGTAATATAAAATAAAGCAAAAGGTGAAATAGAACAAAAGTCCCCTTTGTAATTGTCCTTTCACAAGGTCCAAGTTGCAAATATTAATCTTCCTCACCTATGCACGTTGGTACCATCCATCAGTTTTATCATGAATTCGGCTTAACACTGAGGATACATCTTGTCTTTCACCATACATGATGGCTTCCAGATGTTCTGATTAAATAATGGGGCTCTCCAGTAGACATAATGGACCATAGCAGCAAAGTCACTCAGCAAAATGAGCAAACCAGGCTCTGCAAATGATCTTAATTATTTCAACTCCAAGGGAACAGAAGAGCAGTGAGTAATACAACAAACAGCCCTTTGAAAGAGCAAACAAAAGCCCAGCAATTTACATTTAAGTTAAACTCACTCCATGCAAACTATAACATGTTTGAAATAATTCAGGAAGAAATCTAGAACTGTGCTATTTTCATAATTGGTATTCTATGTCAAGTCTTGAACAGTAAGTAGCATATAAATTATAATGTTAATAGTGGTCTGCTTTTCAAGTTTAAATGATTTTATAGTAAAAAAAAATCATTGCCAAAAATGGGAATTTGCTTTTACAATATTCAAGATGTGTCTTGTGTTTCCAACACTTGAAAAGTAGTTACAAATGTCATGACTTCGGCAAGACAAATTTACATATCATACCTACATATCTACCTATCTACAAACATGGGGGGAGGGAGAGACTGACACTGACACATACATATACACACAGACACACACACACACACACACTGTATGTGTGTGTGTGTGTGTGTGTGTGTGTGAGAGAGAGAGAGAGAGAGAGAGAGAGAGAGAGAGAGAGAGAGAGATCATTGCATCTTCATATTGTGTCTTCATCTGTACTTTCTATGATTAGGAGAACATAAAGACTGTGTTCTGCTCAGTACAATATTACAAAAAATGTGTAGTGTTTATGAATAGGTAAAAAGCTGACTTTATACTAGCAATTTTCTTTGTGCTTCTCTTCTAAGCAGTTAGCTAATCTGTCTAAATCATTGACACTCATCCACAAAGCACAGGTGGCAGTCTCTTTTCCTACACCAAAGAGAGTGTGATAAAAATAAATTATGCTGCCATCAAAAACATGCCAAAATAATATTTTCCCATCTGCTTAGTTCACCCCTGTGATAAGTGAACAAACAGGTTTTCTAGGCTCACACTTGATGAACAGACGCCACAAGCAATTAATTAACATTAACATGACAGGAGTCAATTGGATTTCTCTCTCCCAGACACTAATCAAAGCCAAAAGTAGAATAGAGACCCTGGCTAACACTCAAACTTGTAGGGCTTTAGATGTGGCTTCCCTCAAGCTCCTTTCTCTCCAAATATTTGCAATGAAGTTGGCTTGCTGAATAGTACCAAGAAGGGAGCTGCTGGTCCTGGGGTCTGCGTGGACAAACTGTGATTAGTAAATCCATCAGAGCCAACCTGCCGCACAGTCTCATGACTCACATGAAACAAACGGAAATATAAGTTCAAATCTACTTTTACATTGAATCAACTAAACAGAGGCAATTGCTGACCAGGGAATGATAGAGCCTCAGTGAAGCCACTGTGGAAATCAGTAAGGAGGTTTCTTTGATAATAAAATTAGAACAAAGAGAAATATCCTTCAGCCCCGCTATATCACTGCTTAGCATATAGTGAAAGAGTCTCTATCCCATCACAGAGATACTTGCTTATTAGTGTTCATTGCAAGCAGAGGGATTTAACCTAGATGTTCACCAACAGATTAATGATGAAAATGGCACATACACATAATAATGTTTTATTCAACTATAAAGAACAATGGAATTATAAAATTTTTAGGAAAACCGATAAAGCCAGACATTGTTCTTATTAAGTGAAGAAACTCAAGCACCAAAAGGCATATAGAACATTCCTCATGGGATCATGACTTTATATATGCAGGTGTGAGTGTGGACATCAATCATAAAAATGGAAAGGGGGACTATGGCTTGGTAAAGGAAGTTTTGAGGAAGAGGGGAGGGTAATAGAACATGTTATATGCAAGTAAAAGGGTACTGGAGACAGAAGGCACAGGGGTATGACAGGGAATGAGGAGGATGGAAAATGAGCCAAAGACACATTATTTGTGAATATACAATAGTATCATGATGTCTCATTCTAGTTAAAAATGGACGTAAAAGTTAGAGTTGGCAACACAGTTGTTGAGCATAATTTTAAATAGTACGTACAAATAAAAATTGTATGTGCTAAAAGTATTGCAACTGATTACTATATATGTATTGTTGTGAAGAGTATTAGAAATCCTTTTTAAAACAGTGAAAAAATCATTTAAAAGTCCTTATTTTAAATATCCTTATAAGTGTTTAGAAATCTGTTAAACCTTTATAGAAAGAGATGGCTTATAGTTTTTATAAAGCATTTACCTGATTGTATATCTAGAGAGAGAATAGAACATAGATTAGTGGTACACTCTGGAAAAGCTTAGGCCAAGAGAAAAAGTCTGGGACATCCTTCACATCATGAGCGAGAAAAGGCTTGTCCAAAACTTGGAGAAATGAGTTAATTTAAGAAAGTATGTGAGAATTTCATAAATGAATGGAAATAATGTTTTGATCAAATCCATCCCATCCTTTCTCTTCCAACTCTGTGCCTATCTATTCACCAATTCTTCCTCCCTAGTTTATGTGATCTTTTTCTAAACCCACAGAGTCCAATTGATATTGTGCTCTGTCCATGGGTGTAGGGCTATCCAGTGATATATAGGCAGCCTGTCAAAGGTCACATTCAAAGACAACTGACTACCCAGTACCAACAGCTCAACTAAAGGTAGGACAGCATAAGCATCTTGCATAGAAGCTGAATGTCTTTCTGGCTTGATGTTGTACAATCTTGTTCATGAAGTTATAGACATTGTCATGTCCAGAGAACACTGATGTTTTTCCAACTGTCTTCCACCACCTCTGACACTTAGACTCTTTCAACTGCCTATTATGATATAATTCCTGAGCCTTGGGAAGAAGGAGTTAGATTATCAATGCCCCATTTAGGGCAAAACACTCCACAGTCTCTTATTCTTTGTGCTTTAGTCAGTTGTGATTCTTTGCATTAATTGTAATTTACTCAAAAAATAAGTTTCTCTGATGATGGTTGAAAGCTATAATAGATGTTTATAAACATAAGTTTATTAGGTATACCTTAATACTATAATACTATATCCATTTAACAGAAAAAATAGTGATATGTTCTTCTCCAGCGCTTCTGATCTCTCTAGATATGGATTCTTTGCTCAGGTAACAGTACCAGGTATGAATTTTGTCTTGAGGAACAGGCCTTCAGTCGAATCATAAAATGATAGATCTGTGCCAATATGGCACCAACGAAGCAATCTGGCCAGGTTGGTCATCATTCTAGGTCACAGGACTCATAGCTGAGTAAGACTGTTGATTATACTTCTCCCCTCATAGAACTGACATAGAACTACAAAAGCCAGCTAGTAAGATGAAGCTTCCAGGTCAGTGCTGGCCCGAAATCTCCATCTTCAATGATTGAGCAATTCAAGCTTAGTATCAAGTTTGGGGGTATAGGTTAACATCTAGTGTTGGGTATGTATGTATGTATGTATGTATGTATGCATGTATGTATGTATGTATATGTATGCATGTAAGTATGTATGTATGTATGTATTCATATATGTTTTACAGAACCAAAGTAACAGTGAGGTTTTGTAAGTTATAAAAAGGGATCAAACACTGGGTGAGAAGAGCAATTGTGACTACAAGTTTGTGTTTTGCTCTCAATTCCATCAGGCAAACCTAGGTGATGAGGGGAGAGAAGGCTAACCCAGTGTAACAAAGGAACAAGGCTAGGCTATGGCCTAACTACGTACAAATAGTCACATAACTAAGGTATGATGGGTCCAAATGAGTTCAAGTTCAGGTTTTTCTTCAAGCTGTGTGTTGAGGGTGCTCTAGAAGGAAAGCTGTGACTGGGGACACCCGGGGACAAAGGGTATTGACAGAGTCCTAGGCATTTTCTCTTTCTTCTATCCCTTCAGCTCCTTTTCCCTGCTCCCATTACTACTTCTACCCACATACACATTTCTCTTTCCTTGTTTCCTAAACCTTTCCTGAACAACTAGTAAAGATGGATGGAGGTAATTGAGACCGTCCCACCTGTTTTATTGTGGTAATTATTCTTGTTGAATTGAGAATAGGAAGTATAGCCATATTAAAAGGAAATTCAATCCAGAAAATTAACCAGATTTTCACATACTTTTATTAATATATTTTAAAAAGGACCTGTTTGTATGTCTTTCTTTCTTCTTTCTTTCTTTCTTTCTTTCTTTCTTTCTTTCTTTCTTTCTTCCTTCCTTTCTTTCTTCCTTTCTTTCTTTCCTCTCTGAGTCCCTCTCTGTCTCTTTATCTCTCTGCCTATCATCTATGTATCCATACCATCTATTTTTATAAAATCACATTACAGTCTAGAGTAATTCTCCAAAACCTGGCTATAATAAAACATATAGTAATGCAATATTTGTCTGGACTCTTGTCATTACCATCTCAAGAGATAGAATACCACCTTTACCCCCTTTGAACTTGTGATTTGCTGTTCACAAAAGATGTGATTTCCAATGCTAAGCCACAACAGTGTTGCAGCTAGGACTCTGATACGGCAATGCTGAAGAGGCCATTTGTTGCTTGGCTACTTCGACAGCCTCTGCAATCCCAACCAACTGTCATGACCACCTGTAGATGTAGATAGCTTTCCTGAAATCCCATCCAGCTGGTATCTTAGATGATTGCAGTTTCTGGTAATACTGACTATACAGTCTCAGAATCTAAGGGATGACATCTAATACAAGTTCATTGGAACAACACACACAGTTTAGAGCATGGAACTAGTAAAAAACTGAACATGATTGCCTATCAAACAAGAGAAAATCTGGGCCTTGTATACTTTTAAAAGGCAACCTCTTCAACAACATCAAAGGTACCTAGGAATGATAGCTTTAGGTCCTATTCTGAATCAGAGCTTTTACATGGGGAAAATATATTTCTTATCTCTGTATCCAGCTTGACTGTAATCTTTTAATCTCAATTCCAGGCGTTATTGTATCTGAAATGGTCATCTTGATCACTAAAAACAAAACAAGCAAGAGAAATAGTTGGTGGAAGTGTGAGAGTAAGTGACAAATAGGAATGGAATTTTAAGGAACTTTAAGGAATTTTAAGTTCAGTTTTAAGGAACTATCAAAAGAAACTTTGGCCATCTTATATTTCCTAGAATATTTTAATAATACATATGATATATGATTATATATAATATAATAAAATAGGTTTTAGTAAACATGGCTTTGTAAATAAACAATTTAATTTTTAATATTTAAAATGTTTACATATTTTCTTGGCAAAGTCAATTTATGTACACTTTACACAATTCTTAAATGTATTTTTTCTCATAAATGATGTTTAATTGTTTACTTTTTAACCAGGTCCCATGGTATATGGCAATGAACCCAGAAAAATGATGGGACCTGTTATTCTGTTAGCATAATCTGTGAAATAATCCACAGCTCAGCTTGCGTGTATTGCTCTGCCCACAAGGGGATGCTCTTGCTAATGCCAGTCTGGAGGATTCCAGTCTAGGGAGGATCAGGCCCACCCTATTTGGGTGTTGGCTTGAATGTCTCTAGAGCCTGTGGGAAAAAGTGGTCCTAGTAACTTTACAAGGCAGGAGGACAAGTTGAAAACAGCTAACATCTGTCAGTAATTTCATGGCCGAAGGCATGACCTTGAGGAACAAACTAAGTTCAGTGCTATCTATATAAAATTGAAGAGGAAAATTAACATAAGATAAGTCTAAGCCTCAGTCATAAGGAGAACGTTGCTACAAGTAAAATAGCACTAGCTATGTTTTAATTGTGAAGCCACTTTAGGATTTTGCCACTTGGTGATTTATACAGCAAAGATACCATGAGCTATTCTGAATTAGAATACTCAGGTAAGCATTTCATTTAGTCAGTGAAAATTTGATAGGGATTTCCTTAGCTGGAAGAGTAAAAGTTCAAGTCAAATTCTCAGCTATCTTATACTGTCTAAGTTTTTTGTTTTGTTTCATTTTTATATTTAAGGATTGGGGCTGGAGAGATTAAAAACAATTGTACTTTCTTAAAGGCGAGTTGGGTCCATTTCTGGCACCGGTATGATAGCTTACCATATAAAATTCCAGCATCCTCTTCTGGCGTCTGATGTTGCCAGGCATGCGTGTGGCACACAGGCATACATTAAGGTAAAATGCTCATATACATAAAATAGAAACAGATAAGCTATCTCACAGTACTGGAAGGAACAGTGAAAGCTTCTGCAGGACAAAAGCATTCAATAATCCTACCCAACTGTGATGAGTATGAAGCAACAACTATTAGAAAGGCAAAATATCCTGAATGCAATACTCGCACTTATAGACTGGGTTAACCAACCACCCCCTAACTGTAGAGCTTAAGGCCCACTCAATGGGAGGGAAGTTAATGTTTGTTTCTATAAAACTAGCATATTCCCTATGCTCCATGATACGGTGGACCCTAGTAAATAGCTTACTATTGCACTTTATTAAGCCTATATAAATTCTTATTAAAGTCTGAATACTGAAACCCATGGATTTACTTTCACTTATTGTCAAAGAAGTTTCCTTTTGCAGCAGATAAAGATTAGTTTAAAAAGCAACAACTGGTCAAAACGCAGGGAACAACATCCTGTGTAGTTCGCAGTCCCAATCTACAGCATAACCCCTAGCTGTAAGGCTCAGGGAACATCACAGAAGATGAGGTAGAAAAGATTGTAAGTTACAGAGGACCAGAATGTGATGTCTGCTTCTAAGATAATGCCTTCTACATAGATGACAGGAAACTGTGCAGGAAATTTCAATGTCGTGGTTGCCCAAGCAAGTCCTAAAAGATGACAGCACTGATTGACATGTAAAATTGGCTGGAGGTATCTTCACTAGGCTTAATGCCTAGAAGATCTGTAGACAGTCAATAGTTGCTGAGAGGAGAATCAATCCACTCTCCACTCCAGATATGAGCCTTTTGATAGGTTAGCTAATCCCAATATGTCAGCCTGACCACATATAAACAATGTGTGTATGTGTGTGTATATATACAATATATTTGATATTAATATATTTAATATTAATATATATTTAATATATATGTAAAAGAATGAGAGGCCATGATTTTAAGAAGTGAATGGGGCATGGTAGAAATTGAAGAGAGGAACAGGAAAAGGAACCACTGTAAATATGATTCCCTCAAAAAGTTATTTAAAAACTTGAAAAGAAAAATAGACAAAGCAATATACAACTTTAAGGGCATTTCCACATGTATGGTTCTGAATAATAACAGATTTCTTAATGTACCCAGAATACTTATAAATGTAGAGTACTATTTTTTCTTAGTTTAAAATCTTAAGTACCAGGCTAGAGAGATGGCTTAGCTGTTAAGCCTAGGCTCACAATGAAAGAGATAGCATCTTAGGTATTGTGATTCCAATTTGTAGATTTAAGGAAGGTATATCCTATAAACAGGAAATATTAGTTTCAAACCAGTGGTTTATTCAGGTCAAGATGAGTAAATCTGAGGCTATTTGCAGTACTACATCCCTATCACCCTAGCACCTCTGAAGTGGGAGTAGGAGAAACATGAGTTCAAGAGCAGGCTACATTTCTAAGTGTACTGTATTGTAGGGCAGCCTAGGCTACATGCAAGAACCTATCTCATAGATAGATAGATAGATAGATAGATAGATAGATAGATAGATAGATACATAGATAGATAGATAGATAGATAGATAGATAGATGGATAGATAGAAGCGAAGAAAAATATATAGAATTTTCAATTTAATACCTTATTCACAAGGTAGAAGAGATTTTGTATGTTTACTGAAACTTTTTGCCAAAACCCTTGGGTTTGGATCAGGAGGTGAGCATCTTTGAAAAAAAAATAAACCTGATGTTGGAGTGACACATTTTCAGGCAAGTGTCATTGTAATGATTGGTATTGTTTTCTACACTTGAGTTCACCTTGCAATCAGAGATAGGTACTAAATGGAACAGCAGTATTTGATACCTTGTAGGAAAGCTTATGTGAGCTTTCAGCTTTTTTATAAATGAAGGTCCTAAGGTGTTATACTTTTTAATTTCTAATAGTTAAAAGGAATGTATTTTAACAGCAACAGCAATATTATAAATATACATGCACACATAAACATATGTACACATTTGGATGATATGAGGTCTTCAATGCCTGCAAAGACCGATGATTAGTTAGGGTAAGGGACCCTTCCTGTAGGCAGTAGAATGTTTACAAAGACAGTTCAGGTTTGAGTCACCATTTTTGAATTGCTGGTCAGCTAATGACATCAGCCAAGCTTGATATTTTCCTGACTTGAGTTAAAATACAGGTCCTGTATAGAGAGAGAAGGAAAAAAAAGCAGGGGAGGCCAAGCCATTAGCAGAAATATAATCTGTTCTCAAACTAATATTATTTAGCAAAAGAGTGAGGTTCTCTTAGTTTGTAGTTTGAGTGTAAAATAGAAGCTATCAATTCTCTTTGCACAGTGGAATTGAAGGTATTTCTAAACTTTGTGTTGGATCATGCAAGCAAGTGCGTTTCAAATTTAACATATTCCAGAGTACTCAAATACTTTGTTAAAATAAATTTTCTGATTCAACAGGGAGGTGTGGCTATTGCAGATTTGCAATTTCTTCCAGATGACTTTGGTGCTGATAATCACATTAGGAATAGCAAGAAGACCAGTCATTCTGACTACACATTTTAGTTATGTGTAAAGTACTGCTGGAGCAAATGCACAATAATACGGGGCACCAAAATGCCTATTGTCAAGAAAACAAACGATGAAAAATGCTGGAAAGGATGGGGTCATCACTGCTAGCAGGGATATGAGCTGGTACAGCTGCTGTGGAATCAATATGGAGTTAAAACAAAAAACCTGAAAATAGAACTGCCTTATAACCAATGTATTACAGTCCTGGGCATATACTTAAGGGACTCTTGTATATGCCATAAATATACTTTTTCATCATTTATGTTTATTGCTTTTCTAATCATAATATGAAAGAAACTGAATCAGCCTAAATGTCTATCAGCAGAGAATGGACAATGAAAATATAGTACACATAATAGAATTTCATTCAGTTATAGAGAAAAATAAAATTTGCAAGCATGTAGATGGAAATTATTATATAAAAGGGGTTAACCCAGAATAGGAAAGAAATAAAGAATGCTTGATCTCATGCATGGATTCTAGCTTTTGATTTCTGTGTGATTGTGTGTGTATGTTTGTGTGTGTGTGTTTGTGTGTGTGTGTGTGTGTGTGTGTGTGTGTGTGTGCTAACATAGGAGAAATCTTTGGGTACTGTGTGTATAAAACTGTTGTGTTTATTCATGTAAAGTTCAAAAACATTGGTGTCTTCCATTTTATCCTGCAGTTCTATGTCAGAAATATTTGAAAATGCCAGTATTAGAGCTTCAGCTAAAAATTATACTCTGAACTGTTCTTACACTACAGTGCTTTGCTCAGATCTCCAGCTGATCCTCGAGTTCTGGGGAACAGCCTGAGCATGCTAACTTTGAAAAAGAAATCTCCAGATGGTCCTCATGTTTGTGGATACAGCTTGGGCATATGAACTTTGTTCAGCTACCTGAATCACCCTGATATTCTGGGGGCATAGCCTAGGTATTACAATGTTCTGGAAAAAATCCTCCCAAATGATGCCACAGTGCAGCCGTGGTGAGTAGTGCTGCTCACTCAAACCCTTTACGTTCAGTGCATCTGGGACTTGTGACTCTGAAGTTGTCTGAAAGTGGTGGGTCCAGCTGAGCCCATCACAGATGTGTGTAAATCAGCAACTTCAAAGGCTGGGAGCACTGAGCCTGACTGCAGGGTAAACCTGAAATGCCTCATATGTTATTCTTTCGAGTTGCCAAAGCATTTGGATCACTTCTAATTAAAAACCACACAAGGTTTGCTTAATTTCTAACATCTTAAAGTGTCTATATGAGTCTTGTATTTCCACTTGTGCTCGGATGTCCTGTTTTACTGGTGACATGAAAAATAAATAGTTGTTTTTAAAAATAATAATAAAGCAAAGAGGCAAGGAGGCAGCATTTACTTAATCTAACCTTTCTGACTTGCAAGGTGCTAGGAAAAAAATTCCCCTCACACCTGCCTCTTTCCTGTGATCTTGTACTTTTTCCCACTCGTCAGAAGAAAACAGCAACAAGATCATACTCTAGGAACAGTTGTACATCAGAGTTTTTAGGCAAAGTATTTTGGCAGGAATTAGAAAAATAAACAGTCAGACTGTCTACTCTCTTCCTGGTTTCTTCTTCAAGAAATGAAATATTCTCTGAGCGACCCTTAAGTGAGTCACTGCTATTTAAGATAGGAGAATTTGGAAGTCTTTGACTCGAAGAGTATTAATCACACTGGTGATGAACAGTCATTGTTTTTATGCAGTTTTTATACTAGTTTCTCTACTCTCCATGAAGCCTAGTGTCACATTAAACCATTTTTATAAAAATCACTTGGTTTAGACAAATGGAGTTTTACCGACTCATCCAACTCAGATTTCCTGATTTCTAATAGATATGTTCTTCATAACTAAAATGCACCAACACCGAGATGGGATTTCTTGGAGACAATTCCTTGTCAATGTGTTCCCAGGAAATATAGCAGCAATAGGGTGCCTTTATATGAACATGGGACAAATGATCTAGAAACTTTTTAACTCCTGACCATCTTTTAAGGGTGCAAATCCATTCACAAAGGCAGAAAATTCATGGTTGAGTAACAGCCACATGAGCATACTTCTCAGCATCTTTGGGCTGGAGCTTAAGTTTGAGCACGGATTTTGAGGCAGGTACCATCTTTCAAACCATAGCCACAGGTACAATCTTTTCTAGAAGTGATAGCAGTGTGAATTTCACTGTTGTTTGGAATAGACAGAAGTCCTGTTTTTGCATTTCAGATAATATTGGGCACACTACACAAGAGAAATTCCTTCCTATAATAAGATTTCATCCTAGGAGGAACACCGGAAGATTTTGAGGAGGATTTAATTGATTTTTTTTTAAAAAAAATCAACAAGAGAGGGTACAGGTTCAATTGAAGATGGGCAGTCAAAATGATCTTAATAGCTGCAGCTCACAGACACATTTCCCAAGACATCTTTTGTAAGGCATCTGCTCGCATTCATATTCAGGAGAGACGAAGGGGAGGTTAGCCTTAGGGCATGCTAGTTATTTTCCTTACTGGCCACAGGAGATAATTTGTCTGGATCTCAGAACAGATGACAAATGATAAAAATCAGAAATTCAAAGGATTTTGATGGAAACTGTTATTTATATCATTTATACCAAATGAAATGCATTGGGGGTTTTCTATATAAAGAAGAGTATATCGTGTACTACCCAGTAAATTCATTAAACTCAGAATGATTATTTTGTTATGAAAAGCCAAGCACTATTATGGTCTTGTATTACTAGCTTATTCTTTTTCACATGTCTGCCTGTACAGGAAAAATAACTTGAAAAAAGATATTTAGGAGCACCATCCAGTGAACCTACCGTGATTCTCAGTCGCCTTTCTGCGGACCCCTTGCTTCCAGACTGGAACAATGCTTCTGGCCACGCCACGGGCCTGCAGAGGTCCACAGCCTGACATAAGCAGATGTCTGGGTGTCTTCACTCAGCGCACCTTGAGAGGGAATGGAGTTAAGTAGATTATGATCAAGGAGAAGCAGTTCAGATCAGACAGGTAACTTGACAACACTTCCATCAGCTACACTGTGTGGGAGCTTTTAGTTTTGTTTTACTCCCTTTATTCAGATATTCAACAACCCTCAGATCTGAGTTTAACAGCAGGATCCCGGCTGAGTCACTTGCAGGACCCTGGAAGTCTCTCTGTGGCAGGTGTTTGCAGGTGCCCTCAGCACTCACATCTCTCCCCCTCCATGATCCCAGCTACCCACCACCTGACAACTATAAAACTTGAGATCCTTTCAGGTGGTATAGCTTCAGGCTTAGGAATGCCTTCCTGGGGCCCTTTGAGCTTGGAAACAGTTTAAAGGTAAGAAAGTTTAAAGAAGGAGCTAGTTTCCACGAATAAACACATTTCAAAGGAACCGGAATGAAGAACTATGTTTATATGAGTATTTTAATGACGTTTGCTTACTTAATGTAGTAACTCCCTGAACGTATTACCTGGAATGATATAATTTATTTACATAATTTCTTGATCGGAAAATCATGAGCAAACCCTAAGAAAACTTATATAAAAAAAGGAAAACCTGTTTGGGTTAGGCTTTTAAAGCTAGATCTATGTGCAGGTGACCATATGTATTTAAATCCATAGAGGCTACAGATTTTATAACTATATTAACAGAGATATTTAAATAGGGGGGCAAAAATAAATTTATATCATAAGGAATTTTTTATTTGGTTTTCATTTATGCAAGATGAGTTCCTATGGGATTCTAAAGGGTACCTTAAAGTTATTGTCACTGGTTAGTATCACAAAACAAGCAAACAAATACGTAAACAAAGATGCTTTAGCACATATAAACTTGGAAGACTTACAGATCACTGCAAAATCATGGAAAAGGTACTGAAGAGGCTTTGCCTTTCTGCTACTCGACAGAAGATGGTAAGTTCTCCTCAGTGTAGGTGATAAAGAGAGAGAGATGGGTATACTCTCTGGAAGAATGAAGTGATTTGTTCCCACTCAGGAAAAAAAAAAGTGATTTTCATGACCTCAGGAATATATGATCATCTCCTTTATTTTTTTTCTACAATGATTTTTCTTTCTAAATTTTAGGCTTCAGAAATACATAGAGAAACAGTAAAAGACACACAGGGAAGATGAGTAAAATGTCAGGGAGTTTCCCAAAATACAAAAAAGGCTTGGGGAAAAAAGTGCTTAAAACACTAAACCCATCGTGCCTCAAGGCTAAAGGTTTTTGTTGCTAAGAAAAAGTAGTCTCTTAATAATTCTGCTGAAGTCACTCACATTTTTAAAGAGGAAAAAACCAGCAAAACAGCAACAACACCCACCCACCCCCAAAGTTCTGGTTTAAATATCCTGCCTCCTAGGTTCAGCCTAACCCTCTTAGGATATTGCTTTTTGATTGTTTGCTCTGCATTCCATAAGCGTTAATTGAATTCCTAAACAACAGGAAGCCTAAGGACAATTGTAATTTGCCAATAATTCTCTGGTTGGTAAGAATAGAAAATACTGAGAAAGAGGGACATGGGGAAGAACATCAGCCAGTTGTTCATAGGGGAAACTAGGAGACATTCCAAACACAAACTACCAGAGGAAAAAGACATGCAACCATTGGCCATGATGAAAATGTTGATTTAAGAAAGGTAATATTTACTATTGTATATACTTGGACTTGGTTTGCTCAACATACATTCTAAATATGACAGTTTGTAAGGAATATGGAGGATCTATCTACTAAATAGGGAGAAAAGAAGCTTTGGAGGAAAACACACACCTGTCTGTAAGGTCAATGCATTGACTTATAGTGGCTTTGTTCTCTAATTAATTTTGGAGGTGATCATAGTTCCAAACCACACAAATGTCTTCTAAGGTTATTGAAGTTTACTTCCTGGGAGTCTCTGCCCAAATGTGGATCGCTGCTGATAGGTTCCTGGCTGCTGCAACAATGCTTCTGAGAGCACATATTCCACATCAGAGTACTTCCTTGGCTTCTGTCTACAGTGAGGATCTCAGGAGGAAACAGTTCTGAACATTTCTAGTTCTGACACTGAGGTAAGTATAAAGCAGGAACTGGAATCATCAGATGGTAATTTTTGTCTCTGATGCTTGTCAGTTGGGGTAGAAGATCTAGTCAAAGAGAGGAGAAAAGTACACATCTCCACAGCCTTTAGTGTTCCTCCTAAGGGCATTGCACATAGATTCAGATTTCTACCACTGCTAAATGTACAACTAAAGCGGTCCAGCAAGTAGAGCACACAGATTCCTGCTGGGCCAAGAATATGAAGAATGGGCTTTCCAAATGATAACTCGGAAATACAGGTGTCGAGAGCCTTATTGAGGTGCCATGACACCTGGCAGGAACTTGACATCGACCAATGTGAAGTTCCTCTCCCAGCCTTTGAGCAGGAACTCCTGTGTTAGCCATAATCCCCTCCACCTAAGGTGGAGTGCTCAGACCAAGGTGAAGCCTAGGACCTGCAGTTTTCTGAGAGATACTAGCCACCTGTGGAACAACTGAACCAGTTCTGCTGAGAAGCTTCCAGCCTTTTCCCCCTGCCTATATATTTGGAGTTCTCCATTAAACTTGGAGACCTTGAACAGCAATGTTGTCTTGGTCTTCATCTCTTTTTTGCCGCCTTTCCATACATCCCCATCTTCCCTTCCAGGTAACCTGTTTGATGTAACTGCAGGCAGTTACATATAGGTAAAAGGAACCCCTGAGCTGCTGATAGGTAAGAGGATTGCAGAAAAGACTCGGCTGTTTTTGTTGGTTTGTTTTGTTTTGTTGTTTGTTCATTTCTTTTATTTTTCCCTTCACTCTTGTCAATACTAAGTGTCTATTTAGCCTTAAATGATTTTGTAAGATGTCTGCTTTTCAATCATATTTAGCATGCAACCTGTGTTTTTATAAATTAGAATGAAAAAGCTGCTGAACTGTGAGAATACAATGAATTATTTGGGATACACATTTAATATACAGAACTGGATTTTTAAATTACATGAAAATAAGATTACATATTTCTGTTCTGAGTCTTTAGAACTTGTTCATTTATGTGCAATAAACACAGTAGGCCAATTTCTAAATTTATTTTTTTATCTGGTGCAATGGTACAAGTAAAATACCTCAATAATTTTCTTGGCCCTAACCATAGCCTATATTGGTAGGCTAATGTACAGTTAGTTAATCAAAGGTTTTTCCAGTCTGATATCTTTGTGGCACATCACTTCATTTTTGTTCTATAACATCTGCAAGAACATACCCAGAAACAGAAAGGAAGTAATTTATTTAGAAAACATGAGTGCACACTGGACTCATTTTTGAGTCTAATATGAACTTGCTTGGATGAGTAGTGATCTTCGATACTCTGCTCACTCTTTCTTGATCCTTCCTGAGAAGGTATCTTCTCAATCTCTGGCTCCATCTGGTGGAGTACTGTGTGGCCATGCCACAGTCTCATGATGTACCTTGCTCCAGGCACAAGACCAACAATTGTCATTATGATCGCTTGCTGATGGGACTTCCCCTTGGCATAGAGTGTCCATTGCCAAAAGATCTCTTCCACATAGCTAGGGCAATGAGAATGAAGGATACCTAAGTTAATTCAACACCCCATCTAATTCCCAAGTCTTCTATTTTTATGTCACTTGACTATATAAGCATCTCCCATGAAGTGGGGCATTTTTATGTAAAAGACTTGGACTCATACTAACTTAGTTTCTCAAACAAAATAGGAAAATTAAACAGATGGGCATAATACCAAAGGTCGTGTCTTGATACTACCTACCACACTTGCATAATATAGATAATTTAAAATAAACAGCCTGTGTAATTTTGTTGTGTTTTATAATATACAATTTGCCTCCCAAAAATATTACATGAGACTCAAATGAAGAAAATATCCTCCAAAAGGGAAAGTACCAAATAAAAGAATGGGATTAACTTTTGCTTATCTATCCCTGTGGGCAACTTGTTAAGTCCTTTTCAAGAGACCTTCAGAAAGCTACACAAGAGGAAGGCTGGAGGTTGTCTCCTTGGCTGTCTGGCCAATCCCTTTGCAGTGGAAGGACCTGTGTTTAAAGATCTATTCATGTTTGTTACCATTATCTCTTGGGTGTCTCACTTACTCATCTCTAAATACCAGGAAACTGTAAGAGATGTTTTTAAAGGCAATTACTTTGAAGTAATGTGACTTTTACAGAACCCCTGTGTCACACTAGCGTAGGGCCATAGTGGCTTCATGTAGTCATCTGTTGTCTCCTCAATTTGGATCTGGTGTTGTTGGCAAGGATGATATGACTTATACATGCCAGTGAACAACTTCTCTACATAGTCATCTACAGAAAGGGTGCCTTGGAAGTGTGTAGCAAGGTGATGATTAATAGCTAAAGTGTTAAAGATTGGCATGGAAACCCTTGAATGTGTAGCACTCAATTGTTACACCGATTAACTTTTCAGCCCTTATTCCTCTTTTCCTCTTTCCTCCCCTCTTCACCTCTTAGAGACTTCTTCCTGCCCAGGGACTACAGCCAGTCCAAGTGCTAACTTACACATTTTAACAAGCTCCAGTGCTCAACATTCACTGTCTGCTTAGTTCAGTTCTTATCATGTTCCAACCTCTTCTCTTTGTGGCCAAGAAGAGGCTTATGCTAGTGTTGAAAAAGACAGACCTTGCCAGTCTACAGAACCACATCTCCTGAAGCCAAGATCTTTGTTCTTGCATACTTTTAAAACAGAATCTCCTTGTCAGAGTAATTTATGGTTCACAATCAGATTGTTAAAACAGTATGGAGATTTTTTTAAAATAGTTTCTTTTTCAAATTTGTGCTGCTCCCTGGCTCGCAATGTCCCACACAGTCTGATACACTTCTAACAATAAATGAACCTGTGTTGATGCATCATCACTCTAAGTGCACAGAGTACAGCAAAATTTTTTCTTGGTAGAATACATTCTATGAATTTCTGTGTCTACCATTATACTATTGTGGAGAATGCTACCTCTACCTTCAACATGCTATGGTCCTTCCATCCTTTCCTCTATACTGACCTCTGACAGGAACTGGTTATGTCCTGTTTCCATTGTTTTTCCTTCTGTACAATGGCATGAATAACACTCATACAAGGTGAACGGTTTTTGCACTGTTTTCTTTCTCAGTGGGTAATATGTGTTGAGTGTCCTTCCCTGTCTTTTTGTGGCTTGATAGCTAATTTGCTTTTATTGCTCAATAATTTTCCTTTGCTGGGATAAACTGCAATTTGTCCATTAATTTATGGAAGAGCATCTTGGTTGCTTTCAAGTCTGGGCAAATATGGTAAAGCTGTCATAGGCATCTGTGTGGACATCCGTTTTTAATTTATTGGATATACATGGAAGAATTTGATTGTTTTATTATAAAATAAAAAGAAACCTTTTGCTTTTCTAAGCAGTGTGAAACTGTTTGAAAGTGGCTGTGCTTCATGTTGTCCCCAGCCAGACAGAGAATCACTCTCCTCGTCGATGTTCAATGCTAAGTGTTCTAAGTTTGGGTCACACTAGCAAGTGTCCACTGGTATCTTTTTATTATTTACCATATGAGTTTGGATATGAACTTGCTAGTCAGAGAACCTTAAATTTCAAAAGATATATGCCTTGCCAGGTCTTTCCAGAAGTCCACCAGAAAGGGCCTTTCTTTTTTTCCTTTGCCCCTACCTATAACTCCAGGGCCAACTCCTTGATATTGTTGAAATCAAATTTTCTTACTCAGACTAAGCAGCAATTAGGATAGTTTTATAACTTGTTAGAATCACTCTTTGAAAGATAATGTATCATAGACACCCGAACAGATTGAACAGCCCATGCTCATGGGTTCTAACTCAGGATTTTCATACCTAAGTTTTGTGAGTTTCTACTTGGTGGACTTTACTGTCTAGATGAAGTTTGAGGTGTGGTAGTAAGTATTACACCCCTTTGCTCCTCAGTTCTGTGGCACAGACTCCATGTGTGCCATCACTCACTAACTGGATCTTCATTTCCAGGACCACCACTTCCAAGATCAAATTTCTTGTTGCATTGCGTCCCTTCCCATTTTCTCTTGCTTTACTATTATCAAGATAATGAAGCAGAGAGCTCTTGTTGTATATTTTTTATGATCTCCTTTATTTCTCCTAATTCATATGAAGAAATAAAAGGCTGTTTAGAAGAGTAGCCATTTTGATGAAAATAAACCAATACTGTTAACATACTCTTACCTCTTATACCTGCAAAAAAGGATTGAACCACTGCTGATGAATTGTTGTGGTCATAGCCACCTTGTTTCTCTTTATTTTAGTTCTGGGGTATTGTCACACATAAGTATCCCAGTAAGCTCATCTCCAAATAACCTGTCTGAGTGCTTTGCCATATCTGTGGAAGCTACTCTACAACCTGACCTTCCTCTTCCAGGTCCCTCATCAGTCCTTAGGTGGCATTCGTGGCACATCAAATTATATCCTTTTTGTTAGATCCACAAATGTAGTAAGTTGCTACACTTTTTTCAACATTCTCACCTTTACATTTTGTCTTGGCAAACATCTCTTCTCCCTATTTTATACTGAGTATTATCTTATTATCTTTCCTATGTTCTTGGTCATATACCCACCTACTTCTTCAAGAATTTAGATTTCATTTATTGGTTTCTATGAAAGCATGGCACAGAATGAATCTAGGCATTGATCCTTAGGTTCTCCCTAAGAACTTCTCCTTGATTGTCCCATTGACTTATCACTTGGAAGGACGTGTGTGGAGATCACATGTCTTTATTACCAACACTTGGAAGTCAGTGGTAGGCGGATCATTGTGAGTTCCATGCAAGACAGGGCAAGAACGACACCTTGTCTACAGGGAAAAAAATAAGTTCTAAAATACCTCTTTAAATAAACATTAACTAAACTAGAGTAGGCCAAAAAGTAAAGACACCCTCAAAGGCACTTCTTGCCCACTAACATTATGAACTGTATTTAATGATGTGCAGAGCATAGAATTTGCCTCTAATAATCTCACAGGACTCTCCAATATGCAGTAAAAAATGAATATACCAATTTTTAAATGAATCCCATCTATGAGCAAATAGAACAATTTAAATGCAGGGGAGATCGATTTTGGGCTAAGTTTTAAAGTAGCAAATGCATCACAGGTAGTTGTAAAAGTGAGCATTCCAACAATTAAAGGTAGGAACATGGAAACACGAAACAGTTGGTGCTGGGGAAGGGACACCAACATGCTTCCAGATTTGTTACTTCAGGTCCTAACAGTGACTCATTCAAGAATCCCCTTGATTAAATGAATTCACAGTGTAGTGCCAATGACTTAATAATAACCTGACTAGAACATGAAAGAAGGTTTGAGGTGACTCTCACCAAAAACATAAATATCTACTAGTGGGGTCCCAGGGTAGAGTAATATTTGGGAATAGAGATAACTCTTAGTTTCATCATTTAAACCATATTCCACAAACAACTGCGGCAAGTCCCACTGAAAGATGAGCTGATAAAGTGCTGTTGCTTTTGGACTTGGACTGTTATTGTTATTGCTATTTTTAGCTATTTGGGAATTGTGATACTTTCATGGAGATGCAGATAAATTGGAAAGCATCATGGTAATTGTATGTGTATGTGAACCTGTATGTGTATGTTATGATGTTTATGCCCTGGGGCGTTATAGGTGAAGGACTCCCTTCAAAATTTGAAACAAATAAATAAAATGAGAGCTGACCTGATTTTTTTTTGCCTCAAATTGGAACGGAGTTCAAACTTTTGAGAAGGATCAAAAGCATGATTAACGGTTGTTTATTTGTTTTTGGAGGCTTTTGCTTCCCTCCAACTCAAAAAAGTAAAAGCGATCAAACACTACCCTGTGAGAGAGACGCTTGTCTCAATATTTCCAACTGGGTTGAAACCAGAAAATACTGGGGAGGCAAGTGGGAAGTGCAAGTGACTGGCAGGCCCGAGGCCCCAGATCCAACAGGTCAGGAGGAGTTCAGCTACGTTTCCTTTGGGTGTCCAAGGAAAACATAGTTGTAGTGTTGTTTTCAGTAGAACCGAGATCCTAGAGGGCAGAAAACATCATTATGTGAAACAGAAAAAAAACAAAAACAAAACAACAACACGTATTTATATTTCCCACTAAAGTCTCAGAGAAAACATATTTATTCATTGGTTAAAAATTAAAAAGAGACTCAAGGGATATGTTCAGACCTTTGGGGACAACTTGAGATAGCTAATATATGTATGGCACTAGCTATGAAGGACAATTTAATGACTTGGAAGAGTGAGACTCTCCCTTCACAGCTGTGTGACCTTGGGCACGCTCTATGACTTCTACAAATTTGTTATTTGGATCTTTGAAGGATCGTTATTCGGAATTCCCATGGCTTATATTGTATGGCACACTTGCATTGATGAGTTGCGTCTTCTGAACTTTGGTAAGTATTCAGAATACCCATAAGCTCAGTAAAATTTAAGAGTGATCGTAAAACATACACATGAGTTTGGAGGTATGAGTTTGGAGGGGTAAGCATGCCATCTCTGCATGAGGGAGGCTTTATGAAAGCAGAATTGGAGATGGGTAACAGTTTTCAAAAGAAGAGTTTATGCGATATAGATTATTATAGAAATAAAATGACCAAAAATAAATCACCATGCCAATGAAATCACAACTTCTAGGAAGATACACACTAAAATGATGGGCGTCCGAGCTGAAAACAATTAAGAAAAACACAAGGACAAAGTGTGCATGCTATTGGGTGCTCAGCTGCTGGCTTGTGGCTTACTTTTCATGCATTCTGTCATAACAATTATAGATGCATATGTGCAAGTGCCCTGCTGTGTTTGAAAAACAGTTTTCTTACAGTGATGTGTGCGGCTGTGAGGCTATTTGGGGCTAAGCATCCTGATGTCTTGTCTCCTATTTTCTGTACCTTGTCTAGTTCTGATCCCTGTCTTAATCACCATCTACTGCATAAATAAGCATCTCTGAATAGGGTTGAGAGATGCACTAATCTGTGGATATAATGATGTCATTAGAAGATGATTTAACATTATTTTTATTTGGCAGATAATAGCAATAGTTCTTCTGTAAGATTTACTACCTGCCTAGTTACTGGCTCTCAGCCCCAGTTCCAGGTATGGGTTTCATCTTGTAGAGTAGATACTAAATCCAATCAGAATATGACTGCTTATTCCTATGAGATTTGTGCCACTATAGAACAAGCAGGCATGTCTTTCCAGGTCAGTTGTTGTAGCTCACTGGATTTACAGTTGTTTAAGAATTGCGATTTTATCTAGCACTATGCATAGCACCTCTACAACTATAAAAGGAAGCCAGTAGGAATAAAGATTCCAGGAGAGTACCAACTCAATTCTCTGCATTTCTGATTTAATCACCGAAACTAAAATGGATTTAATAGACTTGGATTATCATTTTAATAGTTTCTATAAGCTTTCTAGATGCTGTATACAGTATAATTCTAAACTATACTCCAGAAAAAATTTCAACAAATTCCCTCAAGGCAAATGAGAAAATTCCTTCCATTTATGAATCCACTTTTTCCCCTTTCTATATTCTTCTTCTTGGCTTCACATGGCTTACCCAGAATTGCCATTAACAATGAAAGACAAAATACAATGAGAACAAAACTCTACAAGGCTTGTTACCTTCTTAACATTGGCTTTAAAAGTCTCTAGTTGAGTGATTTTTAATTTTTTTTAAAGTACCAGATTTTAGAATTACCTCATATTTTTAGGAATGCTACAAATATCATACCTAATATTATGACAGTGAATATAGACAGAATTAAGAAAAAAATTATTATCATCTGATCTGGAATGCGGCAGGTAATATTTACCATAAGAATTTTGCACTTATTTCTGTGATCATTTGGATAATGCTTATGTCTAGTAGTGGTATATTAGTCTCATAATGCAGACTCCAGGTAAGTTTGTTGTCCTTGTAATTATGTTACTTATTATATGTTAGATGCTGTTCGAAAAGTTTTGAATGAATTGAATTTTAAATGATGTTCATTATTCTTTTCGTAAACGCAAGCAGTGAAATATGATTTTATACATTTCCCATTCCATCCAGTCATGGACAAAAATGGGGAAACTAGGTTCCTACTCCTCACATTGGAAAGAATGGCAGAAGAAGGATGCTGGAGGAAAGGATGTCATTGTCTCAAGTGACATGGTGACTAGTGAGTCACTCAGACCCCAGGGGATGGACAGCTTTCAAACCACATCACTGTTAGGGAGTCTATTTCAACCCAGCGCATCACAAAGGAAAACGAAAACAGAGAAAAATCATATGGATTTGTTGAGAGGAGGAGGAGCTAGATGAGGGTGGGAAGGTAAGGGAATGTGGAAAGATGCATGTGACCAGAACCTGTCAAGCTGTCTGTCATACACAAGCAAGAGTGTGTCAGAGTAAACTAACTTTTAAAAGTAAGAGGTAAGATTTATCTGTATGTCCAAACCTTCAATGATTGTTTTCTCAACAAAAAGATGGAAAGAGAGAAAGAGAGGAGGGTGAAGGAAAGAGGAAGAGGGAGAGAGAGAGAGAGAGAGAGAGAGAGAGAGAGAGAGAGAGGCAGAGGGGGAGGGGGAGGGGAGGGGGAGGGGGAGGGAGAAGAGGAGAGGAGGGGGAGGGGGAGGAAGGGGAGGGAGAGGGATAAGGAGAGGGGAAAGGAGAGGGAGAGAGAAAGAAACAGAGAGGGGAAAGGGATGTAGAAAGACTAGTGCTAATCCTGACCCTGACTTAATTTAGTCTTAGATTACACAGTCATTTTTCTGTTCGCGTTGGATCATGCCACTGCAAGAAGCAGCAAACTAGAACTCTATCCCTTCTCTATCCCTTCTCCCCTGCTCTTTGATGCTGGGTTTTCATCTCCAGCATGCTCCTGGATCTGCTCACAACATTTATCAGCAGCGTTACAGGGCATCACCTTAGACTGTGCTGAGAACTGTCATTCCTTGACTATTTTTAATTGTTTAAGCTTCATCTACCAAAGAGCCAGTTTCAATACCTGCTTGGATGAATATCTTGACAGGAATACATTTCTATGTAAAATTCCTATTTCCTTATAGTTAATGAAATTTAACTCTAATTTTTGTCTTTTTTAGTCTTTAGCCTATATTATAATTGTGTCCTTAAAATGTCCATTTCCCTACTTAAATGTTACTATTAAAATCAATCTGTCTCTATCCTCCACATGTCTGACACATGTAGTTTTATTTCCCAATATTCATTATGTCATGGTTTGCCTCAACATCAATGGCTGGGGTCAATTCGTTTCACTACTGTGCAATGTCCAGTAACCCTGACTCTACTCCTCATACTGGGCTTCTATCATAGTTATCATTCTTCCCACAGGAGTCAGTGTGCTGTATGCAGTCTCCAAAGGCTAAAGTCTTTGACAACATTTTAATGTTCCTTTAAACAAAACTATAGATTGTCTTTAATATCTTTTAAAATAATTCATGAAACCTTAATCATATGTTTGATATAATACGTAATTCACTCTATTAGAATAGATACATCAACAGTTTTAGTATGTTCAGAGAGCTGTGCAAGCATCTATAAAATCAATATAGAGTGTTTTGCCCCACTTAACCACAGACATAGCTCTTCACTAATTTTTATCAAGTCTCTGTACATTTTTCTATTAGAAGTATTTCTAAGTGGGATCATTGAACATGTGATCTCCTCTTTCTCTTAGCACAACTCAATAGTAATTATAATGATATTTCATATTTGTCTATACTTCCATGTTATGGCATAACACATTGCCTACAGATTCATGTGCCTGAATTCTTGGTTCCTTCCTCACTGGTGACACTATATGGAGAGTGCATGGTGTCTAGCTGAATGACGACATAGGTGTCCAGAGGCAGGCTTGCGGAATATCCCACTGCCCGGTGAATAGCCCCTGAACCCTCTGCCTGGTTCACTGAAATGTGTGGAACCCAGCTGAAATCTACCTTCACTTTCCCATGATGAAAGAAGTGCAGGAACAGTGAGCAGAAACGAATCTTCCTTTGATCTGCCTCTATCAGAATCTGTGTCACATCAGTGACAGAAGTAACTCATACAGGACTTAACTTCCATCTAATGTCTGTTTCTTGTTCTAGGCACCCATCCAGGGTCTCATTACATTTAGTCATTCTATCTCCATTGGCTTTTCTAAATTGTGACATTTTCTTCAAGTTTCCTTAAAGCTGATGTAGTTGGAAACCTGAAGAAAGAGTGAAGAAGCATTTTGTCGAATGTTCCTAACCTGGGATCTGCCTCATGTGCATCTCCTATTAGAATGGCATCAGGAGCAAGACGACAGGGCAAGAGTCTTTCTCCTCACAACCAACACTCCTTCTCACTGGTGATGTGGACCTTGATCATCAGACTGAAAAGGAGCTGGACTCCTAGGATTCTCTGCTTCCTCTGCACTCTCTGTGCTGTGTTCTTTGGAAGCAGGCCATCATGCACGGGCCACGCAGCAGGAGTTGCTATGTCTACTCTCCTTATCTGCATTAGTTATTCAGAATTTCCCCGACATGACTTGCCTGCCCTCTCTTTGGAGTAATGTGTTTGGATCAGTATGGATATTTTTACCCAAGGTTATATTTCAATACCATGTTCACTCCTTTGGCTAAATTACTTTATCATTAGATCTTTTGATCTGTACCTGTGGCTTTGCATTTCTGTATGGTGGTGTTTTGCTGCGTGTGCGCGCGTGTGTGTGTGTGTGTGTGTGTGTGTGTGTGTGCACGCAGGGGTTGCTTATTTCATTTTCTCCTTCCTTCCTGTACTGTAAGATGCTCCTGGATGACCTAATAGCCTCTGCCTCTGCCTCTGCTGTACAATCATCCATGTGGCTAAGAGACTCTCTGCTTGCTTGCTTTCTCTTTCCTTCTTTCACTTTTTACTCCTTCCTTCCTTCCTTCCTTCCATCCATCTTTCCTTCCTTTCTTCCATCCTTCTTTCCTTTTTTTCCCTTCCTTTCCAGAATCTAGTCACGCTTTTCACTTCTTGAATATTACTGATTTTAAGTTCCTTGGGCCTGCAAAGCAAGAAAGTACACACTGACGGGTTGATTCACACACATCTCTCCTCACTTACTGAAACAATGTGTCCATCTTAGCTAATAAGAGTCTATGTTAACACCTGCAGCTTCTATCCATTACTCCTCCGCAGGGAATTCTGGCCTTCTTTTCACCTGATTTGTTTGTAGCCTCCATTTTTAGAATGAGTTTTTTTTCATCTTCCATGCATTTACTGAAGTTTTCAATTATAGTGTATAATGGTTTTAAAATGATGAGCCTCACATACTCTCGAGTACAAGTTTTCCAGTTAGAATTTGACATCTTTACAAATGTCTATTCTACTCAGTGTACAGACGTGTGGATCCAAGCTAAAACACAACCTCAAGCATTTGATGGCCTGGGAGAATACAGGCTCCAAAAGGCTAATGTTTGACACACTCGGTGTTTTTGAAGCAGAGGAAGAAATCAATTAACCAGAGGGATGAGGACATAAACAACTTCAGAGATAGACCAGACCCTGACAATACAGGTGCTAATCCCATCCTGTTAAATCATTCATGGGTATCCTGTCGCTTGGCCTATCAAACTCGATGTAAATAGACAAATGACTCTAACTCATGAGAAAGATAATCACTCTCCAGCTCACTGTATTTCCTATGCATACCAAAGTAGATATCCGATCTTCACAAAGCAGACCTGTGTAAGAAGGGCAGGTGTGACCTCTGGCCCATTCTGTTTTAAGAATGGCCTTCAGATTTGATAAGTGGTAAATCAGTGGCCACGGGCCAGATCAGCAAGCTGAAAACACCTAAAGACCCAGTATTTCTCATGTGCCTTCTGAGGAAAATGACATTTCTTTAAGTCAATTTCTTTTTTGTATATAATGGACATTCTATTAATAATTAATTGAGTCTTACCTCTGTTACGAAGAAAGCCAACATTTTTCTTACGTTAGAATTCTTTTATCTCCTAGTTCCTTCATTGGCCCCCATTATGCAGAATTGGGTTACCCCATGTTACTGGCTCACAGTATCACATGCCATTCACTGCCTGTTCTGCAATAGTGAGCCCAATACAATTCACAGACCACCTGAAGCTCAAAAGGAAGACCAAAGTGTGGGTGCTTCAGTCCTTCTTGGAAGGGAGAACAAAATACTCACAGGAAATATGGAGACAAAGTGTGGAGCAGAGACTGAAGGAAAGGCCATGCAGAGACTGCCACACCTGGGAATCCATCCTATATACACTCTCCAAACCCAGACACTATTGTGGATGCCAAGAAGTACTTGCTGACAGGAGCCTGATATAGCTGTCTCCTGAGAGACTCTGCCAGAGCTTGACAAATACAGAGGCAGGTACTCACATCCAACCATTGTACTGAGCGAGGGGTCCCCAATAGAGGAGTTAGCGAAAGAACTGAAGGAGCTGAAGGAGCTTGCAACCCCACAGGAGGAACAACAATATGAACCAACCAGTACCTTCAGAGCTCCCAGGGACTAAACCACCAACCAAAGAGTACACATGGAGGGACCCATGGCTCCAGCTGCATGTGTAGCAGAGGTTAGCCTTGTTGAACATCGAAGGGAGGAGAGGCCCTTGGTCCTGTGAAGGCTCAATGCCTCAGTGTAGGGGAATGCCAGGGCAGGGAGTGGGGTGGGAGGGGGGAACCCTCATAGAAGCAGGGGAAGGGGAATGAGATAGAGGGTTTGCAGTGGGGAGACCAGGACGGGGGATAACTTTTGAAGTGTAAAGAAAATATCCAATAAAAGAAAGGGGGAAAAAAGAAAATAGATTTAGCTTCACTCTCTGAATATCTAGCACATACTACATGATCAACAAATACTGAATGACCCAAATGTGGTGTCAGGAATAATAACTCAACATCCTAGCTTCTTATTTAGAGAGTTCTCCTATGAAAGTGAACGATTTCTGTGATTTTATTTAGGCATTTGGATTCATGACATGTATATCACACTCAGAAAAAGTCAGGTTCTTAAGAAATGGTACTGTACTTTCAGTTTTTAGCTTTTCTTTAAGCTATTTTTTTTCTTATACAAGACTCATGGTCCTTGTTTTGAGTTCCCTTCTCCACTGTAGTGTTTTTTAGTTTATCATTGGAACAACTGGTTAAGGTGCTTGAAGGTTTGTATCTGTTATTGACCTTTTGCATCACAGCTGATTTGAGGCAGCTACAGTATGCACACACACACACACACACACACACACACACACACACACACACATATACTTCCTGTATCCCGGTGTCACACCCCATGCCCTCAGAGATTTTGATGTACCACAACTGAGATAAGCTTGAACACTGGTAATTTCAAATGACTTTCTCAGTGTTTCTGAGGAAGGTGGGCTGTTCTCTGCTTTATCTTCTGGAGGTGGTTAAAACATGGCAGAGCCCCATCCCCCACTAGCCAGAAGTCAATGCTGGATCAGAAGTCATCCTCCCCATGTGTGTTACACTATCTCAAGCTTTTCCTGGAGAACTGGCTTTGCCTTCTCATTAATAGAATAGCCAGAATGGAAGAAAACTTGGGATGACCGAAAAGCAAAGACTATACACAGTAACAATACTATAAACCTAGGTCAAATGAGAAAACCAGTGTCAATGTGGATTTAACTTAAAAATCCACAGTTAACAGGACAGCCCACATTCTGTTAACAAACTGCTTGATGGAGTCTTCCTGGTAAACATATCTGTGTTTGCAAGGGCTGGAGAAGGCGTTCTAGCCTCCACACTCTTGCCTGTATCATTGTCTTGTAAAGTGTATAATCCAGCATTGGGACACACAGGTTGGGGTGGCAAACTAAGCATCTCAGAAAACAGCGCCATCTGCTGTATAACTATGGCATAATTTACTGGAGAAGAGTTGAGTCTTGAGGGCAAGTGATAGGGGTTCAGTGTATAAGCCCTGCCATTCTTACCATGACATCCTGTTCCCAGGTTCCAAGCTGTTTGATCAGCTCATTGGATGTAACAAACCAGCACGAATAGGAGTTGTGTTACTTAAAAGCAGATGCATTTTCTGATCATTTAGGCTTAATTCTCAGATAGATGGGTATAATATGGGCAAGTTCAGCCCTTGGAGAACCAAATCAGAGTGACTAGGCAAACCCACATACACAAAGGCCTGGCATTGTTGTATGGACAGTAGTCTGGTGATAGTGTAAGTGCATGAATTTCATATCACAGAAGATCTCTTGTGCCCAGTACCAGCAATCCACAGAGTTAGTGTCATTTCCTGCAGGAATGGGTCCTCATAATGAATCAAACCCCAGAAACTCCAATTTTGGTTCAGTTAAATCTTTAAAGAAATGGAGTGATATTTTCCCTTACTGGCAGTTATTTGTGTATATATCTTATTGTTAGTGTCTATATCATATAAGAATTCTCTCATGATCAGGAACGAAAATGGTATAAGTATGGCATTTGGTAAGTGAAACAGTATTGTGTGTAAGTGCATGTGCATGTGCGTGTGTGTGTCTGTGCTCTAAGCCAGGTTTTGGAAGACAAACATTTGGTGTAGGAAAATGTTGAAAGCAGGAAAGTTATATGTAGGTTTCATTAAAATTTTTCTAAAAATATTTGGCTTTCAAAATCAAGCCCACTTAAAGTTTTCCGAGTTTTATTTTCTTTTCTGAGCCATTTTGAAAGATTGTAGGAGATCTCACTGTGTTGTAATAATGTTATTTTATATAGATTTTAATAGTGAAAATAAAGTTAGTAGACCCCACTGCCCTCCAATATAGCTGGAAGTTCATTTCTCTGCCCAGTTCTTCCCACACTCATGAAGAAATACCAGACTTTCAATTAAAGTTCAGCACTTAGGCTCTTGTGAGGTCCTGAAATATTTGTGCATAGCTGAACGAAATTCTAGCACACATTACAAGTTAGAGCGTGGATATGTGCAGATGGGACTAATTAGGATTTCTCAATTTGATTTTACCACTTGAAAAACTCAAATGCCTCATTTTGAACTAAGTTTATTTTTATGCATGTACAAAAACGGGAGGACTCTCTTCCCTGTGCCTTTCGTCTTATGATAACTGTGCCTATTTATTGGTCTCTCTTCAACATGTTGGTATCACTAGATACAGATATGCAGGTCTATGCAAAAGATGATGCTACGGAGCACAGATGATGAGGGAGAATGAATGGAAATGTGATTCTTCTGGTCTCGTTCCCATCCACACCCTTTTAACCAGCAATCCTGATTGCTCATCCATTGATCACAGAGGCTGCCTCCTGCCCTCTGAAAACTTCCAGTTTCATGAGCTTTGAAGCCAACATACAAATGGCTGTGCACTACATAGCACTAGAAAGATGTTCCTGGTAGGGGTTGGGAATAGGACCTGAGAATAGCAGATCCCTGTGCATTGTGATGTGTAGACATGCAGTGAATGGTCTGGGTAGCTGGGAAACACTTTAGACATCAGCCAGACAGTATTTCACTTTTAACAGCCTCATGAGCTCTGCACAGGGGTTGGAAAGGCAGCAAAATCCAGAAATTCCTATTAGTATATTCACCACTTCTTAAGATTATACATATAAGCCTTCATAGACTGTCATGACTGGTGACTGTCTTGTGCCTTCTCCACTGGTGTGGGCTGGCTTTGGTTGTGCCCAGGAGTTATGGTGCATTGTGGGTCTGGAGAGAAAACTGTTGGAAGACTCACCCTCTGGTTCTTTGGTTTTTTTCTTTCCTTTCGTTTGTTTGTTTTGTCTAATTCAGTTTTGTTTTTATCATAGTATATAATAATTATACTTTAAAAATAAAATCAAATTAAATTTTAAGAAAATAAGTTGTTTTGTAGTTTGGGTTACATATTGGGTCTTTGGAGTTTGAGTGTCAATTTTACGTTCGCAGCCTATCCCGGGTCTCAGGGACAACAGTGTGAGCACTCAACTGCTCTGTGTGTTTGTAGTTACAAAGTTGATGGTGCAGATTTATACCAGGATGAGAAAGATTTTGAGAACAAGGGGCTGAAAGACAGTGCCTCTCAGTGAGGGAGAAGAGGGATCCCAAGGATGTAGTAGCTACGACAAGTGTTTCTTTGGTCCACTCTTTCAGCCAGGAGCTCTAACATGATCTCAGCTAAGCCTTATTTAGTTTGTGTGTTAGCATCAGAATGCTTTCACCCACTCCTTTCACAAGCATATAATTAACTTCATTTCCATGCATCTTCCATGACACCTTTGTATGTACTTGAACTATGTATCCTACTTTATTTCAATAGGCACTGACACCCATTTAGTTCTAACCTCCACAATATAGACAGCAGTATCACCATTCTAAGGCGCAGGTTCCTGAGGGGTATCGGTTTTCTGGTTGTTTTCCAATACATGTTGTATATAATGGAATTCTTTCCCTCAATTTATAATTTGAGGGATTCAGATAATATCATATAAAACCATCCCAAGGTCTGCACACATCATTTCCTTCTTTCCTTTTTTTAATTGAATATAATCTTCATTATGTTTCAAATGCTAAAATCTTTCCCAGTTTCCCCCTCCCTGAAAACCCCCAACCCCTCTTCCCACTCCGTGACTCCAAGTATATGCCCCTCCACCCTACCCACTCCTACTCCCCACCCCTTGATTTTCCTTTGTTGGGGCATCTATTGAACCTTCACAGGACCAAGGAACTCTCCTCCCACTGATGCCCGACAAGGCATTCCTTTGCCACACTTTTGGCTGGAACCATGTGTACTCCTTGGTTGATAGTTTAGTCCCTGGGAGTCCTGGGGCATCTTGATGGCCGACATCTTTGTTCTTCCCATGGGGCTGTAAACCCCTTCAGCTCCTCCGAACTACCCTCCAGCTCCTCCATTGGGGACCCCACACCAGACCAATGGTTGGCTGCTAGCATCTGCCTCTGCATATGTCAGGCTCTGGCAGTGCCCCTCCGGAGACAAACATAACAGGCTCCTTTTGGTATGCACTTCTTGTTGTCCATAATAGTGTTGGGATTTGGTGACTGTTTATAGGATGAATCCCCATGTAGGGCAGTCTCTGGGTGGGCTTTCCTTCTGTCTCTATTCCACACTTTGTCTCCCTTATTGCTCCTATGAGTATTTGTTCCCTTTCTCAAAGGAACCAAAGCACCTCCACTTCAGTCCTCCTTCTTGAGCTTCCTGTGGTCTGTAAATTGTAACTAGTTTATTTTGAGTTTTTGGGCTAACATCCACTTATCAGTGAGTGCATCCCATGTGTGTTCTTTTGTGATTGGGTTACCTTACTCAGGATGACACTTTCTAGTCCCACCCATTTGCCTAAGAATTTCATGAAATCATTGCTTTTAATAGCTGAATAGTACTCCATTATGAATATATATCACAATTTCTGTATCTATTCCTCTATTGAAGGGCATCTGGGTTCTTTCCAGCTTCTAAATATTATAAATAAGGCCGCTATGAACATAGTAGAGCATGTGTCCTTATTACATGTTGGAGCATCTTCTGGGTATATGCCCAGGAATGGTAGAGATGAGTCCTCAAGTAGTACTATGTCTAATTTTCTTAGGAATTGCCAAACTGATCTCCAGAGTGGTTTTACCAGCTTGCAATCCCACCAACAAGGAAGAAGTACTCTTCTTTCCCCACATCCTTTCCAGCATCTGCTGTCTCCTGAGTTTTTCATCTTAGCCATTCTGACCAGTGTGAGCTAGATCTCAGTATTGTTTTGATTTGCATTTCCCTGATAACTAAGAATGCTGAACATTTCTTTAGGTGCTTCAAAGCCATTCAAGTTTCCTCAGTTGAGAATCCCCTGTTTAGCTCTGTACCCCACTTTTTAATAGTGTTATTTGACTCTCTGGAGTCTAACTTCTTGCGTTCTTTGTATACATTGGATATTAACCCTCTATTGGGCGTAGGATTGGTAAAGATCTTTTCCCAGTTTCTTGGTTGGCATTTTGTCCTTTTGACGGTGTCCTTTGCCTTACAGAAGCTTTGCAGTTTCATGAGGTCCCATTTGTCAATTCTTGTTCTTAGAGCATAAGCCATTTGTATTCTGTTCAGGAAATTTTCCCCTGTCCCCATGTATTCAAGTTTCTTCCCCACTTTCTCCTCTATAAGCTTCAGTGTGTCTGGTTTTATGTGGAGGTCCTTGATCCACTTGGACTTGAGCTTTGTATAAGGAGATAGGAATGAGTCAATCTGCATTTTTCTGCATGATGATCTCCAGTTAATCTAGCACCATTTGTTTAAAAAAAAATGCTGTCTTTTTTCCACTGGAAGAACATGTCATTTCATTCTCAGAATTCTATGCTCACAAATAAGATTGAAGAGTTTTCTTTTTTTCCTTAAATATTATTATGTTAATACAGTTTTCAAGTCTAAACATTATGGTGACTCTTGCCGGGAGTTTCTAAACATCTTTACAGTAGCACTAGGCTCCCTTACCAGAGAGAACTGATTTTTAAATGTTTTCAATTTTGCAACTTTTAAAACTAAAACTCGGAGTTATTTCATCTCCTGCTCTCCTCCCTTTAGCCCTATGTCTTCCTATGTCTGTCCTTGTTCTTCCTGTCAAATCCATATCCTCTTCTCCTATAATTACTGTATACTATAAATGACAAAGGATAAAAATCCAACCCGCTGAGTCCATTGACTATTACTGTATGTATGTTTTCAGAAGTGACCACTTGGTGTTGGGTAATGAAATAGGATCTCATCACTGGGGAGATTAGTTCTCCCTCTTTGCAGCCCTCAACTGCTTGTAGCTTGTAGCAAGGAGCTATTTCTGACTTTCAGACTATGAATATGTAAGAGAAGAGCTGTTGGCGTAGAATAAGATCCACAGTATTGTTTTAAACATTACTTCTAGCATCATAGACAAACTAATGACTTAATGCTGCTCTAACACCAAGCTTCCTGTTATATTCTGACCTATCACATCAGGCAAAGTGTTTCCAGACTGAATAAAAGAAAGTTTGGGTTAACAACCTACTGAAGGAAAAAAAAAAACTACTGAGCTGTCTAAGAAATACATATGACTATTTTGAAAACCTCAAGCTCATCCTTTTTTTCTGCATTGATTATCATTGAACCCAGTTGTTATATATCTAATATTGTTTTGTGGAGTAGTAGTTAGGGATGTATTTGTTATTTTAAACAGGTATAGTTATTTACATATTTCCCTTTTCTCTGGAAATTAATTCATATAAAAGCAAAGTCAGTCATAAGATTGTACCTTTAATTTGATGTAAGAGTTGTGTTTTTGGCCTTAAAAATCTTTGTTTAGATTGGAGTGGTCTTTATTGCATAAAATCATAGCTTTTTAAATAATATCTTAGCACTAAGGATGGCCACACCCCTGTGAACAGCTATAAAAATGGAGTTTATGCTTAAAGCATAAACCTCAGACTTATGGGCATTTTCTTCTTTATGTTAAAAAAAAAAACAAAACACCAGAAAGGAAAGATTTAACTCACTATAGTTATTTTGAGAAGACCAGTTTCCATAAATACTTTTTATTGCAAAATTATAAACTTATACTTCCTTTTCCCTAACTCCATAATTGGCTTCCTGCATACCATTTACCTCCATGTCTTATATTTCCACAAGAATATTCTCCTGATATTTGTGTGGTCAGGAAATTCTTCTATTAATAGACATACAGCGCTTCCCTGTGTGTCCAGAAGGATAAAGTGCGAAAGTCTTAGACTGTCATTCAAGGCTCTTCGGAAGCTTGTCCTTGCTTCCCAGTTTCATCTCCACACCAGGGTTCTATACCCAGTTCTTTCCAGCTCCTTCCCAGTTTCAACAGTGCATTTATTTTCTGTCATTCCACATCCAAAGGGATTTTTTTTTCAGTGCAATTTTATCCCACTCCCTTTAGAGACATATATGACTACTTATCTGTATTCCATGAGGCTTCTCTGTAAGCAGATCTTTTCTAACATACCCACTCTTCTATTTCACTGACCTTCAATTTAATAAAGAATGTATATGGGTGCTTTGTCTACATGTATGTCTGTGGTGTACCATGTGAGTGCCTGGTGCCTGAAGAGACCAGAAGAGATTATTGGATTGCTCCTGAAACTGGAGTTGTGAGCCACCAGGTAGTACTGGGAACTGAACCCTGTGTCCCATGGAAAAGCATCAAGTCCTCTTAACCACTAAGCCACCTCTCGAACCCCTGACACAGTCTTTATATGGTGATGATTTATAACTCATTTACTTTGTAGGATATTTCTTTTAAAAAAAAAATTGGAGACGCAGCCAGGCAGTGGTGGCACATGCCTTTAATCCCAGCACTTGGGAGGCAGAGGCAGGCGGATTTCTGAGTTCAAGGCCAGCCTGGTCTACAGAGTGAGTTCCAGGACAGCAAGGACTACACAGAGAAACCCTGTCTCAAAAAAGCAAAAAACCAAAAACCAAAAACCAAACCAAAACAAAACAAAACAAAAACTGGAGACAAATATTTATGGCATAAGTTTTACATCTTGCTTAATATTTGACATATAATATAGTAGATGATACTAGGTTTACTCCAAAGGTTTTCCATTACTGATCTATAATTTCTTTTCATTATCTGACCAAATCTATGCAGCTATTCTTGCAGTAATATCAATATTAATTTAACATTAAGTTTCATCATCTCACTTATCCCAGACACTGCTAACATTGACTTGGTGTCCTCTTGTTGTAAGTTTGACTCCTTGGGTTGCATCATTATATATCAAATTAGATAAGAGTTGATATTGCACTTAGCATAGTTCCTTAAAGCTAATTAAGTTGTAGCAGACACTACGATTTCTTTTATTTTGCAGATTGAATAATATTCTGTGATTGGATGTACAAAAGCTGTTCATAGATTCAACAGGTATTTCATGCTATTAGCATAATATTCCTATGAACATCTCTGTATGTTACCATCTGGATTTTAATGTCACACAAGGCTTGAGTGTTGATGATTATTACCTAATTGCTAGTACTAATAGGAGGTGGAAGAATCTTCAGAAGGTAGAGCCCAGTGGAAGAAAAGTAGGCCACTGGCAACATGTTCTAGAAGGAAATAATGGTATCTTCTTTGCATTCCTGCCTCTGTGATAATCAGCAGGTTTATACCCCTGTGTGATTACCACCTTGATGTTCTGCTGCACAGCCTGCCCTAAGTAATGGGGTCAAGCATTGAGTGATCACTCTGTAACTGTGAGCTGAGATGAACATTTTTGTCCTTTAAGTTAATTAGCTTGATTATTTAATCATAATTATAGAAA
Source organism: Apodemus agrarius (assembly GCA_964023405.1). Lineage (NCBI taxonomy): Eukaryota > Metazoa > Chordata > Mammalia > Rodentia > Muridae > Apodemus > Apodemus agrarius. The sequence goes on along the minus strand of OZ030008.1, from coordinate 46,573,041 downwards.
AGTGATTAATAATGTCTTCTCAGGTCTGCAATTTTAACTCTGTGTCTCTGTCTCTCTTACTCTGTCTCTGTCTCTACACACACACACACACACACACACACACACACGCACACACCATACACACACATACTTACATACAAATAAGAGCTGCTGGGTCAGGCTCTGTTAATAAATGTCCATACAAATTTAGTTTCAGAGTGAACAATTCTTCTAATTATTCACATCCATGAAAGAACTTTTATGTAAGCACATCATTTGAATATTATAGCTTTGTAGTGAATCTTGAAATCAGAAAGTGGGAATTCAGTATAATTCTTAATGAATATCCAGAACATTTCAAAATGCATTCCATTGCTCACCCAGAAAACCTGGTTCTGTTACTAGTTCACACCTCTTCCTCCTTTTACTTTAACTAAAGCTATTTTACTCATTTTAAGTAAAAGTTGTCAGGAAAAAATTCAGAACTGAGCAGCCAGAAAAATTAAAAGATATATGTATTTTATTTTTAATAGATATTTATATGATATTTGAAGTCATGAAAATGTTGAATTTGTCAAAAAATATTGAAGGCATACAAAACAAATTATAACAAATCCTCTGCAACTATGAGACATCACACCAAGGAAGCTCATACTTATTCTTTCCATTTTAATAAACAATAAGAATGCTCATGAATAATCCAATTTATCACAAATATTTCCATGTATGCTTTTACCCAACTTCTAATTAAGAATTCTTATTTATTTTTTTTTTCTTTAAAGACTCATCAAGGACAAAAGTTTGCACCTCTGTATTTTATTAACAACCCCTCCCCCAACTATCAGGTGTTAGGGTCCCAAGGATCATTTGCAGTTATTATTTTTGGTTCTTTCTCCTATAACACCCAAAGAGGACACAATTTATGGGAATCAAATTACTTAAGAATACTTCTAAGCCATTTAGGCAGGGGTCAATACGCATATTAGCTGAGGGCAATAGGAATATTCAAGGCCAGGCATCCTTGTTTAATTCACAGCTGGGATTTGGGTAGCTCCCTGCTGTTGGCTTGGTTACCTAGGTTACCCTTCACCTTGCTCATAATATCCAGACAGCATGTCAGGGCCTATCTTATCACCACAAATCAGCATGTGTGTGTAGAGGATCAGCTGTACCTGGGTCTGGAGATCTGGGCTGGCATGTGTAGTGCTTCCAAGCTCTCTATTTAGCAGCTGCTCACGCACTCGCACTCATTGTCCAAGGCACTGAATCTTTTGAGGAGTTCAAGTGGTGCTCTGCTCCTTCCTGCTCAGGGACCTACCATTACATCTCTCCAGAATCTCTCACGGGGACTTACGGACACTTGTCTCCATAGACCATTTTTGTCTGTTCTGTTTTTCCTCCTCAGGGAAGTCAAAGAAATATTGGTTATTACTACTTTTTCTTATTTTAAATTCTTGTGATAAAAATATCAGAACTCTCTTTCCAACCCTGGCATCAAAAATATTTTATATTTCTAGCTAAAGATTTAATGCCATGGAAAATCTGCAACTCTATTGGCAAATGTTCTCACATTATTATAACAAATACAGAAGAGGGCTTTTAAAAATAAAAATAAAACGAACATCTACATAAGACATAAGAAAGAAATATTTGTGAAATCAAATAAAATTATTTACCCTGAATCATAAACAAGCTTACCGTATCATTATCTATACATATGTATGAAACAACAATTAATGAAAAGATTCCATAAAATTGAAAGGGAACATGGAAGAGGATATTGGGAGGGTTTTGAGGAGGAATGGGAAGAGGGAATGATGTAATTATATTATAATCTCAAAAGTTAAAAAAAGAAGTCCTTACTTCCACAACTTTGAAAAATATCATGTTGTAATGGTAGCTTTTTGGTTTAAGTTTAAGAGTATATTTAAAAGGATAAAGTTTGGTAAAAAAATAAAATAAAAAAAAATCTAGTAGAATTAGCTTGGGAAGCACTAAAATTATGTCTTCATATTCTTTATTTTAATTTTCATTTTGTTTTATTTTCAAGTCAAGGTTGTTCTGTGTAACAGCTCTAGCTGTTCAGAAACACTCTCTGCAGACTAGGCTGGCTCTGAATTCACCAAGAGCTCTGCCTGCTTCTGTTTCCTGAATAAAGGATTAAAAGCTAGGATTAAAGGCATGCACCACACTGCTTGGCTAAATTTTAGTATTTTACACATGATAAAGTTCTCTTATTTATGAAAGAAAAAAAATAGAAGAGAGAGTGAGGAGAGAGAGAAAAAGGGAAGAGAAAGTAAATCTCAAAATCTGGGTGCTCAGATATAGTAGAACTTCTGATTAACAAAAAAACTTTTTAGTGAAAATACATCCTAAATATGATAAATAGTTATACATATACACCATTGGGTATTCCATGTAGGCTATCCAGACCCCCTTAGGACTCCCAGGGACTAAACCATCAACCAAGGAGTACACATGGTTCCAGCCAAAAATGTGGCAGAGGAATGCCTTGTAGGCGGGGTGGTCCTTGGTCAGGTGAAGGCTCAATAGATGCCTCAACAAAGTGAAATTGAAGGGGGGGAGGTGGGAGTGGGTCTCGGGGAGGTGGGAGCGAGTCAGGAGAGGGGCATATACTTGGAGGCAGGGGGTGGGAGGAGGGGTTGGAGGTTTTTGGAGAGGGGGGAAACTGGGAAAGGTTTTACCATTTGAAATGTAATGAAGATTATATTCAATAAAAAATAAAAAGGCAAGGAATCTCCAAACATAGCATTGAGTTTGTATTCTGTTGGCCATCTACTGCTGGGCACGCAACCTAATAGTTTGTTTCCCTAGTGAGACTTCCTTGGAGGAAATTAATGTTTCTTTTGTCAGTGGGAATCAATTGGAAATTGCTTCCGGGTTAGGGATGGGGGGATATAAAAAAATTCAATGGTTGTTTACTGAAATTCAAAGTTAACTGCAAGTCACATTTTATACATTGACCCTAATAATTAAAAATGGCCATTCATTCAGGATGGGAAGGAACCTAAGCAGCTGGACATTTCCAAGCTGAGCTCTATGTGAACTGTGATGCAAAGTCAGCTTGGGATGCCAGGGAATTATTGCTTCACGCTTGAGAGCACACAAAGGCACATGGGGAGAGAGTGGTGGTGAAATAGTGGTGTGTATATGGCAATCCCTGAATTCATATTGCTGACAGATTTATACTAGAAATGGGAAAAATCATCTAAAATTAATGGAAACTGACTAGATCATTGTCATCTAATGTTCTGAAACAGCATAAAACACCTGATCTAGCAACACTCTGGTGACATTCTGCAAGTCAACATTATGGTCATTATCCTCTTGAGCAAATTTATTGTCATCAAATATGTCTAATGGCTCTTGATCCCATTTATGATAATTTTCAGCGAAGGCCATAAGTAAGTAACAGGAAAGACCCAACACACTACATGTCATCAACCCATCTCTAAAGACAATATAATGGAACACAATAAAGTAGACACCAGTTCCCCAACCTTTTAAATCAGTGCCTTGGAACTGCAGTTTACAGCATGATTTAAATACCTCCCACAGGAGGTGAGCTGAATAGCACAGGGTTTTGCAGGCTGAGTGTCAGAATGACAGAATAGTCTTAACAAAACACTTAACCTTGTTTTCCTTATGCAGCTCACAGAGAAGGCATCATAAGAAATGGACCACGTACTATGAAAGTTGCACAGTATGGTAAGAGAAAGATGGTGTTGCATTCTTTGTACTGGATTTACTTAATTAGGAAATATTGAGTAGTACAGGATATATTCCCCTGGGCTATTGTCACAGAATTTCTTTCTGAAAGATGACCATTACTACTATTCCAGCCACCAAAGGCATTGTGTGATGTGACCTTGTTCCTCAAGCAGGAGACATCTGGGGTTTATTCGATGTGTAATATCCAACTCAGCATCCAAGTTTTTCACATAGTTTCTCCTTGCAATGTCCACCTGCACTGAGTTCCACTTTCTCATGACATCTGCTAATGTTCCATTCCCGCCCAGACACTTTTATCATTCCAAAAGTCCTTTCATGTGGAAGTCTGGGAATCTGGAAAATTGGAGGTAGCATTTAGAATTGCCTGCAATACTTCCTTCATCGGGAGGTGGCTCCACATTTTATGTCACCTAGTCATTTGATCTGGAGGTTACTTTAAAGATCACCACCAAGACATAAGCTTTGTAGACAGCAAGTGTGTTTTGCAGCCCCATGAGTATATCCTGAGAAACAACCAACTAGAGGTAAAGCACCAAGGTGCCAGGACGGATGAGGATTCAGACATAATTATGCTTTCTGGTTCACTAGAACACATTTTTCTGAAAGTTACATCTAATGTAATATGGAAGTTGCTTGCACACTATTCTGTACAATGAGGGCTAGGGCAGAGTACCTGCTGTCAAGGATCAGTGAATTCAGGTGTGGAGTTGAAGCAAATGCCATGAAAACTAAATCAGCAGGTGAGTTTATAAGGCAGCATGGGATTACTTAGCTGTAAGGATGGTGGGAAAACATTTGCCTACTATTTTCAACACCAGCATGTTTCTCCTCCCTAGTTAACATAAAATGGCAAATGTAATTGGATCATTCTTTAGATAGAATTTCTTAGTGTATTAAATCAATAATAATAGCAATATTATTTATAATATACCAGTTATAATGTACTCAATACTTCCCAATTAGTATTCCAATAATCTTTGACAAGTTAGCAATTTAATCCTTGGAATAACTCTATTAGCTAGCAGTTAAAGAGAAGAAATTTGTACAAGTTCATCTAAGCTTAACTGGCATCAAAGTCCCTGCCAAACAATTTTATTATCTAAATGATTTTCCCTTCGTAGCTTTTTACGCTTTTAAAAATAAGAGTTCCAGGATCTTCTGCTTCTTTTGTTGTTTTATGTTATAGTCATCTGAAAGGAAAACCATGTGACTGGTAGATGTTTCTTATAGGAGATGCCCTGTTTGTACATGAGTGTGATCAAGGGAGCTCCTCAGCAGTTCAAGCCACGAGAGATGTAGTGAGAACAGAACAAACAACACCCCTGCCAGCCTCAAAGAAACCCAAGTTTTCCTGGGGCAACAGAGAACTGATAACTCCTTAGGGAAAATACAGCAATTTACAGGAAAGCCACAAAATCTCTCTGTGAGCAACCACAGTGTTCCAGCATGACTTCAGAAGCCATTGAATCCACAACAAATAAGGGAAGCAGTGAGCTGTCTCCGGCTTTGGAACATCTGTTAGAACTACACCTGCCGCAAAGATTTCCTGGTTCCTATTCTCAAGAGAAAGTCAGCCAGCAGGAAGCAGGGCAAGAATACAATGACTTTACTGAGATGGTCCTCAGCCTTGCCTTAATTCCTGAAAACACTGTTTCCCCTCTGTGTACACAATACCTTACAAGGCAGTGGGAGGCAGGGAGTGGGCTGTGCTTGGAATTTTACAGAATAGAAGAATGTCACAGGGTCACCAGTCAACCAACCAGACATTAATGCAACTGACTAGTCCTAACTAAGTGGGTTAACACATGGAAACCAAACATGCCATACACATCCGAACCACTCAATGGGTCCCTACACTGTCATGAATTTCTTTCCTCTAATTCAATAATTCTCAAACTCCAGAGTGAATCAGGACCACCTGAAACCCTTCTCCAAGAGATTGCTAGATTTGATAAATACTTGGCATTTTTGACACTGCTTATCTGGTATTTCTATAAGTTCACAGGTGACAAAAGCTGCAGAATTGGGGACCACAGTTGGTAACCATTGCTCTGATGTACAGAAATGGAACTCTCCCATGCTGATTACTCTAGGTTAGTTGTTATCAACCTTTCTAATGTTGTGAAATGTTGTGACCCTATAATATCACCTCATCTTGTGGTGACCACCAACTGTAAAAGTATTTTGCTGCTACTTCATAACTATAATTTCCCTACTGTTATGAATTGTAGTGTAAATATCTGTGCTCTCTGATGGTCTTAGGCACCCCCTGTGAAAGGATTGATAGACCTTATAGGCTTGGGAATCACTACTCTAGGAATTCTCCACCTTTAAAATACATTTCAATATGATCCTCCTGTAAGTACCGGAAATCAGACTATCATTCCTCACTTAGTCCCCAGATTTGGCAACTGTGAAGAATTTGTCATATTAAAGAACAACAACAACAAAATGAAGAAGAAATAGGAGAAGAAGGAGGAGGAGGAAGAGGAGGAGGAGGAGAAGGAAGCTGTTAAGTTAGTCCACTCTGCTCATGCTGATACAACAGAGCATGTATTTCTCAAAATGTTTCATTATATTAACATATAGGAAGCTGGGCGTGGTAGCGCACACCTGTAGTCCCAGCACTTGGGTGGATTTCTGAGTTCGAGGCCAGCCTGGTCTACAGAGTGAGTTCCAGGACAACCAGGGCTACACAGAGAAACCCTGTCTTGCAAAACCAAAAATATATATATATGTATAGGAATATAGGAGATTTTATCTGCAATGCAATTGATGCAAATGAAACTCTAACCTTGTCTGTGATTATGTAGGTGGTCTTAGGCAAGCACTTTACCTCCCCTTGGTTAATTTGAAGGCCACAAAGGTACTGGTATACATAGAATTATCAACCAAGTTAATCTGAGGCTCCTGGGGATATAATATACCAAGCATCATTTAGAGAAGAAACAAGGAAGAACACCACCTTCAAGTCTAAAATGTTTATCATATTTATTACTATGTAATGGTGACTGTAGCTTCATAACATTATCATTACCAGTCACATAATTTTCAAAGCAAAAGGTGCTATATAGTAAAGCATGAGTTATTTTCACTATTTGAATATTTAAATAAAATATGTTAATAAAATACACATTTTAGTAGTATATTGCATATAACTATTTAATATCAAGTTGTTATCTATAGTTCATGATGACTAAACTCATAACAATATACTTATTGTACAGTAAGATGTAAAAAGGCATTTTTAAAGTTCTAAATATATAAGTTCAAGACACATATAAGACATATTAAAATATTATATGTAGCAGTTATAGTCATATTAAAATACACAAATTGGTCAAAGATGAGTTGTCAATGTATAACATGTCCATATAATGTACATATATAGGATTAATAGTATATATGTAATATAAGTAATGCTACTTGTTACTTTTATATAGGCACTGCTGTCAGTGCTTATGCTTCAGTCTGTTCAGCAACATAAGCATAAGGTTATCATCAACAATTCCATTAGAATTATAATTTGAATAAACAAATGGCACAATATGGTAGAGGATTGTCACGTTTCCCCCAGTACACCAAAAGTATAGTATAGGTTGGAGAGATGCCTCCAACCTCTGATGACTCAGAGAATTTGCTGCTCTTATAGAGGTTCTGGATTTGGTTCCCAGCACGCACATCAGGGCAGGTCACATCCATCTGTAGCTCCAGTTCCAGGGAATCTGATAGTTTCTCCTGGGATTTGTGGGCTGAGCAAGTATAGCCAGATGGGTTTCTGTCCGAATGCTTTTGACTTTCCCAACGCCTCAGTTATTACCTAAAATGAGTTGTCAGGAGACCATGTTAAAGGTCACAACAGTAGCCCTCAGTGGGAAGCAGTTCTTGCAAGCTCCTAAAAGGAAGGGGTAAGTTAGCAGAAGGCCATTAAGACAAAGTTCTAATTCTCCTCCACTGCTGTCTTTATGAAATGAGTTACATCTCCGGGATGTGGGCATGCGAAGAAGGCAAACCAAGATGAAGAAGCACCAACAGGGCAGGTTCTATGAGCCAAGAGGAGAGCCCTGGAAATGTCCTGAGAGAAAGCCAGCCCTAACGGCACCTTGTTCTTGGAAACCCCACTTCCAAACCTGTGAGAAAATAAATACATCTCTGTTAGACCTGTGTGTTTCATCATGGCTGCCAAAAAGCTACTAACTAGTGTAATTGTCTCCATTCCCATTACCCTTCTCAGTCTCTTTAGGCCAACCACATGGAAGATGCAATAAAAGGGAAGCCTTGGGCAAATCTGTGGAGAGAGATCAGAGTGAGTCTTCTAACTCCTATAGAGAGTGACTCTAGTCCCTCTCGGTTCGTCTTGTTCCATGTTCAAAATATCTATGAAGACAGGGGCCTTCATGGCCGAACAGAATCACCCCCCAAATCTTGTTTCAGTCAGACCCATGCAGTGTAGCCTTGGATTGTCAAGAATGTGCTGTGTAGCAATGGGCTGTTTTATCCTTATGGAGATCCTCCTGCCTCTGCATCCCTGGCGCTGAGATGACAAGACTGAAATACCATGTTTAGCTTCTGGACCAAAGTGTTTCTTCAGCAATAACATCTGCCAGCAGCAGATGTGGAGAAGTTAGTTCTTTGTCCAGCTGCAGGCTGCATATGCTGAGCACCTGGCTTTTGGCCAACATGCAGATGGCATACGTTCAGCGCTTCCCCTCTTCACCTGACTCCCTTTTCCAACCTTTCTCATATCTTTTATCCACCCTCAGTATTTTCTACCACTTTTTCTCCTGGTTCTAATTTTTTTCTCCCATATTCTCTCTTCTCTTGACTGTCATTTAAAAAAAAAAAAACTCTTAAACGTTCCCCCTCCCTGCCCCACCCAAATCCCTCCATATTTTTCTGCTTCTTTTTACTCTAGAACCAATGTTCTCTGATACAAAATATTCCATGGTCCGTTTTCTCTGAATTCAACAGACAGTTGTCTTAGTTAGGGTTTTACTGCTGTGAACAGACACCATGACCAAGGCAACTGCACCACAGCAGTTAAGTGACATCATTGGTTTGACATAGCCCTCCCAGACAGAGAGGCTAAGAATGGGTCAAAACTTGGGATTGCCTGGAGGCCTTCCATGTCTTCATATTCATACTGCTAGGCAAACATGAAGCCTCCCTCAACCCCCGTTCAGGAGTCCTATTGCAGTCAGCTAAGGTAATGATTCTTTGAGATTCCTGAAGTGGTTTGGGTGTGTGGGTCAGTGAGGAAGACGGCTATGGTGAAGTCACAGAAGTGACATTGATTTGTGAGCTACTGGTACAAGATCAACCTGGAGTATGAAAGCCAAACACAGCTTGTCATATCTTGGGTCCAATCATGTCTTCTCCAGAGTATTTCCTGCCTTATTAATGTAACACTACAAGACAGAAGTCTCTCAACAGTGAGATTAACATTACAACACCCTGACTGCTCGACTTCTTTATGGGAAATGAACAGTGAAGAATATCTTGGCTGGTCACAGAATTTAGCCACTCAGTTCTCCAGGCTTTTGGATTCCGTTCTCCACACAGAATAACATACTTAAAATCCATAAAAGGACTTCTGAACTTATGAGAGAAATATGGCTTAACACGTTTCCACTGGCCCAAAGAAAATAATTGGTATCCCAATAAAGTCATTATTAAAAGTAATGGACGGGCACAGTCTGGAAAATCACTTTTGAAAAATTCAAAACAGGACGAAACAGGAAAATGTCTGGGTTTCAGAGTGTTATTAACAAACATGTACTGTCTGTGCAGGGGACGGACCCTCCCAGCCATGAATTACACATCCTCTCTTTGCCCCATCCTCTAATGATGGCAGAATCTATGGTTTCCAGGTGTGGTTTTAGAAAGAAAGCTGGGAAAGGAGAGGTGGGGATGAGAGGACTTTGCTAGGGACTTTTAGGCTACAAGTGTTAATCGATTGCTGTGTGTATCTTGTGACATATGTGGAACCGGAAATGGCAAAGTGAAATGAAGAGCACATCTTCACAATCCTGGAGTCACCAAAAAAGTCTCCCATTTTTGTATGCATGGGGAGTCTGTCTTAGAAAATTATACATAAGGGCAGTGTATGTTCCAGATTACTTGTCAACTCATTAACAGCGTGCTGTCCCTTCCCTAGCTAGTTCTTTAAGCGTGCGCTTCTGAACAGATCCCATGGTTTCTTAAGATCAGAGGGCCATTTTCAGAAAGGCCTCCTGAGGTAATTTGATTTTAGTAAGAACATCAGAGACTGCAGAAGATCTGTGAGACTGTGCATATGCTCACACTCAGGTGTCTTCTTCCTCAAGTGTTCTCCATTTCGTTCTTTTGAGACAGACTTTCTCACTGACTCTGGAGTTCACTAACTTGTAAGATGAGCTGCACTGTGAATCCCAGAGATCCATCTGTCTCCACCATTTCTCTCCCAGTGCAAAGGTTTCAGAAGCATCTAGCTATGTATGTGGGTTTTGGGAGTTCATATTCAGGTCTTCATGTTTGTACAATAAGCGCATTACTGTAGACTGAACCATCTCCCTATCATTAAGTGGTATACTCTAAAATAATACATGTATAGTCTAGTAAACACATAAGCAATGGAGATGTGCTTATGTATATAGATATAGATATAGATATAGATATAGATATAGATATAGATATAGATATAGATATAGATATAGATAGATAGATACTAGAATGCCAATATGTGCATCTGCCTACATTGAATGTACAAAGTTTAAATCTCTTTTTTCTACTCTCTTTCCCTGATATTAACCTTGATTCCAGCAAGGGAGCAATTGGCCTCTTCATTCTCTACTGACTCTGGCACTTTGGGTCAACATTCCTGAAGAAAGTACTAGTTATAACTTACAGCACTGAATGTGCATGGCTCCCTGAGCATGGTCAAACCCATAGCTATTGGCAGTATTCTAAAGAAAGCAGAAAGCTTTCTCTGCAAGAACCTTGTAGAAACCTCATTTTTATCCAAGCTAGAACTTGACCAATTGTTCATTGATGTTAAAAAGAAGATAAAGAAGAAAGTAATGGGCAAGAGATATTTATGTTTCCAGTGTCACAGACTGAGAAACTCATTACAATGGACTTTGAAAACTAATATTAGGTTCTGTGATACATAGTTTGTCAACTTGATCTATACTAGAATCAATTGGGAATACAGTGACAATGGGAGACAAGATCAGCTTGGCCAGTAGGCATTTGGGGGGAAGTTTATTTTGATTACATTTATTTTATGGGAACATTTATCTACTGTGGGTGGCACTTTCCCATAAGCAGTATTCTGACCTACATAAGGTTGGAGAAAGTGAGCTTAGTTCAAGTATGCATATATTCAGTGCTTTCCCTTCCTGGTCAATGATATGATATGACCCTCTAGCTTCTATCACTGTGACATCCTTGCTATGATAAACTATATATGGACTCTAATCTATATTTGTATAAGCTCTCTAAATATTCAAACATATAAAAACTATAATGAACTATATAGTCTGAACTGTGAGTCAAATAAACCCCAACTCCAGTAAGTGCTTTTTGTCAGGGTGTCTTATCACAGTAACCCTAAAAGAAGCTAATCAGGTTTCTAAATACACATAAACAATAAAACAAAAATCATATTTATATATAATGATCACTGTATTTTGAAGTACATGAGTATCAGCAATAGGAGGTCTGGAAATAGAAGTAACATATTTCATAAGATCGATGACTAGTTCAAAATGATTAGCTCATAAGTTCTTTTCATACTTAACTCAGATATCTGCTCACAAGTCTTCGAAGCACATCTGCTGCTCTCCACTGCCTGCCTTCTTTTGCTGTAGATTATTGAGCAATCCAGATGGCCAGAGAGGAACCAACCATACCTCACCACTATTTCATCCATGTCAATGTCATCAGCCACATTGTCTTGTCTCTGGGCTTTTAATCTGCAATACCTCTAGCACTGAGTTACATTGGTGAGTTCAGATGAGAAATACCTCAGAAATATCATCTGATCCAAATTCTTTTAATAAGATCTAAACCTTCTGAGAGTTAGTTTGTACTTCTGCCAAATGAGCACATTAGGGGTATCTAAGTTCCCATGTGGACATCATCCCTGAAGAAGGTTTGCATCAGTCTTACTCCATATTAGTTCCATAATACAGAGAAGGAATTTCATACCATACAGCAAAGAGAACACGAAGTTAACAGTCTCTTCCTGATTATGCTGTTACAAACTCTGAGATTCTCTCTTTAGCTGTGTTACAGAGAGCAGTGTCAAAATAAGCGAAAGAAACAAGCAAAGTGTATAAAGCTACATGTATTTTCATCTTTTCTATGTTAGAGAAGTTGATATAAATAAAAGTTTATTCAAGTTGATTATGCTTGCCTAGAAATTAATTATTCGGATTTAGTGTGTTATAGAAAAATTTTCCCTGTTGTTTTCTTGTCTTCCTTGTTTATTAACTTACTAAATCCCATGACTTTTCATTTGGTAAACAGCTATTTTTAATTTCAAGAAGTAAAAATGAAACCTAACAGGGACAAGTATGCAATGTTCATAGAACATGATGGAACAAAGAGAGTGTGGATATAGCACCAGTATATTCTCTATATAGTACATGCTATGCATTACACCTGTGGGCACACACACACATATTGTGTATGTAAACAGTTTTTATTTGTCCCCTAAAAGTATCAAGAGAAAAATGTTAGAGTCAGGACACAGAACCAAGGATGGTTTTTGCTTACATTATTAAACTCACAAATTTTTCCAAGTAATTAACACACAAGCACATGAGACTACAAACATCTCTAACACCAGTCCCAGAGTGTCCAATACCCCTTTTCTAGACTCTGTGGGCACTGCTTGAACATGGTACACAAAGATGCAAGCAAAACACCTACACCCATAAAATAAAAGTTTTAAAATATTTTAAAAAAAAATCTCGAAAGCACAAAACAGAATGAAACAAACAAATGAACAACAAGAAAAATCACCATCCAGATGGATTTGGCACAGAAAGAGATACATAGGTTGATAGAATTGAGCATCCAGATACAAGCCAATGCAGCTACAGCTGCCTGGTTTTTGAAAAAAAAAAAACAGAAATATATGGAGAAAAGATCATCTCCAAGAAATGATCCTTATCACTCACCATGTAGAAAACTAAATTCCAAATGAATGAAGGATCTTAACCTGCTAAAGTTAAAAGTAGGTAGTATACTTAGCCTTCTAGGCACAGGTAAGGACTTTCAACCAGACTCTGGTCAGTCAGGAAATAAGACCAACAAGAGACACAGGACCTCATGAAACTAAGAGCTTCTGTGTGGCATACAAAAGTATCATTTGAATGAAGAGGCAAGCCACAGAATGGAAGAACATCTTTCTTGCCAGAAAAAGGAAAGAAAACCCTATACATTTTAAAAAAACAAATAAAAATCATTGATCAACGAGAAAATACCCAGAAGGGGGAGGGGAAAAACCCACAAATGGCAACTAAACATTTAAATAAGCTACAACAGCATTAGTCACCAGAACAATACAAATTAAAACCACTGTAAAATTCTATTTCACTTTAGTAAAAAAGGGTTATCATTAACTTCAGCCAAGTGGCTAGATATAAAATGAACTCAAACAAATCAGTAGCCTTCCTCTACTCAAAGGATAAACAGGCTGAAAAAGAAATTAGGGAAAGAACACCCTTTACAATAGCCACAAACAATATAAAATATTTTGGCATGACTCTAACCAAACAAGTGAAAGATCTGTATGACATGAACTTCAAGTCTCTGAAGAAAGAAATCAAAGAAGACCTCAGAAGATGGAAAGATCTCTCATGCTCTTGGATCGGCAGGAATAACATAGTAAAATTGGCCATCTTGCCAAAAGCAATCCACAGATTCAATGCAATCCCCATCAAAACTCTAACTCAATTCTTCATAGAGTTCAAAAGATCAATTCTCAAATTCATTTGGAATAAAAAAATCCCAGGATAGCAAAAACTATTCTCAACAATAAAAGAACCTTCAGTGGAACCACCATCTCTGACCTCAGGCTGTATTACAGAGCAATTGTGATTAAAAAAAAAACTGCATGGTATTGGTACAGTGACAAGCAGATAGATCGATGGAATAGAATTGAAGACCTAGAAATGGACCCACACACCTATGGTTACTTGATCTTTGACAAAGAGCTAAAATCATCCAGTGAAACAAAGATAGCCTTTTCAAACACACTGTGCTGGTTCAACTGGAGGTTAGCATGTAGAAGAAAGCAAATCGATCCATTTTTTTTATTTTTTTAAAAAATTGTTTTAATTATTTACATTCCAAATCTTGTCCTTTCTCCTGGTCCCCTACCAGAGTTCTTCACCCCATTTCCATTACCCTTTGCCTCTGAACAAAGTTCAAGTCCAAGTAGATCAAAGACCTCCACATAAAGCCAGATACACTGAATCTGATAGAAAAGAAAGTGGGGAAGAGCCTCAAACACATGGGCACAGGAGAAATTTTCCTGAACAGAACATCAATGACTTATACTCTAATATGAAGAATTGACAAATGAGACCTCATAAAACTGCAAAGATTCTGTAAGGCAAAGGACACTTTCAATGGGACAAAATAGCAACCAACATATTGGGAAAAGATCTTTACCAATTTTACATCTGATAGAGGGCTAATATCCAATATATGCAAAGAACACAAGAAGTTAGACTCCAGAGAAACAAACAACCCAATTTAAAAACAGGGAACAGAGCTAAACAGAGAATTTTCAACTGAGGAACCTGGAATGGCCGAGAAGTACGTAAAGAAATGTTCAGCATCTTTAGTCATTGGAGAAATGCCAATCAAATGACCCTGAGATTCCACCTCATACCAGTCAGAATGGCTAAGATCAAAAACTCAGGTGACAGCAGTATGTGGAGAAAGAGGAACACTCCCTTCACTGCTAGTGGGATTGCAAGCTTGTACAACCTCTCTGGAAATTAATCTGGTGATTCCTCAGAAAATTAGTAATACTTGAGGTTCCAGCTATACCACTCCTGAGTATATACCAAGAAGATGCTCCAACATGTAATAAGGACACATGTTCCACTATGTTCATAGCAGTCATATTTATAATATCCAAAAGCTGGAAACAACCCAGATTTCCCTTAACAGAGGAATAGATACATAAAATGTGGTACACTTACACAATGGAATAATAGTCAGCTATTAAAAATAATGACTTCATGAAATTCTTAGGCAAATGGATGGAATTTGAAAATATCATCCTGAGTGAGGTAACCCAGTTTCAAAAGTACACATATGTTATGTACTCACTGTTAAGTGGTTATTAGCGCAAAAGTTCAGAATACACAAGATACAATTCACAGAGACCATATGAAGCTCAAGAAGAAAGAAGACCAAAGTGTGGATGCTTCAGAACTTCTTAGAAGGGTGAACAATTTACTCACAGGAGGAAATGTGGAAACAAAGTTTGGAGCAGAGAATGAAGGAAAGGCCATCCAGAGACTGCCCCCACCTGGGGATCCATCCCAAATACAGTTGCCAAATCAGGATGCTATTGCTGATGCTGGGAAGTGCTTGCTGACAGGAGCCTGAAATGGCTATCTCTGCGAGTCTCTGCCAGATCCTGACAAATACAGAGGCGATGCTCAGAGCCAACCATTGGACTGAGCGCACATGGAGGGAGGAATTGGAGAAGGGACTGAAGAAGCTGAGGGGAGTTTGCTGCCTCATGGTGGGGGAGCAACAGTGTCAACTGTACAGACCCCCCAGAGTTCCTGGGTGCTGGACCACAAACCAAATAATACACATGGAAGGACTCAAGGTTCAGGTCGGATATATAGCAGAGACCTGCCTTGCTGGAAATCAGTGGGACAACCAACCCTTGGCCCTGAGGGGGTTTGATGCTCCAATGTAGGGGAATGCCAGGGCGGGAAGGTGGGAGTGGGTAGCTGGGTAAGGGAGCACCATCATAGAGGCAAGGGGAGGGGATAGGGGGTATTCTGGAGGGGAGAGATGGAAAGAGGATAACATTTGAAATGTAAATAAGGAAAATATCCAATAAAAGAAAAAATATATTAAAAATTTTTAAACAATCAACTAATACTAGTGGTGATGTCATGTAAAGAAACCCTTATTCCTTGTTGGTGAGTGTCTGAGTTCCTGTAGCTTCTGTGGATATGGGTGTTTAGGTTTCTCCAAAAGCTAGAAATACAACTACCATTTGACCAATCTATACCATACTTTGCCATATACCCAAAGGAATCTATATCCTATCACAGAGATAGATACCTGCTTCACCATGTCATTGATGCTTTATACACAGTAGCCAGGAGCTGCCTATCTACTGAAGAATAGATGATAAAAATGTGGTACACATGTACAATTACATCTTATTCATCTTCACACCAATTAAATTATGAAATTTGAATGTAGATGGAAGAAGCTTGAAAAAATTATATTAAGCAAGGTAACCAAGACCCAGAAAGATAAATACTATGTAGACTCTATCCTGTTTGGACCCCACCCTCAAATCTTCCATTTGTGAATTTAGCTTGGTGTGCTTCTAGAAGTAAAAATAATAACAGAACTTTTTGTTACTGAGTTATAGAGTAGCATAAGGTAGGGAGCAGTAGAACATACTTAATAACTAGAATTTTGGGGTGATAAGTTTAAGCAGGATTGCAAGTGGGGGTTATGAAACAGTGTGAGAAGGTTATCCAAATACAAAGGGAATGAAAATGTCATATGGAAACATTACATTATAAGTCAATTAAAATATAGGTTACAAAGTGAAAGGGGGAGAGAGAGAGAGAGAGAGAGAGAGAGAGAGAGAGAGAGAGAGAGAGAGAGAGAGAGAGAGAGAGAGAGAAGGGAAGAAGAAGAGAAGAGAAAGAGAAGAGAAGAGAAGAGAAGAGAAGAGAAGAGAAGAGAAGAGAAGAGAAGAGAAGAGAAGAGAAGAAAAGATACTTGCAAAGCTGAATGGTGATGCTTCTGAAGCCATGGAATTATTCATCATAATCCCCAGTGCCACTTTGGAAGGACATGCTTAAGAGTTGGTGGCCAAGGAGATCTCAGATGCACAGACAGAGAGAAAAGAAGCAATGTAGCCTCTCTCTTAGCATGTTCAACAAGACACCATTCTCAGTAATAACTTGTAGCAAAACTATAATGACATATATTCAAATGAAACTAAAAATAAATGAGCATCACCTACATAAACTCTTGAAGGTTTCATTAGAATATTATCTTGGAATCCAGCAGGATGGGTCAGTGGGTAAAGGTGCTGTCCACCAAGTGTGATGACTCGACTTTGATTCCAGGATTCTAGAATCAATATAGTAAAAGGAGAAAACTGCTTCCTATAATTTTCATTTGATCTTCATATATGTGTCATGGTCCACATATGCCACCCATCCAGGACACACACAAACACACACACACACACACAGAGTAAAAAGTAAAATAAAAAAATTAAACAGATTATTCTTTTGGAAACCATAGTTTTCTCCTGCTTCTTTCTTCTTCTTTTTTTAAAAAAAGATTTATTTATTATTATATGTGAGTACACTGTAGCTATGTTCAGATTCATCAGAAGAGGGCATCAGGTCTCTTTATGGATGGTTGTGAGCTACCATGTAGGTGCTTGGATTTGAACTCAGGACCTTAGGAAGAACAGTCAGTTCTTCCCAGCTCTTACCTGCTGAGCCATATCTCCAGCCCTGTCTCCTGCCTCTTCTAAAGAAACTCATTTCCCATTGGTTACCATTTTACAAGAAAAATGCAGGTGCTAGTCTGAAGGATCATAAAGGGGGGCTTGGTGGCAACAGTGGAAGTTTCACATGCTTGTAATTTGTGGAGAAATTTGCATCTTAGCTTGATCGCCTAGCTGTGCTAGTGTCCATGAAATTTCACCACGTTTTCTTACAAGTCACAAAGCAGTCACACTATCAATACAGGAAACACAGTCATCTCTCACAACTGCAAGTGTCTTTATTATCCCTGGTAATACTTTCCAGCTCTCTTCCCAAGCTTACTTACTCTATCACCCATGCAAAGCATTCAGAGATCTGTTTTCTGTCTATCCATCAGTTGGCAGTTCCTACAAGTTTACATAGCAGGAAACAAAACATGTACAGGTTTTTAACTTTCTCTTTCTTGCCTTTTTAGCTGTAACTCTGTTTTTATCATTTTAGCAGTTGCTCTAAGATATAGTAATATAAGTTTACTGTTTGGTGGCTTAAGTATTTCCCTTATAGTATTGTAGTATGTCTTAGTCAGGGTTTCTATTCCTGCACAAACATCATGACCAAGAAGCAAGTTGGGGAGGAAAGGGTTTATTGAGCTTACACTTCCACACAGCTGTTCATTACCAAAGGAAGTCAGGACTGGAACTCAAGCAGGTCAGGAAGCAGGAGCTGATGCAGAGGTCATGGAGGGAGCCTGCTCTCTTAGAGAACCCAAGACTACCAGCCCAGGGATGGCACCACCCACAAGGGGCCCTCCCCACTTGATCACTAATTGAGAAAATGCCCTACAGTTGGATCTCATGGAGGCACTTCCCCAACCGAAACTCCTTCTTTGTGATAACTCAAGCCTGTGTCAAGTTGACACACAAAACCAGCCAGTACATAGTATAATAGTCCACTTTTATTTCTTTCTCCCCAAATTTCTTTTAATTATAATCACACACTGTACACAGTTTGACTTTATGGAATAAATGTTGCTCACCATTTGGTTCCTTAGTGACAAAAGTGCCATTATGTGACTCACAGCTATTTAGATGTATTGCAACCTTGTTCAGTTTAGGGGGCTCTTTTCATAAAGGTTATTATCATTTTAATTCTAATTTTCAATGAAGAGTAGAAAAATAATTTAAATTGACATTTCCCCATCCAAAGAAATACAAGTAGTTATTTAAATATATGAAAAATTCTGTTTTATTAGCCATCAGATAAATTTAAATCCAAACCACAATGAGATATTATCTCATTCTAGTTGGAATGGCAATTATTAAAACACACACACACACACACACACACACACACACACACTGCTTAACATAGTTATCAAGTAAGAAATGAACTATTAAACATGACTGATAGAAATTTAACTGTTACATCCATTAGGTTGAAGAGTATAGATGTTTTAGTTCAAATGATATATTCTGCATAAGGTCACCCTTTGGGTTCCAGTATCTTGGAACCCAAGAGAGGAATATTCTGAGTTTCAGGTCAGCTTGGGCACTAGAGGGAGGCTTTCTCTGAAAAAAAATTGTGAATTCTATTTTTTTTCATTGAAAACCAATCTAACAAATGGTCCATCCATCTCACTTTGGATAGACATCCACATAAAGTGAAATTAGCATTACCAAAAGACACCTATGTGCCTGTGATAATTAATGGCAATAGCTCAGATAGTGAATCTGCATAAGCATCTATCATAGGATAAATGGAAATAATAGAGCAAATACACATCACAGCACCTTATGGGTCATAAAGAAATGAGCCCTGCCATTGGCAGCAAAATGATGGAAAGCATGACAATACGTGACAATTAAGTGAAATAAGTCACACACAAAAAATAAGCATCTATTCTTTCTTGTATGTAGAAACTAAAATAATGCAAGAATTTAGTAACTTTCTAAGAAACAAGCAAGCTTTCTAGAGTGACATCTTGAAGATACACTAAGACTCAAAACTGAAATGATATCTGCTTTTACTGTCCTTATGTATACATGTAATAAGTCATTAATAGTTTGCCTTAAACTGTCTTTAAATTTTCATTAACATTGTACTGCATAACCTTATATGGAAATCAATTTCTTTTATGAAGTGTGTTTAAGTTTCAAAGCCTGTTTTACTTGTTTACTTACACTCTTTTTGGAAACAGATTTATTTAAGAAAATTTTCCAAAAAAAAAAAAAAGAAAGAAAGAAGGAAAACCAGCACTCTAGATTTTACTGTTTGAGTTGTTTTGAAATACACGCAAAGCAATTAAATGAATTTTAGCTCTGGATTAGACAGAATTTCCAAAAATTTCTGAAATGCCCCTAATCATACTTCTGCTATTTTCTGCAGTATATTTATGTGTAATGGTAATCTTAGTATTATTGATTACAAAAATCACAATATCTACCTACTCTGTTATATGTTGAACTTGTGCTACACAGTATGAGGTCAAATATGGAGCTAAGGTGAACTCCTTTTATAAAAATGAGCAAGGACAACCATGTCATTAACTTGCAGATTTTCTTTCACCTTTTATAAATTTTAAAATTATACAATATAAAAAAGTCTTGAAAGAAATTTTCTTATGACGTTTTATTATTTAATATTTTCTTCAATACTTACTTTATAGATCTATATGTCTAATGATGCATTGATAAAAAGAAAAAAAGAAAAGAAAAATTCCTTGAATTTTTAAATCTATTTCAGTGTTGCAGAGACAATTGCTAAGTGTAAGAAATACAAGCAGTCATTTAAATATGTGAAAAAAATGCTCTTTCATTTGCCATCAGATAAATTTAAATCCAAGCCACAATGAGATATTATCCCAAACTATAGACAATTAATGAATGCTGAGAGTGGGAAAATTAACCTCTTTTCCCAGCTAGTTATCCAATGCCAAGTGGGTGGCACTGGTGTGTGTGTGTGTGTGTGTGTGTGTGTGTGTGTGTACACACGCGTGCCTGCGTGCATGTAGTTGTGTGTGTGTGTATGTGTGTGTGTATGTTTGTGTGTATGTGTGTAAAAAAATTAACAATAAAGAATAAAAGAAGGCATCAGAAGAGAGAGGGAGGGAGAAAGGCACATGAAGGTTTGGTAAGGAAAGTACAAAATGATGATAGTAAATGTTTACTTATTTATTTGTATTAGTAGACTGTTGCTGTTTTCAGTCATACGAGAATAGGGAGGGCATTGGATCCCATTACAGATGCTTGTGAGCCACCATATGTAAGCTGAGAATTGAACGCAGTACCTCTGGAAGAGCAGTCTTAAACTCGTACACTGAGCCATTAACCCAGCCTCTATATTTTAATTAATATTTATTTTCAAAATATCACAGAAAAAATGTGTGTGGAAAGGTCCCTCATGATAAAACCAAGTCATAAACATAAAGGTTCATTCCTAATTTATAAAGATTATCAAGAGTTGCATGTAATCTTACTTTAAAACGTTATTTTTTACTTTTGCAACTTTCCTTGGTAGTGAAAAAATGTGAATTAATGTTTCCATAAACCCTGGCATGTCAAATGAGGAAAACAAAAAGTTATCAAATACTAACTAAATAATTTTTCTTCAAGTTTACTGCTTTGTTAGTCTTTGTCCTTGTTTTAATTAATGCATTTGACTTACCTTAATCACATAGAAAAACAAAAAAAAAAAGAGGACAGTTAACCAGTTTCTACTGAGTATCTTCAGGTGCTGATTTGTGATGCAGTTGAATTCTTTCCTTTTACAAGAAACAATCGCAGTATAAATCTATTTCATCTACACAATTTTAAAGTGACTTAATAGAAAATTTACTGTGTTATATTCAGCAATGACTAAGTCAGGACACTGGTAGACAGACTTTGAACTATTTCTGGGAATCAAACAGGTCAGATAGTGAAGGTGTACAAGAACACAGGTATGCCTCCCTGATAATGCATTACAAGAAAAATGCTGATTTAAGACTTGAAAAATATCACCCTCATTGAATAGAAAGAAATGTGTCCCCAATTATCTCATCTCCTACAGAGATAAGAAGTATTTCTTCATGTCCATCTGATATTAAATTAATCGCAGAATGCGGTTGACAGGCTGGGCCAACTGGAGCAAATTCCACCATGAATGTTCATGTGTTGCACACCTGCGGAATTTCCAAATATTTTTCAGATGGATGAGAGAGTGAAATGAGAAGAGACATTCTCTTTTGACCTTCAGGGTTCATGCTGTGTAAATAGCATCTGAATTCTTTACCCCCCAGAAATCTAATATTGATCAGATGGTTTGTGTGTAACACATGTGATGTGTATAGATAACAGTCTCTGGAAACAGTCTCCTCACACATGCAGCCCAAGAACTGTGAGGCAGGTGTTGGGAAATATACTTCATTATCAATGCCTGGGTCATATAACCCCAAGAGACACCTGCCATAGCCTCTTCGTCAGAGCAATAAGGTGCTTTCTTTGAACCAAAGAACTGACCTCATCAAACACCAAATCTATCAGTGCCTTGCAAGATCTTGGATGTTCTGATCTCCGTAACTATAAGAAATGTATATTGCTTATAAATCATACAGTAGTCTGAGCAGACCAAGACACCGACTGAAATTCGGGGACGGTTGCTGGTAAATGATATTGTAGCAGAATAGCCTTTCCTTTGCTCAGAAGTCTGAAATGACACAACTGCTCATTAAGGTCAAGGTGACCCTTCCTCACACCAGTTCATATGCTCCTTCAGGGAGTGAACTGTGTCACCTCTCTAACTGCTGTTTATTTCCTATGTCACAAGTTCGCAGCCATGCAAACTCTACAGTGTGACACTCTGCAGCAAATGCTCCTCACCAGGTTTGCAATGCTGAACTCCTTGAGTTCTTTGAAGCCTCATCTTAAATCCCACTTCAAGAGAAGGCTTGGCCAGACATCTCGGGTAAATCTTTGTGTCCCCTGCTCTGCAGATGACTTGCTTACCTTAACCTGAGGACAAGTGTTTGCATTCTTTACAGCAAAATATTTATATTTCCTCTATTATACCAACTCTCCCCCCCACACACATACATATACTGTGACCTCTTCAAGAGCAAAGATCTTCATCATCTATATGCTGAAGTAGCTCCCGCACTGAGTGTGTCAATGAGTAAGGTCATATAGTTAAGGCATACAGAAGATGCCTGAATAGATGGGTTTGAAACCCACAATGTTGATCTAAACTAAAATGAGTTGAAAATCCTTCTTTCATATCAAGACAGTAAATGTGGCTGAGGTTGTCCAATAATAGAAAACGGGAAGAAATGGAGATAAGGACCAAGAAGAGATAAGAATCACATTTTTAAAAACTAAGTGAAGAAAATGAAAAACCCTGGCATGTCATGATCTACCATATGGGCCAATGGTTGTTCAGGTATGACAAATAAGAAATACAGATTTTCTTGCTGCTAAGTTGGAGGTGGGGGTGGCACAGGGACAAAGTTCCAAGCTGCAAATGCATCCTTTGGCTGCTAGGCATTAGTCCACAGTCAGATTGTGGAATGAAAGAAGGAAGAGGGAGATAAGGAAGACAGATGCAAAAGTATGGACACACATCTTTGTTTCTTGTTAACTCCTAATTAGGTACAGTCTACTAAGGATACTGTTTCATCTTATGTGTTTATGGAAACATGTTCCTGTACCTGTTTGTGTACATGTGTACACAGATACACCTGTGTACATGAGTATGGAGACCAGAGGTCAGTGTCAGGTGTTTTCCTCAGTTTCTGTCAATCTTAATTTTTTGAGACAGGATCTTTCCATGAACCTGGAGCATACCTACTTGACTATACTATCTGGACACCATACCCAAGCGACTGTTGTTTCTCCTTGTCCATTACTGGGAATCTCACACACACACACACACACACACACACACACACACACACACACAAACTGTATTGAGAAAAGTAATCCAGACTCAAAGAAATACCTACCATAAGATTCCATGCATACAACGCTGATAAAAGAAAGAAATCTACCTGTGGTTGAGGAAGTCATAGTGGGGGGTGTCAAGGAGCTATAAGCATTAAAATATAAAATTTATTATAAACTAAATTTATATATAAATGTTCTATATTTTATATAAGAAATGTATATATTTTATATAAAATTATATATTAATATGGATGTATAAAATGTAAAAATATATAATATATGTATTTTAATGCTTGAATATTAAATAAAGAAATTCATGATCTTTGGCAGATATAAGTAACCATATAGCAATCATCAAAAAAATTAAATATTGTTATCATTCTAGAAAAATGCCATTCACAACATCCCAATAAATATTCACCCAAAACTCATGACAACCTCCACTATGATTTCTACCACCACAGGTTGATTATATATAATATATAAAATATATATTATACATGTAATTATGAAATTATATATAATATATTAGTTATATATTATAATAGAGTTATATATTTATATATAATATATAACATATTTTAGATAATATAATTAGCCTATATTATATATAAGTTATAAATGTATTATACTATACTTATGTTTATATTCATCATAATATATAAATATATATTACACTGAATGCTGGCAGATGAATAAACTGCATTATTTATGTATAGTAGCTGCTCCTGTGAAATAACAAAAAAGCACAGCTCAATAAAACCAAGGAAATTCAAATTTAATCTGCATTCCTCCCTATAAATCACCTGCTTCTCCTAAATCTCAGACCAGAAAGAAAGAAATCAGAGATTAGAAAGTAAGTATATTTTCATTCTATATGTCTGGGATCAACGGAACTTTAAATCAGAACATTAAGGCAATCAAAAATAAAGTTAATAACAATATGTCATTCAAAAACACTGTTAGCTTTGAAGTAGATGATCCTACAATGGATAGTCACATTCATAGTGAACACAGACACTTTTATTTGATTCTGTAAAGTCTGTAAAGTATGGCTTTTTGGTATCAGGAGTTAAATGTAGGGCAGATATCTAATTCACTGCACTTCAGTGCAAAGAGTTAATAGTACAGTTCCAAATTCACATTCTTTTGTTGGCTCTCTTCTGCAGAACAAAGGTGGCAGGTCTGACTTCATCTTCTGAGAGAACTTTAAGCCTTAGATGTTATGGACTTAAGTGAGCCTCTTAGCATGACTTTGTCAAGCTTAGGAAAGTCAGCCAAGTTAAGCTTTAAGATATGTCTAGGTTTTTTGTTTTGTTTTTTTTCCCCAGCTACTGGTAGGGATTGAGCACATAAACGAATGAATGAGTCATGACAGCACAGTCTTCAAAACATTTTCCAGTTGCACAGCTTCAAGATCATCCACTGAAAATATTCTGGATAAACAATGAAGGCAAACTAATTTCAAAGGCTAAGTTAAAAGTCTCTGTTATATGATTCTATGTATTATATGTTTAAATAAAAAAAGAAAGTAGTCTAAACTATTACTTATAAAAACATGGTCAGTCGCTTGATGGGTTAGGAATCCATGGGCTGACTATAATTTAAGTTGTGTATTGATGATGAAGAGATATCAACCGGGAACTAAGTTTCTCCAGGTAATCTATAAGAATGCAGAGTTGATTCTCTTTTCTTGAACACGGGCATGCTGTGTTTATAAGTTTGAGATCTAAATACCACAATTATACAACTCAGTGCTGTGATTTGGAAAACCAAAAATTGTTAGAAGGCTGAAATTGTTCATAATAAGGCTTTGTAAAATACTCTGTGCATTTGCTTCTGGGAAAGGCTGGTTGCCATCTCCTATGACCTTGTCTGGTATCACTCGTAGAGCTGAAGTCAACTGGGAAGTTTCTCGAGGAAGTCCTCATAAGGGGATGGGTAGCCTGATGCTTCCTCTCTCCAGAGGGCTATCTTGAGCTTGCACATTTGGCATCCAGAAAGAGACAGAAGGGTGGTTTATCAGGGATGAAGCCTTGTTTTGAGAGCCTGATGACCTGGGTTTTATCCCCAGATCCCATTGTGGAAAAAGAGAACAGGATCCAACAATTTGCCCTCTGACTTCCACACAGATAGCATGGATGTCTGTGTATACTCAGATGGACACACACACACACACACACACACACACACACACACAAACCCCACACATATGTTCATATTTTAACATACACTAATGGCAAACTGTTAGGTCCAACTCAGCAGCTGAAAACTTTTTTTTTTTATTATGTTCTTTTCTACCAGCAAGTCATCAGTTCAAAGAGTAAGAAAATAGACCTCATCTGTCAATTCAGGGAGTTAAAGTAATTGGTGGCCATTTCAAATGTAGCATCATCTTACATTGTCACAATCATTTATTTTCTTCTCACATATGAAACACAGTCACCACCTTCTAAGAGTATCAAGAGCAGTGATAGACATAACTATCATCTGGGTAAAAGGCTCAGAACTGAAACAAATGACACAGTGTAAAAATCATTCCACTTCTCTTTTTGTGAGAATTTGTTTGCAGTGTGTGTGTGCATGTGTGTGTGCATGTGTGTGTGTGTGTGTGTGCACTCATAATCAGCAGATACACTAGTATGTGTGCATACATGTAGAGGCCAGCGGTCAAGGTTCTTATGCTGAGGTGGAGCATCTTTCTCTATTACTCTTTATTTTTTGAGACACTGTCTCTCACAGGAACTGATTCTGATTCCCACCATTTGGGGTAGACCAGATGACCATCTGTCTTCCTCTCTCAGCTCAGGTATTAGGATTACAGACATGCTGAGGTGCCTGACTTCTGTATGTGCTCTGGATATCCCAGTTTTCCATGCTTGCACACCAAACACTTTACCACTGAGCCAGTCCCCAGTCTGCATGCTACTTTGCCATGAATATTTTCTTCTGTGGTCTCATCCTATCTGTAACCATGCCCTGTGCCCCTCACATACTTCTAGGATAACACTTCCAAGCCTTTACTCTTACCTTGTTCTCCCAAGTATATCTTCACTTTTCTAAAAGTTCATAGTCAACCATTTTCATATCAGATATGTTATTTCTTTCTTTATTTCTACAATAGCACCTGTTTGACCATTATTTTCATGGTGTGTTTCATCACAAACAAATTAATTCCAGAGAAAAGTTGTTGTATCTAATTGGCGTTGGTAGTTGAGACAGCTTCTTGCTTATAATAGAAAGTCAATCATTATTTCCATGATTAAGTAACAGATATGAATTTTTATACATATGTCCCCATACACATGCAGCAGGAATCATCTTTGCATAAACATGATGTATGCCTTAAATTAAAATATTTTTACATAGTAAACCAGAAATTTACCAGATAGTTCTAAAATGCAATTGATTTAAAATTTGTCAGAACATCTTTGATGGTCTTTGGAAATTTGGTCAGCATTCTGAGAAGAAATCACATCTCACTATTGTTATGTGTCTGATTACTGGTGAGGCTTGGCCAATATCACTTGGGCTGATATAGTTTTCTCTAATATGAACTGCCTGCTTATGATGTAAACATAGTTTTCAGTTATTGACTTTAAGTGTCATTTTGTCTTTAAGTTGCTAATTATAAGTTAATTAAAGTAACACAGACATTTCCCCAGCATGTCACTAGTCTTATGTATGTTCTCTTTTGATGTATAATTTGAGAATTTTATCATCTTATACCTTCTGAGGATTTTTAATTTGAAGATAACTTCATGTCTGTGATACACTGGCTTATCGTGGAATCACAGGCAGGTTTTTATCTATTACTGTAGCTATTTGAGTTCACTGGGAGTTGGACAAACTGCTTCTGCTCTTATTGATGTAATCATTCAAGGTTTTATTTTTATGCTGGCTTTGTTTGGAGACCTCATTTCTTTGATTTTTGTTTCCTTTTTCTCTGAGTGTCCTTATGACACTGCTCTTTGCATCTTCCAGATGACAGTATATAAAATGAATTAATTATAAGCCTGAGATCAGTAGTCTAATTTTTGATGTTGTGTACCCTCAAGTCTATGTCCCTTTGGTTATGCCGCATAACCATTGTAGATAAGGAATATCAAGGAATAAGAGTTACTTGGAACCAGACTGTAGGTTGTCATAAGTTATCAAAACAGCAGAGCAATTTATTAACTATGTATTTTTTCTATTTTTAACACTCATAGAACAGCCATTAATATCCATCAGAGAGTAAATCCTGTCAACCAGTGTTGATATTTTTTCCAAGGGATATTTAGCAATATTTGGGAACAGTTGATTATCACAAACAGAGGAAGCTCTATTGGCATCTAGTGGGTAGACACTGGTGATAAAACACTTCTTAGAAAATCACAATTCAACCCCAAATATAAACAAAGCTAGTATTTGGAAGACCCCAAAATACTTTAAATATCCATCAGTTTTTTTTAATTAAATAGATTTTTGATCACTTCCATTCATAAGACAATAAGTATATGGATTAATTTGAAATCAGTCATGTGTGCACAATTAAAACGCCAAGATCTATAAAATCCATCAAAGGTTCAGAGTTGTATACTGTAACTGGCTGTTAATGTTAAACTAGAACAATGGCATCAGCAGTTACTGAAAAGACAAGGACTTCACAGAAAATGTGATCGCTTCACTCTAATTCTTTCCATTTATAAATGTTTAATAATTCTCTTTGATACTCTGTGTGATATGGTCTGCTCACTGGCCACATGATCCCTCACTCACATACTTCTTTGTGAAGAATTGAGAGGAAAAGATAGTTTGAGTTCCTCCTTCTGCATGCTTCCCCCTTTTTGGTTCCTGGAACCCTGGCCGTGTTGGTGTGCCCCTGGGACAAAAGCTTTTGCCAATATCCTTCATCTCCCACTAGTTTTCAATCTCAACTGACCTGGTACAGTTTTGGATTTATACTGTTCTAGGTGGCTAGTACCTCACCACTCATTGCCCATGGTTAGTAGATTAATATTCTCTCAGAATCCTATCTGGGTGTCCTGTAATCTCTGGTGAGCTTGAAGGAATCGCTGATGAATAGAGTGGAGGAGGAAGATCCTAACATGGGCTTCCATAGAGGGTTCAGATGGACTTGATAGACAGAAGTGTAATGGGCACAATCATCAGTGGAGGGCTGCAGAGTCAGGATGACTAGGAGCAATATCAGAGAAAGCAAAGCTTCATCGCTTAGTACCAGATATCTTAAGTGTGTCTGTTTGTCTGGTATCCTGAATGAGAGTAAGTCATGTCACTTTATGTGATGCAATGAGACTTTACCATACACATGAAGGCTGGGAGGGAAGCCAGCATTACTAAGAACCTGCTATTGTCTAGGTACTTGTAACCTTAGCTCTCACAAAGGCTCTGAGAGGTTGGTATTAGCTCACTGTAAGTGATGAGAAGACAGAGACTTAGTGATATTACAGATCCTGCCATGCCCAGGTTCCTAGATCTATATACCACCAAAGATGGACATTGAAAACAAAACAAAACCATTGCACTGAAGACAAGGCTCTCTAGTAGAATGGAGGATAACTAAGCAGTTGCTTCTTCATTTAGACAACCTTCTCTGAGCCAGAAACTCAGGGCAAGGGTGTAGAATCAGACACAGAACTCCTAGAAAGTAAGTAAGAGAAAGTCTTCAGCTAGATGAAAGAATGCTATTTTTTCAAATCTTTGTATTTATATGGGATAAATAGATCTATAATGTATATTCACATAATAACATGAGAAGTAAAATGTTGAAATATATAAAAACAAGTTTGGTCTCCTTTTGGTTTGTATGCTGGTTATCCAGGCCTAAAACAGCCAGGACAGACTGCCTCTGCACACTCCGAGAATATGGATAATATGCAGTTATGAATCTTCTTACTGTTTCCTGTGTCTACTCATGCCCTCTCTCTTCCCTCTCCCTGTATTTTTGTTTTACCTTCTAATGAGTCAGTGCCATGCAGGATTCTTTTGTACTTTCTTTCTTCCAGTGCCATCTATCTTACTTGAACTGTTGGACTATATAGGCCATGAGAATGATTCATTAGTCATCCTCACTGTGTGGAGAATGAGGGAAAAAAATCCCCCAACAAAGAGAAACCATAAGAACTTGTCTAAATTTGAGACATCTCTTTTACAAGGTGACTCTGATCAACAATCTAAACAGGACCATGGCAACAGAAGAGATGTGTGCTGAGTCAGGCAGAGAGACAGATGAGCCTATAATACATGTCAGAATATAAGAGTGGCACAGTGATGAAAAGGGAAGGAAAATGAAGGGCAAAGGAGACTCTAAGCATGTAAGCACTGCACTGTTCCAGGAGATCAACTACATTCCAAAGTGGTTATGGCTGGATGTGAAGCTTGTGGAGACATGTCACACAGCCAGACAGGGCCTTTGAAAGTGTCATCCACCCTCAAATTTGGAAGATTTGTGAGGCCA
Organism: Apodemus agrarius; assembly: GCA_964023405.1. Classification (NCBI taxonomy): domain Eukaryota; kingdom Metazoa; phylum Chordata; class Mammalia; order Rodentia; family Muridae; genus Apodemus; species Apodemus agrarius. Next base: position 46,543,219 of record OZ030008.1, on the reverse strand, counting down.
TTTTTCACTCTGTCTTCCCAGGGATACATATAAAACATGAATCTGTATCTTCTTAAAGAATAGATACTATGAGCGGTGTAGCGGCGGGCCTCCATATCGCAACCAGGACACAGCTGGAAAGGCCCAGGCTCGGTGGGACATCCCCGCCCTCTGGTGAGCACCTAAGCTGCGTTCTGCAACCAGCTCACCGGCCCCTAGACCAGCGGTGTAGCGGCGGGCCTCCATATTGCAACCGGGACACAGCTGGAAAGGCCCAGGTAAACACCCCTTCCAGGGCTACACTCACGGGGGTATCTGCTAGGGTCTCGGAGCCAAGCAGGCGGAGTCCCGCCTAGGCTCTGTGGGGCATCCCCGAGCCCTCTGGTGAGCACCAAGGCTGCGTTCTGCAACCAGCTCGCTGGCCCCTAGACCAGCGGTGTAGCGGCGGGCCTCCATATCGCAACCAGGACACAGCTGGAAAGGCCCAGGCTCTGTGGGACATCCCCGCCCTCGGGTGAGCACCTAAGCTGCGTTCTGCAACCAGCTCGCCGGCCCCTAGACCAGCGGTGTAGCGGCGGGCCTCCATATTGCAACCAGGACACAGCTGGAAAGGCCCAGGTAAACACCCCTTCCAGGGCTGCCCTCACGGGGGTATCTGCTAGGGTCTCGGAGCCAAGCAGGCAGAGTCCCGCCTAGGCTCTGTGGGACATCCCCGAGCCCTCTGGTGAGCACCAAGGCTGCGTTCTGCAACCAGCTCGCTGGCCCCTAGACCAGCAGTGTAGTGGCGGGCCTCCATATCGCAACCAGGACACAGCTGGAAAGGCCCAGGCTCTGTGGGACATCCCCGCCCTCTGGTGAGCACCTAGGTTGTGTTCTGCAACCAGCTCGCCGGCCCCTAGACCTGCGGTGTAGCCGCGGGCCTCCATATGGCAACCAGGACACAGCTGGAAAGGCCCAGGCTCTGTGGGACATCCCCGCCCTCTGGTGAGCACCTAAGCTGCGTTCTGCAACCAGCTCGCTAGCCCCTAGACCAGCGGTGTAGCGGCGGGCCTCCATATCGCAACCAGGACACAGCTGGAAAGGCCCAGGCTCTGTGGGACATCCCCGCCCTCGGGTGAGCACCTAAGCTGCGTTCTGCAACCAGCTCGCCGGCCCCTAGACCAGCGGTGTAGCGGCGGGCCTCCATATTGCAACCAGGACACAGCTGGAAAGGCCCAGGTAAACACCCCTTCCAGGGCTGCCCTCATGGGGGTATCTGCTAGGGTCTCGGAGCCAAGCAGGCGGAGTCCCGCCTAGGCTCTGTGGGACATCCCCGAGCCCTCTGGTGAGCACCAAGGCTGCGTTCTGCAACCAGCTCGCTGGCCCCTAGACCAGCAGTGTAGTGGCGGGCCTCCATATCGCAACCAGGACACAGCTGGAAAGGCCCAGGCTCTGTGGGACATCCCCGCCCTCGGGTGAGCACCTAAGCTGCATTCTGCAACCAGCTCGCCGGCCCCTAGACCAGCTGTGTAGCGGCGGGCCTCCATATCGCAACCAGGACACAGCTGGAAAGGCCCAGGCTCTGTGGGACATCCCCGCCCTCTGGTGAGCACCTAGGTTGTGTTCTGCAACCAGCTCGCCGGCCCCTAGACCTGCGGTGTAGCCGCGGGCCTCCATATCGCAACCAGGACACAGCTGGAAAGGCCCAGGCTCTGTGGGACATCCCCGCCCTCTGGTGAGCACCTAAGCTGCGTTCTGCAACCAGCTCGCTAGCCCCTAGACCAGCGGTGTAGCGGCGGGCCTCCATATTGCAACCAGGAAACAGCTGGAAAGGCCCAGGTAAACACCCCTTCCAGGGCTACACTCACGGGGGTATCTGCTAGGGTCTCGGAGCCAAGCAGGCGGAGTCCCGCCTAGGCTCTGTGGGACATCCCCGAGCCCTCTGGTGAGCACCAAGGCTGCGTTCTGCAACCAGCTCGCCGGCCCCTAGACCAGCAGTGTAGCGGCGGGCCTCCATATCGCAACCAGGACACAGCTGGAAAGGCCCAGGCTCTGTAGGACATTCCCGTGCCCTCTGGTGAGCACCGAGGCTGCATTCTGCAACCAGCTCGCCGGCCCCTGGACTAGTGGTAGCAACGGGCCTCCATATTGCAACCAGGACATAGCTGGAAAGGCCCAGGTAAACACCCCTTCCAGGGCTACCCTCACGGGGGAACTGCTAGGCTCTCGGAGTTCTTTGCAACCAGGACACAGCTGGAGAAGCCCAGGTAGACAGACTCCAACAGGGGCCACAATCGCATGGGTGGCAGCCAGCTTATGATCCCTTAAAGCAGCAGTCACACATATTCACCAATAGAGAAACAACAGGTGAGCCCAGCCTCACAGAAGATTCAAACACCAGCCACTGACAACAAGGCCAACTAAAACCAGAAATAACCAGATGGCAAAAGGAAAACGAAGGAACGTTACTAACAAAAATCAAGGCAACATGACAGCATCTGAACCCAGTTCTCCAACAACAGGAATCCCTGGATACCCTAAAACACCAGAAAAACAAGACTTGGATATAAAATCACTGGTCAGGATGCTGGTAGCTGAACACATAGAAAAATCTCGTAAAGAAATAGAGGAGAAAATGGATCAAAAGTTAGAAGCCTTTACGAGGCAAATACAAAAATCACTTCAAGAAATGCAGGAGAAGATGGATCAAAGAGAAGAAGACAATAAGGAAGAAAGACAAAAGTCACTTAAAGAACTACAGAAGAACGTGGGCCAACAAGTAGAAGCTATGAAAGAGGAAGCACAAAAATCTATTAAAGAAATTCATGAAAACACAATCAAGCAAGCGAAAGATCTGAGCACATCCATCCAGATACTAAAAACAGAAGTAGAAACAACTAAGAAATCACAGAGGGAGACAACATTGGAGATAGAAAACCTGGGGAAGAAATCAGGGGCCATAGACGCAAGTATCAACAATAGAATACAAGAGATAGAAGACAGAATCTCAGAAGCCGAAGATAACATAGGAACCATTGATTCAACAGTCAAAGAAAATACTAAATGCAAAAAGGTGGTAACCCAAAACATCCAGGAAATCCAAGACAATATGAGAAGACCAAACCTAAGGATTATAGGTATAGACGAGAGTGAAGATTTACAAGTTAAAGGGCCAGCTAATATCTTCTATAAAATTATGGAAGAAAACTTCCCCAACCTAAGGAGAGAGATGCCCATGAATATACAAGAAGCCTATAGAACCCCAAACAGACTGGACCAGAACAGAAATACATCCTGTCACATAATAATCAAAACTCCAAATGTAATAAACAAAGAAAGAATACTAAAGGCAGCAAGAGAAAAAGGCCAAGTAACATATAAAGGAAAACCTATCAGAATAACACCAGACTTCTCACCTGAGACCATGAAAGCTAGAAGATCCTGGGCAGATATCATGCAAACTCTAAGAGAACACAAACTTCAGCCAAAACTACTTTACCCAGCAAAACTCTCAATTGCCATTGATGGAGACATCAAGGTATTCCATGACAAAACCAAATTTGTAAGATATCTCTCCACAAATCCAGCCCTACAAAGGATAATAGGGGGAAAACACCAAGACAAGGACGGAAACTACACCCAGGAAGAAGCAAGATAGAAACCTCCTCTCATCAAACCCAAAAGAAGATAACCTCTCGAATATAAAAAATAAATAAGATAAATAAATATAATTTCAAAAATGTCTGGAGGTAATAATTACTATTCCTTAATATCTCTTAACGTCAATGGACTCAATTCCCCAATAAAAAGACATAGATTAACAGACTGGATAAGGAAACAGGACCCTACATTTTGCTGCATACAGGAAACACATCTCAGTGTTAAAGACAAACACTACCTTAGAGTAAAAGGCTGGAGGACAATTTTACAAGCAATTGGTCTCAGGAAACAAGCTGGAGTAGCCATTCTAATATCAGATAAAATTGACTTTCAACCTAAAATCATCCAAAGAGACTCAGAAGGTCACTTCTTGCTGGCCAAAGGGAAAATCCACCAGGAAGAGCTCTCAATACTGAACATCTATGCTCCAAATGCAAGGGCACCCTCCTTCGTAAAAGAAACCTTACTAAAGCTTAAAGCACACATTACACCTAACACAATAATTGTGGGTGACTTCAACACCCCACTCTCCTCAATGGACCGATCAGGAAAGCAGAAACTAAACAGGGACACAGTGAAACTAATTGAAACTCTGGACCATTTGGATTTAACAGATATATATAGAACATTTCATCCTAAAGCTAAAGAATATACCTTTTTCTCAGCACCGCATGGTACCTTCTCCAAAATAGACCATATAATCGGTCACAAGACAGATGTCAACAAATACAAGAAGATCGAGTTAATCCCATGCCTCTTATCAGATCACCATGGAGTAAGAGTGGTCTTCAATAGCAACAAAAACAACAGAAAGCCCACATACACATGGAAACTGAACAATACTCTACTCAATGACACCTTGGTCAAGGAAGAAATAAAAAAAGAAATCAAAGACTTTTTAGAATTCAATGAAAATGAAGGTACAACCTACCCAAATCTATGGGACACAATGAAAGCAGTGCTAAGAGGAAAACTCATAGCTCTAAGTGCATCCAAAAAGAAACTGGAGAGAGCATACACTAGCAGCTTAACGGCACACCTTAAAGCCCTGGAAGAAAAACAAGTTAATTCACCCAGGAGGAGTAGAAGACAAGAAATCATCAAACTCAGGGCTGAAATCAATCAAATAGAAACAAAGAGAACCATACAAAGAATCAACAAGACCAGGAGCTGGTTCTTTGAGAAAATCAAGAAGATAGATAAACCCTTAGCCAGACTAACCAAAGGACACAGAGACAGTATACAAATTAACAAAATTAGAAATGAAAAGGGAGACATAACAACAGAAACTGAGGAAATTCAAAAGATCATCAGATCCTACTACAAAGGTCTATACTCAAAACAACTGGAGAATCTGGAGGAAATGGACGATTTCCTAGACAGATATCAAATACCAAAATTAAATCAGCATCAAGTAGACCAGCTAAATAGTCCCATAACCCCTAAAGAAATAGAAGGGGTTATAGAAAGTCTCCCAACCAAAAAAAGTACGGGACCAGATGGTTTTAGTGCAGAATTCTACCAGACCTTCAAAGAAGACTTAACACCAATACTCTCCAAACTATTCCACAAAATAGAGACAGAAGGGACACTGCCCAACTCATTCTTCGAAGCCACAATTACGCTAATACCTAAACCACAAAAAGATCCAACAAAGAAAGAGAACTTCAGGCCAATTTCTCTGATGAATATAGATGCAAAAATACTAAATAAAATTCTTGCTAACCGAATCCAAGAGCACATCAAAACGATCATCCACCATGATCAAGTAGGCTTCATCCCAGGGATGCAGGGATGGTTCAATATACGGAAATCCATCAATGTAATCCACTACATAAACAAACTGAAAGAAAAAAACCACATGGTCATCTCATTAGATGCTGAAAAAGCATTCGACAAAATTCAGCATCCTTTCATGCTAAAAGTCTTGGAAAGAGCAGGAATTCAAGGCCCATACCTAAACATAGTAAAAGCAATCTACAGCAAACCAGTAGCCAACATCAAAATAAATGGAGAGAAACTTGAAGCATTCCCACTAAAATCAGGGACTAGACAAGGCTGCCCTCTCTCTCCATATCTTTTCAATATAGTACTTGAAGTTCTAGCAAGAGCAATTAGACAACATAAGGAAGTCAAAGGGATACAAATTGGAAAGGAAGAAGTGAAACTATCATTATTTGCAGACGATATGATAGTTTACCTAAGCGACCCAAAAAACTCCACCAGAGAACTTCTACAGCTGATAAACAACTTCAGCAAAGTGGCAGGTTATAAAATTAACTCAAGCAAGTCAGTGGCCTTCTTGTACTCAAAGGACAAGCAGGCTGAGAAAGAAATTAGGGAAATAACACCCTTCACAATAGCCACAAACAACATAAAGTATCTTGGCGTAACTCTAACCAAACAAGCGAAAGATCTGTACAACAGGAATTTCAAGTCCTTGAAGAAAGAAATCGAAGAAGACCTCAGAAGATGGAAAAATATTTCTTGCTCCTGGATTGGCAGGATCAATATAGTAAAAATGGCCATCTTGCCAAAAGCAATATACAGATTCAATGCAATCCCCATCAAAATCCCAACTCAATTCTTCATAGATCTAGAAAGAGCAATTCTCAAATTCATCTGGAGCAACAAAAAACCCAGGATAGCTAAAACTATTCTCAACAATAAAAGGACTTCTGGGGGAATCAATATCCCTGACTTCAAGCAGTACTACAGAGCAATTGTGTTAAAAACTGCATGGTATTGGTATAGCAACAGGCAAACAGATCAATGGAACAGGATTGAAGACCCTGAAATTAACCCACAGACTTATGGTCACTTGATCTTTGATAAAGGAGCCACAACCATCCGATGGAATAAAGATAGCCTTTTCAACAAATGGTGCTGGTTCAACTGGAGGTCAACATGCAGAAGAATGCGAATTGACCCACTCTTATCTCTTTGCTCTAAGATCAACTCCAAGTGGATCAAGGACCTCCACATAAAACCAGACACACTGAAACTATTAGAAAAGAAACTTGGGAAGACCCTGGAGGACTTGGGCACAGGGGAAAAGTTCCTGAACAGAACACCAATAGCGTACGCACTAAGATCAAGAATCGACAAATGGGACCTCATAAAATTACAAAGTTTCTGCAAAGCAAAGGACACTGTCCGAAGGACAAAACGGCAACCAACAAAGTGGGAAAAGATCTTTACCAACCCCACATCCGACAGAGGGCTAATATCCAATATATACAAAGAACTCAAGAAGTTAGACCCCAAAGAACAAAATAACCATATCAAAAAATGGGGCACAGAGCTAAAAAAAGAATTTTCACCAGAAGAAATTCGGATGGCCGAGAAACACCTTAAGAGATGTTCAACATCATTAGTCATCAGGGAAATGCAAATCAAAACAACCCTGAGATTCCACCTCACACCAGTCAGAATGGCTAAGATTAAAAACTCAAGAGACAACAAGTGCTGGCGAGGATGTGGAGAAAGAGGAACACTCCTCCACTGTTGGTGGGATTGCAAAATGGTAAAACCACTCTGGAAATCAGTTTGGCGGTTCCTCAGAAAATTGGGCATGACACTTCCAGAGGACCCTGGCATACCACTCCTGGGCATATACCCAGAGGATTCCCCTACATGCAATAAAGACACATGCTCCACTATGTTTATAGCAGCCTTGTTTATAATAGCCAGAAATTGGAAGGAGCCCAAATATCCCTCAAAGGAGGAATGGATACAGAAAATGTGGTATATTTATACAATGGAATACTACTCAGCAATTAAAAATAATGAATTCATGCAATTTGTAGATAAATGGTTAGACCTGGAAAATATCATCCTGAGTGAGCTAACCCAATCACAAAAGAATGCACATGAAATGCAATCACTGATAAGTGGATATTAATGAGCCCAGAAGCACTAAATACTCAAGACACAAATAGCAAGTCAAATGATTCCCAAGAAGAAGAAAGGAGAGGACCCTGGGCATGTAAAGATTGCATCCAGTTTAGTAAAGAAACCGAGGGGGGAGGGGGAATGATTGGGGAATAGTTGGGGGGGAGAAGAACTATGGGAACTATGGTGGGTGGGAACTGGGAAAGGGGAAAGCCTTTGAAATGTAAACATAGAATATAGAAAATAAAAATAACTTAAAAAAAAGAATAGATACTATTACATAAATAATATTAAAGACAAGGAACTAGAATTGATTTTAATCCTTTTTAGAAAAATGGGGGGGTTAACCTTGTAGTTTAAAAGAAAGGTGAATACACACACACACACACACACACACACACACACACACGAGCACACGCCCACACAATTTTTCTGAACCTCAAATGGCAATTCATTTATTCCAAATGGTTTTATCATTGTTCCTGATTTCCTCCCTACCTTCATTTTTATTGTGTGTTTCAGGTGATCCAAGAGCTAGGCAGAAATTAGTGTCAAGACAGACACAGCTCTGCCATTGAATGACTTCTATGAAGCTTCTATCACTATGCATGTTGGACTGATCTGTCATTTATAAACAGAGAAGTTTGGAAATTCTCTAAGCAAGAATGTATGCCAAAATAAGGCTACATTACTGGAAAACTGAAACTAGATGACTCATAGGAACTAAGGTGGGCAAACTGGGCAAAAGTCGTGGTTAGAAGAAATTTCACGAATTATGTAATGGTTGAGATGGAAGGATTTTATTTCTGCTGGGCACTGTGTATAGGATAAACAATGCTCTATTCAGTCTGAGAATGTGCCAGGAGAATATAGTCTAGGAAGAAGGAGCGCTAGCTCATGGTTGAGGGGCCCATGGATAGCTCAAATCACCTGTGGCAAAGTGAGAGTGACAGGAAGGCAGAGCAGGAGCACAGGGGAAATGAGGCTGAAGAAGAAGATGGTGACCAAATCACAACCTTGCGAGACAGTATATGAATTTGAATAAAAATTTAGATGCATTTAAAAAAATTCAGTGTGGTTATGTGTGTGCGTGTGTGTGTGTGTGTGTGTGTGTGTGTGTGTGTGTGTGTGAGAGAGAGAGAGAGAAAGAGAGAGGGGGGAGAAAGAAGGAGGAAGAGAAGGAGGATAAGGAGAAAGAGGAGGAGGAGGCAGAGAAGGAGAAAGAGGAGGAGGAGGAGGAAGAAGAGGAAGAGGAAGAGGAAGAAGAAGAAGAAGAAGAGGAGGAGGAGGAGGAGGAGGAGGAGGAGGAGGAGGAGGAGGAGGAGGAAGAAGAAGAAGATTTGGACATTCCAAAGGTATTTGAGCTTCAGAGAGATCTGAGCAGAAATGAGATAACAGTGTAGCAGCAGACCAAGAAAGAACAGCAGTGCCGTGGAATAAGTTCAGAATTGACATCCTTGCATGAGGTGAATAAGGATGAGTTGCAAGATGTGCATCCCATATATTTGAGATGAAGCTTGAAGGATGGTCTTCCAGGAGATACACGGAGTACTGTGTTGTTTTCCTCAGATAGTATAACACTGAATGGAAAGCCAGTTGCTTAAAGGAGAAGATCATGGGATTTATTTTTAAAAATAAATCTCATACTTGTAATGCCTTAGTAATATTCAAACCAAGTTATCAGAGAGGCAGATGGATGAGTGAGCTTGCAATTCAGAAACATGGTTCACACCAGAGACTCTGATTTTTTTTTTGAGTCAAGCACAGTGAGGCATTAATGGAAGCCACTAGGTGAGATAGCTTCTCTTTGAGAGTGTGACAACCTAGAAAAAAAAAACTTGAGCAATAGTATTTCTTGGTTAGGTAGACAAATCGTGACTGTAGATGGAAACAAATTGAAGAAGGCAGTAAGCAACAAAGCATCCTATTGTCACAACAATAAGAAAAGAATTCTTTACAAGTCAAGGAGCAATATACATGTCAAGTCACTCTGAAAAGTAGGCTGAAGTGACAACTGGGAAATGTTTGATTTAAGGCTAATGGTAACCCAACATGTGATTATTACCTGGATCAGGTTAAAGACCAGAGCCAAACAAGCAGGGAATGGATATATCCTATTGGATAGACAAGGCCACACACATGAGCTAGCAGAGAAAGGACTTGAAAGGATTAGAATTCAAACTTTAGGTTCCTGGTCAGCTGTATGAAATATTTTGCAGACAAAGGCAGGGTGACTTTTGTATGAACTCTATCTACTAGTATCCTATCAATTAAATCAGGCCATAAATCCTTATTTAGGACCAAAGGTTTAGAAAATCAATTATTCTACTTCAGTTGGGGGCAAATTGTAGAAAGACATAGTCAGGGGGATATGGACACAGGAAGTGGAAAGTATTGAGTCCTTAGTGCAGTTCATCTACATGGCAATAGTCCTGAGGACCATTCAGAACATCATTGCATCATATACTCCATTGTCCTCATCTGTGTCAGTTTCTCCAATGCCAGTAAGTTGTTTATGCAGAAAAAGATAGGAATTGCTAGGAAATCAGGTTAAAATAGATAAAAGTAGAAAAAACAAGGCAGTTTAAACAATAATTAAGGCAGAGTGTTAGTTGATTTCATGGTCACTGTGATGATAACTTAAAACAAGGAAAGTTTCTTGTAGTTCATGAGTCAAGGGTATCTTTCATTATGGTCAGGACAGCATGCTTCCTGGAGTGCTCTGAGCAATGGGAATTGGATTGTGTGGTACCATTTATTCACAGCTTAGCTGGGTGTGAAGCAGAGAGCGTTCAGACTTGGAACAAGAAGTGCAAATCATCTTCAAAAATCTTTCTCCTGGTGGTCTGTATTTCTCAAATAGGCCACCATCTTGAAATCTCCATAAACTTAAAAAAAAAAAGAGCTACCAGATGGGGACCAAAGGCTCAAAGAGATGAGTCTGTGAGGAACATTTCACATTTGAGTCATAATAGATGGGTGTTGATGTAACTATTAATGTATTAACGCTTTAGCTGGGCAATGAAGAATGATGTCACAGAAGAGGCTCTGAAGTCAACAGAATTAAACTAAAAAACAGTTAAAGCAAACTATTGACAAGGAGATTGCTAACATCAGAAGAAATGTTTAATGTTTTGATATAGAACAATTGAATAAGATATCAAGATCCAAGGAGTGGCAGGCAGCATGTATGAGGAGCTGAGGGGAAGGCTAAAGAGGAAAAAGTTAAACAAAACCCTTACTTGCTGGCATCTTTGTATCATGTAGCATCTTTGCTATAGGAATATATTGTATGTGTTACAACAGCAGAAATGTTAAGGCTAAGCTAGCCACGAACTCTTGGATCTAAAATGCTGTCTTGCCTACAAGAAAAAATATGTTTTGACTTAATGCCTCTTCCACAAGATGGATTGGGTAACCAAGAACCTCCATCTAGATAGCCCAGGGACCTAGGATAAAATCAAACACTACTGTTTTTTTTAAATAGCAATAAAATGACTCAGTAATATTCTGCTATACAATATATCAGCACCTTGCTCAGCCCTCCTCAGAGAAACTTCCTCCTGAAGCAGATGGAAACAAATAGAAGAGGGCCACAGCCAGACGGTATGCTGAGGTTGAGAGACGTCAGAACACCTACCCCTAAACAGAATGTCTCCATCAAATTCCTCCCCTAGGGACTCAAGGAATAGGAGGCATAAAGAGAATGAAAGCCAGAGAGGGTGGAGGATACCAAAAACACAAGAGCCTCTAAATCAAGAGGGCTGGCCCATATGTGAACTCGAAGAGCCTGGAGCAGCATGCACAGGCCTTCACGGGTCTGCTCCAGATGGGGTCATGGAACTGAAAGGAGAAGTGAACACATGCCCCATCCCTAACCCAGGAGTAATCTGCAATTGATAACCACAAGCAAATAAAATTTTAGTTTTGTCAAAGAGATTCTCACAAGGGAAAACCAAAACCTATTCTTAAGGATAGGCTGTGTGCCCAACTGTAGAGAACTAAGAGAAAATGAACTCAACAGCAAGGAACCCTGTTGGAGGTCCCTTGTCTCATAATGCATTGTCAGGGCACTTCTTTTTTTTTAATAAAAAGTTATTTTTTACTTTATTTATACACATTTTCTTCTCTAGATTTTACCCTCCATGTCTTTTGCATATATGGTACAGCTTCCTGTTTAGTGTTTTGATGAGATTCCTGAGTGTACAATGAGTGAGACACCATGCCTATATCCGTTTTGTGTGCCTTTTGCTGGGTTCTTTTCCTTCTATTTGTATGTGCTTTTTTTTTCCTATTCTGAGGTGTTAGATTTTATTTTATCTTATTATAACATCATCCCTTAGAAACCTGTTTGTTTTCTCCTGGGAGACAGAAGCAGGGTGGATCCAGATGGGAAGAGAGGTAGGTGGTGGGGAGGAGCTGAGAGGATGGGAGGAGAGGTAGGTGGTAGGGAGGAGCTGAGAGAAGCCAAGGGAGGCAGACCATAATCAGCATACATTGTGTGAGGAAAGAAAACTACCTTTAATAAAAGAAGAATAAAAAGAATGTAGAAGGATGTTAGCCCATTCCTATAGTAGATGAAAATCTAAAAAAAAATTAAGTTTCATCATGCAAAATGCTTGTGTGGTATGCCAGGAAATAGAGGAAGAGTGTGTAAGGAAAGGGACAACTATAACCCGACAGCAGCAGACGAGGCTTACGTTTGTGGTCACATCAGTGTTACTAGGGAGATGGCATCTTAGAAAATGTTATTTTCCAGATAAGATGCCACCTAGCTGTTCACTCAATTTTGAAATGTGGAAGGTGACAAAAATCGGCCACTGCCACAGGGTTGTACATGTACAGGATCTACGTGCCTGTGTTGCACATCAGATACAACAGGCAAATAGACACCTGCGTGCCTTCATTGAAGGAGACACGTAGAGTTTCAGAATGAACTATTGTGTTATAATCAATACAAGCATATGGCCATGGTGACCTAAATTAGTTCCCGTCAATCTGTGTCCAGATACTATGGGATAGGCTGGAAAGCAATGAAGAAGGCAAGGAGAACCCCTTCCAGACTAAGTAAGAGAAAGCTGCTTTTATACCCTCCACAGAGTGAGGTGAATAGAGCCCCAACAAGGAAACAGTGCCCTTGGAATGATCTTTTTCTGTCCTAGAAATAACAGTTTATTCACACAGTTGGTTGTTCCAAAATTTTGGAAGGATCTGAATCAAACATTGTGAAGTGGATGGCAGTAATATAAAATTATAGAGTACTAGCATTGTTCTTTTCTACATTTTCTTTGAATAAGAAACTAGAAATAAAGGAAAACTGTGCAATTATTTAAGGCATTTTACTGGCTGGCTTGTGTGTCGACTTGAAACAGGCTGGAGTTATCACAGAGAAAGGAGCTTCAGTTGGGGAAGTGTCTCCATGAGATCCAGCTGTGGGGCATTTTCTCAATTAGTGATCAAGGAGTGAGAGCCCCTTGTGGGTGGTACCATCTCTAGGCTGGTATTCTTGGGTTCTATAAGAGAGCAGGCTGAGCAAGCCAGGGGAAGCAAGCCAGTAAGGAACATCCCTCCATGGCCTCTGCATCAACTCCTGCTTCCTGACCTGCTTAAGTTCCAGTTCTGACTTCCTTTGGTAATGAACAGCTGTGTGGAAGTGTAAGCTCAATAGACCCTTTCCTCCCCAACTTGCTTCTTGATCATGATGTTTGTACAGGAATAGAAACCCTGACTAAGACAGGCATCATCCTTTTAAAATTATGTGAGTGGTAGAGATTCTAAACTGATACACTAGTTTATCTGAGATCTCGGAAGTATCCAGTGGTGCTAAGGATTACTCAATATGCAACTTGAAGTCAAGTCTAGCCCCGTCTGTGTCATGTTTGTGTTCCTGTTCTAGCAAGGATACAAGTACTTATACACAGAAAGCCCTCAGTTAATCCATGTTGAAAAATCATGCACAAAGCAATGAACCTCCTGAGAATAAGCTTAAATCCTTCAGACACATAATTTCACATTCCTTTCTAAATGGTTTCTATTTAAACTGTTGTCAGTAACATCTGTAGTAGGATCTACAAACTTGGTGGACAGTTGCTGGGGAGTGTTCTCTAGACTCTAAGTTGCTTGTATTTATCCAGAGGGTGAATACATCTATGCAAACTGCAGATTTTTCTCAAAGGTCTCTTGTCTTCCACTCTCCCTTACATCTTAATCCAGGTTTCTATGTATGAATAATCACCCGTTCCTTTACTCACAGGGCTGACCTATCATAGTCAAATTCATTCTCTCTCTCTCTCTCTCTCTCTCTCTCTCTCTCTCTCTCTCTCTCTCTCTCTCTCTCTGAGGTAATCTTTATCCAGGCACTTTCTGATTATATTTCACTTTTTCACACTGTTGTCCCAGAAGACGTTGACGTCATCTGGAGACACAGTAGCGCCTTCGGCCTTCAGAGGTTCAATTTATTCTGCCATCCGGAAACCCAGCCGACAAGGCAGCCAGTGTTTGGAATTAAGCTTCTGACATGCAGGGCATGGTGGAGTGCAAACATTGGTTAGTGCTTCCTTTCTCAGCCACAGAGGAAAGCCACACTGATTGGTATTCAGGAAAGGGACCTCCTGTTTCGAAGGATTCCTTCATGCTGTTCAGCAATACTCCTTAGGGTGGATTTTCCCATTTGAACTGCAAAGCTTAAACACAAATATTAACTACCTGAAGCTGCAAATAGCAGCATGGTACATTAAAAAAATAATGAATATTTTAACCAGCCGTTGCCCAACCAAGAAAAATATTATGCAGAAACAAGGCTGATTTTAGAAAAATGCCTAAGGAAACATTTTTTTTTAAAAAAAGAGTTGAGCTTCCTTTCAAAGTTTGTTTTTGCTAAACATTCATAGTTTTGCTTTTTCCAACTCAATTTTTATTATAAGAGAGGTCTCCCACATGTGCCTGACATTTCTTTCAAAATAGTAACCAATACACAAAACTTTGGGAAATGGTGGATAAGCTCTTAAATGAGACAGAAAGAAGAAAACCCATCATTCAGAAGGGAAGGCTCCTCTTTGTAGGTAGGAGTGCTTGAGGCCTAATAGCTCCTTGGATTCTCTGCTTTTTGACTATTTACAGGTTTAGCTTCTCATTTATCAAATGAAATAGCTTTATTTTGTTTTAAGTTAAGGAGGGTAATTGTATGTCTTTATGTGGCATAGTGGGATCTCTCATTACCATTCTATTGTCATGTGTGATGATCTAGACAAGAAATATATCTACCACCTCAAACACAGTTTTTAAATGTATTGGGAAAATGAACTCTTCTTTTTTAGTTGCTTTCAAACATAATCTTCTTAGTCAAAATCACTTTACAGTGCCATTGGACACAGAAACTTACTCTCCTGCTCCGTGTCCATTCTATCTTCCAGACTCCTGCAACTATCATTCTACTCTGTACATTAACGACAGCCACTGTTTACAATTTCAAACTTAGTGAAATTGTATCTTATTCAGCTTTTTCTATCTGCCTTATTTCATTTAGGATAATGTGTTCTAAGTTATCTACATAGCCACAAATATGACAAGATTTCATCTTTTTTTTGAGCTGACGGCTATGTCTTTCTGTTTAGGTACTGTATTTTCCATGTCACTCATTGTTGATGGGCGTATAGGCTGACTACATGTCATGGCTATTGTGACTCATGTTGCAACAACCATGTGGGTGCAGATGTCTTTTTGAGGCTGACTTTATTCCTTTCTATGTACACCCAAATTATATAGTATTTCAGTTAACAATTTTTAGAAGAACTTCTAAAATTTTTACTGGTTCCCATGATGTGCCTGATGGTGCCGCTTCATCTGTAGTCAGAGGAAGACACAGATGCTACAGAGCTCTGGCTCTGGGGGAGGATATGACCCTGTTGGATAGCTTCTTTGACATTCATATTGTATTTGGTAAAGACCAAAACAACTTTCTTCTAGAATTTTCATTCTCAATCTGAGAAATAGGAATTCTAGACCTGTCTTGGAATACGTCCCTTGTTTCAGGCTATTTTCTCCTCAGTTCCTAACTTGCATTACCTCTTTAACTCCCCATAACACTCCACTGAAGACTGGATTAGTATTACCTCCTCAAGCAGATGGGGAAGCTGGTACACCAAGATAAGCAAACACACTTGGAGCTGTCGTGTGTTTGATGAGGCTCAGCGTCTCTGAGCCTCATATCCAGCTTGCACATTCACCTCCTTCCCATGGCAGCGGTACACAGGGTAGAGATGCTGAGACTGACTCTCCCTGATTTCAAAACCTTTTCTTGCCAGTTTTCATTTTATTTATTTTATCTAAAATTTCATTATGTATCTTTTTTTGTTTTTGTTTTTGTTTTGATATCTTTTTTTGATCTTTTTTTCTTTTTTTATTCTATATTCTTTGTTTACATTCCAAAGGCTTTCCCCTTTCCCAGCCCCCCCCACCATACGTCCCATAAGTCCCCCCCCCCAACTATTCCCCAATCACGCCCCTACCATTTCTCTGTTCTGGTACTCTCCTACAAAACTGGATCCAATCTTTTCAGGCCCAAGGTCCTCTCCTTTCTTCTTCTTGGGAATCATTTGACTTGCTAATTGTGCCTTGAGTATTTAGGGCTTCTGGGCTCATTAATATCCACTTATCAGTGATTGCATTTCATGTGTATTCTTTTGTGATTGGGTTAACTCGCTTAGGAGTCATTATGTATCTTATATATGAAATTATATAAAATACAGGTCAGGGTCCCAAATTTCTAGTTGTAGCCTAGTTACTACTCATAAATAACTTTCAGTATTACATTGATTTAGTTGATCATAGAAATGAGGCAAACCCAGAGTCAGTATTCCCATGTTTCCACTGTAGGAATGGACTGGGAACTTTAGGCAGATGCTTCTTTTCCTAGGTTAATAAGACAAGTTGAAGTTCATATTATTTCATTTTCAGTACTAAACTGCTAGCAATCTTATTTTAGAGGCTATTATACCTATTGAGAAAAGGGGGCTCACAGTTCTTGATGGGGGTCCCTTTTGTTTTCAACAAGACGTATTTAAGTTGTGGAGAAGCAAGAGCAGCTACTGACTGTATTAGTCAGGATTCTCTAGAGTCCCAGAACTTACAGACTGTCTCTATACATTAAGAGAATTTATTGTAATGACTTACACTCTGCAGTCCAACTAACCCATCAGTGGTCAGCTGTGAATGGGAAGTCCAAAGATCTAGTAGTTGCTCAGTCCTAGGAGAGTAGATGCTTCACCTGGTCTTCTGTATAAGCTGAAATCCAGAAGAACTAGGTTCCAACAGATGTGCTGGCAAGTAAGTGCAAGCAGGAAATAAAGAGTGAGACTTCCTGCTTCCAAAGTAGGCCGCCAGCAGTAGGTGTGGCCAAATTAAATGCACACACCTGGATCAACACACCTGGATCTGGGATTTGCTTTGTCCCAGGCTGACCTTGAACTCAGAGATCTTCTTGCCTCAGTCTACTAGGATTAAAGACCTGTACTATCTTGCCTGGGCCTAAGCTTGTCATAGCCATTATGTCTCAAGATCTCCATGTCAAGATCTGAGTCAGAAACAATGAGGAATTGCCGGCACAACCCACCCCTTGTCAACTTGACACAAATCATCTTATGTCCAAATGAAACAATAACCAGGTCATAAATATGCCTAACATGATATACCTATCCATCTTACAATCACAAATGCATTGCAAATTTAGAATAGATCAGTGTCCCCTGGGAACATCCTTTAAGTATCTCAACTTAAATACAGATTGATATTCTTTTAATTGATGTTAAAGAGATTGGAAGAAAGCACAAATATCTATACAAATTTGTTCTTAACAAAATAAAACAGAAGCATTCATATCACTTACAATCCTCATTTCCGTAGCTGGTCATGTGGCCTTAGATGGTATTTATAACTACCTTCCTCTACTATCCATTTTGTGTTTCCTCTACCCTCTGCAAGCACCTCAGCAGGTCTTGGCTCTTTTCCCGGAGGAGAAATACCCATACATTCTTTCCTGATGGGTCTGTTCCTTTGTCATCCTGCTTGGATATGGCTGCTGTAGTTTCCCACTGATGTTAATCACAGTGCATGTTAGTACTAAGAGACACCCTAAATGCTCTCCTGCACTCCAGACATAATCCTTCTTAACCTCCGCTGTGAAGAAGCAATCCAATTTCCCAATGGTAATCTAGATGTATCACCTCTCCTAACACTGTTATTACTTTCTTAGCCTGTTGGTTTAAGGGCTTTAGAAGCCCAAAATGACCAGGAGAAAGTCTAAGCTTCCAGTTTAATGGAATGTTTGTTGTGGCTCCTGGTAGGAGTACTCTCCCCTCTGGAACCAAAACTTCTAGGCAAACAGAATTTAGGATTGTAGGAACAGGAAGCAAAAAACTTCTCTAGTGAGTCACTGGGAATGATAGTAAGTGGAACTATTTCCTTTTTCACCCCTTGGTTCCTGGATCTGAGGATCCTGGTTATGGGATAAAGTGTACCATATATTGGAAGTTGATACAAAGCATATACTGCCTTCTGAAGAACTTTGCCCCAGCCCTCCATGCTGCTGCCATCTAATTGACACTGTAACTTTGTCTTCAAAAAGCCATTCCATCTTTAAAAAAAAAAAAAAAAAGACATGGTCTTAATCATTCTGTAAATCCAAATTCCATTTTTTTTTGATATAGGCTTTATTTACATTTCAAATGATTTCCCCTTTCCTGGCTCCTCGCTCCCTGAAAATCCCATAAGCCCTTTTCCCTCCCCCTGTTCCCCCATCCACCCCTTCCCACTTTCCTGTTCTGGTATTCCCCTACATTGATGCACTGAGCCTTTCCAGAACCAGGGGCTACTCCTTCCTTCTTCTCAGACATCATTTGATATATGGATTGTGTCTTGGGTATTCCAAGATTCTGGGCAAATATCCACTTATCAGTGTTACCATGAGTGTTCTTTGAGACTGGGTTACCTCACTTAGTATGATGTTCTCCACTTCCATTCATTTGTCTAAGAATCTCATGAATTTATTGTTTCTAATGGCTGAATAGTACTCCTCTGTGTATATATGCCATATTTTTTGTATCCATTCCCCTGTTGAGGGACATCTGGGTTCTTTCCAGCTTCTGGCTATTATAAATAGGGCTGCTATGAACATAGTGGAGCATGTATCCTTATTACATGCTGGGAATCCTCTGGATATATTCCCAGGAGTGGTATAGCAGGGTCCTCTGGCAATGTCCTGCCCAGTTTTCTGAGGAACCGCCAGACTGATTTCCAGAGTTGTACCAGCTTGCAATCCCACCAGCAGTGGAGGAGTGTTCCTCTTTCTCCACATCCTTGCCAACACCTGCTGTCTTCTGAGTTTTTGATGTTAGCCATTCTGACTGGTGTGAGGTGAAATTTCAGGATTGTTTTGATTTGCATTTCCCTAATGACTAATGATGTTGAACAGTTCTTCAGATCAGCTGCTTCATGATGGTAGGGAACATGGTAAGACTAGTGGATTCCATGATGGTGGGCCCATTGTTACAATTCTCTCGCTGTGCAATCAATCAAGTTGACACTCAGGAATAGCCATTCACCTGGGATTCTATATCAGAGATATGGGATGATCTATAATGAAGAGCAAGATAGTAAGATTAGTTTGGCTACCAACAGAGACCTTAATGTGACTCTCTTTAGGTCTGTAATGTAGATCATAGTTCAAAAGGTTGTTATGATGTCTGTGAAAACTTATCAAAAATCAATTTTATAGACTCTTTAAGGTAATAGATTAGATTCATGCTCAAACACTTCCTTCAAAATCTAATTCTTACATTCCTTGGAAGAATATATATGATCCCTAATTTGACTTTTCACTTACTTGCATAAACCTCAAAGCCAATGCCTCCATTTTCTACATTAATATAGCTTTCCATCCTTCTCTACGCAAATAAATACCATAAAATACACTAAATATAAAAAATGACATATTTCAATATTTGATAATAATCTGACATAAATAAATGTGCTTTCTGCCTTCTCTTTAGCATAAGAATCTCATTGGATGTGAATGGTTCTTATTTCAGTGACAGCAGCAAACTGAGTGTCAAGTTTGTATCATGCAGTGCTGTATAGTTACAAATGGGAAACTGCAGATGTGATGAGCCACTCATCATTGGTGCTAAGTGTTTGATTTCTACAATTCAGTCTTACCCAAGTAGGAAAAAATCCTAATTTCAGAGTTTTTTGGTTTTTTTTTTTAGAAACTTACTTGGGACTGGGCAGTGGTGGTGCATGCCTGTAATCCCAGCACTCTGGGAGGCAGAGGCAGGAGGATTTCTGAGTTCGAGGCCAGCCTGGTCTACAGAGTGAGTTCCAGGACAGCCAGGACTGCACAGAGAAACCCTGTCTCAGAAAAAAATTCAATAAATAAATAAATAAATAAATAAATAAATAAACCTACTTGGGGCTCACCCAAGTAAGGCCAGAAGGTTCAGTGGGTAAAAGCAGCGCTTGTCTTTAAATCTGATAACCTGAGTAAAACTCCCTTAATCTCTATTGGTGGAGAATCAACTCCCATGATTTGTCCTCTGACTTCCACATGTGAGCCATGACACCCATGTGCCCACATACCCTTTGAATATTAAATGCAGTTAAATAATAAATTAAAATTCAGGTAATCATCTCTGAGTAGAGAGAGGCACAGGAAGACTTGGCCATGCTGGAAGGGTGGCACTGGAGCTGATCTTTAAGGTTACTGATCTACTTTCTCCTATAATTTGATGTGTTTCTATGTAAGTTCCATAAGAAACATTTTAAATCAAAGATTTTTCAAAAGAATAACTATGGATTGTCCTTTTTAAGGTAAACTGTGTAGGGCCAAAATGAGTTTTAATAATTAAAAAGCTATTTGTTATTATTTTTTACATTTATTCTTTTATGTATCTACTTATGTACTTTTTAATGCATTTATTTTAGGGTGCACACCTATGTTTCAACAAAAGTCTACTTGGGTCAGGCCTTTCCTTCTACTTTGTGGATTCTGAGGACAGTTCAAATCCTCAGGATAAAGGCCCTGTCTACTGAGTCTAACTTCAGACCCTTGAAATACTATTTTCAACATAATAAAATGTTAGTGCTTGATGTGTTTACTTCAGGAAAATAGAACTTAGATTCACATCTGGCTGCAGTTTCAAGCACATCTGTTTAGGTTGTGATAAACTGATGGCTTGTGTTCCTCAGCATTAACAATAGAATGTGTGAGTTCTCTTTCTCTTCGTTCTTATGAAAGAGTTTTCAAGCATCAGCAACATAAAGAAGGAAGGAATCACTCAAAGCGAGACACTTATCAGTGTTTGATATTTGTATGTTCTACTTTGGGACATCATCATTGAAGGTGTGTGTGGTCCTCTAAACTAAGGAACTTCCTGTCCTCCAACAAGAATTCAACCCAAGCTAAATCCTTCACTCTGGAAAAGCCCAGGAATCTATCCCACTACTCATCCTCAGTAAATAAACCCAAGATGCCTTGCTGGACTCACCAATCTTGTCCCCTATAAAACGCTATCTTCCCCATCCCCAGGAGGCCCAATCTTCATTTCAAAGGGTAGCTTACTTGCTCATCCTAGTAATAAAAATGCTGTCTGTTTCTGCTGAGGTCAGTTTTACTCTCCTTCATCTTCACGTTGCCTGGGTCAATCATGGTCATGTTGTGAAATGGGTTATGGACATATTTACTTGCTATAAGAATAAGCACTTTAAAATTAGTTGGCTAGAAGAGTCTTCCTCTCATTAGAATGTTCACTTCTTTGTACTTGTTCTGCTGTGTACCAGCTAGGATAGCCAGTGGCTAACTTCCATTAGGACCTCTGCTCAAATATGGGAGCAGTTTGTAATCTGTGTCTGCCTTGAATGGCTGTTCTCACCTGTGCTGCTCTCACCATGCTTCTGCATCGTTTCCTCTGTGTTTATTCTATGGTACGTCATAAGAGTCAATCAGAAAGAAAGCACAGTTTGGAGCGCTCCTGGACTTTCCACATGTTTGTCTCATTCCTATAGACAGCATCCTTGATAACAATAGCCCAAAATCATAATTCAGGGGCACAGCAGAACTCTGACCAGAGTGGAGAGGCACACAAAAGATGCACATGTCTTGGAGTAGGGAGAACAGGGCCTCCAATGTGGTCCATCAAGGACTGCCTGCTCTCATGTCTCTCTCCTGGCCCTCCCCACCTCCTCTCAAGGAATTTCTGTCTACACAGATTCTACATATTACCTTCCTGTCACTTTTACCTTATTTCTTCTTTGTCTGTTTTTTTTTTTTCAATCTACATTGTTTAGTGTTGCTTCACAACTTTCTAATCAAACAGGGAGGAATAATGAAGGAATGTCTTTCCTGACTAAGAGTCCATCAGAAATGATTAAAACGCTTGCATATAGTTTAAATCTTTGTTCACTGGTTCACTAGTACAAACTAATTAATTCACTCACAAATTAGTCAGTCTTTTTTTTTTTAGTTTTTTTTTATTTTCTATATTCTATGTTTACATTCCAAAGGCTTTCCCCTTTCCCAGTTACCCTCCACCATATGTCCCATAATTCCTCTCCCCCCCCCCCCCGCTATTCCCCACTCATCCCCCCCCCCCACGATTTCTCTGTTCTGGGTCTACAATACTGGATCCAATCTTTACAGACCCAGGGTCCTCTCCTTTCTTCTTCTTGGGAGTCATTTGACTTGCTAATTGTGCCTTGAGTATTTAGGGCTTCTGGGCTCATTAATATCCACTTATCAGTGATTGCATTTCATGTGTCTTTATAGCTGTGGTTTACTACCTCTTATTCCTATTGGCCAGTAAACTCCACCAGCACCTCCCTTCTTTGTCCTCCTCTTTCTCTGTTCTTCCTTCTTGCTTCTCTCCCTTCTGCTTTCTGTTTTTCCTTGGATACTCCCTGTCTCCATCCTTAGTGTGTCAGATACTGAATTCAGGGCCTTGTTCATGCTAAGTGTATGCTTTGTCCTCCAGACTTACATCTACCATCTTTCACCCTTTAATAAAACTTTTCCCTACAAATGAGAATTTGATTCGTTGGGAACGAAGGGGCTAAGCCCTTTTCATCACAGTTAATTAGATTCCTGACTTACTCCACAGCCATTAGCTCCGCAGGCAGTACTTGTGCACTCCCTCAACATCAGGTGTCAAACCATATTAAAAGCAGTTTACCTTAACTTCAAAGGCAGCCCTGTTCCCTGCTACTCTGAGTGCCACCCCAGCCAAGTGGACTGTATCGATGCAGAAGACACAGGTAGCTACTGCCCTCTGTGCTGATCTCATTGCTTATGTATATGTGAAAAATTCTGCCTTCATTCGAATCCCACTATTTCTATAGTTTGTGCAGAAGGTCAAAGACATAACAATCTGGAAAATATTTTTGGGAGCAATTTAAAAATTCCTGATAATAGCATAGCGACATGGAAAAAAGAAAAGGTCTTGTTAGATGGACTATTTAAGTTTCTTATTAAATGGAGTCCTTCAATTCCTCAGTGAAGGGTTTGACCAGAGCCTGCAGGAACTAGATTTTCCAACCTTGAGTGAGGAACCAGCAGCAGCTATTTGAGAAAAATACCAAAAGCACCAGATTCATCTCAAATAATCTGGGTAGCAAATTGGGAAGGGTAACTCTGAAAAACACTGATGGAATTTTAAGTCTTAGTTCAATTGGATAAGAAATGCAGTAAGACATTATTATACTTATTGTACAAAGTAAGTGGAGAAGTGGAACATCTTTCCTAAGTTCATACAACGACCAACTGCAAAAGTCTAGCCTACCCACATCTAGAATCACATCCTTTGCTTCCTCAACAGATGACTGGAAAGGTAAATCATCCTACATGTAAAACACATGCAGTAAACTGTAAAAGGATATTTTCTCAATCAAAATGAATCTGCTGTAGTGTTAACAGAGAACTGACCTTGGACTTGAAAGACACCAACAACCAGGTGGATTTTCATTGTAGCCTTACAACAATTTCATGAGACAGGTAAAAACAGAAACATGAAGAGGATGAAAACAAAGGAAATTTGGGGGAGTTAATTTTGAAGTTGACTCTTTTTATCCTTCCCTATTCCATGTGAAGCTTAGGAAGGAATTTGACCTAACACATCTTTTTTTTTCAGGGGTGGGGGTTCTTTCTTTTGAATGACAGATTACATGAGCTTCTTCCTAACTCCCTCCATTTCTTAATACTTTCTGGACATTCTTGTGTAAAATCTGCCAGGAGTGTCTGCTCGCCATGTCCCCTTCTCCTTCTCATAAGGGGAGTGTATATGTGGGGACAGTGTGAACTGAAGTTAGACCATGGCCAGTGTTATACAAAGGCCATGACTGGATAATCACTCTGTCACAGCAAATATACTTTGTCATGAACAATCCTGTGGTTTTTCCAGAGGAAATCAGCTTTCTCTGCAGGCTGCCAAGCCCAAATGAGCTCCTTACAGCACCTGTGGATCTGAGCATCAAGTAATTATTCCACTATCTTGCCTAAAAACAAAGCTTGTGTGACCCTTCTGTAACCTCTGACCTTTGCCAGCTAACATAAACTAATTATGTTTGCAGCAGGAGGGGAGAGGGGCTGTTGGTAGTCCTCTGTGGGAGTTGTCCTTCATGCTTTGTGCCACTTTGTCAGTTCAGGCAATTCCAAAATGGCCACTCTTCAAGCAGAGGGTTGCTGGGCAAAGCACTTAAAGAGATATCCAGAGGCCATTATCACAGATAAACCTCATTGACCGGGATTTATTAACCCACCTGAGTGGCTCACTTGGTCAAGTTAGCAGGAGAGCCAGGGAGCCATTGTCACTGTCACTTAGTAGCAGTTACAGCCTGCTCAGAACAATTTTCTTATTTTGTTTTCTTTTTTGACAGCTTGTTAATGGCCCTGTGATTAAGTGTAAGGGATAACCCAATCCGAAGACACCTAAGCAAGGTTAGAGGTTAATTGAGAATTTCCATCTCAGTGGTCTGAGACCTTGCAACCTTTTGCTGACTGAATACACTTAAGTCAAGGAGAGAATGTGATACAATTAGTTGAGAATAAAAGTTGGCAAAACTCATAGGTGGGAAAGGAAATCTTGACAAAGAACCCAGCCAGAGGGACCACCTGGGCCATATCCAGATGCAGAGAATATTTGTGGCCATTCATCTGGTGAATGAGGCAGGAAGAGGTATGTCTGTCACTCATAAATGCCAAAAAGCCACTGCTATAAACAGTAGGCATCCTAGGGCAATCGAAATTCCAGAAGCTAGCTGCGGCTTTGGGGCAGCTCAAGGGCATACCTAGGCTTTCTTCTGGAAGATGCATTCAAGTTGCCTTTCTTGCTGGCAGCTGGGATTGCAGGCTGTCCTGGTATGCTCACAACCACAGGTGCCTTCACAGTCCAGAGGAAGGGGCCCAGTGGGACGTCTTCCCCTGTAGCCAGGGCACCCTCACCTTTGCACCTGTTCCCTTCATTCTCAAAGGAGCATCTCCTCTCCAGTACTTGGACATCATCATCAATAGTCTACCTTCCATTCAGCAGCAGATGGCATTGACCTGATAAACGGGGGGGGGGGGGACACTGGAGGCATCTTTAGACGTTTCTGGGTTTCTCATTTTCACCTGTTATTTCTTGTTTGGTTGGGTTAGATTTAAACCCTCTAGATTGGTCCTCCCCATCACAAACTCCTGTTCCCAGCTGCCAGATCCTTCTGACTGGAAGTTTGCTAAAAATTGCCAACTCATTTTCTCCCTCCCCCAACCCCCCCCCCGCCCCCCAACACCCTCCCTCCACCAGCACACTTCTTTTTTCCAGTGCAGCTGGTGCCAAAATGTGATTTGTTTTGCTCCAGTCACTGGAGTTTTTGTTTTCCTTTATTTCAACCCCATGCTGGCTTGCCCACTCGCTGCTGAGTCATCCATCAGCTGCAGGTGTTCTGAGCCGCTGGTATTTATGTCACTTGCAGATGCTTTGGGTAAGTTACACCATGTTCCTGGAGTCTGGTGAGGCTTCCCTTTGATCCTGGGCTTCCTGTGGGCCCTGCACATGTGAGGAGCATCACAGCACTGGGTGAACTTTTAGATGGATTCTACCCAGAAGAGCTTGGAGTGTTATGAGCCCTAAGATCTGATGAGACCAACTCAATAAGAGTGTGATAAGAAAACATCCTGAAATCACATAGTACCACCGTTTAACATATATGGGGAAATTACAAACCAAACTGTGAATTAAGCAGAAGAAGTGGGTGTTCTAGCTGCTCAGGGGAGCTGGCACAAAGGGGCCACAATTCTGTGTCTACAGAAAGGCATGGAAGAGAAATCATATGAAGTCTTAGGAACATATATTAGTGTTTTTCCTTCCTTTACATCTTTCTTCACCCCCATCTCTCTTGCGTCTGTTCTAATGCCCAGAGAAAAGACTAGCATCCAGACAGGGGCCCTGAAATCATTATTAAATAAGTTTTACATATATTCTAGACACACAGCATCCAACCGGAAATAAGACCATCCTTTGTCTCTTTTGTGTGATAAGGGTGGCTTTTCTTCATCTGGAATCGTTTAACATATGCCCTTCCTGTATTGATTTACAAATTATCAAGGGTGAATCTCTAGTCCTAGGCAAAGGCATGAAGTGCCAATTTACATTTTCAGAGACCTACTTGGAGGGGAGCCATATTGCAGGAACCCTGTCCTTCTAAGCTACCGTGCTTCTCAATGGGTGAGAGAGCCACTTTCTGAGGAGATTACCTTTGCTCTTCTACCAGAACTAGCAAACAGTTCTCACTGAACTTTGTGTACTGAAAAAGTGAGAGACCTTGGTACGGTGGCCATCCTGAGCTTCCTCTGCAGAGGCAGTGTTCCCAGTGGTCTATACTAAGTCTCGCAGTTTGCTTTCCTAAGTATCTCCCAATAACAGGGAAACATCCATCTCTGGACTGTCATTTCAACTCATCAGCAAGAGCATCAATTGCCACTCTCCAGAGTTTCTGAAGAGCCCATGAAAATGAACCGTGAAAATTGAGGCACATTGAACAGTCTGGAAAGGTGCTTGAAAGTGATTCACTCCCAGTGAGCTAGGAACTTATACCACAATGAACCAGACCCCAGGAGTTCCAGAGACATAAAGCAGTGCATTCTCCTGGCCAGGGGGCAAGCAGGTAGCATGTGTCCAGCTGGCCTGTGCTCAGTGGTTGGTAATTTGGGTACAACTTTGTTCACATTGCTTTATTCTGGCAGCTGATACATGGTGGGTGTTAGAAGTGGAAACAAGTGAGGTTTCTAGAAGCCCCAGTTGTAGGGTTGGTTGTACAATATTCATGTTTGTCTACTTTCCATTGCTTACAGTTAGTCAGACTTAAAATCACTAGCACTGGGACAGTGTATGTTGGGAATTGGTTCTAATGCTTTGTCTTATTTCAGCTCCCAAAAAGCCAGGTTTCCAAACCTGAGAGTCCCTGCCCCCAACTGGCTTCAATTGATAAAGAACTGCCATATAGCCACTGGCTGGGCAGGGGAGATGGGATGGGGCTTTTAGGTAGGGCAGGCAGGCAAGAGACAAGAGACAGAGTTGGGGAAGTGTGGAATCACCAAGACTCAGAGGGAGAAGAATCAGATTTAAGAGCTGCAAGAGAGAAACCATCCAGCAATGTAGGTAGAACAGGAATACAGCTCTATGTGTGTGGGGAGGTAGAGGGGGGGAGCTACCCAGAAGGTAACCATGTAGCAGAAATGAAATATAGATTTTAGAATGTGTTAAACCAGGAATACTGGTGGGAAATGTATGCTAGCTATGGGGAGGATTAGAAACGCCCAGCCATTGAGCAAGTCAAAATTAGCAGTGTTTTTCATTCATGAATCCAGAGCTCTTGGTCAGTTTCAGTGCTCATGTTTGAGCACTTGACCTACAGGTAGTCAAGTGGTTCACCACTACAGATAGTGCCAACATGGTAGGCAAAAACTCACTATTAAAAATTGTTAGAGATTCTTGGATGGAATATATATGGCGTGATGTTAGATTAAGATTGGCTTTCTAAGTAGGCTACACATTTTGTCAGAGCCACTGAGATTTCTTCCTGTGGTTCAGAGTTTGGGCTCAGGGGCACTGGGAACCCATTTTGTGCAAAGAGACAGACTGGCTGCTCAGAGGCAGACAGTAGAGGATGCTGGCTTCCAACAAGCAGATAATCAAAGGATAGAGATGAATGAAATTTTATTTGTTTTAAGGATAATGTTAATTTAAAATATGTTCTTAAGTATATCTGAACTAAAGAAATATAGGATCTTGATATTAAATTACAGGTCGGGGGTAAGTGAATAAACTTAGTCAGATAATAGAAGCTTATATTAATTCAAGTTATATAAAGAGAAGGGAGAAGGCTATACATATATAGCCATAGAGATGCTAATCTCCATAGAAGAAAGAATTTAAGTATACTTAGATGAATAAGTAACTGAGACTTGTGGTTTTTTAAGTCAAAAAGCAGGGGATAGGTGGCCTAACATATCTCAGGCAGTAGAAATCTAGACCTTGATCTCACTATTAAAATTTAATTGTATAAGAACAAGACAAGAGTTAGTGGTGGAACACTATCCCAACAGATATTTGTTGGGATTGTTTTAAATGTTTTGAATTGTTTTAATTATCAAAATGAAGATGATTTTAAGCTTGATAATATTTATGATACTAAAAATCCTCTGGGAGGGGGATGAGTGGGGAATAGCAGGGGGGGAGAGGAATTATGGGACATATGGTGGGGGGTAACTGGGAAAGGGGAAAGCCTTTGGAATGTAAACATAGAATATAGAAAATAAAAATTAAAAAAAACCCTCTGGGAAAGAGGTCAAGCTATAAATTTGATTCATTCTATACCTTCAATGATTTTCAGTTACTGGGCCAAGGACATGCTATTTTGGGAGAAAAGCTCTGCATTTATGCTAACAGGAATGGAGAAAGACTTTGGACCCCTTCCAGAGTGATATGGATCAGATTTGGCAGAGGAAGACCCCCTGAAGATGTTGGCTACAGACAGAAAAGAAAAAAATTAAGAAGAGCAAACTGAACAGGTAACTTGATCTGCTTATTCTTCAACATGGACAGTCTAATAACTGTCTTAGACATAAAAATATCTCTAGCCAAAACCTCAGCTAAATTTAGACAATAAATGTTGTTGGTTATGGAATGCTTAAGGTTAATTGTGCCATCCCTCACATGGCATGAGTGAAGATTTATTACAATTGCTTATTGACCAAATTAATCATAAAAAAGACATTGCCTTTCACTTACTCAAACAAGGAACAAAATTCATCCTCAACTGATCTGTGCATTTTGCACACACAATCCTTATAAATATCTTAACAGTACTAAAATTTTGATTGTGAGATTCATATGTTACAGATTGTACAGCTTAGGCAAGATTCATCCTCAGGATGATGAAATTACCTGCTGTTCCAGCCTCCCACCCCCTGAAGCTGTTTCCAGAGAATTGCTTCTAAAATAGCTTCAGGAATAACTGATGATTCCTCATGAACTTGCTTCATCCAACCTTTCAGACAGATTCAGTTAAAATTTCAGTCAAGTCCTGAGTACTCTAAGTATACAGAGACTCAATAACAGATGCGAAAGTTAGCTTTCTTAAGTCTAAAAAATTTCTAATTTTCCTATCCCTCCCAACCCCTTTAAAGAATTTTTCATCACCACTATTTAGCAGGAAGAAGTTATGGAGATGGAGAATCATCATCCCAATACCATGGGTATATGGTTATGGTTATTTTACAAATTATAGATAGGTTGTCATTTTAAGGGGTACTTTAGGAACATGGAGGAAATAGATGGGATGGATTACTAAATTTAGTTTAGAACAAAGAATTATATATCTATAATCTTACATTGGTAAGATTATAATCTTTGTAATTGATGCAAAATTGAAGATATAATCCCGTTTACACTGGTACAGACTTATATATTGATATAGATTGTTTTAAATGATATAAATTTCTTATATTAATAAAAAATTGAAATTAATATTGTTACTCTTAGTTTGGCATTGTGCCTATGCAATTCATTTATGAATATAAGGTTTAGGGCCAGTCCTTCTAATAACTGCTATTACAAACTGTTTAGGATGATTAAGTAATACAAGTTAAGGTCCACATAGTATACCCATAGTTATATTAGATTCTGATTTAATTATAATAAAGTGTTTTTAATATTACTCAAATAGAAATGTCTAAGAGTAATTAAGGTTTAACAGTTCAAATATAATTTATATAGTCTTCAAAAATATCAGAAGTTCACAGAATGTGACATTTAATGTTGTTTCATTATTAAAGATCATTTAACAATGAGACATGTCTGCTCCTGACTGCTTCACCATTCCCCTTCAAAGAAGAACTTGCACATCAAAACCTCCATATAGAGTTTCTTCAAGTATGGCAAAGTAGCCACTGGACAAAACTTTCCATATTCATCTGTAGACAAAAAAATACTATCCAGGAAAGAACACACAGTGTTGGATAGTTGACAGTTTTACTCTGCTAAGACAGAGCAAGATAGTTCTTCATAATTCCTGCTTCATTTCAAGTTCTGTCAGATGGTTCTGGGTCACAAGGCTAAAGATAGGTGCTCCAATATTTTAAGGAATTAGGGACTGCACAGGTAGTCAGCTATCTCTGTAATTTGTTTAAGTTTTGAAGCTTTGTTTTTGTGTTTCCTACTTTTTCAGGTAATATTTCTTCTGATTTCTGATGGCACTGAAGACTAGTTATAGTTTCACAATTAACTTAAGTTATTTAGCATTGAGAGAGATGACATAGATTTGAAAGGATAGTTTTCCGATGGTAATGTAAGCTAAAATTAGAACATAACTCAGGTATAGAATTGTAGGGTCTTTAAGTTAGGATAGCTGGCCCTCTACCTCATGTGGGCAACACGGTAGAACTGACCCTGATAGTAAATATACAGGTGAGCAAGCTCCTGGGATGCAAAAGTGGGAGAGCTGACCAACTCCTCACAGGCTGCAGCCCCTGGGAGAGTGAGCCTCATGCCTTGACTGGGCAGCACAGTGGATCTGGCTATGGAGGCATGGGTGTTGGTGATTCAGCCCTGAGGACATGAGAACAAGAGAACTGACCCTGCTTCTTGCCCATGGCAGCATTGGGTGGGCTGACTGGAAGAGCAGAGCTAGAGAGTTTACCCTTATGGTATGGGTACAGGACAGCTGTCAGGCTAACCAACTCAGCTAACATCCACCCAAATTCAGGGCTTTGAGTTGGCCTACATCCAAATCTACTCCATCTAGAACTGCTGGAATGTGTGAATGGGCTGTGAAGATCCAAAGATGTAGGGTGTCCATGACACAGGGCAATAATCAGGAGACCCAGTAGAGGTCCAATATTGATGATGTCACAGAAACCAGAGATCCTGAACCAAACCATTGGCTCATAGCAAATGAAGATGGGTGACAGATGTGTAAACAGAGAGATATATTGTGGGAAAGACACACTGTGACATACTACCACTTCCACAGTGAGATGTTTTCTAAGCTTTAGGTTTTGAGTGTGTGTTTGTATGTATGTGTGCACGTGTGTGTGTGTGTGTGTGTGTGTGTGTGTGTGTGTTTTATTATGGGTGGGAAGTTATAAAAGTCAATTGCTTATTCCAATATAAATGCTACAAATACTTTATGTCATAGCAATAATCATGTAAAAGACCTGAAAATGTACAAACAACTATGACAATAACTAGATAAGTTAGTTAATAATACATTTTTGTTTAGTGAGCAAATTCATGATCTTCTATTACAAAATCACAGCACTATTGTCTTACACTTTTTAAACCTTTAATTTTATCAAGGATGTCAAGCACTTAACCTTGTACCAATCTATAAACTTACTTGTTGTCACTCACGGGCTTTTGAGAAGACAGATATTTCTAGAGCATTGATGTTAGACTCCAGCACTCAGTAACTGTATCTTTTCCAGTGGAATGTTTTAATTTCATTATTTAGCAAAGTACCTTCCTAAAGTTGAGTTAGTCCTTTGTCAGTTCGACGGTTTAAAAAAAAGCAGCTGCCTCTAAGCCATAAATTTATTACTATCGCAGGATTTTCACTGTCCAATCACATTATTGCAGAGGAAGTCTGTGATTAGAAAGGGAAAATGGAGGCAGAGCTAAGAGTTGCAATGAGACAGAGAGCATCTCAGAGGAGAGGAGAAGGAAGATAGCTGCGAACATGAACCCACGTGGCATTTACCAGCCACAAGTAGTTGTGTTATCATAAGATTAGATTAATTGGGATAAAGCTTTTATCATTATCAATTGACTCTGAATTTATTGTATTGGCATCTTGTAAATTGTGATATTATTGATACATAAATCTGATTGGTTAATTAAGCTTTAAGAGTCTTGATTTTACTGGGTTACTGGATATTGTGATATGCAATTGTGAGATTGGCAGTTCCATTTAGTTACTGGAATGTGGGATCACTGACTGCATGGGTTTATAGTTGAGAAAGTACTAGTGGCTCCCAGGACAAGCGAGCCAGATGCTATGGGGGCTAGCTGGAGAGAGTTGATGGTGCACAGAAATGTTGTCCAACCCCGAGGAGAGCTGGCAGGATCCTTTCTTAATATTTCCTGCAACATATTACAAAAATAGCTGGTGAATTATTAATCTTATTAGTTTAATAAAGAACCTGCTAATGTCTCATGGCATTTGTATCTTGCATGGTCAAGGGATCTGCAAACCCCTATCACAGGGCACTGAACACAGATCTTCCATCGTTCTTCTTTACCAACATCCCCAATTTTTATGGAAACCAATTGGGTTTGTTTCTCCAGAAAGTATCAATTTCAGGCCTCAATGAAGTGACAGGAGGAGGTTTCATCTTTGGTCCCTAATTATTCTAAGAAATCCATTTTAAAATAGATGAGCCATTTTAAAGTAGTCAAACAAAGGATGGTTATATATATTTTTAAAATGTAGTCAATATGCAAGAGAGTGAGTATATGGAGAGTGAGTAGTAGATGTTGTTCTTACATCTTCCAAGAAAATCACTCCAGAGATGTGTTCAGTATTAGAGACTCAGTCAAAGATGACCATTATGTTTAAGAGATTCATGACTAGAGATTCAGGTTCTTGCCACACCAGCCACATCTCACGTGCTCAATAGACCCACATAGTTGGTGGCAGACATACTATAGTGTGACATTCCAGAAGAACATGTTCTGGATGGGATGGGATGGGATGGGATGGGATGGGATGGGATGGGATGGGATGGAATGGGTTGTGTTGGGATGGGATGGAATGGGATGGGATGGGATGAGATGGGATGGGATGGGATGGGATGGGATGGGATGGGATGGGATGGGATGGGATGGGATGGGGTGGGGTGGGATGGGATGGGATGGGATGGGATGGGATGGGATGGGCTTCCAGATGGGTTATCTACTCCCAAGAGGTCATCCCTGAACACATACAGACACGTGAGCAACACTAAATGGACTCAGCAGATTGTGTGTATGTGTGACAATAATAATTAAAGAAGGTGAGATCATGACCCTGAGAGAGAGTTGAACAAGGCAAGGGAGGAGTTAGAGCAGGAAGAAGGAGGATGGGAGTAATGTAAATGGCCAACTCTTATATGAAGTTCTCAAAACAATACGTTAAAGAAAGAGAATTATAAAAACCAGAAACAAAAGGAAACGAAGAGGAAGTAACCAGACTGGGAGAATAGGACAGGGATTCATTTCACACCTTGGGATAGTTAGCAGTAAAAATAGTAGCTTACAGTCTCTTGGTCTTATATCAATTTTTTAACATCTAAGATCACCAAGGATGACTTGTCCCAATTTTATTGCACAAAATCCTGTCATGGCATTTGTATTTGTTTTTGGAAATATCTTCTTATGTTATTGAAAGAAGAAAAACAGAAGATCATCAGCACCTGGGTTTCATTAGTGAAGTATAACTGAGGTAACCATATAATTTATCACCCAAATTGAGACACTTTGAGAATGAATGTAATCATTTATAATTACCCCCAGAACTACCAGTATAAACCAGAACAATTGAAGGCAAGCCAGGGCATCCTACCACCCAGGTACACCACAGCTGTGTGCATCTGGATTTATGCCATTTTCCCACCCCACCTGAATATGAGCTCAAGGCCACTCCTCACTTTCAGACAATTTACACACAAGTTAAAATCATGATGTAAATGAACAAGGAAGGTGACCAAATACATCTTAAATAAAAGTAAACAACATAGAGAAAGGTGTGCGTGTGGGAGGGAGGGTGCTGGTGGGCATAACCATCATTGAGCTTTTTACTTTTAAAGAATAAAATACTAAATTCAATATCTAAGAAAGAAAATGGTAAGTAACCAGTGTCTATTCAGAATACTCCTCAATTCAAAACAAAACAAAACATAAAACAATTTCCCAACTCTCTTTAAGGCACTGGATTGGATGTTCAACTGTAGTATGCCATTGAAACTAAAGTAGTGCTAGAGAGATGGCTCAGTGGTTAAAAGCACTGGCTGCTCTTTCAAAGGACTCTGGTTCAATTCTCAGAATCAGCATGGTGGCTTACAAATGTCTGTAACTGCAGTTTCAAGGAATCTGACACCCTCTTTTGGCCTTGATAGACACAAGGAATGCATGTAGTATACACACATACATTCTGACAAAATACCTATAAAATTAAAGAAAAATAGTAAAAGAAATTAGAAGAATTTGGAGAACATTTTGATTGGCACAATGGGTCAACTCCTAGTATACAGCAGATAAGGATCTAGAATCTTGAGCTTCCTGCTATGTGTTAGATGGACTCATATGTGGAAATGACTCAGGTCTTACTTGATATTTATATGAGTGAAAAAAAATCTGTTTACATATATGGGCAATGTGATGTAGGCAGAAATCCCAATACTGGTGTGCATAAGGCAGGAGGATTTTAAATTTAAGGCACTTTGGCAGCAGAGTTCAATCTAGGCTGTTTGGGAAGGAAGGTATTACCAACAACAACCAGTAAAAGAAAGCCAGCCAGCTGTCTAAGCCTAAAAGTTAACTTTATTTTACAAAGAAGCACAAAGTAACACCTTATACTTTTTGGTGGCAGCTCCTATACACTTTGAGGAAATGTGTCTTTTGATAGGTTTTACACTTTGTCAAGAATGGTTCATTATTGTATAAATAGGACAGCATATTTGCAAATGAATGACCACACAAGAGAGATTCATTGGTAACACTCAAGGCGACCACACAGATGGGCAATTTCTGTCTTACAGGAAAGTTATGCTCAATGATCTACACGTTTCAATACTATTCTACTAATCATTGATTTCAAGTTATTTTACACTGTACTTTTATAATATTATTAGAACAGTATGTTGATTTAAAATAAACCTATAGATAGCTTATATTATTCATGAAATTCAATTGACTGTAATAGAGACTATTATTTTTTAAAAATCTCAGATATTAATAGGAACCCAGGGATCTTATAGACCAATGGATCAAAGCTCTAGGGTATAGATACCTCTCTGTAGACTCTGAATTTTCACCAAAGAGTTACAAAGAAATGTAGCTTTTCAGATGTTACCCAGGTCAACAGAATGCCAGCCTTTTAGATGACATCCTGCCATCTGTGACTTAACTAACCTTCCAAATAAGCTTATATTGCTCTTCCGCATGCAAGGATTTGAAGAGTATTGCTCTGGGTAGGACAGAAATGAGTAATGCATTGTCTTCAAAGAAGCTGCAGTCTAACAGGAGATAAAAAAAGATATCTTCCTACTTGAGTTACATGAGTAAGAAAATCCAGAGGATCAGGGTAACCAAGAACACAATAGAAATTTGGCAAGAATCTAATGTCAGAAACTGATAATACCAAGCATGTCATGCCTTTTCAAGTGTAAAAAGCTGGGTTCTGAGACAAGTTGAAACTACACAGCTCTGACTAAAAAGAGTAGGCCCCACGCTGTTAAGACTCAGTACAGTCCTAAAAACACACACAGAGCCCATAAGCTGTTCCAGGTCACGTCATTCTCTGCTTTTGAATAGAGAGCACACAGCTGTGAGCTGTGATATGATTTCTGGATTTATTTAGACAAGGTCTTACAAGAGTCTTCAGATAAATTGGAGACTGAAGCTTTAGGAAGTCTCTGTTCCTTAGTGGCCTTGAAGAATTTCTGAATGGGACAGGTCTGCATGGTGATATGCCTACAACATTTGCTGTCCCTGTGGCCTTTCCACCTTAGAAATATCTTCACAGGCAGTTATGCTAGCCTCACTTGTCTATTAACTTTTAATGGTTCTAGTTAAATATTAAGGCATATTTATTTGATGGTTCAATTCATGGCTGGAAAGATAAGGTTTCACAAATCAATATAATAAACTGGGAAACTCTCGACCAACCAAATGGAACCATGTCAACAGCTTAAAGGAACCAAAAGAAGTAACTAGATGAATGAGTGTAGCCTTTAATGTTCTAGGATAGACCTCACTTTTCAAAGGATAGTAAAGAGATCATCAAGGAAAGCCCCTCTGTGTAGCAGAGAAGAGATAAAAAGACTGGATAGAAGAAGGAGATGGAAAAGGAGAAAAGGGAGAAGAGGAAGAAGGAGAGACTTTCTATTTCCAGGTCTTACTTTCACAGTTGCTATGAGGAATGGTTGTATGCACACACAGATGTACATGTACTTTTGTACATTTTAATCTTAGCAGTATGCCAGAGATAATTTCTAAAATTTGGTGTATTGAAAAAAATCCCTTCCCTTCTCTACATAGCAATGTCTACCCAAGTTTCATCTCCAGGGGTTAGAACCTACAAGGAATATATTTCCAACATTGAACTGCTTTCTGAGGCACTCATCAAAACTCCCTGAACCCCACCAAGCATTTCTGTGGCATATTCTAGTGCAGCTGTTCTCAACCTGTGGGCCTCGGCCCCTTTGTGTATTGCTTATCAGATATTTATATTATGATTTATAAAAGTAGCAACATTACAGTTATGAATTAGCAACAAAGTAATTCTATGTTTGGGCGGGTCATCACAGCATATTAAAGGTACTATGCTAAAGGGTCATAGCATTAGAAACATATTCTAGAGTTTTCCAAGGCCATAATTTAAAGGCCTATGGCACAGTGTCTCTGAAATCTACTTTTATCGCCTGTAACCAATCAGTAGTCATATAAAGGAGGAAGGGAGGGAGAAGGAGAGGAAGAGAGAAAGAGAGAAAGATTATGTTCCTAGGTCTTGCTTTGAGAGACTATGAATCATCAGTTGTTTGATGAACATTAAATGCTGTCTTAAATTCACCTGGATTAACTTATAAACCCTGCACACTGTACTACGACAGGGAAGATTCATGTTAAATTTAACACCTTTTGTGGTGCTATCCACTGTTCTAACAGGCATTTGGAGACAGATGTTCCTAGCTGCACATCAGCCGTCCCCCTAGGGAGTAACACAGAATTACACTGTAGGTTCCCAAGCAAATAAACCTTCCTGGCTCTAGGTCAGACTTCAACTTTTGAAAGCATAAAAGAGATCAGTGAAACATCTCTGTGTAGTAGAGAAGAGGACAAGAGTAGAGAGAAGAAAGGAGAGGCAGAGAGAGTTGGGAGAGGAGGGAGGGAGAGAGACCTTCTGTTTTCTTGAGCCTACCCTGGCTCTGAGGAATTGTGTGTGTGCACACTCAGGTTTACACATGTGTGTGCTACAGCTCCCAGTAGTCAATTCATTTAAGGTTGTACATTGTAGTTCAACCTCTTTTTTTGAGAATGGAAAATATCTTTTATGTTTTTTTTTAAAAAAAGCATAGTATAACAAAAGATGTGGAAATCATTGCATGTTAACAGACCTAGTAGATTCTAAGGACAGCAAAACTAGTACCAATGACTGACTTTAGGATCTCAGGTAAGAACTTGAGTTTCCTATTAATTAATAGTGTCAGTCTATAAAAACCAAGAGATTTGGAAACCTTAGATAACCTGTGAAAACACTTTATTTAGATGGTCACAGATAGGTAAATTTGGATAAACCTTTGTGCTAATGAGAACATGCTTTTATGATTTCTGTAAGACTAAAGTTATGGATCATGAAGAGATTTAAGTTCTCCAAGGAGCCTTGCTATCCTAATGTTTATTTGATTTAAACAACAATTATTCAAATATTTTCTGTATGCCAGGCTCCAGAAATACATAGATACTTTTTATGACATGGGACAAGTAAGTGAAGACACCAATGCCATGTAAAGACTCACTGCTCTGGGGGCTTATAGTTCCCAACTGCAGCACTACATTAATGCCCATTATAGTTGTTTTCCATTCACAAACTTATTAAAATTTTAAGTTAGGATTGTTAGTTGTTTTATTTTGACTTAATAAATGTAGTTTATATAGAAGATGGGTTGCCTTTACTCATTTTCAGAGTCTGATCATGCAGCATTGCATGGCCATTTCAGTTAGATGTCTGGCAAGGGCCACCTTGAGTATGCGATGCTAGACTAAAGGAATGAAAAGGAAAACGACTGTATGTTAAAGGAGTCACAAAGCAAGTCCCACAAACCAGAAGGAATAAGGCAGATGCGGACCATCAACTCTGGTTGCATGAGAACTGTACTAATTCCTTCAAAGGGCAATATCCACCATGAATCACCTACTTCTCATTGTCCTCACATCTTAGAAGTTCTGCCACTCACTAACATCGCCATGCTGGGGAGCAGGCCTCCAACACACCAGCCTTTGAGACTTATATAACATCTAAGCCATAGTGTCAGAGTCCAGAGATGAAGGTTATTCACTAAACTGAATATGACACAGCATCTGCATCCTCTATGGGCTTATTACAGTGTAGCAACTTTTCCCTTCTTCTTCCACAGTTTGAGCGTTCCCCTGTTCCATCCCACTCATATAAAACATCCCTGTAGAACAGGCTTTATCTTGGCATGACTGTTAATTCTGTCAATGTATTTATTTTTATTGTCACTTAGACTAATAAATAAAATAAATTTGAATACAGACAAGGAAGAATTATATTTGAAAACCTATTTTTTTTGTATTTAATGACAATCGAGAAATAAATTGTAAATCAGTGAGCATCAAGGGCAATACATGAGAATATATCAAAAATCCTTGGTTGAAGTGAAAGAAATATCATTTTCTCCTATGGGTAGAACCATATTTTATGAAAAGCATAAAATATATGAAGCAACAGTTCCTAACCTCTTAGACCTGAAGCACCAGAGGGCAATGATCCTGGAGAGATGGGAAAGTTAAAGGAGTAGAACCTTTTAAGTACTTCAGGAGAGTGTTTTGACATAATTTCCAGATCATAATACAACAAAGGGTAAATAGGTTTCTGGCAAGAGGCCACCTGTTTCTTTATGAAGATGGATCCAAGAGAAAACAATGTAGCTTGCGCTCAGTGTAAAGACCACTGGGGAGAGACAAAGAGCCTAGAGATCTATGGAGGGTCCTCCTCTGCATCACTAGAGGTGGAAGGGAGAGCAGCCTGGAGGAACTGGCCCCTGCTCTGTCTTACTGGAGTCATAAGACACTGAGAAGTATACCTGCTCCTGCAAGCCAGACAATCGATCCTCACAACCATTGAGCGCTTGTAGAGTACCTGGATAATTTGCTCAGACTAAACATTCCAACATTCAGACGCTGTCTAACAGACAACAGAAATAGTATTTTGGGAAGTAAGGTGTTTTCAAGCAATTTTCTCATACATCTGACAAAATTTTCCACATTACACAGACACTGAAGGTTAACGGCACCCCAGGAGGAAAAGCTCAAAAGTCTGATATGACGTGAGGGACAGTCACAAGCTTGCAAAGGTTATAGAAGCAGTTTATCAGAAGGAGATAGACCACGCATTCCAAAGCAGCTTGAATTGCCTTAAATTCTACAAGCTTTAGACCACTCCAACATTAAATTTTGAATGAGTAATTACAATGTTCACATTTTTATTTGACAGCATCATATTGGTATATGATGAGTTTTGAATATTTCTACTGCACATTGCTCTTCTTTCATCTCTTCCTCTCCTGTCTCTGAAACCCTCTTCCCAGCAATGCCTCTTTCTACTTAGACGTATTATTGTTGTTGTTGTTGTTGTTGACCCATTGGGTTTAATTATGGTTTTTTTCATGAGCATGGTTATGGGTTATTTACAAAGTATAGACAAAGTATTGTTGACTACATCACAGGCACTTCCTCCTCTCAGTGATCATTAATTGTCCCTAATCCCTCAAGGAGGGGTGAGGCTTCATGAAACCCTCCCGAGTACATAGCAGATGGCTGACAGGCCCGATCTTGTGCAGGTAACCACAGAAGCTGTTAGTGCAACCGTTCCTGATTGCAAATGCCATGCATTGCATTGCATGTGTCACAGCACTCTGCCCTATCCCCTGTCATCCTGTCATGCCCTCCTCTGCCATCTTGCCTGAGCCTTCAAGTGTGAGTTAAACTTTTTAGACAGGAAGGTATGATGCTTTTAGGAGAAACATCGCCATCTGGTGGTATATTCAAGTATTGCCAGTAAAATACATAGCTTTTTTTTTTCTTGACATTTCCTATAGTTGCATCCAAAAAGGAACTACTTGTATAAATTAATAGTTTAAAATTTTGTAGGATGTGTAAATATTTTGCACTTAACCGTTCATTTAACTTATACATGTTGTTGTATATATAATGCTTATGTATGCTCACATGCATATTTAAAATTATATTGAAGATAGTAATTTATGAAATGGGTGTTGTAATAATTAAATGCCATTCATTGTCTAGTGAGAATTGTTTTTCCCCTTTAGCAAAATAGCATTTTAAAATCTAATTCACATGTTACCACTACCCTCATATTACTTGTCATTTTATTCTTCATGTGCATGACTAATATATCTAGTTTCATATATTCATTAATGTGTTCTTTGCATGTTTTTTTCTAGTAAGAGGCAAACTCTCTCAGTTTCTTTTCATATGATTGCTCAATATCTAAAGTGACCTTTGGCATCCAGCAAGCATTCTGTAAGCAAAGTTAAATAGTTATTTTAAATCCACTGAATTAAATAACTTTACTGAGTCCTGATGTTCTAATGATAAAAATATAATTATAGTATAACTAAAATATATTCCTGTATTTCCTGTGTGTGTGTATGTAATAATAATCTCCTGCCTACTACATAAGAAATTTACAGCGTTCAGCTGACCATTTTAATGATCAAATTTCCTTTTTAGTCAAAAGGAGTTTTTACTCCTTCTTATATATTTGGCCATCAGACAGTAGATTTTAACAGTCACAGGCTGAGAAACTGTGATCATGACTGCAGTTGCTTCTTCCTTGCTGTATAGAAGAATACACCATAATAGAACTTCTGGGCTGCAACTGCTGTGTTATTTTGTATGCTACATATATTGATCATATCAATCCATCCAGCTGCAGAAACTTTTCCAGGTATTTTTATGGGTGAAATTTTAAAACAAGGACTTCTCTGCCTTGGTGGATCAAGATTTAGCCTATAGGGTGAATTGAGCTTTTGTAACTATTAACAAATCTATCCTTAGGGTAGAATTTCTTGTGTGTGTGTGTGTGTGTGTGTGTGTGTGTGTGTGTGTGTGTTGAGTATTTATGTGTATGAGTGTATTTTCTTGTGTGCCTGTGGAGGGCTGGCACTGATGTGTATGAGTGCACATGTTTGTATGTGTGGAGGCTGAAAATTTAAATTCCAGAAGAAAAATCAAAATCACTCCTCAAATTCAAGTATACAATTATTATTATACAAAATCCCAAAGAAAAATTCAACTCTAAGCAACTTAAATTCAGTGATAATTTTGAAATGTGATGACCAGGGGATCTCTAACACAGAATTAGAGTATATGTGTGTGCATGGAAATAACTAGAAGACGAGATCAATGGATCAAGCAGTGGAGAGATTCACATCCCCATAAAGAGACCAGTGACACATTGATTTGTGTGGTCATTGGAGCTCATGGTTGCCAGCATCTGTAGATGAAGAGGTACTGTTTCCATGTATGTTTGAAACATGACAAAAAATAAATAGATACACCATGAATACAAATTGCACTCCCACTAGTATTGGGGAATTCTATTACCCTGTGAAGTAACTGTATATAGTTAATCATCACAGGTTCATTCATCTTCACCTTTTGTGGCCATGTACACATCCTAACCTATACCAAACATGAAACAACTGCCCCCAACTGGGAATGTACTACTGTCTTTCCCAGAAAAGGACACAAAGTCTTTGGTTGAGAACCTTTACTCTCACCATTAATATTCCATACCCTGAATACTCTGATAAAAAGCAAACAATACTTAAATGCTATCACATGAATCAATACATCTTAGACTGCATGTGACAATAACAGCGAAATGAAAGCTAAGGTACTGTTCTCTTATATGATCCATGTATAAAGTCACAAGGAAAAATACCAAAGAAAATACCCATGTAGCTCTAGCTGGGGTTTGTACCTCCCTTCCTCCACTACTCATTTTGTATTCTCGTTGCCTTGAACAAGCACCTCAGTTGGTAGTTGTGTTGTGACATGGTTGGATGACTCAATTCTTCATTCCTGAAGGGTCTGGATTGAGTTGTTGGAATTTTCAACTGACTTTAATCACAGGGTATTGTTATGATACCATACCCTCAGGGAAGCGCTAATGCCAGGCATGCTGCCTTACTGCTAATATACAGTACTCATCCGATTACACCCTTGGTCACCAATATCAGTCACCCACATCACAGTAGTACCTTACTTCCTTGCTGGTTGAATCATCGGTAGGAGTATCCCAAGGTGTCCTTGTAATGCTCATAATTTCCAGTTCAGTGGAATCATACCTACGTTTATTATTAAGAAGTATTCCCCCTTCCCATATGTAATGACCAAGTCCAGCTAAGCATAAGGGCATTAAAAATGAAAGCAAAATTTTCTGTAGTGTATATATAGGGGTAATAGGAAGTGGCACCATTTCTACCTTTCAATCCCTGTTCCCATGAATACTATAATGGGAGAACCAGTAACCATGTATTAGGCACTAACTCAGAGGATACACAACCTTCTGGAGAATATTTTCACAGTCTGGTTGAGGCATTGCTATATCACCAATACTGTGACGAGGCTTAAAATGTCATTTCACTGTTCTAAAGAGTGGGGTGTTTCAAGATAATGGACAGCACAGTAAAAATAAAAATCACTGGGCCTTTG
Source organism: Apodemus agrarius (assembly GCA_964023405.1). Lineage (NCBI taxonomy): Eukaryota > Metazoa > Chordata > Mammalia > Rodentia > Muridae > Apodemus > Apodemus agrarius. The sequence goes on along the minus strand of OZ030008.1, from coordinate 46,500,446 downwards.
CACATTTCTTTTGCCATGAAGCTAGTTCTCTGCTTAGACACAACACTATGTGGACTAAAATGGTAGTGGTAGTTTTATGAATCAGTGCCTTATACTTATGGCAAAGCTTTATTTATAGGAAAAATAAACATCTATTCCTACAAAGTGTTTATTCTAGAAAGAACAGAGCGCTCCCTTCTGTGGTGCAATGAGCTACATGTCATCAAACAGCTAGCTAATCGCCCCCAGAAAGTGGTGCTATGTCAGGGGCCCAGGTTCGGTGTCTACTGAGGGGCAGATTGAGTACTCCGAAGTGGTTATGCTGGTGGTGCCCACTGGTGTCTCACTATCCCAAAAGATTAAAACCACAGGTGCTAAAATCCCCCAAACACAAAGCCCTAGTAAAGCTTATATTTTAAAAAGTTACAACTGGGTCAGCAGGAAGATGGCTTCCTACATAAAAGCACTTGGCAAACAAGCCTAACAAATGGAGCTCATTCCCTGGAACCCACAAAAAGCAGATGCGGTTGCTCTTTCTCATCTGTAATCTCAGCACTCCTAAACTCAGATGGACGGCAGAGACATAATCTCCAGAGGCCTGAAGCTCAGCTAGCCTACAGTATGCTAAGGCAACAAAACAACTCACACATACACACACACACACACACACACACACACACACACACACACAAAGAATCTGTCTCAAACAAAGGGGAAGGAAAAAAGACACCTGAGGTAATACTCAGACTTCTATGTGCACATTAGTTCACATGCCATGTGCATAGAGGATGCTTATGTCTATCTGTCGGTATAAGAGGAGCAAGCACCTTTGTATATAAGACATGAATGCTGGGCTATTCTACAAGGGGTGCCGGGCCATTGGAATCATGTCCCAATGTGCAAAGCACAGGGATCCACTTCATTTGATTCCTAAAAGTCTATTTTGCTGAAGTCACCCTTTGATAAACCTTACTTTGGAACAAAGACGCATTCATATTGTGACACTTAGAGATATTTATTGACTTGAAATGAATATTATCTACTAGAGCAATATCTCGACCATCTGAAGGTGTGGCAGGGGTTTCTCCTGGAAGATGCAGCAGCAAAGACTTAGCTTAGAGACAGACACTGGGCCCTACTCTGAAACTGCCAACACATCTTGCTCCTATGTGTCTGCCCATTAAAAGAGTGAAAAAGAAAAAAAAATCAAATTATTCTTTATAACTTGCCAAATTTTCATTTCATTCTTTGAACATCTCCCTACACCATAGATCACACATAACTTTATTGAGATATGGTTACACACCTGACAATTTTTTTCCTCCCAAGCAAGATTAACATCCGGCTCATCTTTCAGAACTTCAGACTACTGGGGAGGTTTCTTTTGTTACCATCCTTCAGTGATATTTCTTTTTTTTTTCTTTTTTTTCTTCAGTGATGTTTCTAAAAGACATTGAACTGAACCAACGCTATCTGGTTGTACACCGGTCTCATGTAGACTACCTGGAGAGCAAGTCCACATGCCATACTGTGAATATTTTTGTGTTAGAATATAACATATAATGCAACAATGGTAAGAAATGAAGCTTCTAGGAAGTGATTTGTAATAAGTGTTCCTCTATCCTGAAGGATTAATGCCTTCATCAAAAGGCCAAGGCAACTAGCTAGTGCATTTTTTGCCCTCCATCATCTGGAAGTGTGGTAGGTATGCCTTCTGAAAGCAGCAGCAGCATGGACTCAGCTGAGAGACAGATGCTGGTGCCATCCCTGTCACTAACAACACACCTGGCTCCAATGTGTCTTTCCTCAACAAGAATGAGAGAGTGAGAGAGTGAGAGTGAGCGAGAAAGAAGTGTTATAGAGTTTATATAGGCATACACACACATATATAGTTATATATACATATATATCTACACATACATACACAGAACATCTATACACCCACATATATGATATATAAAATCAGTTTATACAGATATGGGCTGGATAATCCAATAGTGTCTTAGTACAATTCTGGAGATGCAGAGAACCCTTCAGCTGCTCAGTCCAAGAAGCTAGAAGCCTCAGAACAAGAAAGACCAATGAAGAGTGGCGGTGTGAGGCTGAGGACTCACTTCAGCTCCTGCACTCAGGTGTGGAGTAAGGCAGGAGATGATCTCCTAAATATCTAATGGCAGTGGGGTATAGATACATCATAGAAGACTAGGAAGGAGGCTTTATTCATGCAGATCTGGTGGCCCCTTCCTTGTTGTTGGGTAAACCTGTTTAGGTACATCTGGTTGGGGCAGGACTGTTCACATTGCATGTAATTCCTCACTGAGGTTATCTAGTAAAGTCCAATAAACTCATGGTTTCTCAGCATGAACTTTGTTGGAATCATACCTCGTTTATTGTTGGGCTCTTGGAAGAAGGAATACATGCTGCTTTTCCTCACTCCCAGGGAAGGGGATTTAGTAACACTCAGAGTACTTGGTAAGATCCATTATATTAAGGATGACTTTGGCAAGAGCAGTGACACTCCTGACATGGGAAATGATATGAGCAGATGAATTGCTTGATGGGGTTTGTAGAGGAAACTTTGAAGTGATGGCCTGTTCCTCTAGGGATTGTAGGGTTAACAGCAAGGGTATCGGCAGTGAGAAATCGAGTTAAGGTACACCTGCTGGGGCAGGAGCTGTCAGTGGTGGAAACTCCAGGGTGTCACTCTTCTTCCAGATGTTAAGGGGTGGCCTGGTTGATGGGGGGGAGCCTCCCCTGGGAGTACAGGATGCTCTGAGGATGGGTGAAGATCTAGAGCAGACATTAAAAGCCCCATGAGTGGCACATCAGGGGCAGAGGCTACAGTGACAGCTGTAGCAGCACTGGTCTAGTATGGGCCCTTTCCCTGTTTTGATCCCCTAGCTTAAAACAACAACAACAACAACCACAACTACAACTACAACAACAACTACAAAAGGCAAATACCCTGATTTTTCCACCTCTGTTGTCCAATTTACCTACCAAATCCCACACCAATATCAACAATGCCAGCTTCCTAGCCTTTCTTGATGCAATTCCTCTCTTACACCTGCAGTCTTCCTCCAGGCTGTCCCCTGTCCTCAGATAGACTTCTCAAAGCCTCTGCATATAGTGAGATATAGAAAGAAACTCCTTATAAATGCCAGGGACAGTAGGGCAGTAGAGAAGTGACAGGATGCTAGAGAAAATAGGCAGGGGGAGTAATGCTAAGTGTCCAGATCACAGGCCTAACAGGAGAGTCTTCAAAGATTTAGGGAAGAGTCAATGAGGCCCTGAGGCTGGCCTGGAGCTTCAGCAGCCTGGCTGAGCCCTTGGGTAGAGCTGGATCTTTATGAAGTAAGAAAGGCTTTGGGGGATGTAAGAGGCTAAGACCAGCATGGAAAGAGGGGATGTAAAGTGTGAGAGCAATATAGGGGAGGAAGGGAAGGAGGAAGAAGAGCAGGAGGAGGAGGAGGAGGAGGAGAGGAGAGAGAACAGTAGGAGAGATCTTTCTGGGTTACTTGAAGGCAAATGTGGCAAGATTTGTATTGGGAAATAATTCCTCAGAAGAAAAAAAACTACTGCCTGAGAAGCCAGATTTTGTACTAATGGACTTCTGGAAGGCTTAAAGATCCTACGATCAGATAATAGAAGGCATCAATGATTAGACATATAAAATAAAATACAGGTACAGTAGATTAAGCCTGTCAAATGAGTGGAAAATAATCACTCCAGACTGCATAGGATATTTTTCTCGAAAAGATATCTAGGGATGGAAATGGCAACCAGTCAAGGTATCTTCAAGCAGCCAAATATGGTGCCTGGAGAGGGAAAATCTGAAGCTCTAGCCACAGTGCCTACCTAGAGCCTCTGGGGCCTAGAAAACCAGACTGAGCAGGAGGTGCAAAAAGAGAAAGGACTTCACTCTGCTTGACCCTGCGCAGGCCTGAGCAGTAAGAGCAGCCCCGGAGGCCCATGAGGAGAGGGAAATTTCAGGGAGAGGGGAAATGCATGGAAGAGATCAAGGATATGAGAATGGAATGACTCAGAGAGAATGGCTGTGAACTGTGGAGAAACGACCAAACTTTCCCCTATGACCCAAAGTACTGTATCCAACATGGATCCCTAGAAGAAATGATCAATAGTAATGAGTAGAATCTTCTCAAGCTGTTATATATTGCCTATGTTTGGCTTCCATAACTCTTTAGCAGTAACTTTCTTGATCACTGAACACTTGGTTTGAACAGACAACAACAGGTTTTCAAAGTGCTTTGTCAAGATTATCTTTCAGCCCTGCTTATTCGCTTATTCATGATGAGATAGTAGCTCTGGATTTTGCATCATTCTTCCGCCCATCCTCTCTCCATAAAGACTTTGTGGCATATGGAGAGCATAAGACTCACCTTTGAGTGTTTTGCAGATTTGGAGCTCATTTAAGAGACATGTGAGTGTGCCTGAAAAGCCAGTATGGAGAATCAGTTGGCAAAGGGTGCAAATGCCAGGTGTTGCTATGGAATTCTTGGGAGCTTTTGGGTTGGGTAAGATACAAGTGATACCCACTCAGGTGATGGGGAAATTTTTGCAATAGCCCGTGCTTGTAAATGTTAAGGAGCAGACAGAAGGCAAAACCAGATGCTCCTAGGAGCCATAGGTGGTTAATTGGGATCCTCAGTGCTAGGAGTGGGCTACCCACGGAGGCCCTAGAGGCTCTTTAAAAAAGGCTATTGCTATAGTTGCTGGTTGTCTTCCAGGATTGAATGGTGAGACCCTGTTGCAGAAGAGGATGGATGCTTTGGCTGCTGGGTTGAAATAATCAAAGTTATGACTGTACTGGAAGCATCCTCTCCCTCTGAGCTAGCTTCTATGGTTCCAGAAGTTATTACTAAGGATGCCAAAAAGAAGTAAGCAGGAGAGTTATACTTAGCTGTAGACTGTATGTTTCCTGATGGAAATGCCAGGCATGATGTGCAATAGTGGCAGAAATGAGTATAGACAGAATCAGCTTTCAGATTAGACTTAACGCTTGCTTCACATCTAGTACAAGGAAATTAGATGAAACTGTGACCATGGAAGTCACAGACTCTAGCAGAGAATAACTGCTACTGATTGACATACTATCTAAATGTTTGTGGTTATGATTATAAACTGTTATTACTATCTATATCCATTTAGATAAGACAGATAATTTTTGTTCTCTCCCAAATCGTAGTAGGAAAAATATCTATATGACTCACCAACCATCATGTTATAAAGATGGAGGAATAAATAAAAAGACATGTCACCCCTTCCAAAGCTCAGGGACTATTGTAAGAGTGTGTGTATGTATGGAGGAAATATATATTTGAAATCCCTCATTGGTGTTGGTGTTGGGTAATGTTTTTCAGGCCTTACAGGTTTGAGGAAAGAGTCCATATTCCAATGAATAACCCTTCACCAAATCTTTGTAGGGAAACCCAATAAATTAATTGATTCCTCAGAGTCAACTTTGGTATAATCATGCCTTAGTTTATTGTTGGGACATTAGGAGGAGAAGTAGATGTTATGTCTTTCCCAGGAACAGAAATTTAGCAACACATGCTTGTGTCGTAATTAATAGAAAAATAAGTAATATAGCAAGTATCCAAGAAACTAATGGCTCTTTCAAGTTGATGTGTGAAATTAATCATTACTATGCCTTATATCTCTGGGCATTGTAGAACTTTTAGGAACTACCCTTCTGTGGCTATACTAGAGTTCTTTGTATCATTGGGGTAACACTCTTTGGAAATATTATGAAATCACAAAGCTTTTGTTACAATAGCACAATTAGTGAGTTATTCACAGATTATGGATATAAATATCATCCTGAGCGAGCTAACCCAGATTTAGAAACATACATATGGTATATTCTCACTTTTAGGTGAATAGTAGCCATAAATTACAGAATAACCTACAATCCACAAAAAGCTAAGTAACATGGGGAGGATGCTTGAATCTCCCTCAAAATGGAAATAAAATAGACATTAGAAGTGGATGGATGGAGGGAACTGGGAGGGGAAGGGGACTGGTGTGGGGATCAGCTATGGGTACACTGGAGTGGTCAAGGACACCTCAAGAAGACATATAGAGTCAATTAACCTGGGCCCATGGGGTCTCACAGAGACTAAACCACCAACCAAAGAGCTTACATGCGCTGGACCTACGCCCCTGTAAATTTGTACCAGATGTGCAGCTTTATCAATTGGGGGGGGGGGACTGTCTCTGATTCTCTTCCCCTAGCTGGGCTTACCCATCTAGCCTTAGTGGGAGAGGATGCATGTAGTCCTGCTGAGACTTGATGTGCCAGGGTGATTTGTTGCATATGGTAGGGGGCTTCCCCTCTCTAAGGAGAAGGCAAGTGGGTAATGGTGGAGGGGCATGTGAGGATGGGTTAGGGAGGAGAAGAGAGGAGTCCTGGGATCAGTATGTAAAGTGAACAAATACATAAATAATTATACAAAATTATTCTTGCATATTCTGTAACTTCCAGCAGTTACATCGAATAGGTTACCTGGAAGGGAAGCTGGGGATGTATGGGAAGGTGGCAAAAAAGAGACAGAGACCAAGATAACACCTGCTATTCAAGGTCTCAAAGTTTAATGAAGAACTCCCAATATATAGGCAGGGGAAAAGTCTGGAAGCTTCTCAGCAGAATCAGTTCAGTTGCTCCACAGGTGGCTAGTGTTTCTCAGGAAACTGCAGGTCCTTGAAGAACAATAGGCTTCCCCTTTGTCTGAGCACTCCACCCTAGGTGGAGGGGATTATGGCTGACACAGGAGTCCCCACTCAAAGGCTGTCAGAGGAACTTCACATTTGTTGATGTCAAGTTCCTGCCAGGTGATATGGCACCTCAATAAGGCTCTCTACATTGCCTCCCTTTTTATTAATTTTAATAGAAGATAACCAAGTGGACAGTCATCTGTCAAAGGACGGTGGGCATTAACCATGGTGGAGGACAAGTAGTGACCTGGTCCTCCTAAATACTTTATCGTGTCTTTTTATGGAGGAGAGGGCTTAGGCTTCCTTGTCATTTGATAGTCTAAGGAACACCTTTAAACACCAACCTTTATGCAACCAGGTTTGCTTCACAGGGGACTAAGAGGCAGAAAACATGATCCTCCCCTTGCAATGCTTTGCCTCAAACCTCCCACTGGTGCCCATGTCTGCTCATAAGGAAACACACATAGATCTGAGTTCTATGTAGCTCTCATAAGAGGTCCACTTGTATTGGTTTTGAAGTCGGAGAGTCTATTTATTGCTAAACACCCTGCAAGTGTCTTTACTAGACAGGCCAATTTTCAATCCAGGTGAGCCTGAGTGGAGATAACCAATCTGCTTAAAAAACAGTTAGAAGCAAAACAGGATTAACTTGTCTGCAGATATCCCAAGGTATCCAATTCAGCTGTAAATTAGCAACTTTCAACTGTGCCACAGCTGCTTTTAATTCTTTTATCATTTTGAACTCCAATGTCTTGTATTATCTAAATCTATTCTGCTGGTCTGTCTCAATGACAGGGAAAGCCAGCAGGTCAGATATATCCTGTCCTTCCCTTTGAGCCTAACTTACAGCTCTTTCTAGTGGAGATTGGTACATCTCAGGATCACTGCTCCTTCCTGTATTTGATACCCTTTTTTAGCTCTTGTAGTTCATTAGTCAATTTCTGCAACTTAATTTCAAACTCCAATTTATGTAGTTGCATTCCATCTATCATCTTGTATAGTAAAGACCATAGACAGAGCTGAAGGTACACTAGGAGACCAATCCTCACCATAATATTTGCCAGCTCCTTTGTCTGAATGAGCTTTCTCCTCTAATGTTAGCTCATCAGTAGTATCTTCATATCTTTCTAATTTAGTTTGTGAGGACCCTTTTCTGAGAAAGTTTTCTCTGGCAGACTTCCTTCTTGAGATTCCTTAAGTTCTCCCCATGTGCAATCTGATGCCTGCGAGTTCTCTTCATCAATAACATCTTTTATAAGCATCCAGAGGCAGAGGGTAGTAATAACTGCCTTGGTGGCTTTTAATACTTTCCCAATTTTTACCAAGGTTCTCTTATCTAAAGTTCCTTTTTCTTGGAACCATGGGCAATAAGAATCTATCTGATCTAAAAAACCTTCTAACCATTGTATTTCAAATCCTTCTCCTTTCGCCTGTAGCAGCTCTTGAAAGCTGCAGACAAACGGCTGTAAAGTTCCTATCCCATTTTCCACTGTCAAATCCTAAGCGAGTTCAATGCTGGATCAACGCTGTCCCACTTAGCCTGGATCCTTCTGCACCTACAACAGCAACTTAAAAAGATGAAATTTTAGACTAGCGCTAGTATTTAACTCCTGTAGTTGCTCATCATGAAGGATACCATCTTTTCCTGTTTTCTGCGAAGCTTCACCAAGCCAGGGTCACCTCAGGAGGCCTTCCCTTGTCCAGCCACATGTTTGGGCACCAATCTGTAACTGCCCGCAGTTATCTTGAATGGGTTACCTGGAAGGGAAGCTGGGGATGTATGAGAAGGTGGCAAAAAAGAGACAGAGACCAAGATAACACCTGCTATTCAAGTTTAATGAAGAACTCCCAATATATATAGGCAGGGGGAAAAGTCTGGAAGTTTCTCAGCAGAATCAGTTCAGTTGCTCCACAGGTGGCTAGTGTTTCTTAGGAAACTGCAGGTCCTTGAAGAATAGGTTTCACCTTTGTCTGAGCACTCCACCCTAGGTGGAGGGGATTATGGCTGACACAGGAGTCCCCACTCAAAGGCTGGCAGAGGAACTTCACATTTGTTGGTGTCAAGTTCCTGCCAGGTGGCATGGCACCTCAATAAGGCTCTCTACAATATTCAACACTCTTGTTCTTGATAGCTCTGGGATGTAGTTTGTTGAGGTTACCAAGTGCAATAAAAGCAGACATATACAACCCCATATATAGCATAAAGTTCATATGCTATATGACTTACATTAAAAAATAAATATAAACAAAAGAAAAACTAATGAATAAGGGGTTTGGTTGAAAATAGTGTTTATGTTACAACCAAAGCTAATCCTAAATTCTGAAGTGCAAGAAGCTTTTGCAATGTAATCTGCAAACAAGAATGATGGGTAGATGCTAGGCAGGGAAGAGAAAGTGTCATACTACACTGAGAAATGCTCCTTAATCTCACTGGAGAAGTCAAATCTGTTGAACATGCTTTCCAGTCTTGCTATCTTTCAGGGATAAAGAGGCTCATAGATTTTATTTACTATCCCTAAATTATTTATTAAGAACTACTGACAGGTTTTAGATATTTGTTCTTTCTCAGAGACAAAAGTACAGATGTCTCTGGTAGCTACAACAAGCTAGAAAGCAAGCAGATACACTGCCCAAGGTTTGCTAGTCTGATTTGCAAGATGGCAAATGGCAAAGTGTGCAGGGGGCACTGGAATGACACCAGTGCCACTTACTGGAGTGAAACATTGAATGAGATTTAATCATTAAATACTGGATGCTACAGAAGACTCTTTGAATGTAGTACAAAAAAGAAGCAAATGATAGCCAGAAGCTGGAAAGGACCCAGTTGCCCTTCAAAGGAGGAATGGATACAGAAAATGTGGTATATTTACACAATGGAATACTACTCAGCAATTCTAAACAATGAATTCATGAAATTTTTAGGCAAATGGTTGGAACTGGAAAATATCATCCTAAGTGAGGTAACCCAATCACAAAAGAATACACATGGAATGCAGTCATTGATACGTGGATATTAATTAGCCCAGATGCTCTGAATACTCAAGACACAATTAACATATCAAATGATTCCCAAGAAGAAAGAAGGAGAGGGCCCTGGTCCTGGAAAGGCTGGATGCAGCATTGTAGGGGATTGTCAGGACAGAGAAATGGGAGGGCAGAGATTGGGGAATGGGTGGAGGGAGGAAAGCTTATGGGACTTATGGGGAGGGAGAAACAGGAAAGGGGAAATCATTTGGAATGTAAACAAAGAATATGAAAATAAATTAAAAAATTAATGCAAAAAAGAGGCAAATGATGAATAGACTCAATGGATGCTGAAGTAGACACTATTCATTTCTCACGGAAAAAGTTCTTCCATTTGCATAGGGAATACCCATTAAGAATCAGAATGAGTATCTCCCAGCTATAGTTTTAATTTTCCTTGTTTGGACATGAAAAACAACTTAGATATTTGTTATGTTAATAAAAGTTCTAACACATTGTTGTAAGTCACGATTTTCCAGAATTTACCTTGAACTTTACCAGGGCCCATGTCTGGAGACCTTTTTCAGAAGGTTTAGAGGGCATCTACTTCCTATCTCATGCTACCCTAGTCAGTTTTATATACACAGGCCATCGATTCCAGTCACTTTAAACTTCTCTTTATTTTTCCCAGTGTATCATTCATTCATGACATGGTAATATTGTACCACAGTATGATCCTGTCTTAGTTAGGGTCTTACTGCTGTGAACAGACACTGTGACCAAAATAACTCTTATAAAGACGACATTTAATTGGGGCTGGTTTACAGGTTCAGAGGTTCAGTCCATTATCATCAAGGCAGGAACATGGCAACATCCAGACAGGTATGGTGAAGGAGAGGAGCTGAGAGTTCTACATCATCTTCATCTGAAGGCTGATAGCAGAATACTGGCATCCAGGCAGCTAGGATGAGGGTCTTAAAGCCCACACCTACAGTGATATACCTATTCTAACAGGGTCACATGTTCTAATAGTGCCACTCACTGAGCTGAGAATATACAAACCATCACATTCTAGCCCCTGTAGGCTTGTACAAATATATGAGTTTATGGGACCATATCTAAACAGCACAATGCAAAAATAAATTTAATCCAACTTCAAAAGTCCCCATAGTCTATAGCAGTCTCAATAATGTTAAAAGCCCAAAGTTCAAAGTCTCTTCTGAGGTTCATCCAATCACTTAACTATAATCCCCAAAGCAAGACAGGGAACCAGCTGGGCAAACTCTAAACTCTTCACCTCCATTCTGATATCAAAGCAGCCTTCAGTTCTCCAACTCCTTTTTAAATCTTTGTTGATTGTAACAAACTTCTTTCTCCAGGGCTGGCTCCATTCCCTGTTAGCAGCTTTCCTCAGCAGATAGACCATGGCTCTGGCATCTTGAACATCTTGGGGTCTCTAAGGCAGCTTCAATGTTACAGCTTCTTGTTTCAATGTTTCGGATCCACACATGGTCTTCTGGACTCCTCCAAAGGGCTACTGTCATCTCCAGTTACACCCTCTGTACTCTAAGCTCATGTTGATCCACGCCACTGCTGTTCTTGGTGACCATACCATGGTACTAGAATCTCCAATATGTTGGGGTCTTCCATTGCAACTAGGCATTACCAATAGCCTCTGATTGGCTCTCTTCATGGTGTCAAGCCTTAAATCCTTTGCATGACCCCTTCAATCCTGGGCCATCAACTACAACTGAGGCTGTACCTTCACCATTGGCCTTCCATAGCCTCTCAAAGTGCTAAGCCTCAGCTGTCAAGACACCTTCATGCTTCAAAACCAGTACCACCTTGGTTCACATTACCAAGTACAGCTACAACATGAGGTACAATATTGGCTATCTCTGGAACAAAGCTTCTTTGTACTTTCAGAAGATTTCACCTCAGTGATGTTGGTCTCTTCTTATTTCTCACCACTAATTTCCTAACTCCAGCTAACCAGCATCAATTGTCCTAGTAATCCATTCTATTTTTTATTCTAAAGCAAGAGCCACATGGCCAAAGGAGCCAAGTTTTGCTGCTAGAAGGAGCAGGAACATGGCCCCCTTAACTTTCTGTTTTCTGTGTTTCACTGCCTAAGCTTGGCTGTCCTTAGTCTTTCTCTGTAGATTGACCTTGAATTCAGAGATCTGCATTCCTGTCTCCTGGGATCAAAGGTCTGTACCACCACACCTGGATCTAAATTTAGCTGTGTAGGATCTTGCTCCAAAGTCCTACTCCCTTCATCTGCTATTTCCTAGAACAGAGGATTTGGCTCCGTTTCACTTCCAGGTGCCCCTTTAATACTCAAATCATATATTTTATATTTTTTTTCTTTCTCAGCTTGCTATGCTTGTTTAAAATGGTCTTGATGAGACTTAGCCAGAGAACAGAGTCCATGATGGGTGTTTTTGAGACTTCCTTTGTTAGTGCAATTAATCTTGAGTCTCTTCACCTTAGCCTCAGGCAGACTCTTCAGACAACAACAAAAAGTCAGCACATTCTTCACCAAAATACCACAAAACACTCTCTAGGCCACATATTGAAATTCTCCACTGAAACCTCCTCATAATTCAAATCACTTTCAGTAACAAAGTCTTCCATATTTCTACTAGTCTATTAAGTCCCATTTAAAGTATTCCACTACTTTCCAAATCCAAAGTCCCAAAATCCACATTCTTCCAAACAAAAGCACAGTCAGGCCCGTCATGGCAACACCCCAGTCCCTGGTACCACCTTTCATCTTAGAGTTTTACTGCTGTGAACAGACACCATGACCAAGGTAATTCTTATAAGGACAACATTTAATTGGGGCTGGCTTACAGGTTCAGAGGTTCAGTCCATTATTATCAAGGCAGGAACCTGTCAACATCCAGGCAGGCATGGTGGAGGAGGAGCTGAGAGTTCTACATCTTCATCTGAGGGCTGCTAGCAAGCTTCCACGCAGCTAGGATGAGGGTCTTAAAGCCCACACCCACAGTGACACACCTACACCAACAGGGTCACACCTTCCAATAGTTCCACTTACTTGGTTGAGCATAGATACAAACCATCACAGATCTTTACCTTTAAGGATACCTGCAGTTTTCCAAATAATTGCCTCTTCAGGTAATCACAACTCCCACATGTTTTTAATTCCTAACAAAGTGCATATAATGTAACACATGTAAAAACTGTTTCTGGATGAAAAGAAAACTGAAGATAAAGGTGACAAATAATGAATATGATTTTATTACCACAATCCTCCAGTAACTGTGTCATCTACAGGAAATGCGTGAAAGGAACGCAGATCTGAATGTCTTCAGAGCAAGAGGCAAATAACATGCGCCTGTCTGAATCTGATTCTAAAAACAGATCGCAGTATTGTATAAAAACTTAAAGGTAGAATTATTGGGGATGGGATAGAAAGCCTGAAAATTCATACTGAAATAAATCATCACTCACATGTGTAGATTCTTCTATATTCTGTGGGGTTTAGTTTGAAAAAGTCACAAAGATAAGCCATCATTTTTTGTCCACTTTCAATTGACATTCCATGTTTATTATATTGGCAAAGCCCAGATCACTTGTAAGACAAAGGTCAAACCATTTTGTGTAGACTGAAAGAGTATGGTGTTAAAATAAAGGAAGGCTAACATAGGGAATATTCTGTCATAAATTAACAAGATGCTACTAGTCAAACTTGAAGAAAAGCACTATAGTATGGCTAATAAGTTATGCATCTGCCTGTGCAGATTCATCTACAATTGCATTGTCTGGAGTGGGAGCTGATCTATAATACACTAAGAGACCAGTTGTAGTGTGCATTTTATTCACGTCATATCAGCTTTCAATCCAACGCCATATATAAAACAAAACCAAAACAAAACAAAAAGCAACCTATACATCAATCTTATTATGTACTTCTAGGACATTACAGAAATAGATCTTTTATCCAGCAGTTTTCTCGCTGTGTCAATTTCCTCTCTCTGGTTTGGATTTACCAATTTTTCAAGCAAAGAAGCTGCTTTTCTGAGATCAACCAAACATCAGATTTTTAGAGACAGCTATAAATAGCAGTGCATTTGTTTTATTGTTCTGACCAATGAAAAAGTCTGGTGTTATAGGACTACCTAGATCATAGATTTCAACATAAAAAGACATCTGGAAACCAATGGGGGCACACCGAAGAAGAACAATAAACCAAGCCTAATCAAGAGCAATGTGAGTCCCCAGAAGCAAAACTACACAGGAAGAGGCACCTCCATGGAAGCACATATGGGAATCAGGAATCAAGGCAGGAGGTGCCTCTGATGAAAAGGATGTGGGAGTCTTCAGTTTTCTAACAACTGTGAGAAGATGTCATAAAGATGGTTTTATAGTAAGGAGAACCATTCCCAGTTTCCCCTGAAGCCACAAAGGACGGTCATTTGGCTTAAATTTCAAAGCTTACACAATTCTCTAGAATTCCAGGGAGGGACTTTGCTAAACAAGTACCCAGGGAGTAAGGAAGACTTACTAGTATCTGCAGCAAATATTGGGAGCTACTTTAGTTCATTGCATAGAATCATGAAACTGTTAAGGAGATGCCTGCTTAGATACATTTCTAAGATTTTCCACATGACATCAATTAGTCCGCTGGGACAGCAAACCTACCAGCCTCCTATGAAGGATAGCTTTCTTCCACTGTAGCTTTATATGAGACAACAACTTATTAAAATGCCAATTCCTTTCTTTTCTGTTGCCTGTGCTTTTGGAGTCACATAAAACATTTGCAGAATAAAGGTGACAAGAAGGGTTAAATCTGTAAAAATCAAAAGGGGCTTTAGTTGGGGAGGAAAGAAGGAGATCCACACAAGAGAGGGGAGAATGAGGGCGAAACATGAATGGCATTTGAAAGATCCTTAAATAATTCATATGCAAAAATTGCATAATGTACATCTTAAATGAATGTAGACCACATGAGCTGACAATGAGCCCTGCAAGAATCACTCACTAGCAAAAACCCCACTACCAGGATGAGGAGTATCTTTTCGAGCTGTTGGTTAACTAAGTCCAAGAGACAATAAAAGACACCAAAAGCAATTCATGTTCTTGCCCTTGGTTGTCTTCAAGAGTTTAAAGGCAAGTCCCTCTTGCTGAAGACATTATATTCATCAGACAGGATTCAGAAAATGTGAGCTATATTTGACCTAAAACTTCTTTCTGAAGTCTAGCTTTCATAGGAGATCAGAAGGGGCAATACAAGCTGCCAAGGAACAGAAAAATCAATAGTCATACCCTATGAACCATAAGAATGACCAGCATAGCAAAATATCCTTAAAGTTGATATGGTATCACTGTGTCTTGCCTGTACCTAACATCTGGCTAATTGGACTTAAGGCTTGCTTTACAGGAACAAAATCAGGCTTGGTCCTGGAAACCTAGCCAGTTTACCACTGCTAGTGAGGTCATGGATCTCAGAGGAGAGCCTACTCTTGCCAACTTTCCTAGACTAACATAATTCCTAACTACTGTCTAAAACGTATTCTTATTCCCACAGATAAATACACCTATTATGCTCTCCAAAGAAACTTCTTTTTGCAGAAGAAGGAGACAATTACAGAAACTTCAACCAGTAAAAATTCAGAAATCACATGATCATAAGGTTCATACCCAATAGATTCTTGTAAAACACAGCTCCTGTACCTAATGTCCAGAGGACATTTTCAAAGAGAGGATGGATAAGAAAATAACCAATGTGAGAAGATGCATAAGTCTGCTATGAGATTGTGTCTACTGGAAAAAACAGGGAAGTAGCATCTATGGATTTTATAGCTGTCTAACCAAGTTCTAAACAATGATAGCACAAATAGAGATTCTAACATGCGGAGGGAAATTCTCACTGGGACTGAACCCTCAATAAAGAACAACTGACAAATAGTGATGGCTGACAGAAGGAAATGTAGAAATCTTTCCCAGGGATGATCCCCTTGAGTGGTTATCCACTACTAAGTAGTCGACCCTGAAATCATATGCATACAAGCAACACTCAACTGACTCACATTTGTGTATTTATTTTATCTGTATATGTGTATGTAATTATATATAGTCTATGTAACAATAATTGAAAGATGAGGAGGCTATAAGCTTGGGTGGGAGTGGATGGGGATGGACTGAAGGGGTTAGAGAGGAAGGGCATGTGAGGGGTTGCAGGAAAGAAAGGGGAGAGATGATTAATCATATTTTAATTAATTTTTAAATGCCCAGAATAATAATGCTCATCCCAGAGCATTTCTCTTGTATACTTTTAAAAGTGTTTTCATAGTTTTAGGACTCTGATTTTAAGTTCCTTAAAATCCAAGTACATTAAAATAAAACTTTTACTAATTTCACAGAAATTCCTATAGAAGACATAATACCCCATTCTATTTAGAGCTGCCAATACTAAAAATAATATATCACATGAAGGTTAAGAACATAAATGAATACAACCATTATATGGTGTCTTAGTCAGGGTTTCTATTCCTGCACAAACATCATGACCAAGAAGCAAGTTGGGGAGGAAAGGGTTTATTGAGCTTACACTTCCACACAGCTGTTCATCACCAAAGGAAGTCAGGACTGGAACTCAAGCAGGTCAGAAGCAGGAGCTGATGCAGAGGCCATGGAGGGATGTCACTTACTGGCTTGCTTCCCCTGGCTTGCTCAGCCTGCTCTCTTATAGAACCCAAGAATACCAGCCCAGAGATGGTACCACCCACAAGGGGCCCTCCCCCAGTTGATCCCTAATTGAGAAAATGCCCCACAGCTGGATCTCATGGAGGCACTTCCCCAACTGAAGCTCCTTTTCCTATGATAACTCCAGCCTGTGTCAAGTTGACACACAAAACTAGCCAGTACATATGGAAAATAGGAAAAGAAAAAAGGTTCCCTCAAAATTAGAAACAAAAAAAAAAAAACATAAGTTATAACAATTCTACAAGTGAATATTTACCTCCAAGAATGTAATTAGTCTATTGCTGCCTTCTTCCCTGCTTCCTGCATCAGACTGGTGCTAGCCCAAACACTGAGTCAGTCTCAGGGAACATTGGGGATTTAATGGATGAACAAGGCATTATATGCACATCAGAGCACCCTGTAATCATTCTAGCATAGGTGATGGTGAAGATTACATGTGGTGGATATACCCAGAACACTCAACCAGTCATTGCCCAGAGTACACATATGGACAATTGCTATATGTCAATAAGAAATAAAATACATCTCAAAATATTTATTTATTTACTCAACTCTCCTATCCAGAAAGGCCCGGAAAGGAAATTTATGTTTAGGATTGTTGAGCAGTAGCATGGACACTAGGTTGGTTTATGCATGTTGTTTTATTAAGGAAGATGTTAATCTTGTGATGCTATAAGATATACTTTATAGAGAAGCACCCCTTCGGCTAATATGTAATTTAAAATTTTCCATATTGATATCAAAGATTATGATTTTTAGATTAAAAAACCCTTAAAGTGTTACCTTAGTAGTACTCTGCAGTCATTATTTTTGAATACCTGCTCCATAGAGTCTTTTGAAGTTTCCAGTCCATGTGCTCAAAGCAAGGGTAATGATTAAGCTTCCCAGTCAATGCCACAAACAATGCATTTGACTTGTGCCAGTTTTAAATTGAGCAGTTATCTGCTTGATGTCATTAGAGAATTGGGGTAGAAATTGAATAAATTATAACTTATTTACAGTGGCAACTTACACACAAATCTCCATAGCTATATGGTACTCTTTTGTTATTTCTCTTTGGATCACTTTATCTTAAGTTATGCTTTGGAACAAGGAACTGCTTTGGTCTAGATGTCCACATTTATTCACCTTGCATTTTAGTATGTCTCACCAGAGCTTAGTTTTATTGTTGAACCCACCATGTACAGAAGTAAACTAAGAGATCCGTGGGGGCATGAATGTGTTCATTTAAACATTTCAATCAGGTCTGGAGAGATGGCTCAGCAGTTAAGAGCACTGGATGTTCTTCCAGAGGTCCTGAGTTCAGTTCCTGGCAACGACATGGTGGTTCACAACCATCTGTAAAGGGGTCTGATACCTCTTCTGCTGTGTCTGAAGACAGGGAAAGTGTACTCATATACATAAAATAAATAAACAAATGTCTTAAACAAAACCAAATAAAAAATTCCTATAAAACATTTCCATCATTTTACCATCTGCTCCATGAAAGAAAACACATACTTCTCATCTTAATATGAGCTCTATTCTTCCTTTGTAAAGTGGGTACATGATTCCCCTGCACAATGAGCTTTCTCTCAAGAGTCCTAAAATATGTAAATGAGATCAGTGGTCCAGAACTAGGTTTCTATGTCTCTGAAGAACCACTTTGCCCTTAGTGGGCATTATGAGGAAGGAAAGGCCCGC
Organism: Apodemus agrarius; assembly: GCA_964023405.1. Lineage (NCBI taxonomy): Eukaryota > Metazoa > Chordata > Mammalia > Rodentia > Muridae > Apodemus > Apodemus agrarius. The sequence goes on along the minus strand of OZ030008.1, from coordinate 46,482,353 downwards.
ATTTACTTTGATATACTCACCATTATTTTTGTGGTGATATTTGCTTGTCTTTGTGAGTGTTATAGAAGTATTACAACATCAGGAGGCAGGATTGGGCATCAATTCTTTTTGTTACTTATATTTTCATGTAAGAGACTCAGTTACTAAATGGTTAATGATCTTTGTTGGCACAGTGTTTGCTTGGAAATCACAGGCAGTGAAATATTAGTGATAACATCTAAGCCTAAATCATGGCTGAAGACTAATCCATTATACTGAAAATAAAAGTATAATTATAGTGATAATTTGTTATTATTCTAAATAATCAAGCCTTTAAAAAACCTCAATTATAAAATTCTAAAAATAACTATTTTCTTTTTTACTAAAATGAGCAAAAAATGATCTGGGAACTATGAATAAATAAGACTAGAACAGAGTTGTTTACATATGGGGAGTTAAACATTTTTGCTATCTATAAAGGAATACATATTTCTTCTTGGACAAACGATTATATGATTTGTTTTTTTTTTTTTTAATTTTTATTTTCTATGTTCTATGTTTACATTCAAAAGGCTTTCCCCTTTCCCAGTTCCCACCCACGATAGTTCCCATAGTTCCTCTCCCCCCCAACTGTTCCCCAATCATTCCCCCTCCCCCCTCGGTTTCTTTACTAAACTGGATGCAATCTTTACAGGCCCAGGGTCCTCTCCTTTCTTCTTCTTGGGAATCATTTGACTTGCTATTTGTGTCTTGAGTATTTAGTGCTTCTGGGCTCATTATTATCCACTTATCAGTGATTGCATTTCATGTGCATTCTTTTGTGATTGGGTTAATTCACTCAGGATGATATTTTCCAGGTCTAACCATTTACCTACAAATTGCATGAATTCATTATTTTTAATTGCTGAGTAGTATTCCATTGTATATATATACCACATTTTCTGTATCCATTCCTCCTTTGAGGGATATTTGGGCTCCTTCCAATTTCTGGCTATTATAAACAAGGCTGCTATAAACATAGTGGAGCATGTGTCCTTATTGCATGCAGGGGAATCCTCTGGGTATATGCCCAGGAGTGGTATGCCAGGGTCCTCTGGAAGTGACATGCCCAATTTTCTGAGGAACCGCCAAACTGATTTCCAGAGTGGTTTTACCATTTTGCAATCCCACCAACAGTGGAGGAGTGTTCCTCTTTCTCCACATCCTCGCCAGCACTTGTTGTCTCTTGAGTTTTTAATCTTAGCCATTCTGACTGGTGTGAGGTGGAATCTCAGGGTTGTTTTGATTTGCATTTCCCTGATGACTAATGATGTTGAACATCTTTTAAGGTGTTTCTCGGCCATCCGAATTTCTTCTGGTGAAAATTCTTTGTTTAGCTCTGTGCCCCATTTTTTGATAGGGTTATTTGGTTCTTTGGGGTCTAACTTCTTGAGTTCTTTGTATATATTGGATATTAGCCCTCTGTCGGATGTGGAGTTGGTGAAGATCTTTTCCCACTTTGTTGGTTGCCGTTTTGTCCTTCTGACAGTGTCCTTTGCTTTGCAGAAACTTTGTAATTTTATGAGGTCCCATTTGTCGATTCTTGATCTTAGAGCATAAGCTGTTGGTGTTCTGTTCAGGAACTTTTCCCCTGTGCCCAAGTCCTCCAGGGTCTTCCCAAGTTTCTTTTCTAGTAGTTTCAGTGTGTCTGGTTTTATGTGGAGGTCCTTGATCCACTTGGAGTTGATCTTAGTGCAAAGAGATAAGAGTGGGTCGATTCGCATTCTTCTGCATGTTGACCTCCAGTTGAACCAGCACCATTTGTTGAAAAGGCTATCTTTATTCCACCGGATGGTTGTGGCTCCTTTATCAAAGATCAAGTGACCATAAGTCTGTGGGTTAACCTCTGGGTCTTCAATCCTGTTCCATTGATCTGCTTGCCTGTTGCTATACCAATACCATGCAGTTTTTAACACAATTGCTCTGTAGTACTGCTTGAGGTCAGGGATATTGATTCCCCCAGAAGTCCTTTTATTGTTGAGAATAGTTTTTGCTATCCTGGGTTTTTTGTTGCTCCAGATGAATTTGAGAATTGCTCTTTCTAGATCTATGAAGAATTGAGTTGGGATTTTGATGGGGATCGCATTGAATCTGTATATTGCTTTTGGCAAGATGGCCATTTTTACTATATTGATTCTGCCAATCCAGGAGCAAGAGATATTTTTCCATCTTCTGAGGTCTTCTTCAATTTCTTTCTTCAAGGACTTGAAGTTCCTGTTATACAGATCTTTTGCTTGTTTGGTTAGAGTTATGCCAAGGTACTTTATGTTGTTTGTGGCTATTGTGAAGGGTGTTATTTCCCTAATTTCTTTCTCAGCCTGCTTGTCCTTTGAGTACAGGAAGGCCACTGACTTGCTTGAGTTAATTTTATAACCTGCCACTTTGCTGAAGCTGTTTATCAGCTGTAGAAGTTCTCTGGTGGAGTTTTTTGGGTCGCTTAGGTAAACTATCATATCATCTGCAAATAATGATAGTTTCACTTCTTCCTTTCCAATTTGTATCCCTTTGACTTCCTTATGTTGTCTAATTGCTCTTGCTAGAACTTCAAGTACTATATTGAAAAGATATGGAGATAGAGGGCAGCCTTGTCTAGTCCCTGATTTTAGTGGGAATGCTTCAAGTTTCTCTCCATTTATTTTGATGTTGGCTACTGGTTTGCTGTAGATTGCTTTTACTATGTTTAAGTATGGGCCTTGAATTCCTGCTCTTTCCAAGACTTTTAGCATGAAAGGATGCTGAACTTTGTCGAATGCTTTTTCAGCATCTAATGAGATGACCATGTGGTTTTTTTCTTTCAGTTTGTTTATGTAGTGGATTACATTGATGGATTTCCATATATTGAACCATCCCTGCATCCCTGGGATGAAGCCTACTTGATCATGGTGGATGATCGTTTTGATGTGCTCTTGGATTCGGTTAGCAAGAATTTTATTTAGTATTTTTGCATCGATATTCATAAGAGAAATTGGCCTGTAGTTCTCTTTCTTTGTTGGATCTTTTTGTGGTTTAGGTATTAGCGTAATTGTGGCTTCGAAGAATGAGTTGGGCAGTGTCCCTTCTGTCTCTATTTTGTGGAATAGTTTGAAAAGTATTGGTGTTAAGTCTTCTTTGAAGGTCTGGTAGAATTCTGCACTAAAACCATCTGGTCCCGTACTTTTTTTGGTTGGGAGGCTTTCTATAACCCCTTCTATTTCTTTAGGGGTTATGGGACTATTTAGCTGATCTACTTGATGCTGATTTAGTTTTGGTATTTGATATCTGTCTAGGAAATTGTCCATTTCCTCCAGATTCTCCAGTTGTTTTGAGTATAGACCTTTGTAGTAGGATCTGATGATCTTTTGAATTTCCTCAGTTTCTGTTGTTATGTCTCCCTTTTCATTTCTAATTTTGTTAATTTGTATACTGTCTCTGTGTCCTTTGGTTAGTCTGGCTAAGGGTTTATCTATCTTGTTGATTTTCTCAAAGAACCAGCTCCTGGTCTTGTTGATTCTTTGTATGGTTCTCTTTGTTTCTATTTGATTGATTTCAGCCCTGAGTTTGATGATTTCTTGTCTTCTACTCCTCCTGGGTGAATTAACTTGTTTTTCTTCCAGGGCCTTAAGGTGTGCCATTAAGTTGCTAGTGTATGCTCTCTCCAGTTTCTTTTTGGATGCACTTAGAGCTATGAGTTTTCCTCTTAGCACTGCTTTCATTGTGTCCCATAGATTTGGGTAGGTTGTACCTTCATTTTCATTGAATTCTAAAAAGTCTTTGATTTCTTTTTTTATTTCTTCCTTGACCGAGGTGTCATTGAGTAGAGTATTGTTCAATTTCCATGTGTATGTGGGCTTTCTGTTGTTTTTGTTGTTATTGAAGACCACTCTTACTCCCTGGTGATCTGATAGGAGGCATGGGATTAGCTCGATCTTCTTGTATTTGTTGACATCTGTCTTGTGACCAATTATATGGTCTATTTTGGAGAAGGTACCATGTGGAGCTGAGAAAAAGGTATATTCTTTAGCTTTAGGATGAAATGTTCTATATATATCTGTTAAATCCAGTTGGTCCAGAGTTTCAATTAGTTTCACTGTGTCCCTGTTTAGTTTCTGCTTTCCTGATCTGTCCATTGAGGAGAGTGGAGTGTTGAAGTCACCCACAATTATTGTGTTAGGTGTAATGTGTTCTTTAAGCTTTAGTAAGGTTTCTTTTATGAATGAGGGTGTCCTTGCATTTGGAGCATAGATGTTCAGTATTGAGAGCTCTTCTTGGTGGATTTTCCCTTTGGCCAGCAAGAAGTGACCTTCTGAGTCTCTTTTGATGATTTTAGGTTGGAAGTCAATTTTATCTGATATTAGAATGGCTACTCCAGCTTGTTTCCTGAGACCATTTGCTTGTAAAATTGTCTTCCAGCCTTTTACTCTAAGGCAGTGTTTGTCTTTAACACTGAGATGGGTTTCCTGTATGCAGCAAAATGTAGGGTCCTGTTTCCGTATCCAGTCTGTTAATCTATGTCTTTTTATTGGGGAATTGAGTCCATTGATGTTAAGAGATATTAAGGAATAGTAATTATTTCCTCCAGACATTTTTGAAATTATATTTATTTATTTTATTTATTTTTTTAATATTCGAGAGGTTACCTTCTTTTAGGTTTGATGAGAGGAGGTTTCTATCTTGTTTCTTCCCGGGTGTAGTTTCCGTCCTTGTCTTGGTGTTTTTTCCCTATTATCCTTTGTAGGGCTGGATTTGTGGAAAGATATCGTGCAAATTTGGTTTTGTCATGGAATACCTTGATGTCTCCATCTATGGCGATTGAGAGCTTTGCTGGGTAAAGTAGTTTTGCCTGGAGTTTGTGTTCTCTTAGAGTTTGCATTATATCTGCCCAGGATCTTCTAGCTTTCATGGTCTCAGGTGAGAAGTCTGGTGTTATTCTGATAGGTCTTCCTTTATAAGTTACTTGGCTTTTTTCTCTTGCTGCCTTTAATATTCTTTCTTTGTTTAGTACATTTGGAGTTTTGATTATTATGTGACGGGATGTGTTTCTGTTCTGGTCCAGTCTGTTTGGGGTTCTATAGGCTTCTTGTATATTCATGGGCATCTCTCTCTTTAGGTTGGGGAAGTTTTCTTCCATAATTTTGTAGAAGATATTTGCTGGCCCTTTAACTTGTACGTCTTCATTCTCGTCTATACCTATGATCCTTAGGTTTGGTCTTCTCATTGCATCCTGGATTTCCTGGATGTTTTGGGTTACAGCCTTTTTGCATTTAGTATTTTCTTTGACTGTTGAATCAATGGTTCCTATGGTATCTTCGGCTTCTGATATTCTGTCTTCTATCTCTTGTATTCTATTGTTGATATTTGCATCTATGGCCCCTGATTTCTTCCCAAGGTTTTCTATCTCCAATGTTGTCTCCCTCTGCGATTTCTTAGTTGTTTCTACTTCTGTTTTTAGTACCTGGATGGATGTGCTCAGATCTTTCGCTTGCTTGATTGTGTTTTCATGTATTTCTTTAATAGATTTTTGTGTTTCCTCTTTCATAGCTTCTACTTGTTGGCCCACGTTCTTCTGTATTTCTTTAAGTGATTTTTGTCTTTCTTCCTTATTGTCTTCTTCTTTTTGATCCATCTTCTCCTGCATTTCTTGAAGTGATTTTTGTATTTGCCTTGTAAAGGCTTCTAACTTTTGATCCATTTTCTCCTCTATTTCTTTACGAGATTTTTCTATGTGTTCAGCTACCAGCATCCTGACCAGTGATTTTATATCCAAGTCTTGTTTTTCTGGTGTTTTGGGGTATCCAGGGCTTCCTGTTGTTGGGGAACTGGGTTCAGATGCTGTCATGTTGCCTTGATTTCTGTTAGTGACATTCCTTCGTTTACCTTTTGCCATCTGGTTATTTCTGGTGTTAGTTGACCTTGTTGTCACTGGCTGGTGTTTGAATCTCCTGCGAGGCTGGGCTTACCTGTTGTTTCTCTACTGGTGGTTATGCGTGATTGCTGCTCAACGGGATCACGAGCTGGCTGCCACCGGCTGACTTTGTGCCCGGCCTGAGGACTCTGGCAAGTGTGGGGGAGTGCAGCAGAGCCTCGGTATGCGCTGCTGGGCCTGCCTAGTAGGGAGAGCCTAGCAGATCCCCTCACGTGGTAGCCCCTGATGGAATCTATCTACCTGTGTCTTTCCAGCTGTGTCCTGGTTGCAATATGGAGGCCTGCCGCTATCGCTGGTCCGGGGTCCTGGGGAGCTGGGTGGTTCCGGTTGCCTCAGTGCACGTCCTAAGCTCGCAGGGACGTGCTGCAGAGCCTAGGTGCCTGGGCCCGCCTCTGGGCGAGAGCTCAGCAGCGCTCCCTGCTCCAGTCTCAGAAGGAGTCCCTACCTGCGCCTTTCCAGCTGTGGCCTGGTTGCAATATGGAGGCCTGCTGCTATCGCTGGTCCGGGGTCCTGGGGAGCTGGGTGGGTCCGGCTGCCTCAGTGCACGTCCTAAGCTCGCAGGGACGTGCTGCAGAGCCTAGGCGCCTGTGCCCTCCTCTGGGCGGGGGCTTAGCAGCGCTCCCTGCTCTAGTCCCAGACGGGGTCCCTACCTGCGCCTTTCCAGCTGTGTCCTGGTTGCAATATGGAGGCCTGCTGCTATCGCTGGTCCGGGGTCCTGGGGAGCTGGGTGGGTCCGGCTGCCTCGGTGCAAGTCCTAAGCTCACAGGGACGTGCTGCAGAGCCTAGGCGCCTGTGCCCTCCTCTGGGCGGGGGCTTAGCAGCGCTCCCTGCTCTAGTCCCAGACGGGGTCCCTACCTGCGCCTTTCCAGCTGTGTCCTGGTTGCAATATGGAGGCCTGCTGCTATCGCTGGTCCGGGGTCCTGGGGAGCTGGGTGGGTCCGGCTGCCTCGGTGCAAGTCCTAAGCTCACAGGGACGTGCTGCAGAGCCTAGGCGCCTGTGCCCTCCTCTGGGCAGGAGCTTAGCAGCGCTCCCTGCTCTAGTCCCAGACAGGGTCCCTACCTGCGCCTTTCCAGCTGTGTCCTGGTTGCAATATGGAGGCCTGCTGCTATCGCTGGTCCGGGGTCCTGGGGAGCTGGGTGGGTCCGGCTGCCTCGGTGCAAGTTCTAAGCTCACAGGGACGTGCTGCAGAGCCTAGGCGCCTGTGCCCTCCTCTGGGCGGGAGCTTAGCAGCGCTCCCTGCTCCAGTCCCAGACGGAGACCCTACCTGCGCCTTTCCAGCTGTGTCCTGGTTTCAATATGGAGGCCTGCTGCTATCGCTGGTCCAGGGTCCTGGGGAGCTGGGTGGGTCCGGCTGCCTCGGTGCAAGTCCTAAGCTCACCATGATTTGTTTTACTATTTTGACATTTTTACCTTATTTCTGTTCCTAAACTTGTCCAAAGGCAGTGTGATCTTTGTAAAATGGCCTGACACTCGCACTTGACTGCCAAGACCTAGTTCCAATTCAGTGTTCTAGGGAAACGTGTTAACCATACCAGGATGTCTCATTTTATATTTAAATGGTCACAGATTTAACAACAGGAAAGGTTTGCATTTAACTACCTCCTTAACTTTTCTAGCTGGGCAATGACAAAGGCTTAAAATCCACAACATAATGGGAAAGACCTACTCTGAGCTATGTACATATCAACCAATTATATCCTATTAGGTCAATGCAGAAATTAATTGTAGGATTCTGCTCAAATCCATGTTGCTTCCTGGCCCTTTGGGGGCTACTCAATTAGACACCTCTCCAGGATTTTGTGTTGAACTAAGCACAGCTAATTGTTCTGTTTCTGCATGGAATGATTCATCCCCCAGATGTCACAAAGCTTTCGGCAGCCCTGCCCTAACAGTATCTCGGTATATAAAAATAAAGCCATTTGTGACCTGGGCAGAAGGAAGGGATTGAAATAAATAGAGGAGGGCATTCTTTAGCCCTGCCCTTTGGTGTGATTAATCTTTAGTGAGAAGGACTTTTGATTCATTCTCTTGACAGGACAACCCCCTTGCTCTCTCTGGCTTCTCATGAGGGATGATGGATGAATGCTTCTCTTTTTCTCCTTCCTCCAGGTGCAGCCTTATTCACACTTGAGCCTGAGAGCACACAATAGAACAGTTTCTACTTGCCCATTGCCTGAGAGCTATGTTCTCTTCTCTTCAGTGTTTCTCATTTGCTCAAACTGAAAGTGCATGAAACTCAATGACAGTCACTTATTGCCTTGGAACACTGGAATAAAGTGTGTGTGTGTGTGTGTGTGTGTGTGTGTGTGTGTGTTCTCACAGAAAATATAGTTTCAGACTCATTCAGTGGAGAAATGTGTTTTCAATTAATTTTAATGTTTGACCTTGAATTTTGGCTTTGGTTTTGAATTTTTTTCCTTTCACCCACAGTAAGTAGGGTCATTCATCCTTTCAATGACTGAATGGATGTAATTAATGTTTCAGAATATAGAGAGGTGTCCAAAAATGCTTTCTGTGTTGTTCTAATCTTATTTAAAAGAATCCATAATTTATTATTATCAAATTAGAATTGAACACAGATGGAGAAACATCTGATATAAAATGAGATCAGAGAACTCTTTTTTAAAACAGTTTTAAATTTATATGGTAGTCATGGAGAGATTGCTCAGTGGTTAAGGACTTTGGTTGTTCCTCTAGTAGATCCAGGTTTGATTTCCAGCGTTTACATGGCAACTGACAACCGGCTGTACCTCCAATTCTTTAGGTTCTGGTTCCCTCTAGTGGCCTCTGAAGGCACTTCAAATGATACATAGAGGTACTACTGGCAGGTAAAACATAAGACAGAACAATAAAAGGTTAGATTTTATTTATTAAATGTATATAGACTCAACTTAAAGTACCCTTCTCAAATAAATTAAGCTAAATATCCTTATCCTTTGTTTGAGTTATCTCAATTAGGAATTGAGACAGAAACTTGAATACACATCATTTATTTTGGAAGTATACCCCAAGCAGTGGGTTAGAAGAGATCAGGGGAAGGAAAAAAATCCTATCAGGGATTGTCAAGCAAGTGACCGATGTAAGTAACTTAAGTTCATTTCCTATGCTGAGTTTCAAAGGGCCCTAGCAAGCCTGAAACACAAAACCTACACTCTATGGGGGAAAATCATACTAGAGTACACACACACTAAATACACCTACTAGTAGCTGAGAACTGAACTCAAGTGATATTTCTTTTATTAGATATTTGCTTTATTTATATTTCAAATGCTATCCCCTTTCCTCATTGCCCCTCTGAAAATCCCCTATCCCATCCCCCTCCTGCTTTACCATCCCCCTACTCCCACTTACCTGTCCTGGTATTCCCTTATATTGGGCATTGAGCCTTCTCAGGACCAGGAGCCCCTCATCCCCTTGATGTCCAACAATGCCATCCTCTGCTGTATATGCAGCTGGCGCCATGAGTCCCTCCATGTGTACTCTTTGGCTTGTGGTTTAGTCCCTGGGAGCACTGGTTGGTTCATGTTGTTCTTCGTATGGGACTGCAAGCTCCTTCATCTCCTTGGGTCGTTTCTCTAGCTCCTCCATTGGGGACCTTGTGGTCAGTCCAATGGTTGGCTGAGAGCACGCATGTCTGTATTTGTCAGGTACTGGCAGAGTCTCTCAAGAGACAGCAATATCAGGCTCCTGTTAGCAAGTGCTTGTTGGCATCCACATTAGTGTCTGGGTTTGGTGACAGTATATGGGATGGATCCCCAGGTGGGGCAGTCTCGGGACAGCCTTTTCTTCAGTCTCTGATCCATACTTTGTATTTCCTCCCATGGGTATTTTGTTCCTCCATCTAAGAAGGAACAAAGTATCCATACTTTGGTCTTCCTTCTTGAGCTTCATTTGTTCTGTGAATTGCATCTTGGCTATTCCACTATCCACTTATCACAGAGGACCCAGCTATACCACTCCTGGGCATATACCCAGAGGATTCTCCAGCATGCAATAAGAACACATGCTCCACAATGTTCATAGCAGCCTTGTTTATAATAGCCAGAAGCTGGAAAGAAACCAGATGTCCCTCAACAGAGGAATGGATACAGAAAATGTGATACATTTACACAATGGAATACTACTCAGCTATTAAAAACAATGAGGTCATGAAATTCCTAGGCAAATGGATGGAACTAGAAAATATCATCCTGAGTGAGGTAACCCAATCACAAAAGAACACACATGCTATGAAATCAAGAGATATTTAAACCAGCTCACCAGCCAAACTGTACCCTGAGGACCCGTCTGCATGAAAATGGTTTGAGAAGCAGCTGTTGGAGGGCTAATATGGATCTAGGATGTCAAGGTACTGGCACTATTTGTCCAGTGGATACCCCAAGCTTAGGACCGCATGGATGGTGGTGTTAAACTAGAGAAAGTCATGAATATGAAAAAGAAACCTGTAGGGAAGAGGGAAGAAGTATTAAGAGAGGTGGGAGGGAGACAAGACATGGTTGGGAGAGATGAGAGTAGTGAGAATACATTATATACAGGTATGAAATTGTCGAAGTATAAATTCAATTAAAAGCTATTTTAAAAATGAGGGGAGTGAGTCATCTTGTCACATCCATATTAGCCCTCCAACAGCTGTTTCTCAAACCATTTTCATGCAGACTGGTCTTCAGGGTACACTTTGGTTAGTGAGCTGGTTTAAATATCTCTTGAGTTCAGTTCTCAGCTACTAGTTGGTGCATTTAGTGTGTGAGTACTCTAGTATGATTTCGTCAGTATGAATTATGTATGTCAATGAAATTGTCCAAGAATACATGTAACAGTATAAATGTTAGAAAACATTCTGAAGCTTCTGCAGAAATGACTATTTCAGCTGGTTATCAAGAGACTGTTGTAGCAGCCATGGCAAAACCTGACTTTGTAGTACAATCATCCTCCACTCTTTATCTTCTTATACGTCATATCTGGCTGCCTTCCTTCTTTTCTCCGTGGTAGGAAAATCCCTTTCTTTAAGTGTTTTTGTAATTGCAGTGCACATATATTTTCCTCAAATCATTTGAGAGTAATAGACTACGATAACACCTGAACAATGCATGTATTTTATCCAAGTACGACAGCTAACACCATTGCACTCGAGAAAATCAAGACACTAATTTTGATTAATTTATCAGAATATAATCTTGATATTCCCTTCAAAATTTACCAATGACTTTGATATCAAACTTCATGGAAAATAATTCATGTTTCCTTGTAAATGTTGGAAAATTTTAGTCTCCTTATTCAAGGCTATACTTCTTATTTTTTTTTTTTTTAAATTCTCTTTAAATCTTTCCACTTTTCTTTTGGGTGTCCTTCAGTATGGAAGTGCTAAGTTTGCCTTGTATATCTTTTTTTGTTGTTGTTGTTTTGTTTTTCGAGACAGGGTTTCTCTGTGTAGTCCTGGCTGTCCTGGAACTCACTCTGTAGACCAGGCTGGCCTCAAACTCAGAAATCCGACTGCCTCTGCCTCCCAAGTGCTGGGATTATAGGCGTGCGTCACCATGCCCGGCTGTATATCTTCTTAATTAAACATAATCTATGCACCCCACAGGAAATAAAATCCACATAGCTAATGCAGTGTTCTTACTTGTGATCATGACACAGGGTCTTAATTTGTCTCATTGCTGTTAATGTGAAATTTGATAATTTGGTTAACATGGACTGTGCCATCCTTTTTCATTATAAAGTTATTATTTCAGTTTCACTTTCTAAAAATTATTTTGAGATTATAATGTATATTTATATATCTCCCTCCCCATTTTCTCCTAATCTCCAAATCATTTCTTATCCTTTCCCAAAGTCACAGCCTCTCTTTTTCAATAATTGTTGTTACATGCATAAGTGTTCATGCATACACATACATAGTCCTAATTATAACCTGCTCAGTCTGCACAATGGTACTTGTATGTATAACTTCAGTGTTGACCATTTGTTCCTAGATAGCCTATTCTGTGTTCTTGCCTTGTAAGGTTATGTCTCCCTCCTTCAGTATTCCCTAGTTACCTATATTTCTTCATGTAGGGTTAAGGATTCATGGTCTGTTTCCCTAAACCCTCATCCACTCTGGCAAGTCTATTGCTGTTGCCTTGCTCTGCTCATGTTTAGGCAGTCATGTAGCTGAGACCTTGTAGGTATAGCTTCTGGCATAACTAGGAGTTACAGTGTCATGCCAAACTCACTCATTCTCTGATTCTCTGACAATATTTCTGCCCCCTCTTCTACAATGTTATCTGAGCGCTAAGTGCAGGAGATTTAGCTTTATACCCACTACTAAGTGTAGTTCTAAGCCCCTATCAAGGGAACTTCCCTTTGCAACAGACAGAGAGCATTATGGAAAATCAGGACCAATCAAAAAGCATAGTTGTAGAGGGTAGTCCATAGTTGCATATATACAAAACACTCCCACATGTAAGGCTCAGCGAATATTGATTCACCAAGGGGATACACATGGCTCCAGCTGCATATGAAGCAGAGGGTTGTCTTGTCAGGCATCAATGGGAGGAGAGGTCCTTGGTCCTATGAACGCTCAATAGATGCCCCGGTGTAGGAGAATTGTGGCCAGGGAGATGGGAAGGGGTGGGTGGAACACCCTCATAGAAGTAGGGGGAGGGAGGATGGGATGGAGACTACCTGGGAGGAGGGAAACTGGGAAAGGGGATAACATTTGAAATGTAAATAAAAATATATCCAATAAAAATTAAATATTTTGAGAGACTTTTTAAGAATCCATATTAAGTGCTTCAGTAGCCATCAAATTTTCAACTTATCAATTTTTATATTCATGTACATTAGAATATTTTCTTAGATGGTTATTTGAGTTATAGGTATGTTCTTTATGTTATTGATTATCTTTTGATGATTAACTGGGCCCAGCTTGGGCAAACAGGAATCTTTCTCAGATCCCTTCTCCTATTGACAAACCTCCAATAGTCTTTGAACCTTTAAGTTTAAAAGTCAATCAATTGGAAATAATTACTCAGAAAAAAATATTCTGCTAAAAGAAAGCAAAAGAATATTCTTCAATATATTTTCCCATTGCTACAAGGTAATGAGGAAAATTATCAAATCCATACAGGACTGTCTTGATTGAGACACAATGTAGGCTTCTGTTAATTGAACCACATCAATATGGGAATTTATGTCATTGAATATCTGTATTTAGTGAAAATAATCAAGCTTTATGAAATCAATTAAATGTGGATAGGCTTTGATTATATTAATCAATGACCCTAAACATTAGAATAATAGATATTTAAGTATAGACACTGATTAAATGGTTCTATTTTTTCATATAAATAAAAAACTTTACAAGAATAAGAACCAGTCAAACAGCCGGGCGGTGGTGGCGCATGCCTTTAATCCCAGCACTTGGGAGGCAGAGGCAGGCAGATTTCTGTGTTCGAGGCCAGCCTGGACTACAGAGTGAGTTCCAGGACAGCCAGGGCTACACAGAGAAACCCTGTCTCAAAAAAAAAAAGCCAAAAAAAATGAACCAGTCAAACATAAAATCAATTAATACATAAATTAATCAAACTAAGTATATACTTAAAACTATTTCTTAGGAAGCAAAGTCTTATTTGTTTGGACTGGCAGACACCATAATATCCAACCTCACTGATATACATTAATTATTTTACTTGAAATCTTGAGGTCATAAGAAATAAAAAGACATTTGTCAATAGCCAGTAGAGAATGGCACAACTTGATTAAGCTAGTTTCTAAAATCTACCAGAAAAACATTTATAGTTTTCACCCCTACCTCTAATCATAAATATCAAGGGTTACCAGCTATATGCACTGTACAATAAACACACTGCAAGTAAAGAGCTAGCTGGAAGAAAGACAGTTTCCCAGGCTCCCAGGGTTATTTTTCCCTCTGCATGGAGTACCCAGGGGAGAAACATAAGCTCTGTGTGTCCCAGACTTTCCCTTGTCACTGGTGACAGTGGTCCAGTGAGTGTGTTGAACCAAGCATCTCAACCCTCATCCTTTGGGAAGTGATGGCATTGGTAGACCTAGGAGCAGATTTAAAAAATGAAAACGCCTCATTCCCAAATGTTCAACATTTTATAGCATAGCTCATCAAGATTAGCTTTCAATGATGGAAAATTGGTTTTGCAAGTAAAGCACAATGGAAACATTGTATGTATATGGTATATAACTCCTTCAAATTATTTGGATTGCAAATTATGTATATGTATCCCCATATATGTTGGGAGAACTTCTTGGGTCATTGCATCTAAACCATTCTAATAAAGTGTTTAGGGTCACAGGTTGAGTTCCTTCACTGGGTATGCTTCCTCTTGTTCAGATAGTCAACCTTAGTACAGATAGAACATAATAAAAGATGGGAAATCCCACCAGGACCTGTTGTGAGGGATCCCAGGACTCTAAACCTATTGCTTGGCCTCTTTGGCACTCCAGATTGATGATACGTTAACCATTGCTACTTTCATGCCAGAAGCAGCTTAGCTCTCAGGAGTGAACTGATTCCTTGGTCATAAAGGTTATGAGTTCACTAGCTACGTCAGGCATCCTTTGGAAATGCAAGGTTGCAGTGCACTGTCGCAGGCTCTAGGGTTGGAAAGAAAGCAAAGGCAGCTGAGGAGCCTATGTCTCATTAGCCTTGTATATTGCTTTTGCCATGGAATTACACATGCTCTACAAGGACTAGCTGATTTGAAGCACCAGAATGACCGTGACGGTGAACTGGCAGTATATACTGACATTTTATTTGCTGTTTCTTGAGACTGTTAATTATGGGAAAACTGAGAGATGCTGGATGAAATGAAATTAAATCAAATTTGGCTGCAAAATGTTTTGCTCCTGCTCTTAATTTCGGTGCTCTTGCCCTTAATTTGGAGACTCTCCAAAGTGAACCAATTTCTCCTGAGATCAATGGAGTGAGTGCTCAGAGGATTGTCTCCTGTTTTGCAGTACTTTCATTGCAACTCTTTGTCCAAGGGCCAGTGTTCACATCTTTCCAGAATTCGATCAGACTTGCCTTTCTTAGCCACACATCTTCCTTGAAACTCCACTTCCCTTTAAAGATTAGTTAGGGCCTATTCTCTTTCAAGAAATAACAGTTAGCTCTTCTATATATTGCCAACCACAGGACTTCAGCTAGCAGCATTTCATTTTGTGGATTGAATGTGAATCTCTAAGTGTACAAATGCAATCCTGATCCACAAGGTGATGATACTGACTTAGAAGTTTTGGAAGGCAGGTAAACAAAAGTGAAAAGAATGTATAATTTAGACCTGCCATTCATTTTTTTCTGGTCCAGCTGAATTGCTGGAAGTTAATGCCTGAGGGTATATACATGTTTATCCTGCTATTATTGGACAGTTTTGATAACTCCTTTCTGATTGTATCAGAGGATATTTCACAATATAATTATTTAGGCTTATTATGTCTTCTGCCCATTATGTACAAACTATCAAAGCACGGTTATTTCCTAACATCGAGATTCGCTCCTCCCAAACCAAAACCAAAAAGAAAAGAAAACACAAACAAGCTGCTCATTAGTAAATGAGATAAACCATTTGCATGTAGGATTTTCCCATGTTTCCTTATGTCGGGATCCCTGAAGAACACAGGTGTGTGGAGACATGTCCACATTTTATCATCTTCACTGACATGCATTTACATGAACCAAAGTATCATTGTTATAATTTTTATGCTTTCCAATTGTGCTTTGGGAAGTTATTAAAACAACTGATGACTCAATTTCCTTATCAGTAAGATGAAAATTATCACTGTATTTGCCTTAAAAGTTATAATTTAAAACAAAGGGGCAATTATTTTGTTGCTGAATACGTATGTTGAATAGTGCCTCAGAGATAGCTAAAGTTGCACAACTACTATATACAAATTTCTCTTTTTTATTGTGTATTTTATTTATTTACATTTCAAATGTTATCTCCTTTCCCAATTTCCACTCCAGAAACCCCCTATCCCATGATTTCCTCACTGATTCTATGAAGTTGCACCCCCATGAGCCCAACCACTCCCACCTCCCTGCCCTGGCATTCCCCTTCACTGGAGCATCAAGTCTTCCCAGGCCCAAGGGACTCTCCTGCCATTGATGTCCCACAAGGCCACATATCTGCTACATATGTGGCTGGAGCCATGGGTCATTACATATGTACTCTCTGGTTAGTGATTTACTTCCTGGGAACTCTGGGGGTACTGGTTGGTTAATATTGTTGTTCTTCCTGTGGGGTTGCAAACCCCTTCAGCTTCTTCAGTTCTTTAACTCCTCCATTAGGGAATCCATGCTCATTCTAATGGTTGGATGCTAGCGTCCACCTCTGTATTTGTCAGGCTCTGGAAGAGCCTCTCAGGAGACAGCGATATCAGACTCCTGTCAGCAAACACTTCTTGGCATCTGCAACAATGTCTAGGTTTGATGACTGTACAGGATGAATCCCTAGGTGGGGCAGTCTCAGGATGGTCTTTCCTTCACACCCTGCTCCATACTTTGTACACGTATTTCCTCACTTGAGTATTTTGTTCTCCCTTCTAAGAAGGACTGAAGCATCCACACTTTGGTCTTCCTTCCTCGTGAGTTTCATGTGGTCTGTGAATTGTATCTCAGGTATTCGGAGCTTTTGAACTAATATCCACTTATCAGTGAGTGAATACCATGTGTTCTTTTATGATTGGGTTACCTCATTCAGGATGATATTTTCTAGTTCCATCCATTTGCCTAAGAATTGCATGAAGTAATTGGTTTTAATAGCTGAGTAATGCTCCATTGTGTAAATGCACCACATTTTCTGTATCCATTCATCTGTTGAGATACATCTGGGTTCTTTCCAGCTTCTGGCTATCATAAATAAGGCTGCTAGGAACATAATGGAGCTTTAGTCCTTGTTATATGTTAGAACATCTGGGTATATGCCCAGGAGTGGTATAGCTGGATCCTCAGGTAGTACTACATCCAATTTTCTGAGGAACTGTGAGATTGATTTCCAGAGTGGTTGTACCAGCTCGAAAAACCACCAAAAAATGGAAGAGTATTCTTTCTACACATCCTCACCAGCATTTTTCTGTCACCGGAGTATTTTTATTTTAGCTATTCTGACAAGTGTGAGCTGGAATCTCAGGGTTGTTTTGATTTACATTTACCTGATGACTAAGCATGTTGAACATTTCTTGAAGTGTTTCTCAGCCATTCGATATTCCTCAGTTGAGAATTCTTTGTTTAGGTCTGTACCCCATCTTTAAATAGGGTTATTTGGTTCCCTGGAGACTAACTTCTTGAATTCTTTGCATATATTGGATATTAGTCCTCTATCAGATGTTGGATTGGTAAAGATTTTACCAATATGTGGGTTGTTGTTTTGTCCTATTGACAGTGTCCTTTGCTTTACAGACGCTTTTCAATTTTATGAGGTCCCATTTGTCTATTGTTGATCTTAAAGCATAAGCCACTGGTTTTCTTTTCAAAAAAATTTCCCCTGTGCCCATGTGTTCGAGGCTTTCCCTCACTTTCTTTTTTATTAGTTTTAGTGTACTTGGTTTTGTGCAGAGGTCCTTGATTCACTTGGACTTGTACAAGAAGATAAGAATGGATTGATTTGCATTCTTCTACATGCTAACCTTCAATTTAACCAGCACCATTTATTGAAAATGCTGTCTTTTTTTTTCCACTGGAGGGTTTTGCTTCTCTGTCAAAGATCAAACAACCAAAGTGTATGGGTTCATTTCTTGGTCTTCAGTTCTGTTCCATTGATCTACCTGTCTGTCTCTGTACCAATACCATACAGCATTTATTACTATTGCTCTGTAATACTGCTTGAGGTAAGGGATGGTGATTCCCCCAGAAGTTCTTTTATTGTTGAGAACAGTTTTCGAAAACCTGGCTTTTTTGTTGTTACAAATGAATTTGCAAATTGCTTTCTAACTATATGAAGAATTGAGTTGGAGATTTGATGTAGATTGCATTGAATCTGCAGATTGCTTTTGGCAAGATGGTCATTTTTATTATATTAATCCTGCCAATTCATGAGCATGGAAGAGCTTTCCATCTTCTGAGATCTTTGATTTCTTTCTTCTGAGACCTGAAGTTCTTGTTGTACAGATCTTTCAGTTGCTTGATTAGAATAACACCTAGGTATTTTATATTACTGGTGACTGTGTGAAGGGTGTCATTTTCCCAATTTCTTTCTCAGCCTGTTTATCCTTTGAGTAGAGGAAGGCTACTAATTTGTTTGATTTAATTTTATGTTCAGCCACTTTATAGAAATTATCAGGTTTAGGAGTTTTCGGGGTCATTTAAATATACTATCTTATTATCTGCAAATATTGATATTTTGACTCCTTCCTTTCCAATTTTTATCCCTTTGTTAACCTTTTGTTGTCTAATTGCTCTGTCTAGGACTTCAAGTACTATGTTGAATAGATAGGGAAAGAGTGTGCAGCCTTGTCTAGCCCCTGATTTTAGTGGAATTGCTTCAAGTTTCTCTCCATTTAATTTGGCATTGTCTACTAGTTTGCTCTATATTGCTTTTACTATGTTTAGGAATGGGCCTTGAATTCTTGATATTTCCAAGACTTTCATCATCTCAAATGCTTATTCAGCATTTAATGATTTCATCACATGTTTTTTTTTTTTTTTTTTTTTTGAGTTTGTTTATATAGTGGGTTACTTTGATGGATTTCCATATATTGAACCATCCCTGCATTCCTGGCACGAAACCTACTTGATCATGATGGATGATCATTTTGAGGTGTTCTTGGATTAGTTTTGTAACAATTTTATTGAGTATTTTTGCATTGATATTCATAAGGGAATTTGGTCTGAAGTTCTCTTTCTTTCTTTGGTCTTTGTGTGGTTTTGGTATAAATGCAATTGTGATTTCTTAGAACGAATTGGGTAGTGTTTTTTCTGTTTCTATTTGTGGAATAGTTTGAAGAGTGTTGGTATTAGGTCTTCTTTGAAGCTCTGATAGAATTATGTACTAAACCCATCTAGTCCTGGGCTTTTTGTGGTTGGGAGACTTTTAATGACTGCTCCTATTTCTTTAATGGTTATAGGACTGTTTAGATAGTTTAACTGATTCTGATTTAACTTTGGTGCCTGATATCTGTCTAGAAAATTGTCATTTTCATCCAGATTTTTCAGTTTTTTTGAGTATAGGCTTTCATAGTAGGATGTGATGATTTTTTGGATTTCCTCACTTTCTGTTGTTATTTCTCCCTTTTCATTTCTGGTTTTGTTAATTTGGATAATGTCTCTGTGCCCTCTGGTTTATCTATCTTTTTGAATTTCTCAAAGAACCAGTTTCCTTCTGGTTTATCTCTTTTTAAATTTCTCAAAGAACCAGTTTCCCAGTTTGATGATACTTTGTATAGTTCTTTTTGTTTCTACTTGATTGATTTCAGCCACCAGTTTGATTATTTCCTGCTGTCTACTCTTCTTTTGTGTATTTGCTTCTTTTTTTTCCTCTAGAGCTTTCAGGTGTTCTGTTAAACTACTAGTGTATGCTCTTTCCAGTTTCATGTTGGAGGTACTCAGAGCTATGTGTTTTCTTCTTAGCACTGCATTCATTATGTCTCATAAGATTGGGTATGTTGTGCCTTCATTTAAACTGAATTCTAAAAAGTCTTTGATTTCTTTATTTCTTCCTTTACCAAGTGGTCATTGAGTAGAGGGTTGTTCAGCTTCCACGTATACGTGGGCTTTCTGTTGTTTTTGTTGTTATTGAAGACCAACCTTAGTCCATGGTGATCTGATAGGATGTATGGGATTAATTTGATCTTCTTATATCTGTTGAGGCCCATTTTGTGACCGATTATATGGTAATTTTTGGAGACGGTACCATGAGGTGCTGAGAAGTATATGAAAATGCTATGCACTTTTAGTCACACAAAGAAAGTTAGATAAATAATGAATGTTAAAGCATAAAAAGGAGCTGAAGTATAGCTCAAAAATAGAGTTCCCACTTAGCATGTGTGTGATCCAGTTTCATTCTCCATAAACACTAAACAAATAAATAACAAACCACAAAATTTATGGAAGATTTTTGTTGTTGTTAAGTTAAATGAAGAGATAAAATTCAAGAGAAACTGAATAATTTCAAATTTTATCTATAATTTAAAAAGTTGTATTTTCATCATTGAAGTTATTTCTACATGTAATCCCTCTAAGGTGTGGTCAAAATATTAATAATATTATTATTATTTTAAAAAACTTTAAATCACTACTAGCTTGTTTTCTTTGTATGTTATAATCTGTAAAGTTTTAAATGCCTATATACTTCCACCAAAATGTAAATTTTAACAATTTCTTCTATACATCAAATCATTTCAGAAACATTTAATGGTATGGTATAAATATGGCTTAAGTCAAACATTTACATCACCCTCTTTTCTGTCTTACCAAGCTGTGTAGAGGAACCTCATTTTAAATATTGTATTGTCTTCAAGACCCCTGTAAGTTATGATGACTTTGTTATAGATATGTCCTTAGACAATCAACAGGAATGCTGCAGATGTCTGTCACAGAGAATTATAAATATATATTTTCCAACTGTTAGTGGTTAAGGTATGTGGTAGCCCGTGAACTGTGAGGGTTTGTGACAGCTTATCTTCCCTTCCCTCATTCTTACAATTATCTTATGTAAGATGTCTATAGTGGGTACCACTCAGTTCTCCCCAACTTTCTTTAGCTGTTATTGAACTCAAATAGCATTGCTTGTATTGATATGAATTTAGGACCCAATACTTCGCATTATTATATAACAAGTTATGGGTTCATTCCTGGGGAAGAATAATTCTTTCTCTCTCAGAAGACAACTAGTAGCTTGCTCTTCTTTGTTGACTTAAGTCTCAGACACCCATATCTTGTCTCAATCTCTGCTTGTTGAAACTTTCCTAACTGAATGTGGTTTGTAAATTCACAGGTACTAAGCCAACTGTATATTCTTAACTATATAACTGACTGTTTTGCTTTCTTTACATAAAGTGATTTTGAGAATCATCACTCCTGAGGTGTTTATATATTTCTCTTAGCTCTCATTAATTATTCCACTTCAATTAGTTTATTTCTCCACTCCTCTTCTGAGAAATTGCTAAATGTTTGCTTGACTTTGTATTATAATATTGAACAATCTATATAGATAGATACTGCATCTATCTAATCTGCTGATTCCAAACACTATGGCCAGCAGGTCACAGAGTGCTTGAACCTTCAATTTACCAATGTATGGCCAATTTATCTGGTAAAATAGAGGTACAATAAAAAACTCAAGACAATTGTCATTTTACTCCTGGTATGCTATATTTTGCATGCATTTATTTTTTCCCTAAAATTAATAACACATTTCCTTTTTCCCATTCAGAATTGTTATTGGTTTTGTTATTTTTTGTTTGTTTGTTTTTTGTTTTTTTGAGACAGGGTTTCTCTGTGTAGCCCAGGCTATCCTGGAACTCACTCTGTAGACCCGGCTGGCCTCAAACTCAGAAATCCACCTGCCTCTGCCTCCCAAGTGCTGGGATTAAAGGCGTGTGCCACCACTGCCTGGCTTTGTTAATTTTTTTAATTAGATATTTTATTTATTTACATTTCCAATATTATCCCCTTTCCCAGTTTCCCCTCCACACATCCCCTATTTGATTCCCCTCTTTGCCTGCTTCTATGAGGATGCTCCCCCAACTCCCCCCCCCCCAATTACCACCTCACCATGCTGGCATTCCCCTACACTGGGGCATTGAGCCTTCACAGGACAAATGGTCTCTTCTCCCATTGATGCCAGATAAAGCCATCCTCTGCTACATATGCAGCTGGAGCCATGGATCTCTCCATATGTACTCCTTAGTTGGCAGCTTAGTCCCTGCAAACTCTGGGCAGGGCGGATGGTTGGTTGATATTGTTGTTCTTCCTATGGGGTTGCAAACCCCTTAAGCTCCTTCAGTCCTTTCCCTAACTCCTCCATTGGGGTCTCCATGCTCAGTTTGATAGTTGGCTGCAAGCATCCATATCTGTATTTGTCAGTCTCTGGCAGAGTCTCTCAGGAAACAGTGTGGAAGAGCAGTTTAGGCTTCTTTGACATGGATTTCTGGCCATGAACTTTGCACCATTTCTCTTTCATGTATACGTCTTCATCCAGGTGCTAACTGCACATGGACAGTCTGATATGTAGCATAATTACATTTATTTTTTGTGTTTATGTTTATATCTTTGCTTACACTTGTGGAATTTCTTGTAGTTGGTACTTGAACTGTTGCCTTTGCTTTTTTGGATCTATTCTCCATCTTTCTCTATCTGCTATCAGAGGCTAATATGATTCTTTGGTATGGACATGATTCTGGAGAATTTTGATATTTGAGAGTTCTCTGAAGTCACAAATCAGCAATGAAGGAAGTAGGACACACTCTCTCCCTCTCTTTATTGTTCATATCATCCAGATTTCTTTTATTTCCTCCAATTTAGTGAAAACATAATTGTTGCCAGTTTTCCTTCCTTCCTTCCTTCCTTCCTTCCTTCCTTCCTTCCTTCCTTCCTTTATTTCCTTCTTTCTTTCCTTATTACTTTCTTTCCTTATTTATTTCTTCTTTTTTTCTTGAAAGTAGTGTCACATCTACATCTTGACTTACACATTAGACAGGGCTGGAGGGTCAGCAATGACTGGTAGGAATGCCTAGAGTTTCAGGAAACAACAGAGGTATAGGAAAAGAGAGGGATCCTTGGTGCATTACTAAAGGAGCATTGGGATAGTCTCTAGAAGATCCCTAGGAATGGCTCCAGTTCCTGGGAGTCTAACAAACCTTACATGTGGTCTATAAGTCTGTGCCATCAAAGAGGGTAGTCCAGAGAAGGCTGAAGCCCATGAGAAATTGACTTTTCTTCAGTCATCTTCATTCACAACAATTCATAAACCAAAACAGACAGTGCAAAGAATTCCTGGGAGAATAGCTCTCAGTGCTTTCTGAAGTGTGAAGATGACATTTAATGAGGGCAATTTTCATTTTATTGTTGCATTACAGCTTTTATTGAGCTTAAAAAGTTAGGTTTGAACTTCAAAGTCTAGACTCTCAAGTGCTGTCAAACTTTCTATTCTGGGCCTAACTGTGAATGCCTTAAGCTCTGAAGACCACTGATTTAGTGCCTGCTCCTCCTCTGCCTCGTTCTGTTCATTTTTATCAGCATTTATAACTATAAAGCCCATACTTAATTCCTAGACTATATAGAATCCAATACAGGCTCCTCACCCAGCCATAAATTGACAGTCTATGATCCACTATCACTGTTGATCCATGAGCCTAACTCAGCACATTTGCTTCTTGTTCTTTCTACTTAAAAATTTTTACCCTTGACCAACTCCAGATGTTTTTACCATGTCCTCCTTCTCAGTGGTCAAACATAATCTTTATATTAACATACTTGTTATGACCTGAAAGTATTCTATAATTTTATGAATTATGTATCACCTGGATCACTCTATTAAGCATAGAGTTCAGCAGCTTTTAGTTTATCTTCCTGTTTGCATTATTATAACAATCCAGTCAGGAGCAAATTACTGTATTACGAAAGAAAAGATGAGTCACCTATAGTTCTTCTTCACTTTGGTAACTAAGAATTAACATCTTTCTAGATACTGTATATAGGTGGGATCTGATGTCATGGAGCTATATCCAATGACATGTGAGCCTTACTACAGTGACTGCCAGGCTTGTCTATGCTGCAATACCAAGCATTTCTTTCTTTAGTTTATGTCTGAATGATGTTTTGTGATACAAATATTTATTTTATCCATTCCTTAGCAGCTGACATTTGGAATTGCTCCCACCCTTCAACTATCATGAACAATAGTGCCAAAAGGACTGGTGGACAAGTTTATATGCAAACAAATTTTCAGTTCTCTTGAGTCTATTTCTATCCATGAAAATGTTGGTTTATGCAGTAGCTCTATGTCTAACTTTTTTATTGAAAAGGGAAGTTAAAACACTTTATGATAAAATTAAAGAATTACATGGAAAATAGTTCACATAAACATGTTAAAATTGACAATTTTCATGGAAAATTAAAGAGTAAAGTGATAGACATGTAAAATATTGCTAATTTAATTGAAATATGGAATAGAAACATTTTATGATAAAATTGAAGATGTACGTGGAAAGATTTATGTGGAAAAGATTATGTGGAAATTTACAATTTCTGATAAAATTGTAGAAAATGTAGAAAAACATGATAGAATTGAAGATTATCATGGAAATTTTTATATAGATATAATAATGGTAGGCATAAACGTATTCCTAAGTTGATTGAAAGTGGAATTATAAACATTTTCGGGTTAAGCTTAAAGATTTATATGGAAAATATTTCTGATAAAATTGAAGAAATATATAGAAAAACATGTTAAAATTAAAGATTATCATGGAAATTATACAGATAAAATGATAGACATAACGATAATTCTAAGTTGATTGAAGGTGGAATTATAAACATTTTCAGGTAAAATTGAAGATTTACATGGAAAATATTTCTGGTAAGATTAAAGAAATATATAGACAAATGTTAAAATTAACTATTCCATGGAAAATTTTACATATAAAATGGCAGATACAAAAACTCTTTCTAAATTAATTTAAGGTGGAATTAGAAACATTTGTGATAAAATCAAAGATTTACACTGAAAACATTTCTAATAAAATAGAGGAAATACATAGAAAGTCATTAAAATAGATTATTATGAAAAATAATGCAGATAAAATGGTAGACATAAAACACATTACTAAATTAATTAAAAGGAATTACAAACATTTTCTGATAAAATTGAAGATTTACATGCTAAATAGTTCATTTAGTCTATGTCTTTTAATTGGGGAGTTGAGTTCATTGTTTTTAAGAAATATTAAGGAATAGCGATTGTTGCTTCCTATTAGTTTTTATGTTATTTTTAAGTTTGTGTGGGTATCTTCTTTTGGGTTTGTTGGAAGATTACTTTCTTGTTTTTTCTAGGGTATAGTTTCCCTCCTTGTTTGTTTGTTTTTTCGATTTTTTTTTTTTTTTTTTTGAGACAGGGTTTCTCTGTATAGCCCTGACTGTCCTGGAACTCACTCTGTAGACCAGGCTGGACTTGAACTCAGAATTCTGACTGGACTGCCTTTGCCTCCCAAAGTGCTGGGATTACAGGTGTGTGCCACCACCGCCCGGCTTAGTTTCCCTCCTTTTGTTGGCATTTTCCATCAATTATCCTTTGTAGGATTGGATTTGTGGACAGATATTGTGTAAATTTGGTTATATCATGGAATATCTTGGTTTCTCCATCTATGCTGATTGAGAGTTTTGCTGGGTATAGTAGCCTGGGCTGGCATTTGTGTTCTCTTAGGGTCTTATGAGGTCTGCCCAGGATCTTCTAGCTTTCATCATCTCTGGTGAGAAGTCTGGTGTGATTTTGATAGGTCTGCAAGTAACCTCTGATAGGTTACTTGCTCTTTTTCCCTTACTGCTTTTAATATTCTTTCTTTCCTTAGTGAATTTGGTGTTTTGATTATTATGTGCCAGGAGGAGTTTCTGTTCTGGTTCAGTCTGTTTGGAGTTCTGAAAGCTTCTTGTATGTTCATGGGCATCTCTTTCTCTAGTTTAGGAAAGTTTTCTTCTACAATTATGTTCAAGATATTTACTGGGTCTTTAAGATGTAAATCCTCCCTCTTGTCTATACCTATAATCCTTAGGTTTGGTCTTCTCATTGTGTCCTGGAGTTCCTGGATGTTTTGGGTTACCAGCTTTATGCATTTTGCATTTTCTTTTACTGTTGAGTTTTCTATGGTATCTTCAGCACCTGAAGTTCTTTCTTCTATCTCTTGTATTCTGTTGTTAATGCTTGCATCTATGACTCCTGAATTCTTTCCAAGGTTTTCTATCTCCAGAGATGTCTCACTTTCTGATTTCTTTATTATTTCTACTTCCACTTTTAGATCCTGGATGGTTTTGTTCAGTTCCTTCACTTGATTGTTTGTGTTTTCCTGTAATTTTTTTCTGCCTATTGACCCATGATCTCCTGTATTTCTTTAAGGGATTTTTGTGTTTCCTCTTTAAGGGATTTTACTTGTTGACCAATGTCCTCCTGTATTTCTTTAAGGGAGTTAAATTCTTTCTTGAAGCCCTCTATCAGCATCATGAGATAAGATTTTAAATACAACCCTTTTTTTTCCAGTGTGTTGGGGTATCCAGGACTTGCTGGTGTGGAGAACTGGGTTCTGATGTTGCCATGTGGCCTTGGTTTCTGTTGGTTGGGTTCTTGTGCTTGCCTTTCGCCATCTGGTTATCTCTGGTGCTAGGTGGTATTGTTGTCTCTGGCTGGAGTTTATTCCTCCTGTGGGCCTGTAAGCCTGTGTACTTACTCCTCTGAGCTCAGAAGTGAAAGCTCTGTTGGGAGATCACTCTCTCCTGGCAGGCTATGCACAGAAAGCTGTGGAGTTTCCCCAGCTCCCCGGTGCAAATAATGGCAGGAAGACTTTGGTCCCAGCTGCTCCAGTGATCTTATGCCCTGTGTGCTCCTAGCTGGTCCCCTCCAGAGAGAAGGTGGAGATCTCACCTCTGCACTCAGAAATGAAAGCACTGCTAGGAGATCTCTCTCTCTCCTGGCAGGATGTGCACAGAAGGCTGTGGAGTTTCCCAACTCCCTGGTGCAAATTGTATGTTTAATTTCTTGATGAGCTGCACAATTATTTCCCATCTAGCCCTTATTATATTCCCTCTTAGCAGTGTATGTAGGCTTCACTTTCTGCATGATTTTGCAGATGTTTGTTATTGTATGTCTTTTGGATGATAATCAAGTGGATTTATTAAGTAGTGTCCACTCTAGCTTTGATTTGAGTTTTTAAAGTTCTTATTATTTTGAGTCCTTTTTTATATTTTTTTGTGCATCTTCTGGTATTTTAAAATGTAGCATTTGTTTTTCCATTGTTGAGGGATATGTATTTTAACATGCTGTAGATTCTAGGATTTAACTTGGTATATGATTTTTAGTGCCTTCTCCCCTTTGTAGATTACCTTTTGAGATTTACAAGTTTCAAATATTTTACCAACGTTACTGTTTTGATATTTTGGGTTGCTTGTTCTTTTGCAGTGGTATCCAAAGTTGTGGATATACACAACTATATTTCCTCTAAAAGTTCAATGGTATCAGCTCTTCTTGTTATATAATATGCATAATATACAGACAACAGAGAAGTTCTGATTTGTTATTTTTTAAGCATTATGTTTATGATCATGTGAATAATCATGAGCTAAGTAGCACAGGCACTAAGTACTTTCAGTCTAAAATCGTATCACTTATTGTCTATCCTATAAAAGAAATTTTTTTCAGTAAGTATAAGCCTAGGGGTACAGGTCAGGTAGAATATTTTCCTAGCACAGGGCTGTGGGTTCAAACTTTAGCACTTTCTATGAATGAATATGCCAATAAATCCAATCAAGATGCTTCCATTGAGGAACTGGTCTTAGATGTTTCACTCCATTTTAGAGGCTTCCCTCTTTCCTGCCCATTACACTGTTACAAAGCACATCTTATGCACTTAATTACATTTCCACAAATGCTGTGTCTAACACATGAGCATGCCAACAGTCTATGAGAATATTTCCTCTGCCGTGCTCATGCCAAGTTCAGCATAAATTAATTTTCTGAACATCTTGCAAATGTCTCATTTAGCATGCTTTCAGCTAAATATCCCTAATACAAATGTACAGAGAGGTTGTTTCCCCTTAGGAGATTAGCTAAGCATCGAGGTCATGCCTCAAGGAACTCTTAACTTGAGACAGAGAGAGAGACAGAGAGAGAGGGGGAGAGGGAGAGGGAGAGGGAAAAGGAGAGGGAGAGGGAGAGGGAGAGGGAGAGGGAGAGGGAGAGGGAGAGGGAGAGGGAGAGGGAGAGGGAGAGGGAGAGGGAGAGGGAGAGGGAGAGGGAGAGGGAGAGGGAGAGGGAGAGACTCTGCAAGTGTGCTGTGCTTTGCCTGCTCTGGCAAGTGTCTAAATAGCCAGAAATTCCAGGGGAGAGCTTTTCATACCATGTTCCGCACACCTTCCTGCACATCAGAGAGTCCCAGCTGAGCTAATTAAGATGCTGCTCTCAATTCATTATCCTTAAAGGACAAAATTCATTTTCCCCCCTGACCCTCATTTTGCTTTACCATTTAGACAACTTTTAACACATGCCACTGTAATATGCTACCAAAAAATGTCCCAAGTTGGTGACATAAAATCAATTCTTCTATTCATCACTGTTATTCTCAAATGTGTCATCCATTAGAAATTATAGAATGTTAAATAATCAAACTTTTTTCTCCTCTTTTCACCTATCTTATTATGGCAAGATGTTTATATGTTTCCAGAAGGGAAAAAAATGAAAACCATGTGTCCTGAGTGGGTCACACTGCAACATGATTACCGCAATGAAGACATTTTATTGTGTTAATTTTCATTAAATAAAACCCCGTTGAAAGCCAGTAGTTTTCCAAGACCCATATGATTTATGACATGCTAATGTTTGCAGGGAGACACTCTGTTTCAATTACAGGAATTAAGTGACGCCTTTCAGAACAACTTGGGAGTTATATCACCCCCGAAAATGTTAATTTTAGAACCAAAGCACAGTGTGAAACCTGGAGACCTATTGACAACAGTATCAGCTTCTACATAAACTTCATCTTCATCACCCCTGTGTATGCTTCAGAGCAGATGGCCTTGAGTCTCAAGATGTACTTCTGGGAGCAAGCCCTTGAGAGCAGTAGACACTAGCTTTTCTATAACTCAAGAAGATTTCTTTGTTTCTCTCTGGTGAGCAGCAGATGAGGTGTGCTGTGTCCCTAAAGGAAGTGTAATATACCTGAAAATAATCAACTCTGTCTTTTACGGTCTTTTGATTGCTTGTTTTTCTACTTTTTGTTTAACTTTTATCTCTCCCTGAACATCCTCCTGACTCCAAGGATAATTTCATTAAATAAAAAAAAAAAACACACACACACACTTTTAATTAATTTTATGGGAAAATTGTGTCCTTTATTCCAGCTTCAAGTATGTAAGGATTTGTCAGAGGTAAAAAAGGTCAAATAACAAGGAAGATAGATTTAGATAAGATATGAACAACAGTTCAAGTATATGCATACTATTTAGCAGAACAAAAGTTTCTTCTGCTTTCTTAAACATGGGAAGGAGACTTGGTCAGTTGTCACTGGCCGGTGAACCCTAGGGGTCATTTTAGGAAGATCCTATCCTGACACAGAATTATTTTCACTTGTTTCCAAATTTTCTCTTACATTCTCATTGACATTTAAAGTAGAATGAAAGGAATTTTATCACATTAAAGACTATTAAAAAGACCAAAAACATAAAAAAATCATATGCACCTTGCAAGCATTTGCAGGGTCATAAGAGAAACTTTTATTAGTCTTGGTAGAAATCATGTACAGCCAAACATTGTTTCAAATTCCATTTAATTTGGGACAATACTCTCTAACTACCTTGTCAAGTGAGTTTGATTTTGCCTTAAATCATGTTGTCAAAATGCTATATTTTTAAGTCCCTAATGGTAGAGCCATCACCTGGGCCATCAATGAAGGAAGCTTGTGATTGTAGAACGTGTCTTGTCTTTAGCTCTTAAGACAAGAGGTTTTGAAGAGAGGAAAAAGTCCTCAAGTCTCTTCCATTCCCCTATTAAGTCTTAGTTTTGGTAAATTTACCACTATCCCAATTCTGCCTCAAGCCTTTAATCTTCAGGATTCACCCTAAGGTAAAATTTTTAATTATATTAATCGTGGGGTGGGGGAATGAGTGGGGAATAGCATGGGGGGGAGAAGAATTATGGGACATATGGTGGGGGGTAACAGGGAAAGGGGAATGCCTTTGGAATGTAAACATAGAATATAGAAAATAAAAATTAAAAAAAATATAATTAAATTTAAACATATTTGAAGCATATTCTCCCCCTCCCCCAAGTCCTTCTAGACCCTCCCATTTCTTACCAAGCCAACTTTTCTTTTTCAAAAAACAACCAAACAAAAACTCAATACAATAACAAAAACCTGTTGTGATAAATATTAATTGGAAGTTTCTACCCCACCTTAGATAATGTAGTTCCCAAATAAAGGACATAAAACCTTCAGATTTATAATCAGCCTTAGTTGCACTAGAGCTGGACAGGTGTCAACCCTCTACATTATTTTGTCTAAATCTCTGTCAATAACCCCATGATATAATTTGCCATGTTCCTGGGCTTGTGCTCTAGGCTTCAACTGGCTAGCCCTCATGGGATGTTATCACTATAATCCACTACCCCATGATGTCATCCTCTCCTCCTCCCCTTCTTCCTTGATATCACCCTTGGAGTCTATGCTTCAGACCTCAAGCCCAGCAACCAAAGCCCCACCCACTCTATTTTGTCCAGCTATAGGCTGTAGGCATTTTTATTCAACCAATAGTTTTAAATTAAGGAGCGAGTTTACATAGCATCATTTGGTGTACATGAGGCTTTTCTCATCCATAAGGCAACTAGACCTTGAGAGCCAGTATTTAGCATTAAAATACATAACAGACCAACCTTAAACAAAACCACTAAAACCAACAAGAAAAACAAAACAACAGCCAAACAGGAAAACAAATCAAAGCAAAACAAAACAAAAAAATTCCACCAAAGTGTAACCAATAAAAACATGCACAAAAATTTGTGGAATACATTATATGTCGGTGTACTATCCCTAAACATGAGGCCTGTCTTCAATTGTTGATATATCCACTGTCACTGGTTTGGAGTAAACTGATTTTCCCTCTCCCAACAGGAATAAAAGACAGTTCAGTTGTTAACTTTTACCCTAGGTTTTCAACAATTCAATTACCTTTTCCTGAATGTCTTTGTTTCCATTCATAATACGGAAAGTTGTTTGGGAATAAAGCTATGTTCACCAGAAACAAGACAGGCTATTTTGAACAGCAAATGCTAACTAATGGATTTGTTACATGATATTTCTGTGTTTGTTGTTGTTGTTTAAACTGAGATTAATTGCCAGATGGTGGTAGCACACCCACCATCCCATTACTCACAGGCAGATATCTGTGACTTTGAAGCCATCGTGTTCTACAGAGCAAATTCCAAGACAGGTTAAACTACCGAGAAACGCTGTAAAACACACACACACACACACACACACACACACACACACACACAGAGAGAGAGAGAGAGAGAGAGAGAGAGAGAGAGAGAGAGAGAGACAGAGACAGAGACAGAGAGACAGAGAGACAGAGAGACAGAGGGGGAGAATAGCAAAACTCCTTCAGATTGATTTGTCAGTTTTGAATTGTGATGACATTGTTTGAGTCATTCTCTTCTAAATCCAATGAGAAATATTATATTTTCTCTTATTTTATTTCTTTTGAGAGGTCAGTTCTATAGGCCATTTACATTTTATTAAGATCATTCAGTGTATATCTAGTCTTGATTTTAATTATCTATCCTACTATTACTTAAAGAATAATTGCATTTATCACTGGTTTTGAACTGCAGGAATTATGAATACAAATATTTGTCTGCTTATTTGTGCACATATACTTTCTAGGCTTTCTTTTCTTTCTTTAACAGTACTAGAGTATTTTAATAATCATAGCTTTATATACTAGGGTTATAAATGGTGAGTGATGAATGACTGGTTTTAATTTTGCTTATTTAATCCCTAAAACATAGTATTTTATGTTCTTCTCTTTGACAGATAAGAATACATAGCTAATACAACCATTTCATCAGACCTTGTGAAGAGCCTTTACCATTCCAACATTTGCTCTTCTGAAGTGATTTGCTGCTTCTCTGTGACCCACAGAAAAAGCCAAGCTATGAAAAGAAATTATATTGAAAATAAATGTTATCATTGAAAAGAGATTTGAATTCAGATACTTGCAATTTGTCATCTAGATTCAAAGGAACCCCAAATTTTCTCAGTATTTTCTTTAATCCTGATTATTTAGCTATGGTCCTCTACAAATGGAAGTCATCACTTCAGTGGTATATAGGAAGTAAAACAAACTTTCCAAGTCTTTGACCTTGAAATTAACTTTCTTTTTTACAGAGAAAAGTATTAACTAGAAACATATATTCTAAACACCAAAAAGGGGAGGTTGTGGAGGCAGGGCTAGTCTGAATAAGCAGTGGATCACAGAAGTACAGGGCCTCATACCCGAAAGAAGGGTTTCAGCTTGCTCTCTGGGAGCCCTCATTCTGTGAGTCCCTCTATGCATTTAACGGCTATCAAATGAGCAGGTGTTTATTTTGCAAGAGAGAGGTAAATCCATAGACTCGTTTAAGTATTTTAAATAAACGTTTTCTGTAAATCCTAAAATAGTGGCTATAATATGATTTCTATAAAGAGCACATTTACATTTATGTGGAAAAAAATAAATAGAACAAAAGATCATTGATCGGTCTTCCTCAAGTTCCCTCTCCATGTTCAAGCTGCTGATATTCCCTTTCATGGGAAGCACTTTGTGGTTACAGCATAAATTGTAGCAGGCTGGATAAGCCTACAGCCCAGTTACACAACCTTTGCAGACTGGGCTGGGGGTTTCTAGGGGCTAAACAGCCTTTTAGTGAAGTGCATTTATACTCTTATTTCATCATGGTATAAAAGCAATAATTAGCAGAGCCCAACATTTTACTTTCACTTATAAAACATATTCATTTGTGCATGTGTATAGTGAGGGGTGTGTACATGTGTGAGGTGGGGTATCCTTTGAGTCCGGAGGAGAGAGTCAGATGCCTTGGAGCTGGAGTTACAGGTATTTGTGAGTTGTTTGATGTGATTCTGGGATATGAACTGTGGTCTTATGACAGAGTAGTAAGTGCTCTTAGCTACTGTGTACATACTATTACCTACCATCAAAGCATCAGATTGCTTCTCAAAAGCCTTTTCCTGGGAGAGAAAACACAGGGTATACCTCCCATTTGATTGAACTTCAGTACACAACTATCGTTTCTTAGAGCAATATTATCCTTTTTTGAAGTCCAGGGACTGGGAAGTTGACTCAGTGATAATGTGCTTGTCACAGAAGTACAAGGAACAGAGTTTGGATACCTAACACACACATAAACAGCTAAATGCATCTATAATGCTAGACAGAAATACACCTGGCTTACAAGCTATTGTAGCTGAACCAGTATGAACCAGATTTATTAAGAACTTAAAAATAATGTAAAAAGTGATCAAGAAAGATAAGTAACATTGACTTCCAGCTTACAAACACACTCGTGCACATATATGCACATGTCAAAAATGTATAAACATGAATGTATACATATATCACATGCACATAGAATGTAAGAAGTCAAAAGAATGTCATTATTTTAAAGTTTTGTGTTGTTATTGGTGTTTTTTTTTTAACAAATTAGAAGGTTGCTAGTCTGCATGTGAAGGAGCTAATTTTCTTTCTTCACACTGTTTATGTTGGTGACAGATTTTCACGTTAGCTCTCTGTTGGGCCCTGCATGGCCTTGGTTTGGGCCTTGAAGACACATCAGAGTCTGTCTCCATTCTTGAGAACAGTAGTTTGCTTCTGCTTGAGAATGACTCAACACGGCCTAGATCAAATCGCCTCTGCCTAGCTACCACTGATATCAAAATTTTTCATAGGCCCTGTGAAGTCACCCCATATCCCTCGTCATCTCACACCACCCCATAGGTCAGTCATCTCACCCCATTCCCCCATCCCCATCTCCTCGCCTGTCTATATAAACAATTTGCTGCCTCATTAAAGTGAGTTCCTGTTTCAACAAGACTCCTGGTCCAGTGTGGTTCTTCCTGGCTCGCAGACACTCACCATCCTGCTTAGCTCTGGAGAGACCCAGCGGGTTCTGGCTTCCCACCTTGAAACTATCTGCCAGCAAAGAGCCAACCGTTCTCTGAATGTGAAACAACAATATCATTTTTATTAAATACATAGAAAGTCATTTTCCTATTGAAAGTCCAAGAAGCCATCATATTTTCTTGATATGGCACTTAAATCTATCATTAAAAGGTTAAATTATTTAATGCATTACATTTGTGCATTATTTTATGCTTAATAAATATTGCATAAAATAAATTCAATGCATTAAAATGCACAAGAGCTTACCAAAGCAGTAGGTGATGGGTGAGCTTACTAATATTTGAAAATAGAATTTTCTAATTCTATTTTCAAACTTTCTAATTTGAGCCTGAATAACATTAAATATCTATTTCAAAATGAAAATATTCACTTATAGGTTAACTGATTTATACAATACCATACAATTGACACTGGTTATTTGTCCCCTTTGAAAAACTGCAAGCAGAGGTGTATAGGAATTGACTAATTCTAGCATCACCCATGATAGAACTACTCAAACCACTATCTTTGAAAGTATTTTAATTTTATGACAATTTTATCTTTGTAAGAAAATTGAAAAATTTGTTCTACAATTTATTTATATCTGGTCACCCTAATGATGCTGACCTTGACCTTTGTAGTCAAAGCTAAACTTGACTTTGATCTTGACCTTTGTAGTCAAAGCTAAACTTGACATATGATCTTCCTGCCTCAGCCTCCTAAATACTAAATACTAAGATTGGAATTGTGATACCTCATACCCAGATTCACCTGGTTTCTCAAACTACTGTTTTGTTCTGTAAGCCAACGTTCAAACCTCTAGAATGTCTCCCAAATAAGCAATAAGCATTTCCCTATCCTTTCATATGTGTATGATATGCATAGTCTTTGATTTGCATCTAGTTTTGAGATCGGACAATAAAAATGTCACATTTGTCATAGACATTTTTAAGTATATAGAACTGTGGAAAAATAAAATGACTGGAAAGTACCATATGAAAATGATTCATGAAGTATATGCCAGAGTAGATTCTAGAGATCTAAACTGACAAGACATAACTCTTACACATTTATAATTACAGGGATAAAAAAGATCTTCCATGTCAACTTAAAGCCAAACATTTATTTCAAAACTTCTAAATTATCATTTTACATAGCTTCATAGCCCTATTTGTTCAATGGGACATTGCAAACTATAACATAGAGCATATTTTTATGATTCTATTATAATTCTCTTGCATCGTGCTTCATATTTCCTATCACATTCATCTTTGAAAGTGTTTGGTGATGTTGCTCTGAAGACTGAGACCTGCCACAATTAACCGTTGCCTCAATCCTCACCCAGACTCTCTCCATTTCTAGAATCAAACATTCTACTTACTTAAACTATTGCCTATTGGTTAACAAATTATAATAAAATTATAAATCTAAATGACACAGAAACTGTTAAATTTAAAAGTTCAATTCCTCCATTAGATGAAAACTTTAACTTTTTTTAAACAGAAGATTAATGTGAGATCAAATTCTACTAAATCCCAGACTCCTCTGTGTATAGGCAATTTAGTAGCACAGCTAAAGTTGGTGTCCAGAATCCTCCTGAGCTATTTGTTTTGTTGACAATCACATGTCTGTGTCTTTACCCTTCACATACCTATCTCTTATGCCATTCAATGAATAATGGATCACAGGCAAACTACTTCACATTTTTTGTAGCTCAACATAATATTCACACTGAGAAAGTATTTATTGGGGGATTTTATTGTTCATTTTTATGAATAAAATATTAGGATTCATCATTCATACACATAATTGTGGTTAAAGAGCTCTGGGTGACCTTACCACGAAGAAAAGATGAAGACAGCATGAATCTGAATTTTCCATATGGACCTGAGCTTTATTCTCAGAAAATTTATGTTGACGCTATTTGAAAATAGTCACATGTACACAACACAATGGAGTTTTGTTCACATTGCTTTCTGATTGTTTGTATTTGTTCTCATGACAATACATCTATCCAGGTGAAAATTTCCTTTTCCCTTTAAAAGTAAGAAAAATCCAATCAACACTAAACTACTAAAGAGCTATGGGCGATTTCCATATTTCTGATATTTCTATACAGAATTAATCTTACTTAGGTTGTAACTGTAGCACTAGACAATAACAGTAAAAATCATAGATGACATATACTACGCATGTTGCCTATTCTTCAGGTCTCTGTTACAGGCATTTCTCCTAATAAACTCGCCATAAGAAAGAACTCAAGATTCAGGTAATCTTGCAATAAAAATCACTGTTCAGCTGATGAAATAGACAGCTTTACAGAAGAAGCTGGATGCCTGGCTCCCTGTGGATTTCTCTCTACTGTTTTCATCACCTCCCAGCTGTACTCAAGTCCAGAATCTCTTGTGGTAGCTAATATGTAAGAGAAGTGCAATAAATACTAAATACTTGAAAAGAAAGATGTACAGTCATGCTTATTTGCTCCCCAAAGTAGCATATGTCTCAGTTCACATGTTGATCTGACTCAGTTGGATGCAAGAGTCATAATGGGCTCATTGGTACATGTACCTGATACCAAATAGCTTGATGTCAGATGTATTTATCTCTGTAGCTCTCCAGTTACTGCATCACATTTTGAACCCAGAAATAAGTGAGCATAAAGCAGGCTGAGCATAGCCTGGATACACAGAAGTTCCCGTAATCCGATGACACTGCTCACAAAGAGCTCCCATTTCACTGCTATGGTAAAAATCCTCTTTTCTTAACTACCTCTTGCCTCATGCACTCCACAAGATATTAAAAGACCATTCCCTTGACTGTGCCCCTCTTGAGATGCCATTATAACAAGAGTATGCAATTAACTTGTTCTTCTCCTATAAGGAGTTGAACTTCTGGGAGTTTAAAAAAAATTTATAAATTACTTGATTAGGAAAGAGAATTTGTCAGCTTCCTCTGTATATTTTTATTCAGCCTAATACCCACACATAGATCTATGTTCTTAGTTTTGTCCCAGCAGACCTGCTGCCAGCTGCTCTGAATGCCTAGTAAGGTAAGAAGAAAGAAGTATTGGCTCCAGAATGATGCCAATAAGTTCATGGTAGCAGGACTTTGCTGTTTACAAAGGCTGAAACTGTTTAGATAGATGGGTAAGGGGTATGGGAAGCTATTTGCTGCTAAGAATGGTGAGCTAGAGAAAAGCAGTATTCCTTTTTTAGTACAGTAAGCCTGTGCTTTACCCCTCTAATCTAGTAGTTCTCACAGGGATGCATACAGTCTGTATAGAATCATCAAGTGTGCACTTAAAAATCCCAAGAGAAGCACAACCCCATCCTCAGTGAAATAAACTCAGGGATGGCCTTGGTCACTAGAATACTTAAACCAAGCAGGAAAATTGATCACCACGAAGTTCCACTGAGCCATCTTCAATGCCTAAAAGGCTGAAATAGGGGATATTTCCACTGAGACTTGACCTGATACTTAGGCATGCTTCCCATACCTGCCATTAAGGCTCCTAGCAGGCTGGCCTCATTCATGTTTGCAGAAAAAGGAACACACATGCCAACCTTTGTTAAAATCTGGCTATAACCCATGCAGCAACTTTTGAGTGAAAAATGTTCTATACTTCACTAACAGATAACTTTGGATTCAAACTAAGGGTTGTATAGGATCAACAGTATTCCTAGGATATACTGGACTTCAGGTTGAATAAGACTTGAGTCCTACACATTTAATTAGCCTTGATCTGACCTGACAATTTAACTACAAATTTAAATTCATAGTTATAATTATACTTGGATTTGCATGGTGTTTGCCCTTTTCTGTCCTATAAATCCCTTTGGGCTTAGAAGGAACTGGTCAAAGCTACTGTTCTTCTTTTAAAAAAACTACATAGAAACAAGTTTTCAATGCTTAAACCTCTGTGGTGAAACTTTCAGTGTTTTCCCCTCATATATACAACTTATATTTTAGATAAAGATAATGATTCATAACAAAATCTAATTTTGACTGTTTCAAGGATGCATTTTAATATATTAAATATATAAATTAACTATATTTATATGACTTTTAAAAAATTTTATGTTCTTTATTTGTACAATGTATTTTTATTAGATATATTCTTCATTTACATTTCCTTTTTTTCTATATTCTTTGTTTACATTTCATATGATTTTCCCTTTCCAAGTTCCCACCGCCCCATAAGTCCCATAAGCTCTCTTCTGTCTGCCCTTTTCCCAATCCTCCTCCCACTTCTCTGTCCTGGTAATCCCCTACAGTGCTGCATCAAGCCTTTCCAGGACCAGGGCCCTCTCCTTCCTCCTTCTTGGGAATGATTTGATATATGAGTTGTGTCTTGGGTATTCAGAGCTTATGGGCTAATAACCACTTGTCAGTGATTGCATTCCATGTGTGTTCTTTTGTGAATAAGTTACCTCACTTAGTATGATATTTTCCAGTTCTAACCATTTGCCTAAGAATTTCAAGAATTCATTGTTTTTAATTGCTGAGTAGTATTCCATTGTGTAAATATACCACATTTTCTGTATCCATTCCTCCATTGAGGGACATCTGGGTTCTTTCCAGCTTCTGGCTATTATAAATAAGGCTGCTATGAACATAGTAGAGCATGTGTCCTTGTTGCATGAAGGGTAATCCTCTGGGTATATGCCCAGGAGTGGTATAGCAGGGTCCTCGTGAAGTGTCATTCCCAGTTTTCTGAGGAACCAACAGACTGATTTCCAGAGTGGTTGTACCAATTTGCAATCCCACCAGTAGTGGAGGAGTAATCCTCTTTCTCTACCTCCTGGCCAACACCTGCTGTCTCCTGAGTTTTTAATCTTAGCCATTCTGACAGGTGTGAGGCAAAATCTCAGGGTTGTTTTGATTTGCATTTCCCTAATGACTAATGATGTTGAACATTTCTTAAGGTGGTTCTCTGCCATTCAAAGTTCTTCAGGTGAAAATTCTTTGTTTAGCTCTGTGCCCATGGTTCCCTGGGGTCTAACTTCTTGAATTCTTTGTATATATTGGATATTAGCCTTCTTTCAGATGGGATGTAGGGTTGGTGAACACCTTTTCCCAATTTGTTGGTTGCTGTTTTGTCCTTTTGATGGTGTCCTTTGCCTTACAGAAACTTTGTAATTTTATGAGGTCCCATTTGTCAATTCTTGATCTTAGAGCATAAGCTATTGGTGTTCTGTTCAGGAACTTTTCCCCTGTGTTGGGTCTTCTGCAGTTTCTTTTCTATTAGTTTCAGTGTGTCTAGTTTTGTGTGAAGGTCCTTGATCCACTTGGAGTTGAGGTTAGTACAAGGAGATAAGAATGGATCAATTCAAATTCTTCTACATGTTCACCTCCAATTGAACCAGCACCATTTGTTGAAAAGGCTGTCTTTTTTTCCACTGGATGTTTTCTGCTCCTTTGTCGAAGATCAAAGAATACTTTTAGCTATCCTGGGTTTTTTGTTATTCCAGATGAATTTGAGAATTGCTCTTTCTAAATCTATGAAGAAATTTCAGGTGTGCTGTTAAACTGCTAGTGTACGTATGCTCTCTCCAGTTTCTTTTTGAAGGCATTCAGAGCTATGAGAATTCCTCTTAGCACTGCTATTGTGTCCCATAGACTTGGGTATGTTATGCCTTCATTTTCATTAAATTCTAAAACGTCTTTGATTTCTTTCTTTAATTCCTTGACCTAGGTATCATTGAGTATTGTTCATTCTCCATGTGTATGTGGGTTTTCTGTTGTTTTTGTTGCTATTGAAGACCACTTTTACTCCATAGTGATCTGATAGGAGGCATGGGATTAGTTCGATCTTCTTATATTTGTTGAGGTCTGTGTTGTAATACGATTGATTTTGGAGAAGGTACCATGAGGTGCTGAGAAAAAGGTATATTCTTTTGCTTTAGGATGAAATGTTCTATATATATATTCGTTAAATACAATTGGTCCAAAGCTTCAATTAGTTTCATAGTGTCCCTGTTTAGTTTCTGTTTTCCTGATATTTCCTTTGAGGATAGTGGAGTGTTGAAGTCACCCACAATTATTCTGTTAGGTGCAGTGTGTACTTTGAGCTTTAGTAAAGTTTCTTTTACAGATGAGGGTGCCCTTGCATTTGGTGCAGAGATGTTCAGAATTGAGAGTACTTCTTGGTGCATTTTTCCTTTGACCAGCAAGAAGTGTCCTTCCATCTCTTTTGATGACTTTAGTTTGAAAGTCAATTTTATCTGATAGTAGAATGGCTACTCCAGCTTGTTTCCTGAGACCATTTGCTTGTAAAATTGTCTTCCAGCCTTTTACTCTGAAGTAGTGTTTGTCTTTGACACTGAAGTGTGTTTCCTGTATGCAGCAAAATGTATGGTCCTGTTTACATATCCAGTCTGCTTGTCTATGTCTTTTTATTGGGGAATTGAGTCCATTGATGTTAAGACATATTAAGGAATAGTAATTAATACTTCCTGTTATTTTTGATGGTTTTTTAATATTTGATTGGTTATCTTCTTTCCGCTTTGATGAAAGAAGTTTACTATCTTGCTTTTTCCAATGTGTAGTTTCCCTCCTTGTATTGTAGTTTTCTCCCTATTATCCTTTGTAGGTTTGGGTTTGTGGAAAGATATTGTATAAATTTGGTTTTGTCTTGGAATATATTGGTTTCTCCATCTATGGTGATTGAGAGTTTTGCTGGTTATAGTATTCTTGGCTGCCATTTCTGCTGTATTAGCATCTGCATGAGATCTGCCCAGCATCTTCTAGCTTTCATGGTCTCTGGTGAGAAATCTGGTGTAATTCTGATAGGTCTTCCTTTATGTGTTACTTGGCCTTTTTCTCTTACTGCCTTTAGTATTCTTTCTTTGTTTAGTACATTTGGGGTCTTGATTATTATGTGATGGGAAGTATTTCTGTTCTGGTCCAGTCTGTTTGGAGTTCTGTAGGCTTCTTTTATATTCATGGGCATCTCTCCCTTTAGGTTAGGGAAGTTTTCTTCCATAATTTTGTTGAAGATATTTGCTGGCCCTTTAAGTTGTAAATCTTCACTCTCATCTATACCTATAATCCTTCACCAGGGAGTGAAGATGGCAGCGGGGATTCCCTCCAAGTGCTGACCACCCCTCATGGAACAGTACCCATGGCAGGCTGGCACAGTGAAGAACCACCAATCTGTCCAGGTCCTGGGCTCAGTCAACAGTCCGGCGGTCTGAGTTGCCAGAGGTCTTAAACTTGGGATGTCTCAGTACCTGGAGCCACCTGTCCTGTCTGACGTGGAGCAAAGATGGTGGAGGGAAGTCTCCTCTGTGGTCTCAATCAGCTCTGGATGCAGGCTGTGCTGGCTGTCTCCTCCTTACTGGCTTCTGGGTATGTAGCTGGCTTCCTGCACTACTTGAAGATGGCAAGCTGTGGCCAAAGGTGTTCTGGATCCAGAGGCAGGAACTGGAAGGCTCTTGCCAGAGGCCTCTGGACTGGATCCTCCTCTCTGCAGGGCCAGACTCAACCTGTGTAGGCTGCCTCTTCCTTGCTGACTGCTGGGTGTATAGCTGGCTTCCTGCCCTGCTTGGAGATGGCACACTCTGGCTGAAGGTGTTCCTGATTCAGAGGCCAAAACCAGAAGGCTCTTGCTAGCTGGATCCTCCACTCTGCAGGGCCGGACTCACCTGTGCAGGCTGCCTCTTCCTAGCTGGCTGCTGGGTATAAGGCTTTCTTTTTGGAGTCACTCAGGGCTATGGTGGAGGGAATCCCCGCCACCATCTTCGCTCCCTGGTGGAGCAGATGGGCAGCACCAGGTTCACAGAGAAAACCCGAGTATAACATTGCTTGGGGCAAGACACACCAGGGCTCCAACAGCAACCAAGAGGAGGGCAGCACATCAGCAATCTGTGCCAGGGGAAACCCAGTCATCCAGTGGTGGGGAAATAGCCTTACAGGCTCACAGGAGGTTCAACCTGCACTGCTTGGAGATGGCACTCTGTGGCGGAGGGTGTTCCCGAGCCAGAGGTGGAGACCAGAAGTCTCTTGCCAGAGGCCTCCTGACTGGATCCTCTGCTCTGCAGGGCCGGACTCACCTGTGCAGGCTGGCTCTTCCTAGCTGACTGCTGGGTGTAAGGTTGGCTTCCTGCACTTCTCCAGTTTCTTTTTGGAGGCACTCAGGGCTATGAGTTTCCCTCTTAGCACTACTTTCATTGAGTCCCATAAATTTGGGTATGTTGTGCCTTCATTTTCATTAAATTCTAAAAAGTCTTTGATTTCTTTATTTCTTCCTCAACCAATGTATCATTGAGTATTGTTCAGCTTCCATGTGTATGTGGGCTTTCTGTTGGTTTTGTTGCTATCGAAGACCACTCTTACTCCACAGTGTTCTGATAGGAGGTATGGGATTAGTTTGATGTTCTTATATCTGTTGAGGTCTGTCTTGTGAACAATTATATGGTTGATTTTGGAGAAGGTTCCATGAGGTGCTGAGAAAAAGGTATATTCTTTTGCTTTAGGATGAAATGTTCTATATATATTTGTAAAATCCAATTGGTCCAAAGCTTCAATTAGTTTCACAGTGTCCCTGTTTAGTTTCTGTTTTCCTGATTGTTCCACTGAGGATAGTGGAGTGTTGAAGTCACCCACAATTATTCTGTTAGGTGCAATGTGTGCTTTCAGCTTTAGTAAAGTTTCTTTTATGAATGAGGGTTCCCTTGCATTTGGAGCATAGATTTTTCAGAATTGAGAGTACTTCTTGGTGGATTTTTCCTTTGATCAGTAGGAAGTGTCCTTTTGTCTCTCTTTTGTTGACTTAAGGTTGAAAGTCAATTTTATCTGATATTAGAACAACTACTCCAGCTTGTTTCCTGAGACCATTTGCTTGTAAAATTGTCTTCCAGCCTTTTACTCTGAGGTAGTGTTTGTCTTTGACACTGAGGTGGGTTTCCTGTATGCAGCAAAATGTATGGTCCTGTTTACATATCCAGTCTGTTAGTCTGTTTTTTTATTGGGGAATTGAGTCCATTGATGTTAAGAGATATTAATAAATAGTGATTAGTATTTCCTGTTATTTTTGATGTTATTTTTATATTTGATTGCTTGTCTTCCTTTGGGTTTGAAGGAAGAAAGTTACTATTTTGCATTTTCCAGGGTGTAGTTTCCCTCCTTGTATTGGTGTTTTCCACCTATTATCCTTTGTAGGTCTGGGTTTCTGGAAAGATATTGTGTAAATTTGGTATTATAATGGAATATCTTGGTTTTTCCATCTATGGTGATTGAGAGTTTTCTGGGTATAGTAGTTGTGGCTGGCATTTGTGTTCTCTTAAGGGTCTGTATGAGATCTGCCCAGGATCTTCTAGCTTTTATGGTCTCTGGTGAGAAGTCTGATGTAACTCTGATAGGTCTTCCTTCATATGTTACTTGGCCTTTTTCTCTTACTGCTTTTAATATTCTTTCTTTGTTTAGTAGATTTGAAGTTTTGGTTATTATGTGACAGGAGGTATTTCTGTTCTGGTCCAGTCTGTTTGGAGTTCTGAAGGCTTCTTGTATATTCATGGGCATCTCTCTCTTTAGGTTAGGGAAGTTTTCTTCCATAATTTTGTAGAAGATATTTGCTGGCCCTTTATGTTGTAAATCTTTACTCTCATCTATACCTATAATCCTTAGGTTTGGTCTTCTCATTGTGTCCTGAATTTCCTGGATGTTTTAGGTTACAAGCTTTTTGCATTTTGCATTTTCTTTGACTGTTTGTCAATGGGTTCTATGGTATCTTTGGCATCTGAGATTCTTTCTTCTATCTCTTGTATTCTGTTGGAGATATTTGCATCTATGGCCCCTGATTTCTTCCCAAGGTTTTCTATCTCCAAAGTTCTCTCCCTTTGTGATTTCTTAGTTGTTTCTACTTCTGTTTTTAGATCCTGGATGGTTTTGCTTAGTTCCTTCACTTGTTTGTTTGTTTGTTTTCCTGTAATCTTTAAGAGATTTTTATGTTTCCTTTTTTTCATGACTTCTGCTTGATGACCCAAGTTCTCCCGTATTTCTTTGAGTGATTTCTGCATTTCCTCTTTATTGGCTTCTATCTGTTGACCCATATTCTCCTGAATTTCTTTAAAAGGTTTTTTTGTTTCCCTTGTAAGGGCTTCTACTATTTGATTCATGTTCTCCTATATTTCTTTAAGAGATTTATTTATGTCCTTCTTGTGTTCCTCTAACAGCATCAAGATCAGTGATTCTAAATCAAAATCTTGTTTTTCTGGTGTGTTGGGGTATCCAAGACTAGCTGTTGTCAGAGAATTGGGTTCAGATGCTGCCATATTGCCTTGATTTCTGTTAGTAATGTTCCTACATTTGTCTTTTGCCATTTGGTTATCTCTGGTGCTAGTTGGACCTGTTGTCACTGGCTGGTGCTTGAACCTCCTGTGAGCTTGTAAGGCTATTTCCCCACCATTCGATAACTGGGTTTCTCCTGGCACAGATTGCTGATGTACTGCCCTCCTCTTGGGAGCTGCTGGAGCCCTGGTGTGTCTTGTCCCAAGCAATGTTATACTCGGTTGTCCCTGTGGACCTGATGCTGCTTGTCTGCTCTATCTGGGATTGAAGAGGCTGGATGATGCCAGGACCTTTTCCAACTACTGATCAGTCTGC
This sequence comes from Apodemus agrarius, assembly GCA_964023405.1. Taxonomy (NCBI): domain Eukaryota; kingdom Metazoa; phylum Chordata; class Mammalia; order Rodentia; family Muridae; genus Apodemus; species Apodemus agrarius. The sequence continues at coordinate 46,437,959 of OZ030008.1, read as the reverse complement.
AGGGCAAATGTCTCCCAGCAGGGCTGGTACACAGACAGCCCGCAAATTGGCCCAGGCCCTGGGCGCAGGCAGAATCCTGATGGGCTGCATCCCAAACCATGTTAGACTCGGGATATCTCTTTGTACCTGGCACTGCCTGTCTGTTCCATCTGGGAGCCATATTTATTTGACTTAATAAGAATAACTATGCATCACAGTATTTTGCTACCTGTCTTAGTTAGGGTTTTACTGCTGTGAACAGACATCATGACCAATGCAAGTTTTATGAAAGACTAATTAATTGGGGTTGGCTTACAGGCTCAGAGGTTCAGTCCATTGTCATTAAGGCAGAAACATGGCAGCATCCAGGCAAGCATGGTACTGGAGGAGCTGAGAGTTCTACATCTTCATCTGAAGGCTGCTAGCAGAAGACTGACTTCCAGGCAACTAGTGTGAAGGTCTTAAGCCCACACCCACAGTGACACACCTATTCCAACAAGGCCACACCTCCTAATAGTGCCACTCTCTGGGAACAGCATATATAAGTCATCACATTCCATTCTCTGGACCCCATAGGCTTGTTCAAGCATGAGTCTATGGGGGCCATACTTAAACATAGCATAATGTAAAATACATTTAGTCCAACTTTAAAAGTCCCTGTAGTCTATAGCAGTCTCAACAGTGTTAAAAATCCAAAGTTCAAGGTCTCTTCTGAGATTCATTCAATCACTTAACTGTAATCCTCCAAGCAAGATGAGAATCCAGCTGGGCAAAGTCCAAACTCGGCATCACCATGTCTGATGGCAAAGCAGTCTTTAGATATCCAACTCCTTTTTCATCCTTGTTGAATGTAACTAGGTTCTTTCTCCTGGGCTTGTTCCACTCCCTGTTAGCAACTTTCCTTGGCAGGCATCCTGTGGCTCTGGCATCTTTAAAATCTTGGGTCAGTTTCAGCTTCACATCTTCTTGTTCCAATGTCTGAGATCCACACATGATCTTCTGTGTATCTCCAAAAGGCTGGTATCAATTCTCTAGTTCTGCCCTCTGTAGCACTCTAAGGTCAAATTGATCCACTCCACTGCCACTGCTCTTCTTCGTGGTCATCCCATGGTACTGGCATCTCCAATATGCTAGGGTCTTCCACTGCAACTATACTTCACCAAAGCCTCTCATAGGCTGTCTTCATGGTACCAAGCCTCAACTCCTTTGCATAACCCCTTCAGTCCTGAGCTGTCAATTACAACTGAGGGTACACTTTCACCAATGGCCTTCCATGGCCTCTCACAGTACCAAGACTCAGCTGTTCTTCATGTTGCCTTCATGCCTTCAAAACCAGTATCACTTGGATGATTCTTACATGTTACCAAGTACGGCTGCAGCATGAGGAACATTTGGCTATCTCTGGAATACAGCTTCTTTGTGCTCTCAAAAAACACTTCCAATATTTCACCTCAGTGATGCTTGTCTTTTCTTAATTTCTTAGCTCCAGCTAACCAGCATCAATTGTCAGTCTAAGAAGCAATATTCAGGACAGCCAACTTAGGCAGTAAAGGAGCTGGAAAAAAGGAAGCTAGTGATAATGTAATAGAACAAGGGGGCCAATGTTCCTTAGACTGACTTTGAATTCAAGCGATCTGCATGCCTGTCTCCTAAGCACTAGGATTAAAAGTTGGTCCACCAAGCCTGAACTAAAGTTTTTCTTCCCCTAGAATTTGCTCTGTTCTAGTCTGGCCTTGAACTCAGAGATCTGCTTTTCTTTGCCTCCTGGAATTAAAGGCTTGTAGGACCATGCCTGGACCTAAAGTTAACTGGGTGGATCTTGCCCCAAGGTCACCACTCCTTTAATTCAATTTAATATCCTTGAGTTCACCTCCATTTCATTTCCTGGAGTCCCATTAATACTCAAACTATATATTTTGTACTTTTCCTTTCTCAGCTTGCTATGTTTGTTCAAAATTCTCTTCATCAGATTTAACCAGAGAACAAAGTCTTTGTTGGGCTTTTTGGAGACTTCCTTTGCAGATGCAATTAATATAAATCTCCTTGCCTTAGCCCTAGGCAGTCTCTTTAGACAATGGCAAAAAGCAGCCATGTTCTTTACCAAAACATCACAAACAAACAGTCTCTCAGCCACATATTAAAGTTCTCCACTGAAACCTCTTGGGCCGTCAGGCCTACACAGTTAAAATGACCCTCAGCACCACTGTCTTCCATATTCCTACTAGTCTGGTCCATTAAGCTCCACTTAAAGAATTCTGTGGCTTTCCAAATCTAAAGTCCCAAAATCCAGATTCTTCTGAACAGAAGCATGGTCAGGCCTATCACAGCAGTACCCTAGTCCCTGGTACCAACTTCTGTCTTAGAGTTTTACTGCTGTGAACAGACACCATGACCAATGCAAGTTTTATAAAAGACAACATTTAATTGGGGTTGGCTTACAGGCTCAGAGGTTCAGTCCATTGTCATCAAGGCAGAAACATGGCAGCCTCCAGGCAGGCATGGTACAGGAGGAGCTGAGAGTTCTACATCTTCATCTGAAGGCTGCTAGTAGAAGACTGACTTCCAGGCAACTAGTGTGAAGATCTTAAGCCCACACCCACAGTGACACACCTACTCCAACAAGGCCACACCTCCTAATAGTGCCACTCCCTGGGAAAAGCATATACAAACCATCACACTACCACAAACTGAAATAACTGTTCAGATTTTCTTTTCACAGGCTCAGATGAGCAGAGGTATGCCATTTCTTTATCCAGTTGATGATGCTAGATTACTCATTTAGGTAGAGTTGTATAATATTATCATTTTTGTACCTCCCATGTTTCATTTTCTTTTTCTTATTTATTATTGATTATTTTATTGATTTACATTTCAAATGTCCTGCTTCACAGTCTTCCCTCCACAAATTTCACACCCAATCTCCCTTCTCCTTTACCTCTAAGAGAATGCTCCCCCACGTACCCACCTACCCACCTGACTCACTCCTCTAGCATGCCCCTTCTATGGGGCAGCAAGCCTCCACAGGACCAAGTGCTACCCCTCCCACAGATGCCAGATAAGATAACCCTCTACACATATGTAGTAGGAGCCTGAAAAAACTCATGTGTACTCTTTGGTTGGTGGTTAAGTCCCTGGGAACTCTGAATATTTTCTATTGTTGTTCTTCCTTTGTGGTTGTAATCCCCTTCAGCTACTTCAGTCCTTACCTTAACTTTCTATTGGGGTCCATGGCCTCAGTCCAGTGGTTGGCTGTGAGTATCTACATATGTATTAGTCAGGTGCTGGTCGAGCCCCTCAGGGGACAGCTATACCAGGCTCCTGTCAGCAAAGGCTTCTTGGCATCAACAATAGTGACAGGGTTTGGTGTCTGCAGATGTGATGGATCCCTGGGGTGGGGATGGGGAGGGAGGGAAGTCTCTAGATGTATTTTACTTCAGTCTCTGCTCTATTTTGTCCCTGCATTCCCTTTAGACAGGAACAATTCTGAGTTAAAATATTTGAGATAGGTGGGTGGTACCATCCCTCCACTGGGGGCCATATCTATCTACTGGAAGTGGTCTCCTCAGGTTCTATCTCCCCTCTGTTGGGTATTTCAGCTAATGTCATCCCCATTAGATCCTGAGAGCCTTTCACATCACTGCTGTCTGGGACTAACAAGTGGTCATGCCCCCCAATTTACCACCTCCCACTGCAAAATATTTCTGTTCATTTTTGGCCCTCTGGAGTTTTTTCCAGGACTTTCCGTACCTGACCCTGCCCTCCCTTACCCTCCTCCTCCCTTTCCCACCCAGCTACTTCCCTCCCTCTGCCTCCCATGATTATTTTGTTCCCCCTTCTAAGTGGGATTGAAGCATCCACACTTTAGCCTTCCTTCTTGTTATGCTTCATCTGATCTGGAAGCTGTATCATGGGTACTCTGAGCTTTTGACCCACTTGTCAGTGAGTACATACCATGTATGTCCTTTGGGGTCTGAGTTACCTCATTCAAGATGATATTTTCTAGTTCCATGCACCTGCATTCAAAATTTGTGAAGTCCTTATTTTTAATATTCCATTGTGCAAGTGTACCACATTTTCTGTATCAGTTCTTCCATTGAAGGACATCTGGGTTGTTTCAAACTTCTGGCTATTATAAATAAAGCTACTATGAACATAGTGGAGCACGTGTCCTGTTATATGTTAGACCATTTTAGCTCAAACAAATCATTAGCCTTCCTCTACACAAATGAAAAATTGGCTGAGAAAGGAATTAGGGAAACAACACAATAGGCTTCACAATAGCTTCCTATCTTTCACTAAGCACAATGTCTTCAAGATTCATCCATGAGGGACTGGAGAGATGGCTCAACAATGACAGGCTAGGCTTACCACCAAAAATCTAAGATTTGTATATGTGACAGTATGAGTAAGAATTTCAGTCTTGTTGAACTATGAATAATATTCTTCCATAGGCATGTGTTATAAATGCACACAGAGTTTTCAGAAACAATAGCGATGCCTGTATAATCTTCGGCCAGTATTATCCAAAGGAAATAGTTTGCATTGTGGCAGTGTAATGTCATAACCAGCAGGATAATGTTCATAATTATCAATGACTTTATTCAGATATTACTAGTCATTAGAATGTGTGTGTCTTTGTATGTGTACATGCATGCGTGTGTATAAATATTATATATATATATATATATATATATATATATATATGTATATATGTGGGTAAACACCCACACCCACATACACACACACACACACACACACACACATATCATGTACAAACTGGTATGCTAACCCCACAGTGTCAATGTAAAGATACCTCACATCATTCCAACGCACATTCTTATTTCCTTTCTTAGTCATTAATATTTTCTCTAGCTCTATAATTTTGAAATCTTAAGAAATCTATTGATTAGTGTCTAAGAGTTCAATCTTGTAATCCTAGCTTCTTGAGAAGCAGAATCAGGAGAATGTGTGTTTCAGGAGTTCCTGAATTGCAGAGAGACATAGAGATACAGAGACAAGGAGAGCCTCAGAAAGTTACCAAAAACCCAATCTCAAAATAAACTGGAAAGGCCTGAGAATTTAGCTCATTGGTAGAGCACAGCCTAACATATGGGGCTGTAGGTTCAATTTCCTCTACCCAAAACAAATGAACACAGCAAAAGCTACATCAACAGAATCAGACACAATATACTAACTTGAGTTGGCCCTTTGCATGTAGCATAATCTACATTGTCGCATGGTATAGTAGTTCACTTCTGTCTAGCAGTATCCTATGTGTATAAATTACCATTTTATTGCTATGATAAAATGTCAGGGTAAAATCATATGAACAAAGCACAATGTAGAAAAAGCCATAGAGAAACATATTATCTGGTGTACTTAGTTTACTTAGTGAAAGTCACAGTGCCTAAGGGGAGTATTTATACATTTAAATTTTAGCATTCTATAAGTTAGAGAATGAAGATTTTTCTTTCTTAGCAACTTTTAATGAAGAAAAATTTGCTTCTATGTCTGCAGTATTCTTTGCTCCCTATGTAATGTTATTTTGAGACATATTACATGCAAGATCTGCATATGTACTATTTTATACTTACCATATACTCATTTTGTATGAGGTAAGTGTTTTTCTAGAAGATAAATCTCATTTACTAACCTTAGGGACACTGAACTGTACATTCAGTGTCAGAGATAAAGCAAAAAAAGAAGGTGATTTACTCCTTTCAACTCACTTTGAACCTATAACATCTTTAATCAAGTTCTCTTAGAAAGCCACATTCACATGTGGGAACAGAAGTAAGGTCTTCCAAAGGCTGCAAGTTATGTTTGAATCATAGTCCTTTAGAAATTCCTCACAAGGCGGTGATCCTTTGGTCTTTTTGTCTCTGTCATAGACAGGCAGATCTCTGTGAATCTGAGGCCAGCTAAGCAAGTATAGGACACCTAAGGCTTCATAATGGAAACTTGCCTATATACAAACAAACAGATACATAGATAAATAAGCAACCTATATAGATAGATAAACAAAAAAGATAATTAAATAAATAAGTAACGATTACATAGATGGATAGATAGGTAGATTAGATAGATAAATGATAGATAGAACCTCAGAATCTCCTTGAAAGAGAGGGATGAATTTCTTCCATAACTTTCATCTATTTGGATATCATTTTATTTTTTTGTATGTGTGTATGTGTGTGTATCCACAAAGAAAAGAGAGGACATTAGGCCGCCTTAATCTGGGACTACAGACAGTCAAGTGTGAGCACCTGTATGGGGGTGCTAGGGACTGAACTTAGGCCTTGTGGAAGAACAGCAAGCCCTTTTAACTGCTGAGTCATCTCTCCAGCCCAACCCCCCTGCTTCTCCCCTCTTCCAGAGAATTCATGAAAGAAACTAAGAAAGTGTTCATTGTCAAATGAACACACTAGCCTTCTTCATGTTTTTTGTTCAGATTTTGGATTTGGCAAGAATTATGAGAAAAGTCAAAATTACCCCAGCTGCAGGTGTGCATGGATAAACTTCTCTCCTTTTTGTTTGAAGATGAAAGAAAATGTGGTTCTCTTTACTTGGGTTAGGGCGAGGTACTGTTTTCTCTCTCCTTCAGTGGCTTTGGAAGAGGCCCAGAGTGGCTCCCTTGTAATCTTGGCTGTAGTAATCTCCTGGCTGCTTACCTGATACTGGAGCTGATTGGAAAATGCATCTTTTCTTTCCTCCTTTCACGTATCCCTGCATTAATTGTAGTGCAGAACTAATAAAATAAATGGGACAAGACCAAAGAAGCATCAGAACAAGACCAAACAAGCTTTATAAATATTTCATCCTAATAAAAAGATAAATTTTTTTCTCTACCATAAGTAAAAATGATTGTAATAAAAACCAATCCCTTGCATGTTTAGATGTTAAACTGTAGTTTTATACTAGGCTTTTTTGACCAATGAAACCATAGTATTTAAAAAAATCATTTTACATATTATTTTACTTTGTTTACTTTGTTGCTTATAGTAGAGCATTGATTGACTGGTTTATAACACTGTAATTTTGTGAGACCTGATAATTTATATAGTTCATTAAAACATTAAATTCTCAACTTAAAAAGAAAATTTCTCTTCTGTTGATCTTAAATAGATAAATATATCGTTTCAGGTCTACTAAGTATTTGGACAGCATAAATGACAGGAAGTCTACGCTTTATTTAAACTTTTAAGTTCACTCTATTATTTTCCTCCTAATTTTTTCATCTCTGCTTTTATTATACAATACCTGTTTCATTCCACATGGGTTTTACCATTTATGTTTGGAAAGAAAAGCAATTGCCTCATATAAAGGTTTTTAATTATTTTAAATTTAAATAAAGGAGTATGTGTGTCCATGTATGTATGCAGGCAAGCATGTGTGCATGTGTGTGTTTATGTGTATTTCTGTGGTGTGTATGTGTGTGTGTGGTGTGGTGTGTGCATTTGTATATATTAATGTAGTGTCTGTATGTGTGTTTTGTTCAGTTAAATTTTGGGTTATGGTGTTTTAGTTACATAAGAAAGATTTGGGACTGATACTGTATTCTAAGTCATTATTAAGTCACTCAGCTCAAGTTTCTAAACTAATCTAATAGTTTTCTCCATTTCTAGTCACGTTTCTGAGATTAACTTTTGTTGCTTGGGAGACATGGAACTTAATTCTTTGAGAATTGTATACAATTTGCTTTGATCATATTCATGCTGCTTTCTCAAATTCTTCACAAATGTATGCCATCTTCCTTACCAATACCAAATTTGCGTCCTTTTGTTTTCTTCCTCCCAAACCAATTTGTGATTCTCAAATATTCTTTGATGTGTGGCATTCCACTGGAACATAGCTAACCTATCATGAACTACACTCACGCGTGCGCGCGCACACACACACACACACACACACACACACACACACACCTGATTCCCCATTTCCTAGGAGCTGATAAATGCCAATAGCTCCTCAGCTTTGGCTGGGACTTCATATCCAACCTCTTTTCAGGTAATGCTTTTGTACAATAAGCTTGCATGATTTGTGCATGCTGTTTCAACTGCTGTGAGTTCACATATTCACATGTGAAACTGCTGTGCTGATTCCAGAAGACAATGTTTCTTTATAGTCACGCACCAACCGTTATATGCTTTATCCCCTCTTCTACAATGATCCTTGAGCCTTGGGGAAAGGGGCTGTAGTATATATGTTCCATTAAGAAGTAAGAATTCTACAGCCACTTGTTCACAGCCCCTTTGTGAGTTGTGGGTCTCTGTTAACCACCATTTTCTCTATATGGAAGCTTCTATGATGGAGTCTGAGAGATACATTGGTTTATGAGTATAAAACTAAGTTATTAGAAGTGTTTAATGTCACGTCCATTCAACAGAGTAATGGTAAAAGCGGTGATTTCTCCCTTGGGTCTTTGTTTTCATCTTGTCTTCAATGTGTGACTCCTGTTCCATGTCATAACACATAAGCTTGGATATCTAGAGCAATTATAATTCACAGTGAGAAAAAGGGATTTGGAATTTCTTACTTACTATCCAGAATATTCATTTTGTATGGACTAGTGATGTTTCCATTAATATTGGGTCATGGTTAGCTCCAGCTACTTGTAACACTCTTATGTCTCACTTTTCTGTTCTAATTTCCTGTTAAGATTATTCTACCATGCATTTATATAAAGTTAAACATGTTTATGAAAACTTTTTTGTTTCCATATAAAGAGAGTCTCCTACTCTCTTCCTATTTCTTCCTTCTCACATTTGGGGAAACTCCAAATCAATCAACTCACAAGCAATTGTCAAATGTCAAATGTTGAGAGTTCTATAGAGTAACTCATCTACAATACCTGAGTACTCTTCCTTTGGTTGCTTGCTTCACTTAGGATAGGTGAAGTTCTGTTGTGTGTCTCCTAAGACCAACTGATAGTAGACTTCACACTTGTTTTCTAGTGCTTTTCAAAAATTAAGTAATATAATATCTCTCTATATAAAGGAGATATTTCTATCATGTTGGAGAAGTCTTACTGTGGCTAACATGGCTATACAGGGCACTTAGATAATATGACTGTATAAAATATTTGTAAGGTGATGAAATTAATGGTATATTTAAACAGCATTAGTTTTCAATTTACCAAATAACAACCAAATGCCTCTGACCATGGTAGAGAGATTGCAGAACAAACATCAGATTGACCCATGCAATACTGCTCCAAAGACTCCAAAATCATCAAATATTACTCAATAGCTATTTCCTATACCTTTTTTTAATTTCATATTTATAGAGTCAATTTATATTTTTGTTCAACAGATAAAAAGATAACATTTAAATGCATGACATAGTTAATGAGTAAAATGATGAGCATGCATACTGAATTTCTCACTCTCCAAGTTGTTCTCCACCAGTTCTACAACCTTAAATTTTTCGCCTTTGTTAGAAAGTAATCTTTAGTGGTAGAAGTCTTCATGATAATGTGTGCAATATTCTTTAGCATAATTGAAGCAAATGAAATTTGTCTTCAAGGAATCCTTATAAGTGAAAATATTAGTACCCTAATATTTTATGACTTTTGATGCCTTAGATAATTATGAATATCATGAAAGTATTATTTATCTAATGTAATGATAATGAGATCATAGAATAAGCCCAAACTCATGAACATGTTTTTCTACTATTGCTAGATGATGTTCACTTCTGTTCAGATAACAACTGGAAATCCAATAGTCAACCTGATATTTTTATTTAAGATGTAGTTCCAGTACTTTGATCATTGTCAGACCTCAGAAGGAATATTCTGAGTCTATTACTATTCCTGGCGTGGGCCAATTTTACTAATTTATTATTTACAACAATCCCATCACACTGATGTGTTTGTGTGAGGGACAGTTTACATATGATCATTATCCAATCATTTTATCTGTTGAGTCTGAGATGTCTCCCAGGAGACATGAACATTGGGACCATGGTGCTGCTTAAGGATTCTTCCAACTCTAAACCTTCATGATGGTTGTATGGTGTCACGTTTTCTAAGTCAGAGGCAACTAGCCACCTGAGTCTCAATTTCTCCTATAAATTCTCAATTATTTCTTAAACATATCTACCAAAGAACAATGCAGTATCTACTGGAATAGTGTAGCATCAAGAAAACATTGCTTCCTATGGAAACTCTCTTTACTTCCAAATTATGATAGTTGTTGCACAAGCTCTTTTTCCTGTGGAGATGATTGGTCGTTGTGAAGGACTTTCCAAGTTTCAGCATCAGTTGTATGTGAATAATTTTAAGACTGGCTATTTGGCACTGAACAATCAATTGATAAATTCTTCCCTGGGGAGGGCCACCTCTCCCACTCCCGGCTTTCCTCAGTTACTTGTAGTTTGAGGTCTATAGGCTTGTATCTGTCCAGTTCTATCATCCTTATTCAACTCATATTTGGGTAGTAATGTTGTTGAGACTTTATGGGTATATCTTCTAATATTTATAGGAGGCAAATATGAGTCAACCCCCCAAGTTTTCCTGATATTACAATCTTTCTGCACCTTCTTCCATAATGGTCCCTAAACCTTCAATGATTTTTACATGCATCCATTGGAGCTGGGGTCCACAACTCTGCATTTTGATTGGTCATGGTTTTCTATAATGGTCTCAATCTGTTGTAAAGAGTTTTCTTGATTAGGAGACAAAACTATCTGTGGGTAACAGAACAGATGTTTATAGATTATTGATGGGGATTGTGTCCCAGGCATATAACCCCAACCTGAACGTATTTCAGATTACTTAAAGTAGTAAATGTAGCATATCAGATTTTACACTTCAGTAGATTATTTGAGCAGAATAAGTCCACAAGCTTCCCTCTGAGACTTGTAATTTTTGCCTTACCCTCATTGAACTCTGCCAATGCAATGTGAGCAGACATGATCAAAAAACATATTCTCTCCCCCACTCTGTGTTTGTGTGTTTGTATGTGTGTGTGTGTGCACACACGTGTGTGTAGTGTGCATATGCTTCTCTTCTGACACAGACTTTACTCATTTATATACCCATTACTAGGTCATGAAAATATGCCAAGGATAACAGTCTGGAAGGACACAAAGAAGAGAAACAAGTTGTTGTTGAAATAAATAATTGGCATACAAGGGCATTGATAAATTCACTGCAGATTAATTAAACTCCTTCAATTCTCCATTGCAAAAATGGTGTCTATTTGGCTTCTTTGTTTTACATATAGGAAACATTAAATGACATAATTTTATCCAAATCAAAAATAAATTGAAACCATAGCACAGATTACAACAGTTTCATCACCAGAACAAGGAATATACAGAGGATGTACAGTCAGGAAATATTTCATGGGTGAGGAAATAGGCAGAAATCTCATAGTGTTTAAAACTATCTAAATTTAAAAAGCATTTTTGTGTATACAATATACACTGACCCATTGTTATTATTGTTAATATATTCTTTTTCAAATTAAATACCAGTGCACACAGACTTACAAGGTTAACACTTCTTCACTGTAATTAAAATGTGAACATACTCTTTGCTGGTGATTAGGAGGAGGGCACAAAATATAACAAGGGGTCTGGAATTTGTAATAAATAAGGAAGAGGAGCTAAATAGGTAGTAAGTGAAAATATCTTGGAAATGGAGCCACATGGTAAATGGTGAATGCATGTGTTACATTAATATAAAAACATTTTAAGCTTAACTTGGGGAATTTTAGTGTCTGGTTGAAAGAGGTAAACCTTAACCAGTTACAAAATTTATGGCACATACACACAAAATTTAGGTCACACCTGAACACATGGAGAACCATTCCTTTTTGGAACAGACAAATAGCAACTTCATCCAAAATGAGTAAAACCAAATACTGGCACATGGGAGTGATCTTATTGTGGGAAAATATATGAAATAAAATTATACAGTATGACCACTTGAAAATATATTTTTACTAAAATCAGACAAATAAGATCAAATTTTTTATTATCACAGATAAGCACCCAGAAACAAAGAAACTGTCCTTAGAAATTAAAAATGCAAATGATAGATTAAAATAAAAGAAAAAAATTCCATAGACAAGAGGAAGAATGAACTTGAGCAAAGTTTCCAGGGCATGTATGTACATTTATATTTAAGAGAGTTAAAGACAGACAGCCCTACACATGTACACACATACACAAACTCACATGTACATACACATACTCACAGACAGACACACATGATCACACATATACACACATATGCACACACAAACATACATGCACAAACATTCACACATATATGTATTCATATATATATATATATATATATACATACCTGTGTACACATGCGTACATATACAGACAAACTCATACATACATGTACACATGAACACACATGCATACTTACATATGCACACATGTACACACATAAAGAGCAAGAATGTTCTTCAAACATAAATCATAGTATATCATACATATATAAAAAAGGAATATCTGAAAAATGATTAAAATATGGAGGTGAAAATATTTACAAAAATTATTGCAAGCTCCTAATTTTTCTAAAGAAGAATGTCTTTCTGACAAAAATTTTAAGATTTAAGTGGTATCAACATAATTCAGTAAAATATGTATTTTCCAAACTGAGCCTGTGCCTGGCCTGGTAGGATACACTTCTCATGAACACACTTATCTTTGTCCTACCTATGTGAGGCAGGAAGGTTACTTAATACTCAACTAATTGTACTGGGTAACATGGAGTTCTTGAAATAAGAAAACCTGTGTCAGCGAAAAGCAAGCAAACAGTGATGGAAGCAAAACACTCTGATGATTGTGGATTTTCACAACATCAAGAATATGCAGGTGTTCTGCAAATTTCCTGCTAGATTAAGAGAATCTTGAGTTCTTAGGAAGAAATACAAATCAGGCGTCATGATGTCATTCACACTTAATAAGTCAATTCCAGCACTCAGAAATATGTTTCTACTGATCTGAGGAAATATTAATGCATTTGTTCCTAAAATCTAAAATCAGCCATTTCACCTGCCAAGGGTAATTCTGTAGGTACTTTCATATATCGAGGTTCTAGGTGGCTGCCTCCCAGGTGGCCTGATAAAGTGTGTTCTATATGAGTAGTTCAGGATAGAAAAATACCCAAACGTGTACATTTTTTCTGTCCCCTAACTATACTAACCCAGTGCTTTTAGATTTATGGACAACATTCAGAACCTTTAGAATTCATCACTTGGGGAGTGAGCATGTTCTCAATACAATCTCTTCCTCTAAGCGGAGTGTGTTATCAGAAATCCTGGTATTTAATTTAATACACCATTGTCATGAAGCTCTAGGAAGGTCAAGCCATCAGCAGTTAACAGAAGAAAATTTCTGCTCCTTCCAGTGGGCTCAGCTGGACGCTTGCTAGGGTCCCCATTGTCGTAACTGGACTCTCCTTTTTGCCCAGTAGAATACACTGCACCTCCTTTAATGTGTTCTTTGTTTCCAGAGTCAGGGTAAGCCTCCTTGTAATTATTATGAATTGGTAGGACTGTGCTCCATTTGTTTCTTGAGTGTTTTATTAATTTTTTCATTATGGAAAAAGAATATGACTCCACATATCCTGGGAATAAAAAATTCAAGGAAATAATCTCATCTAAGCAATTTCTGATGTCAAATCACACAATCCAGAAGGCAGGCTATAGCAAAACATAAAAAGAGTAAGTTTTATTAAAAGCCACTCTTATGTTACAGGAAATTGCAATTAGGCGGGTCTTTTGCTTGGTATTTCATTAGACATTTCCAGGAGATGGAGAAGCAGATTTCCGGCCGCTTTATGACTCAAGTACATTCTGAACACCCTGTATCTTAGTTAGCAGATTTAAAATTAAAGTCTGTTAATAACAAATGTTATTAAAGTATGTCCATGTGATTTTCATAGACAACGATGAAGCAAAGCAGAAAAGGACTGAATAGTAGGCGTGTGTTAGAGAGGTTATAGGAAACGTGCAGTGATACAAAAGGGAAGTCAGTCAGACATCTCTCATAAAGGACATGCAAGGCAAGAAATACATCAGATAGCATTTCTTTGAATTGGCAACAAGTGCTTTAGGTAAAAATTTAAAGTAATTTATAGTCATGCTCACTACACTACACATATGTAGGATCGGCATGTGATGTATTATTAAAACACAGGTATATGTGAGGAGGGTGTACATAGCCACACACTCATTTATGTATCACGTACTTTTTGTAATGGAGAGCTGTACAGAAAGCATGTGCCCTAGGGAGAAGCTTTGTAGATAAAGCATATGAGCATGTGAAGCAACTGAATAATATTTGTGGTGTTGAGAAGTACTTTTTTTTTTTTAGTTTTTATGTCATTACTCTGTCCTACTACCTAGATTCAGCACATAATGTTAACATTTGTGTACATTTATTTTCCCATAGCTTAAATACCAGACACATAGAGTTGAGGCCATCTATAGCCTCCATTTTGCTCTAGAAGTTTCTTCTACATGAAAATTAGTGGCTTATACTTATTCTCTGGGGCTTTACACTTTTACTACCTGTATGTGTGCCTCTAGCAATGGTATTTTTCATGTATTTTCTTTTGCATGTACATTAGGACTCATGAGTATTCATGTGCTGTTTGTCCAAATGTGATTGCTTTTCAGTGCCCCAATAACAGAAACCACACAGTAGATTCAGTTCTTGTTTCTTGATTGTCATAGACAGTGTTAGACAGGTGTTGTTCTTTCAAACATGGTCCTGACTTCTAAGCATGCTATATTGGATACAGTTTCAGATATTTAGGCTACATAAAACTCAAAATAGGAGTTATTTGATTGGATAGAAGCAACTTTACATTTATTAGAAATGCCATACTGCTTTCCAAATGGTCTTTTTCAGTTACCACAAAAAATATGAAATTGTCCTGTCTGCACATTCTCACATTTTACTACCAGTTTTCCATATAAATATGTAGATGGAGAACAACATCATGTCTCTGTGTGTTCCTATATATGTGTGGGAGCTATTGTATTTTGCCAAGAAAACAGTACTGGTCTAGATATGTGGCTCACTGGCAGAGCATAAACTTAGCATGAATGATCTTGTGCCTTGATCCCATCTACAAAAATCAAACAAATGATGACAGAATCTAATGAGTATCAAATGTTCGTTCATGTCTATATTGTCAAGGGCTAGTTAACTAAGTTTTCTAGCAATAATAATTTTAAATTTTAATTATTATGTCATTTTATATTTTGCTTGCACATCAGTTAACCACTGTGAGCATGCAGTGCCTGCAGAGGCCAGATGATGCATTCAATCCCCTGGAACTGGACTTTCAGACAGTTGTGACCCACCATTGGGAGCTGGGAATCAAACCTGGGTCCTCTGGAATAGCAGCCAGTGTACTTAACCATTGTGCCATCTCTCTAGATCCTAGTATTACAGTTTTAAGCAAACAAACACTGTATGGCTTTCATGAACATATTTCAGAGAGTGCCCCAGAGCTTGTTTCCCAGTATCTTAGAGGACATGAATCACATTCTAGTTTATCTCTCCAAACATATTTCCCTCCAGGGAAGAAAGTCTATGTAGAACTAAAACATGTTTCTAATATGAGGTTTACTTTGGGCCCGTTTTTATAGAATCTTTGTTATGCTGACTCCTGTTTAATAACTAGGAAAGCAAATCTCAGAAGTGACAAGTCAATGACAGAGGGAAGGGATGAGAGTGAAAGTTGCAAGATCTAGATGTGCTTCTGGGAAGCCTTTTTCTTCTGGGGCATCTGCTCATTTGTTTGACTGGCTTTGTCATTCCTGAGGAAACTAAGACAATCTCACATAGGACTTTGTCATGGTGAGCACTGGCTAGAGTGAGTTTAGATGAATTCTGAGGTACACAAGGAATCACCATACTGTGAGGAAGTACATAGAGTAGAGGGGTCAGAGCTTCAGATCCACAGGTGCTTGGGGCAAGCCTTTGAGACAGCCGACTTGGAAAGTGCCAACACACTTCAAGGCACATTTATGGTGTGGAAAATGAAAGAGTCCTTGTTTAGGCACCCACATGATACAAGAGATTGACTTGGAGGCAGAGAACTGTAATTGATGAACTTGTTTCTCCTCATAAAAATGATTAGAAAACCATCCCTTGTACCAGACACTGATACATTTCCATGTGGCCATTTATAATTTATTCTTAACTCTAAGTTACTGGAGTTCTTCCCACACACATTTATTTTGCCTCACCCTGCTTGATGATTTCATGTGCAAGTCTCCAACAGTCTTTGTATTTCTCTTCATTTTCTAATACAAGAGAGAAAACACAATTTTAACCCACTTCCTGGGTAAATAATACATGCAAATGAGCAGCAACAAGGCAGAGATTTTATAAATGCTTGCTCTGGTCTTTGCAACCTAGACACATTCTGGTCTCTCTCACAAACCTGAAGACCAGGGCTTAAATTCAAACAGGCAATGTGTTCCTCTTTGGAAAATATGGAGTAGTTTGCATTTATGAGAACTCAACCAAATTAAAGAAATAGGATTAGCAAAATGTTTCTCAGCTCATATGTGTTTGACACATGTTACAGGGTATTGCTACCTCCTTTTAGATTTATATGTTCACAGTGTCTACCCATAAATAAGAATGCAATGCATACTATGAAATATAAATGGCATGTGACGTGTATAGCACAGGGCGAAAGGCTTATAACATTCCAGGCTTATGACACTCCAAACTGGCTAGTACTTTGGCAAAGTTTGTGCAGCAGGTGCCTGGGGAAAGAATTTGGGATGTGTCAAAAGTTTTCAATTTCAAAGGAAGTCAAGAGCTTCCAATAACATGAAATTTATTTGGAACAAGATGATGAATTATGTCGCTTCCTTCTCTCCTCATTCTATTGAAATGGCAGCAAAAAAGTTAAGGGGGGATAAGTCAGTGATAGGCATGGGGAAGGAAGGATAATGTTTTTAGATTGAAAGGTAATTTTAAATTTTCAATTAGATGGAAAATAGCTGAAGAATCAAGGAAACAGCGAAACAGAGGAAACATAATCCAAAATATACGTTATCGTGGTATTGCATATTTCCAGCAGGAACTCACAACATTCCATGGTAACCGGAGAAGCACAGGAATAAGCAGTGGGGTTTAATGAAAGGCTAAGCTTGAAAATGTTCCCTTGTTTAGTTAAACCAACTCAGGACTTAAAGATAGCTCTTGCCCTAAGCAAAGTCCCTTGAGAAAGAGGAGAATCAGCTGGAGACTTGTTTTCAGTTCTGGGGGCAGGGATGTTGAGCAAAGTCAAGCCTCAAATACATATTACTTTCCTCCTTTGTAATAAAGCTCTAACTCCCAGCCTTGGTTTGGTCGATCTCACACCAAACCTACAGACTAAGTATGCCATAGCAAGTAGTTGATGTACATCCACAGGGAGAATCAAACAACAAAGCCTTCTGCACGCCGTTCTTAGCTGGTTGAAAGTTCTGTGCTCTATAAGACCTACAAGGGAGTACATGGGAAATATTCATTGGGTCAAGAGAGAAGACAACTCATTTGTATTAGTTTGTTTTCCACTACTACAATCAATGCCAGAGGTAAGTAAATTTATAAAGAGAAAAGTTTTATTTTGTTTCATCATTCTGAAGAGCTCAGGCCATGGTCATTGCTTTTGGGCAGGTGATAAAGAGGATCACTGCAGTGGATATGCATAGTAGAGTAAGGTGTTACACTTGTGTTGGCTTAAAAATGGGAGAGGACAGAAAGGCTGGGGAACACTCTCAAAGCATAGTTCTCACCCATGATTTTCAACCTCTTATAGGTTCTCTCTACCACCATCCTGAAATACAAGACCCACTAGAGACCAAGATTTTTATTCTAATTTAATATCATTATTTAGATACATGATTAGATATCTAAGAATCACTAAGCATTAAACTCATAAAACTATCAGTGTCAAACATTTCTGTGCTAATTAGATTGATAGAAATAATTTGTGGGGCTATTTAAAACATCACCAAATCTGTTAACAGCAGATATTCATGAAAAAGGCACAAATAATCAGCATTCTTAGAAATCATAGACACATACATAGGTATACATGCATACTTGATATATTTATATGTAATTGCAAGATGATATACTGACTGAGTTACAGGAATGGCAATAGGATAAGGCAGGGAATATTTTTAAGGAATGACAATGAAATTTTAAAAAGTATAACTTGTGAGGAAAAACTAGCAGACATAAATAATAAAAATGCCATCCAACATCTGTTTACAGGGTTTTCAAAGTTCAAGAATAAAATATAGCATAGAAAATTGTTATATTTATTATAAAATGATTGCAAAGAGCTAAATACTTAAATCTATGTTTTTAGATGAAAGTATTTCAAACCAAAATTTAAACAAATTCAGAGGAGTTTTAACATTTTCTTTAAAAGATAATCAAAACCAAAGAACACTTGTTTTGTATTCAGTGCATTTTATTTATTTATTTATATGCATACCAAATAATGCCCTTCCATCTGTCCCCCCCCCAGAGGCAGAGTTCCTCCTGTATCCCACCTCTCCTTTGCCTCTGAGCAGGAATGTTCTCCCTTTATCCCCCCCACACCAATTGCAACATGATAAGGTACATGATACATGATTAGGCATATCCTCTCCCATTGAGGTCAGACATGGAAGCCTTTGTTATGTATGAAGCACATTTTGACATCCTACCAGTCCCATGGATTTTCTGCTGGATACAAAACTAAAGCCATGCCATCTTAGTTTGATTTCTATTGTTGAGATAAACCTCATGACCAACAGTAACTTGGGAAGGAAAGGGTTTATATCATCTTCCAACTCTACCATCACAATCCAAGACCCAAGAAACACTCATGCAGGAAGTTGGAGTCAAGAATAGAAGCTGAAAGCCGTGGATAAATGGTGACCTTCCTTCCTCTCTGCGCATTCTTATACCATCTAAGACTCCATGCCCAGAATCAGCATCATCCCTGTAGATTCCCCCACTGGCTCCATCAGTCATAGTCAAGAGAATGCCCTATAGACTTGCCTACAAAAATCTGATGCCCGTATTCTCTCAGCTGATCTGATCGTCCCTTTTCCCAGCAGAGTTTTTTTTTTTAACAAAAACAAACAAAAACCCTCTTAACATGCACATTTCAATAAGAACAATAAACTTGGGAGCAAACAGTAAAGGCAGAACTTCCTTCACTAAGTGAAGCATTCTAACAAGAAAGCATATGGCAGGCAGCAGCTATTTCAGTAGAAGCACTCTGACACACATTAGGTAAGTGAAAACAAGCAGATTTAAAGAAACTCCCTGTCTTTCCTGAGTTTACAAGGAACAGAGCATAAATTCATAGAGCGTTCTCCCTCCTTCTCTCCATAACAGAGGATGTTAGAAAGATAAATGTCCACCTTTTTACCAGCCTGAAGACTTCACCAGAGAAAATTGTTATTACCTTCGCTAGACAGCCCTTGAGACCTTCTTCTCATAATTCTCCTGAGTCTTCTCTAGAGCGGCAAGGGCTTTTAAGTTTGTGACATCTCTAATCATGATTTGTTCTTTGCTAGCTTTTTTTGAGAATTATGTATTTTCTAGGATCATTCATGTGACTATGATATAAATACATGTTCTTTTTATGGCTTATCAAAGGAAGAAAATAAGTAAAGAGTAGTAAAAATTGAACCAAAGTAGAAGTTATGAAATAATAAAATAACAGGTAATGTGAAATTGGCATTTTGCTATCGAATAGTACATGCAACTCTAAGTTCTTTAATCTTCAGATTGATTTTTATTAAAAAATTTGTAATCAAATACATCCAAGAAGTAATGAAAAGTGTGGCTTATGTGCAAGAGTAGCTTCAAAAGGTGCCAGAGGTCAATCTCAGGGCTGCTCTTCTAGTTAGCGTTGGCTGTCACCTTGGCACAGTACAGAATGATTGAAGAGACTCTCAAAAGGGGCAGAGCCGCCATCAGCTTGCCCTGTGGACATGTCTATGGGACATTTTCTTGATTGCCAATTGATTCAGAAGGGCCCATCCCTCTACGGGCAGTACAGCCCTGCAGCAGGTGGACCTAAGGTATCTAAGAAGAAAGGTAACCAGATGTTGTCCAGAGAGCAAGCCTGTAAGGAGTACCCCTGTATGGTTTCTACTTCAAGCCTGGAATGCTTGCCTGCTTGGATTCCCTCCATGATGGACTGTAACCTGCAAAACGAAACAAATTCTTTTCAAATTTGCTTTGGGTTATGATGTTTATCACAGCAACAGAAAGCAGACTGCAGCAGGTTTTCATTCCTGCGCTATGGGAGGTCTGTCAAGAGGAGCTGGGACAAATCCTTAATGGTACACTTATATAACACCGACATGATTGGAAAACATAAGAATGTATAACAGGAATATGATCCATAAAACAGTTCAATAAAGTGTTGATAATATGGCTGGCGAGATGGTTCAACATGTGAAACCTTGCTCAGCCTGTCTATGACCAGAGATGGAACTGGAATCCACATAAAGGGTGAAGAGAACTGAAACCACAAACATGTCAGAGACGAGACATGACATATCTCAGACACACATGTACACACACACATATATACACACACACAAACGCACTCACACAAGCACCCACATATCCACACGGACATGTGCACACAAACACAATACATAAACAAATTATGATTGTATAACATATTTAATATGCCATATATATATATATATATATATATAAACAAATAGCCATACAAATACCTATATGTAGGCAAAACCCCAATAAGCATAATGTTTTTAAAAAATGGTTAAGATATTAAAATAAAAAATTAAGACCCAGACCAAAGGATAAGATCTTTGTTTAAGGGATGTTTTAATTGTTATTAAAATCATGAGAGGCAAATGCCAGAGACATGCATTTCATAAAACAATGGCACTGTTACAAATACTTTCATTATTATCTTCCTGGAGATCCCATTCATTTAAAAACTTAACTACTTAACTCATTATCCTCAATGATGTTATATAAAAACTCTAAGATTTAAATACAACAGTGAAGACCCTCACTGTCTTTATACATTACAGTGTATAGAAAGCTATTCAGTATCAAGAGCAAATCACTCCTGCCATAGCAGCTTTACCTCTGGAAGGCAGATGTGACTCAGAAGACGCTGTGTAGATTATCCCTTTGATTGCAGTAAAGCCACGTGCTAATTAACAAGAGACAACACCAGCCTAAGACACCGAGACACAAAGAGCCGAATGATGTGCATTGTATGTACACAGATCTATGCTCGAGGCACAACTGTCAAGTAATGAGATGGGTTTAATACAGATGGGCAGAAAGATAGCGCCCCAATAGGTGATAAATGTCTAATGCAGGAGCCTTTTGCAAAGCATAATTGTATAGCAATTCCAAAAAAGGTTCAATACTTAACACTGAATTCTTCAATTTCCTGAGTTAGGCCCTAGACTCTTACATTTTGGTGAATTCAGAACATCTAGTGGAAAACACTTTTTTTCCCTCTTTTTTTCCTTTTTGTGATGTTTCCCTTTTTCTTGATTTGTTCTTTTTTCCCTTTTTCTTTTTTTCTTTTTTCTGATACTTCTGTTTCTTTTATTTTGTGGAGTCCTCTTCAGTGGGGCTGGAGTAAGACCTTTTCCTCTTTTTTTAAATTTAATTTTCTCCCTGCTTTTTTTTCCTTTTTCTTCTCCTCTTCTTCATTTATTCTTTTCTCCTGCAGAGCCTGCAGCTCCTTGTTTTCTTCATCACTGTGGTCACTGCTTGTGCTGTTGACGTCCAGGATCTACCCTGGGAAAATTGTATCACTCGAAAGTCAGAAGACCAGGGTAGCCTCATTTTCTGCAGCCTGCTTGGACATTGTCCTTGTTGTAACCTGGGGCTGCCATGATGCATGTAAGTGGGATCTTCAGAGTCCTCGGCTTTAGAGATCGCATTAGGTTCAGGTCCATTTCAAGGACAGCACACTCTTGGAGTGATCTCTCCTACCCAGCCACTATAACCAAAGGATACAATTTTAAGTGTCAACTTGTTGTGAAGATTATTTTTATTATTACTTTCTATTAATTTTGTGTTTAAAATATTAAAAAACAAACATGTTTAAATTATCAGCAGTAACAGATTTTAGTA
This sequence comes from Apodemus agrarius, assembly GCA_964023405.1. Classification (NCBI taxonomy): domain Eukaryota; kingdom Metazoa; phylum Chordata; class Mammalia; order Rodentia; family Muridae; genus Apodemus; species Apodemus agrarius. The sequence continues at coordinate 46,415,846 of OZ030008.1, read as the reverse complement.
AAATGGTCAAAACAAGTACAACATATAAAAGTAAGAGCCTTTTTAATGCAAAAATTACAGCTTAGAAAAGATGAAAAAAGGGAGAGCCCAATTTAGGGGGGTGGACTTGAGTTTCACTGAGAAAGGGAAATAGATTAAGGATGGAGGGAGGACTGGGTGAGGGAGGGAAATGGATAGCAACTGGAGGGATGAACTATAGGGAGGACAGAGGGAGAAAGCTATGAGAAATAACTAGATTAGGAAGCATCTCTGGGAAAAGCTAGAAACTCCCAGGAATCTATGAGGGAGACCCTAACTAAGACTCCTAGTAATGAGGGATGTGGACCCTGAACCAGCCAGGCAAGACTTCCAATGGGGGGATTGCGACACCAACCCAGTTGCAAGATCCTAGGCTCACAATTTGTCTTATCTACAAGTTGTGCAGGGGTAAAAGATGAAACAGAATTAACGGGAGGGGCCTACCAATGACTGGTCCTCCATGAGACTTATGCCATGAGAACCCCCTTACCCCCATACATGCTATTAAGGATATTTGCCACACTTGCAGAGAACAGTCTACTAGCATAACTGTCATCAGAGAGACTTCACTCAGCAGAGACCCACAGCCAAACATTAAGTCTGCCTTTGGAAATCCTGCAGAAAGGAGGAAGGTTTGAAGAACCCAGAGAGGTCAGGGACACCACTAGAAAACCTACAGAATTGACAAGCCAGGGCCCACAGCGACCCACAAAGATTGAACTGCCAATCAGTGCACATGCATATGATGGAACTAGGCCAGTCTGCACAATGTAACAGTTGTGAGCTGAGTCTTCTGTGAGACTCCTAAAGTGGGAGCAGGGGCTGTTTCTGATCCCATTGCCTGCTTTTGGATCCCTTTCCCAAACTGGGATGACTTGTCTAGACACAATAGGAAAAGATGAGTCTAGTTTTACTGCAACTTGATATGTCAAGGTTGGTTTCTGAGGGGAAGGGAAGAAAAGGTGGGGTGGAGAGGTGAGGAAAGGGCTAGGAGAGGAGGAGAGAGAAGAAACTTAGATTAGGATGTAAAGTAAATAAATAACTTAATTAATAAGCACAGAGAAGAAAAGATGATAAAAAAGTGATGGTGGGCACCTACTTGGCCAATAATGAGTTCTCAAATGAAAGTTTATAGTGAATACAAAATCGCTACATGTGACAGAAAACGTCTCAAGACAAGAAAAATTATAAAACTTACATTTTTCTGCATACATCTATAAATACATTTTATATCAAAACTTTTTTCATAAAATTTATAATACTATTTTAAAATACATTCAAAAGAGATATAGAGAGATGACTGAGCAATTGATAGAGTATACTGTTCTTCAAGAGGACTCAACACCCACACTAGGTTCTCAGCACACACACTAGGCAGCTGAGAATGACCTGTAGTTCCAGGCAGAGCAAATCTGAGGCCTCTTATTGTCTCTGCAAGCACTTGGCTGGTTCTGAATTCTTTAGGAGTCCACATTTGCTTTCTGAGTACTGTGAATACAGGGAAGCAACCCCATAACATGCTAAAATCTGCCTTTTAGTGTACATATTTTTAAAAAGCCAATAATTGAAAAAATGTTTGTTGATTTGTAAATATATATACTTATTCCAGAAACAAGGGAATTCAAAGAAGTTTTAGTATTTATCAAGACTTTGTCTTACCCACATGTAGAATTAATTTCACTTCTTTATAAAAATCTTAAAAATAAAATGTGAAAGGCATAGTATCAGGAGCAAAATCTATTAGCATATAAAGGAGAATACATGTATATTGGCAGATATGTATATAAGGATATATGCTAAGAGAAAACAGGTTCATGCTGAGGATATGTGTATAGGCAGCATATGTATACAGAAAATATGTGTATAATGCAGAATATATTATTTGGTTTTAATTTTACATGGCATTTCTGTTATATTAAATGGGAAGAATAAATCCCAAAGTGATGTTTGTAGAACAATGAGGAACTCATTGGGTCCATGTCATTTACAAATGCCCTTTTCCCTTAATCCTTTGTTCTGCTGGACTAAACCTTAGAAACAAAATTAGGAAACCCAAACCATAGTTTTTCTATATCACATATGATGGCATGGTATGACCCCAGGTCAACAGCAAGGACTCATTCATCCCTCCCCACGTTCATCTACAAGCTCCCAAGCTGAACTCCCATAAGCCCTTCAATGATTCCTGCATTGCGCTACTTTCTATTCTTTTCTTTTTCTTTTTATAATTTAAATTTATTTTAAGTTAATTTTATCTTTTTTTTACACTCCAGATTTTATTCCTCTTCCATTCCACCTTCTGACAGTTCCACAGCCTGTACCTTCTCCCCTCAACTCCCCTCCCCAACTCTCTAGTCCCTGGGGCCTCTAGTCTCTTGAGGGTTAAATACATCTTCTCTGACTGAACCCAGGCCCGGCAGTCCTCTGCTGTATACATAATGGGGGCCTCATATCAGCTGGTATATGCTGCCTTGTTGGTAGCCCAGTGTCTGAGAGATCTCAGGGGTCCAGGTTAATTGAGACTGCAGGTCCTCTTACAGAGTCAGCCTCCTCCTCAGCTTCTTCCAGCTTTTCCCTAATTCAACCACAGGGGTCAGCAGCTTCTGTCCATGGGTTGGGTGTAAATATCTGCATCTGACTCTTTCAGTTGCTTCTTGGGTCTTTAGGACAGCAGTCATGACAGGCCCCTTTTTTTTAGCACTCCATAGCCTCAGGAATAGTGTCAGATCCCATTGACCTGGAAACTACTTTGGGCCTGTCGCTGGACCTCCTTTTCCTCAAGCTCTTCTCCATTTTTGTCCCTGCAGTTCTGTCAGACAGAAACAATTATGGGTTAGAGTTTTTGACTGTGGGATGACAACCCCATCTCTCACTTGACGCCCTGTCTTTCTGCTGGAGGTGGGCTCTACAAGTTTCTTTTCAACCAGCTTTTTCTTTTTCTGTTGGCTTGTTTTTCACTATGTTTGCTACTGTTTCCCTGAGTCAGAAGGATCTAGTTCATGGTTTTGGCTATATACAGCTTGGTTACAAAATCATGATCATTCTGAAAATGATTTTCAAATCTAAATTCTAGCATTTTCTATGGTTCAGGTAGGTTCAGTGGCAGTTTCTCTGTTCAGTTGTATCTCTTGGCAAGCAGTTTCTTCATCCAGGGGCAGAGCATGATGACTACCCAAGGCATGAGAGACCTCTGTTCTGTTGTTTTACTGCTGGTGTGTGATTATTAGGCCAGAGAGGTTTGGGTAGCATTCAGAGAAGTTCTCAAATCTTGTGGTGTTTATCTCCCTTCATGGACCACCCCTCTTAGGCCCACTCATTTCCAATGATGATGTGCATCCTGGGTAATTTCCCTACCCAGGGTTTCTATGGAATAAGTTGTTCTTGGTAGGATTTTCAAAATAAGTACTCTATTTGTTCATAAATATTTAATCAAAATTGAAAATAAGAGTCTCATCAAAGAGTTTTAAAGGAAGTTAAAATTATTTGTGCAAGAAGTCACCGTCGTTTAAAAGTCATATCAGTTTGATTTACTAATATGATTATTTCAGTATCACTGAAGGTTAACCATTTACAAGTCAGATACTGAATAGCAGAAAGTTCCAATCAAAAGTTGTCATATCTATCTTCATTTCATCCTTAAAGGGTTGTGGGCACTGATACATATACTAATATACTAATATGGTGATTGTTTTAATTTACCCATACAATTACTATTCACTTTGTATTATATAATTTTTCATAAATAAATAAAAAGATTCAGGCTAGCAATAGCTATTATAAGGAACAAAAATTAAAATTATTGGTTGAAATATTTTGTAGTTAAAAGAATAGAGACACCAATATAGAATAGCCTTTGCTGAGTTGTCCAAGTAACACACAAAGTGAAAATATTACTCTTTAATTGGCAACAGAATATTGTAGCTTCACCTTTTTTATCACAAATTAATGTTCCTTTTAAACCAAATTAGTTCGGATAAACTTTTATATTAACCAACACAGAAATGCATAATTATATATATTATTATATTAACATATATTATACATATATGTTAAATAGTTATCCCCCTTCTGGTCTAACAATCTTGTTTCAAAGCACTGACATCCATCTACAAAAAAAATCAACATTATGAATGAGACATTGGCCAGAGCTGTCCAAATGTCTCCCAAATCATTATAGACTATTGCCATTATCATCCCTTGCTTCTCAGAGGTGAAAGACACATCACTATTACTGAAGGTACAATGTACTTCAAACATGGCCCAGAGGAGGAACTTGCCTGAAAGCCTGTTATGTGAGGAATAGCTTTCATGGTAACCAAAGTTGATATGCAAACTTGCAACGCAGGGAAGCAACCAAGAGTCCTACCCACAATGATGCATTTGAACCATAACATGGCACAATAACCCTACGAGTGCTACAGTGGTGCACATATGTTAGCAGGAACCAATAGCTCTCTAATTAAACTCTCTCAACACGATGGAAAGCACTGCTTCTACTAGAACACTATCAACTCTTCAGGGCTGGTGGAATCATAGATCTTGGAGGAGAACCTAAAGCTAACCACCATAATCCTTAACTGTAGTCTAAGTATATGTTCTTATATCCACATATAAGCATAGTTTCATCCCTCATCAACAAAATTCTCCTTGTAACAGACAGAGAGGGTTAGAGAAAACCACAACTAATCAAAAGGCATAGTTGTTGAGCCCAGTCCGATACAATTACAACATAGCATCCAAGCCTCAGAGAACATTGTAGAAGAGAGAACTGAAAGGATGTGAGAGCCAGAGGGTTAGGGAGTTTTCTGTGAACCATGTTCCCTAGGAATGTCAGAAGCCACACTCATTAAGTTTTGTCAACATGGCTGCCTAAACATGAGCTAAACAAGGATAGCAATATTATATACACTAATGAGGATAGAGTGGTGGTAAGGTGGGGGGAAGGGGAGATCAGGAGGTCTCAACCCTATGGAAATAACTACAGGCAACTGAAGAATACTGAGACTGGGATAAATAGTCTTCCTCAAGAAAGAGCACAGGAGGTGATTATCCAATACTATATGATCAGCCATGAAAATATATACATGTAAGTACTGAGCAGGTCATATTTATTGATTTAGGAATATATATATATAGATAGATATAGATATAGATATAGATATAGATATAGATATAGATATAGATATAGATATAGATATAGATATATGTATTAACAATTATGGAAGGAAAGAAACCATGATTATGAAAGAAAGCAAGAAGGAATGCATAGTTAGGTTTGCAGGGAAGAGAGGAGGAAAGGATAGAGTTATAATCCCAAACACTAAAAGAAATACTATTTTGAAGTTTGTAGTAAATCCAGATATGATGACATCTTGCCAAGCCACAACAATTGTTTGAAATAAGAATTCTTTTCTATTTCTTCAAAAATAACATAAAATATAAATATAAATTCAGACTTGACAATACCTCCTTATACTACGGGAGCTGCATTTCCTTGCAAAATATATATTCATCACTTAGAAAGTCAATAACAGCCTTTAGATAACATCTTCCTACTCTCAAACCGCTCCCTTAAGAAATAATTGGTTGACGCTTTGGAAATCAGTCTGGCGGTTCCTCAGAAAATTGGGCATGACACTTCCAAAGGAACCTGTCATACCACTCCTGGACATATCCCCAGAGGATTGCCCTGCATGCAATAAAGACACATGCTCCACTATTTTCATAGCAGCCTTATTTATAATTGCCAGATGCTGGATGGAGCCCAGATATCCCTCAAAGGAGGAATGGATACAGAAAATGTGGTATATTTATACAATGGAATACTACTCAGCAATTAAAAATAATGAATTCATGCAATTTGTAGGCAAATGGTTGGATTTGGAAAATATCATCCTAAGTGAGTTAACCCAATCACAAAAGAATACACATGAAATGCAATCACTGATAAGTGGATATTAAAGAGCCCAGAAGCTCTGAATACTCAAGGCACAATTAGCAAAACAAAAGATTCCCAAGAAGAAGGAAGGAGAGCACACTGGTCCAGAAAAGACTGGTTCCAGTTTTGCAGGAGAGTACCAGAACAGACAAAGGGTTGGGGGGTGATTGGGGAATGGGCAGGGGGGAAGAGGACGTATGGGACACATGGTGAGGGGGGAACTGGGAAAGGGGAAAGCCTTTCGAATATAAACAAAGAATATAGAAAATAAAAAAATGGAAAAAAAAGAAATAATTGGTTGAGTATTATCAGCCACAATGACTGATTCTTAAATGAGTACATAATTCATTGTTAATAACAGATAAAATGCCCCAATTTTTAGATATCATTAGAAAAGAAGCATCCCTTTTTATCCTGAGACTGCCAACCTAGCACAATGTGAGCTCATTGCCATTCTTTTGTTTTGTTTTTGTTTTTGTTTTTGTGTTTGTGTTTGTGTTAATTTGTTTGTTTGTTTGAGACAGGGTTTCTCTCTATAGCCCTGGATATCCTGGAACTCACTCTGTAGACCAGGCTGGCCTCAAACTCAGAAATTTACCTGCCTCTGCCTCCCAAGTGCTGGGATTAAAGGCATGTGCCACCACTGCCAGGTCTTGCTCATTGTCATTCTTGCTGAGGTTAGACAGGCTTGCATTTCAAAAGCAAAGCCAAACAACAGTACCATGGAATAGGAGACACCATATAGTAAGGGCACATAGTCCTTGTGGCCTGGCTGTAGCGGCCAAAATGTAGCTGATGATGGGGCTTTGCCATTGCACCAGCAAGTCAATATTGTACACTTTTTCTCCTTTAAGGCATGCTGCATTTCAATATGCATCTGACATATTCAATGAAAACTGTCCGAAATCATGAAAGTCATACAGATGCAAAATGCCAAATCATTGTATTTTACTTTATTAGGACCACAGAACACAGTAAATGGTCAAACATTATAAGGGGGACATTTTATCCCTTCACATTTTATCCCTTTGCTTGGTTAAAAGAATTCACTAATTTACAGGAACTGAAGGAGCATGTCACTCCTGCCTCATGATAACCTGAACCATAATTCCAGGCTCTGTGGATAGCTACCATATTGCTTTGTGGTGTGATGCTGTGGAAGGCCTTGGATACTGTACAGTTTCTTCCCCTCATGCTAAGTCACTGGTGAGATCCTTTAGTGGTCTTGGATAGAGATAGAAATTCCTCCCTATGTGGTTGAACACTGCATCCACTCTTTGATCAAGACACATGAAAAGGCCCCCACGTAGAATCATTTGATGATAGGCGAATGTTCTAGTACTCATTTAGACTCTGGGAGGTTCAGTCAAGAGATACCAGGAAAACAGAAACTGAGAACCAGGATGGTACAATCAGGCTAGAACACAATAGCACACGAGACAAAAGCAAAGGGCCCCTGTGCTCGCCTAGGAAAGCCTTCATGGCAAGAGCAGTGTGGCTTACAGATTACGAGGTCAGTACTTTTCATGCTACCTTTCTTTTTGAGATAATTTGCTCATCTGATTGGGCCTCTCGTAAGATTAGAGGGAGATGTGTAGAACAGTTTACCTATATAAAATAATCTCACGGCCCATGTGGAGCACTAGCAGGAAGAAGGACTCAGCTTTCACTGGATTATCCACATGTCTCGCCTTTAACTGTGAAGCTATTAAAGATGATTAACCTAAAACTTCAGATGTTGTAAAAAATGCAGAGTTGTAAAGAGAAATCTGTTAGAAGACTGAGAGTCAAATGTGAGCTGGGCTCATATTTATTTATTTATTTATTTATTTATTTATTTTTCTGCATCCCATACACAATAGGTATGCATGGTTCTGTAAATATACCCTCATTCTATCTTCTTTGCCTTTTATTCACAAGTTTGGTCTTTCTACAATTTTGTAGAGTTTGGACTGAGATATCTCCCCAGAAATTATTTTTAATTTGGTAAATATTAGTCTATTTAAAAATATGTATGTTTTTAAATTAGCTTGCAGAATGACTGGTTTCATTTTGACTTTTCACACAGTTTGGTTTGTTCTCTGCACACATAGCACCCTGCGTTCTTTCCCATCTTTTAACTACTTCTCGTCATTGCTGTACTTTATTCTTGCCACTATCTCCTATTCATTTACACATTATATGCCCTAATGCCTCCTCTCCAAAGTCTCATCCTTTACCCCCATCTCATGGGCTCCTTTCTTGCTGCAAGTCTCATATATTTCCACATAAATACTTAACAATTAGAAATTAGGATTCACATATCAGAAAAGGCATTCATTATTTGTCTTTCTGAGCCCAGGTTATATAACAATACAGTTTTTTCTGGTTCTATCCATTTTCCTCCAACTTTCCTAATTCCTTGTCCTTTAGAGGTGAATAAAATATTATATGCAAATATATTACATTTTATTATAAATTAATGAGATAGACAACTTAGATGATCAAGTTTCTTGTTATCATGCAAAGAGTACTGTGCTGAGGAGTTTTTGCACTATCTAGAGTCATCTGGAAAGAGGAATTTCAACTGACAAATGAGTTTATCAGATTGGCCCAAAGGCATGTCCATGACAAATTTTCTTGATTGCTAATTTGTATAAGAGAGCCCAATCCAATATGGACTGTGCCATGCCTAGGCAAGTGAGCTTTGACTGTATCAGAAAAGTAGTGTACTCTTTGGTCACTGTTTCAGTTCCTGCTTCAAGGTACCTGCCTAAAGTTCTTGTCCTGGCTTTCCTTGACAGTGAGTTGTAAACCACACAAATCCTTTCTCTTCAAGTGCTTTCACCACAGCAATAGATGCTCAACTAGAACATGAAGAAATGAACATGTGCAGTATCTGTAGCAGGAGATAGAATCTTTTGAGTATATGCCAAGGAGTGGTACAGCTGGAGAATTTGGTAATTCTGTTTTTAATTTTTGGAAAGCCTCTATAACAATTGTCCATAGTGGTTTCACCAGCTTACACTCCTACTAACGGTCATTCTGAGACCCTTACATTCTGATATACTGTAGAAACATAAAAGAATTAGAAAAATGCTGTAATAGTTTTATATCAAAAACTTTTAAAAATGCTTGCTTTCTTTAATCTGCTGACCAACTGGAACTTTGGGTGCATGCCACACTATAACTTTTAATGAAAATATTTAAAATCTGAAATACAGATTTACCTACAAATATCTCTTATACATAAAGTATAAAATATAATCAAATATACATCATATATAGTACACATATATGTATAGTAATATATAAATGATATGTTTTCCTCTTATGGGATAATTTTACTAAATCTACTAAAAGAAAGATATATTAAGTTACACATATTGTATAACCAGTCTTGTATACCAGCAGTGGGTAAGATCATATTTAGGGAGCATATCTCCTTTTCCTTGCCTCAGTCTTACTGATATGCTCTTTTTCTAAATCAGATGAAATCAGACTCCAGGAGACTTGGGATGGTTGAACATAAAGAACAAAGAATAAGACTCAGCTCATTCTACCTCCATTACAGACTCAAAGCTTCCGAAGAGAATGGCCAAGTGGCACTGAGGAGGGAACAAAGGAGGAAGCAGGAGAAAGGCTACTGAACATGGTGTATCCCCCTGCAATCTGTGCTGAGGGGTCACCTGGGCCAACAGGTCATTCATGACCCCTGTGTAGTAATGTTCACGTTTAGCCTTCAAAGGACACCAAGCAGTGTTAAGGCAGAGAGCTCAGCATATCATCCAGAATTACTGAAGTGAATCTGGAACACGGGTTAAGGCTCAGCATTTACAATTTGTTTCCATCTGAGGTAGATGCTATTGATGAGTCATACATTGAGAAATGTGGAAGTTATTTAGAAGGTGAGGAAATTGCCTAAGAGAAAGACCTGATAAATTAACTCTAGTTGAAGACTTTTTCATTACTTGTAGCAGTGAATGAGTCTGCTTTGGCTCCCATCAGGTCATGCACATGCTTCTTCTGCACCCTCATACACACGCGCGCGCGCACGCGCACGCGCACGCGCACACACACACACACACACACACACACACACACATGCACCAGTTAATTTTGATAAACTTTGCAAGCTCAATGATTGGGCACGTCTAAATATCTCTGCAACTAGCACCCACTCCCCTCTGGTATGCCTGGGTTAACATCTAAAATCTGCATTTCCTCCCTGCTACCCCAAACATAATTTGGGGTGGGAGAAGTGGCCTCTAGGACCACTTTCCTGGATTGTTACATGGGGGCAGGTCTTTAAGTCTGCTCTCTTTTCTTCCCCATTATGATGCTTCTGCCTATTCTTCCTTCTCTGTGCCCTGGCCTCAGTCTAAAAGTCCCTTCTCTGTCTCCCCTCCCAACCATTGGCTGTATGGCAATTCTTTATTACCAATCAAAGTTGGCTTAAGGCCAGGAAACTCAGCATCTGGAAGCATGGCTTTTGGGAGCTGAATTAAGACACAGCATTAGAAAAAATTCCTAACATGTTAACCCTGAAAAGCCATGGAAGTGTTACCTGGATATGTGTACCTATTTTCTCATAGCCAGTCAAATAGGTTTTTACATAATCTATTTGAGAGGATAGTTTCTAGGTCACCTTGGGTGATGACACATGTGGGTCTTCCAGTCAAAGTTCTTGTCTCCCCTGAATTTGTTAAAAGTTCTTTATAAACAGTCTCTCAGGCCCTACCATTTTCAAAACTCTCGTGTGGAGTTGAAACCTAAGCAGTGCTAGGGAAAATACCAATACTAATGTAGAAGAGAAATTATAGGTACCATATTCCTTGAAATATCCAGTTGTACAAATCACTTCCAAGTACAGTTCAAGTTTCCTTTGTATTAACTCAGCTTCACATATTATTTATAAACACAATTTTCCTCCTCACTCTGCTCATATTTTATCTTGCAATCCTTTTTGTGAGTTTGTGAAGACCACCTCTCATTGACATTATCCAGAGCCATCCAGATGTCCTTTGTGTGGAAAGTATTTAGCAGTGATAAATTCCAATAACTATCACCATCACCACTGTTTCCATGAAGACATGTCTAACCTGTGTGTCACATGCATCTCTTCCTAAATTTGTAGGAACAGAGAAAACACTGAATATTCTTCAGTTTCATGATGTGAAACATATTCTTTTGATTTTTATCCAAACATCTTCACCAGCCTTGATCTCCAAGGAAGACTCAATCAAGTCACTGCTGGTCCACAGATGTACAAGAGCAATCATGGCTTGGAAATATCTATGCTGGACCATATGGAACTAAGTGTAATTTTTTTTAATTTATGTGTTGTAACAATACTTTGCGATTTCATGACAATCTGGATCTGAGTTTAATATGAGGACAGGAGATAATGAGGAAATCCTGATAGCCTATCTGGCAGCCAGTGTCCTAAACAGAGACTAGGAAGCAAAAACAGGCAACGAATAGCTACATTATGTAAGATCTGCACCACTCTTAATGTGGGCCCAGGTGATACAAATTGCATTTAACAAATTTCAAAGGTTAACGAGTTCATGAGTTCTGAACTTGCTGGGGTTGATATTAGTGTACTGATGCTGACCCATGTTGTAGAAAGAAGAGTTGTAGAAGACAATGTAAATGTCTTTACCATTTGTGATGTAATTAGCATGCCCCAAACAAAATATTGAAAAAACATGCACAACATACAGTCCTTGAAAACTCAATTTTCTGAAACTGTAAAGTGCTGTAAGGAGGGAGTAAATAGTCTACAGGGGAAATGTCAACTATCCTAAATATTTTTTTGTGTGTATGTATGTTTTAGTTTTCAAGAGAACTCTTCCAGTTTAATTTACCATATAAAACATCACCCAATAAAACAACAATCATAATATAATGCTGATGAATCCAGTAATTTAGGCATTTCAAAGTTCAACAAAGATGATGAAGTGTTATATCATGCCTTGATGTCTGTAGAGTTATACCCACCTTTCAAAAGGCTAGAGATGGAGGTGTACTTTCAAATCAGGTTTTGTTACCAAGGAATTCATCATGAGACTGGTATTTCTCTCAACATGGATACTATGTTTTAAGAATAGGTGCAGAAGAATTTGAAAGAAATTGCTCAGCCATCTAAGAATTAACATTAGAAATCACATGGCTTGATATGTCATCCTTCTGGTTTGAATCTGCACCTGGAACAGACCTGGGGTGCTGACTCCGGATCCACTCCTACAATACCCAGAGGATACTCGACTCACAGGCACTCTCACATGCCCAGGAACACATGTGAGGCCACAACATCTGCCTCATCACCCAGAGTAACTGGGACCCCTAAGATCCAGGTACACAGCACCCAGGCAATGACATGGGTTCCTACTAGTTTGAACCTGCACCAAGAGCAGAACTAGTGCCATGCTCTGCACCCATTCCTACAACACCCAGAGGGAGCTCGATTCCCAGGTGCTCTGAAATACCCAGGATCACAGGATTATAGAGGAAGCTCAACTCCCAGGAGATCAGACATAGCCAAGATCACTGGAGCTCTGACACACTCAAGATCACAGTTGAAGCCACAACATCTCTCCCAACACCTGGTATAACTGGGACCCCCACAGGAACCAGGTAAACACAAACCCCCACCCAACCAGAGGGGAGTCTGGCTCCTTACACACTTCTGCAGAGAAAGCTTGACTCTCCAGAGCTCTGATACAACAGGATATCAGGAGTTTTGTCACACTAGGATTTCAGGATTCCAGAGGTAGCTTGAGTTCCAGGAGCTCTGACATAAAGAAATTGGAGAAAACATACACTAGCAGCTTAACAACATATCTGAAAGTTCTAGAACAAAAAGAAGCAAATATACCCAGAGGAGTAGACAGCAGGAAATAAGCAAACTCAGGGCTGAAATCAACCAAGTAGAAACAAAAAGAACTTTGGTTGACAAAGAATCAATCAAACCAGGAGCTGGTTCTTTGAGAAAATCAACATGATAAACTCTTAGCCAGACTAACCAGAGGGCATAGAGACAGCATCCAAATTAACAAAATCAGAAATGAAACTGGAGACATAACAACAGAAACTGAAGAAATAAAAAAATTATCAGAACCTACTACAAAAGCTTATACTCAACAAAACTGGAAAATATAGATGGAATGGATGATTTCTCTAGACAGGTACCAGGAACAAAAGTTAAATCAGGATCAGATAAGTCATGTAAACAGTCCCATAACTCCCAAGGAAATAGAAGCAGTCATTTAAAGTCTTCCAACATAAAACCCCAGGACCAGATGGTTTTAGTGCAGAATTATATTAGACCTTCAAAGAAGACCAAATACCAATACTTCTCAAACTATTTTGTACAATAAAAACAGAAGAAACATTACCTAATACATTTTACGAAGCCACAATTACATTAATTCCTAAGCCACAAAAAGACCCAACAAAGAAAGAGATCTTCAGACAAATTTTTCTCATGAATATTGGTGTACAAATACTCAATAAAATTCTTGCAAACTGAATCCAAGAACATATCAAAACAATCATTTACCATGACCAAGTAAGCTTCATCCCAGGACTGCAGGGATAGTTCAATATATGAAAAATCATCAAGGCAATCCATGATATAAACAAACTAAAAAAAAACCCCAACATGATCATTTCATTACTTTCTAAGAAAGCATTTGATGAAATCCAACACACCTTTATGCTAAAATTATTAGAGAGAATAGGAACTCAAGGTCCATATGTAAATGTAATAAAAGCAATATACAGCAAACCAATAGCCTACATCAAACTAAATGGATAAAAACTTGGAGCAATCCCACTAAAATCAGAGACAATACAAAGCTACCCACTCTCCTCCTATCTATTCAATATAGTACTTGATGTTCTTTCCAGAGCGATTAGGCAACAAAAGGTAATCACAGGGAAACATATTGGAAAGGAGGAAGTCAAGATATCACTATTTAGAGATGATATGATAATATACATAAGATATCCACTCAAAAAATCCACAAGAGAATTCCTACAGCTGAAAAATACCTTCAGCAGTGTCTGGATACAAAATTAACTCAAACAAATCAGTACCTTTACTCAAAGGATAAATGGGCTAAGAAAGAAATTAGGGAAATTACATCCTTCACAGTAGTCAAAAATAATTTGAAATATCTTGGTGTGACACTAACCAAACAACTAAAAGATTTGTATGACAAGAACTTCAAATTTCTGAACAAAGAAATTGAAGATGTCCTCAGATGTAAAGATCTCCCATGCTCATGGATCAGCAGGACTAACATAGTAAAAGTGCCCATCTTATCTAAAGCAATCTACAGATTCAATGCAATCCCCATCAAAGTTCCAACTAAATTCTTCACATAGATAGAAAGATCAAATCTCAAATTTATCTGAAATAACAAAAGACTGAGTTTATCAAAAAACCATTCTCAGCAATAAAAGAATTTCTGGGGGAATCACAAACCCTAACCTCAAGCTATATGACAAAGCAATAATTATAAAAACCAAATTGTATTGGTACAGAGACAGGCAAGTGGATCAATGGAATAGAATTGAAGACCCAGAAATAAACCCATATACCTATGATCACATGATCTTTGACAAAGGAGCAAAAACCATCCAGTGGAATAAAGACAGCATTTTCAACAAATGGTTCAATTGGAAGTCACCATGTAGAAGAATGCTAACTGACTCATTCTTATTTCCTTGTACTAAACTCAAGTCCAAATGGATCAAGGAACTACACATAAAATCAGATACAATAAATCTAATAGAAGAGAAAGTGGGGAAAAGCCTCGAAAACTTGGGCACAGAGGAAAATTTACTGAAGAAAACACCAATGGCTAATGCTGTAAGATCAACAATAGACAAATTGGACCTCATAAAATTGAAAATCTTCTGTAACATAAAGGACACTGTCAATAGGAAAAAAAAACATCAATCCACAGATTAGGAAAAGACCTTTACCAACCCTATATCTGATACAGGGCTGATATGCAATTTATACGAAGAACTCAAGAAGTTAGACTCCAGAGAACCAAATAACCTTATTAAAAATGGGGTACAGAGATAAACAGAGAATTCTCAACTGAGAAGCACTTAAAGAAATGTTCATCATCCTTAGTCATCAGGGAAATGCAAGTAAAAACAACTCTGAGATTCCATGTCATACCAGTCAGAATGGCTAATATCAAAAACTCAGGTGACAGCAGGTGCTGGTAAGGATGTAGAGAAAGAGGAAAATTCCTCCATTGCTGGTAGGGTTGCAAGCAGGTACAACCACTCTGGAAAGAGGTATGGTGGCTCCTTAAAAAATTGGACATAGTACTACCTGAGGACCCAGCTATGCCATTCCTGGGCATATGTAATAAGGACACATGCTCTACTATGTTCATAGCAGCCTTATTTATAATAGCCAGAAGCTGGAAAGAACTCTGATGTCCCTCAACAAAAGACTAGATAAAAAAATATGTGGTACATTTACACAATGGAGTACTAGTCAGCTATTTAAAACAATGGTTTCATGAAATTCTTAGGCAAATGGATAGAACTTGAAAACATCTTCCTGAGTGAAGTAACCCAGTCATGAAAGAACACACATAGTATGTACTCACACATGGTAATAAGTGGATATTAGCCAAAAAGAAGCTCAGAATACCTACAATACAATTCACAGACCATATAAAACCCAAGAAAAAAAGATCACAGCAAAGTATGGCTGCTACAGTGCTACTCAGTAGGGTGAAGAGAATAATCTCTGGGAAGTAGAGGGAGAGAAGATGTGGAGGGAAAAGGGGGTCAGGTCATATATGAGAGGAGGTGGGGGAGAAGTACAGAGGGTCAGGAATTTGAAAGTAGATGTGTGGCAGTGGTGGAAGGGGAACTGAGGGTAGCCACTAGAAAGTCCCAGATGCCAGGGACCTAAGAATTTCCCAGGACCCAACAGGGAGGACTTTAGTAGACATACAGCAAAGGGGAGATAGAAACTGTAGAGACCATATCCAGTGGGTAGTCACGGCTCCCAGGTGAGGGATGGGGCCACCCACCCACCTTAAAAATTATTAATCCAGAATTCCTCCTGTCAAAAGGAAATGCAGGGACAAAGAGTAGGGCAAAAGCTGAAGGAACGGCCATCCAGAGCCTGCCCCACCCAGGGATCCATCCCATCTTCTGATACCTAACCCAGACCCTATTGCTTATGCCAGAAAGTGCTTACTGACAGGAGTCTGGTATAGCTGTCCTCTGAGGGGCTTTGCCAGAGCTGGACCAGTACAGATATGGATGTACACAGCCAAACACTGGACTGTGTGTGGGGATCCCAACAGGGAAGTTAGGGCATGTACTGTAGGAGCTGAAGGGATTTGTAACTTCATAGGAAGAACAACAATATCAACCAACCAGATCCCCCAAAGTTCCTAGGAACTAAACCACCAACCAAAGAGTACACAGGGTGTACCTACGGCTCCAGCTGCATATGTAGCAGAGGATTGTCTTATCTGGCACCACTGGGAGGGGAGCCCCTTGGTCCTGTGTAGGCTTGATGACTCAGGATAGGGGAAAGCTAGGCCACTGAGTCAGGTGGAGGGGCGGTGGAGGAGCACCCTCAGAGAGGCAGGGAAGAGAGGAAGAGGAGATAGGGGGCTTGTGGAAGGGAAAGTGAGAAGGGGTATAACATTAGAAATATAAATAAATAAAAGAACCAATAAGAATACAAAGAGAAAAGGAAAAAGAAAAAGAAATGCCGTATCTCAAGAGTATCTGGACATGTCATGAAATCTGCTTCTGAAGCCTCAAAGTGACTATACCACCCCTGAGTAAACAAATGCCACAGTATTTCAATAGAACTTTAAATACATTAGAAAAATAAATCACATGGCTTTATTTTTGTCAGTCATAAACCAGAAAACCACCTACCTATAGAGACAAGTGAAGGAAAAATATTTTATAGGAAAACCAGTTGTGAAAATATGAAAGAGTAGGTCTCTGGTAAACCTAGATGCTTGTCAAGAACTGGAGAAACTCTCCTTATAAATTTACCTATATTGGAGATGAGGCAATGGGCTGACTAAGGCAGCTACCTGCAGCTACAAACCCATCCATCTGTTGTTTTGGATTACAGTCTAAATAAACAGTCTCAAGAATATTCTTTTGGAACAGTATACCAATGCACAAATTTCCACCAAAGTTTTTGAGAGAGAAAAGAAAACTTCAGTGGATTGTTCTGTTAATTAAAAAGATTTCATGCAAGAGCCACTTTATATATTTTTATGTTTTATATATAGTGGATATATATAGAATTTTATGTCTACAAATGCACATTACACATTGGCTTGTTGTTTTTCCCCTTGTTAACTTTCTCTAACCTTTGATGTGCATCTTGCTGAATTGTAATCATTTGCACCAATGCAGTTTATCTTATAGAAGTAATAGTCATGTATTCAAAACAGAATGTGGAATATTGTAATGGAGCAGCCTGAATTCACACACCTGCCCACACAGATGGCTGTTCACAAGAACTCACACCCATGCACAGGAAGGGACATACATGTACACATACCACAGGGCGAGAATATCATCCCTGCTCAGTGAAGGATCAAAAGACTACTTCAAGGAGAGATTGTAGAGTGAGGTAAATTATTTCAGGAGCATATGGACATGATGACTTCTAGCTTGGGTGATTGGCAAACATGTAGATCTCTAACCTGAGGATATAAATGTCCTCCAGATTTAGGACAGAAGACAACTAGCCACAGGTGCATCAGAATTTCATTGCCCATGAAGTTTTCACTTTTTGAGATTCTCTTCTTTAGACACTTTGTACCCAAAATGTCATCTTTAGAGAAACAGAATAGGTGGCTATTAGAAGAAGATTGTTAGAGAAAATAAACACAAGCCTTAATGTAGGAGTGGGAAATTCTAATCTGCACACACATCTGTATGGTAATATTCTAGAACAGCAATCTATCTGTAGGCCATTTCTATAGAACGTAATCATTCTCCCTATTTTCTTCCCTCAAAGAGAAAACTAAGAGAAGGTATTTCTAAATCAAATTTTTGAGTCTTTACAATTTTGTCTTTATAGGAATTTTCTGAAAATATTGTTTAAATGTGTGTTGTATTGATAAGGTCTGGGCTGTAGACATATATGTGATCTTCTGAATGAAGTCAGTGCTCATTTACTCTAAACTTCTCTTGTCTCCAAAGAGAAATCTGTCAGCAGTAATGAAGAAACGATGATGAGAAAAAAATCCAATATACAGCAACAACACATCTCCAGAGTATTTGCAAAATGTTCAACAAATACACAAAATCCACATAAATCATTAGAAACAGAAATTTGAATCAAAGGAGGCAAAAAAAAATCAGGAAATCATGTTAATTTTGTTGATGTTGGCCACATTTCTTTTTAAAATATCTTTTTATCATTGTAACAACATGCTGTGCATGGGAATGGGAACCTATCATGGATGGAAATTATATTAGTTCAAAGGGAATCTGATACAAAGTTAAGAAACAGCCACTGACAGTTGTCACTCACAAGTAAGTATCTTTAGTGTACTTTATGTATAAGACTCAACAGAACTTGCCATAACCTTCTATATCACAGGGAATCTTAGGATGCAGCAATGTGATTTTAAAAAGCACTCATGCATGCATGCCTGTATTTAGTTTTATTTTGGCCATTAAACATCATCCTTGGTTAGGGTCCTCATGGTACAAAGAAGGGACCAAGACCCTACAAACATAACATGCCAAACAAGTTCAAATGCAATGACCTTTCTCAGCATCTTGGGAATTGCTATCACATCTTTCTCCAGAAGCTACTCCTGGAGCCAGCTGACCTGCCCATCCTCTTATTCACCTAACATGGTTCTCCAACACTCCTTGTATTTGGGCTTGTCTTTCACAAAGAACCTTGGTTATATCCTCTAGCTTGCAATCTACATGTGGATTTGTAATATACATGGTCTATATTGTTGTTTGTTTGTTTGCTTGATTGCTTGTTTTACCCTGTATTAAATTATGAGTTACAAAAAAATAATGGATAAAGTCTGATATTCTAAATACTGTTAAAGACATTGATATTTATGTTTAACTCTGTAAAATGTTGAGAACTAGAAAAAATGGGAAAGAAGGTGCTAATATTGTGTCACCTTGTGCCTTCCAGATTTCAAAGTTCCCTAAAGGGACTGTAGACAATGCTACCCTACATTAAAATAGAGTTGTATTTATTTGGTATTTCAATGAAGTTTCGACTCAAAGAATTGGTGTACGCAACTGTATTTATTTTGAAATGTAACAAGCTAGAATCTGCTAAGATATTCTGGAACAAGTCAGATAGAGCATGTATATCCCCAGTTGAAGCAGGAGAAACAGCAGCAGCAGCATTGACAGTGAAAAACCCTGCAGGTAGAAACTACTTCCAATTCAAGTACAGAACATAAGGAGAGAGTTTCTTATTTGTCCCTTCACTGGCAAAGGACACAGGCTACGTATAATGTATTTCATTTTTTATACTTCTTACTATTTAATTGTGAAAACTACATCCAGCCTTCCAAGCACTAATGCAGAGTTCATGCTTATCCAGCTCACTTGTGACTGCAGGTTTTCTACCAACAATCCTGTTTCCATAGAGATATCATGAATCAATCTATCAAAGCAAGTTTCCACCTTCTGCTTAAAGCTTTATGGTGTCTGTCTGGACTATATCCTTTAAAACAACATGAAGCACCTTGGTCTTGCTATTAAGTATCTGCAAATGTTCTTTTCACATTTCAGTGATGAGTTATACACATTGTCATATCAGATATGAATAGCCATTGTGGAAATGAAATGGGTGATTGAATAGAGCACAGGAAGTTGAAAGCAAGGACATGAAGTGAATCTTTTTTTTTTTTTTTGCCCTTGACTCTTTTATTCTTTTTTTTTTAATTTTTATTTTCTATATTCTATGTTTACATTCCAAAGACTTTCCCCTTTCCCAGTACCCCCCACCATATGTGCCATAATTCCTCTCCCCCCCAACTATTCCCCAATCATTCCCCCCCCACACGATTTCTCTGCTCTGGGTCTACAAAACTGGATCCAATCTTTACAGGCCCAGGGTCCTCTCCTTTCCTCTTCTTGGGAGTCATTTGACTTGCTAATTGTGCCTTGAGTATTTAGGGCTTCTGGGCTCATTAATATCCACTTATCAGTGATTGCATTTCATGTGTATTCTTTTGTGATTGGGTTAGCTCACTTAGGATGATATTTTCCAGATCTAACCATTTACCTACAAATTGCATGAGTTCATTATTTTTAATTGCTGAGTAGTACTCCATTGTATAAATATACCACATTTTCTGTATCCATTCCTCTTTTGAGGGATATCTGGGCTCCTTCCAATTTCTGGCTATTATAAACAAGGCTGCTATAAACATAGTGGAGCATGTGTCTTTATTGTATGCAGGGGAATCCTCTGGGTATATGCCCAGGAGTGGTATGCCAGGGTCCTCTGGAAGGGACATGCCCAATTTTCTGAGGAACCGCCACACTGATTTCCAGAGCGGTTTTACCATTTTGCAATCCCACTAACAGTGGAGGAGTGTTCCTCTTTCTCCACACCCTCGCCAGCACTTGTTGTCTCTTGAGTTTTTAATCTTAGCCATTCTGACTGGTGTGAGGTGGAATCTCAGGGTTGTTTTGATTTGCATTTCCCTGATGACTAATGATGTTGAACATCTCTTAAGGTGTTTCTCAGCCATCCGAATTTCTTCTGGTGAAAATTCTTTGTTTAGCTCTGTACCCCATTTTTTGATAGGGTTATTTCGTTCTTTGGGGTCTCAACAATAAAAGGACTTCTGGGGGAATCGATATCCCTGACCTCAAGCAGTACTACAGAGCAATTGTGTTAAAAACTGAATGGTATTGGTACAGCAACAGGCAGGTAGATCAATGGAATAGGATTGAAGACCCAGAAATTAACCCACAGACTTATGGTCACTTGATCTTTGATAAAGGAGCCACAACCATCCAGTGGAAAAGAGATAGCCTTTTCAACAAATGGTGCTGGTTCAACTGGAGGTCAACATGCAGAAGAATGCAAATTGACCCACTCTTATCTCCTTGTACTAAGATCAACTCCAAGTGTATCAAGGACCTCCACATAAAACCAGACACACTGAAACTATTAGAAAAGAAACTTGGGAAGATCCTGGAGGACATGGGCACAGGGGGAAAGTTCCTGAACAGAACACCAATAGCTTATGCTCTAAGATCAAGAATTGGGACCTCATAAAATTACAAAGTTTCTGTAAGGCAAAGGACACTGTCAGAAGGACAAAACGGCAACCAACAAAGTGGGAAATGATCTTCACCAACCCCACATCCAACAGAGGGCTAATATCCAATATATACAAAGAACTCAAGAAGTTAGACCCAGAAGCAAATCTTTTTTCACTGCGAAAATACATTATATATTTAGAAAATTCTAAATTAGGCTATGGCATAACAACTTTATATATCTTGTACCTTTTTGAATATTTTTCATGATAATGAAACAATAGATGAAGATCTAAGAAGATTTCTCAGTCTTTTTTCTCTGTACATACCAAAAGCAGTTCATTTATCTAGGGACATAGTCACAGTCAGCAAATGCCTTTCTATTTGATGTCATGATTCATTCTGTGAATTTAAAAAATTAGATATGCTCTAAGTTCAAGTTCTGTAAACGTGAGCATTCTTATTCTTTTAGAAGATTTGTATATAGAGGTGTGTGTGTGTGTGTGTGTGTGTGTGTGTGTATGTGTGTGTGTGTACATGTATGCACATGGTGGTCAGAGAGGGAATCCCTGGTACTGGAATTACAGGCAATTGAAAGCCATCCTACCTGGATCCTAAGAACTGACTTTTTGTCTGTAAGACCAGTAAACTCTCTAAACTGATGAGAAATCCAGTCTCATAAATGGTTTCTTTTGTTGTTTTATTCATTTACTTATTTTAATTTTTATGCTATAGTATTATCACATCTCCTTCCCTTTAATTTCTATAAATATCTCTAAAACCTTCTTGCTCACTTTTAAATTCATGGCTTCCTTTTTAGGCATTGTTTACACATGCACACTCACACACACAAGTACACGAACACTTATATCTTTCTCTCACACACAAACATATGCATATTCCTAAATATATCAGTTTGTCACTGTTTGTCAGTTATTTGTATGACATTTTAGGACTGACAACTTGGTATTGGATAAACAAATTGATATACTTTTTCCTGAGTAAGACTATTTCTTCTGTTCTCAGCATTCCTGAGTTGCCTGTAGCTTTTTTATAGCCTTTTTGATTCCCTCTCCTACCCATGTTAGCATGTTCTATTCAGCTCATGTCTAGTTAGTCATACTGGTGAGACTTTATGGGTGCAGCTTCAGATATTCCTTAAAGAACAAAATCCCAGAGCACACTTCTGTTTCTCTGAATCTTACAGTCTTTCTGCCTTCTCGTCTATAGTGACTCCTGGGCCTTAGGCGTGAGAGGTGCAGATGTACAATATTCTTTGGGGCAGGACTCCACCACTCTGTCTGGCTAGGGACAGGCATTTGTAATTCTAATGCTAATTTTATGAAAATAATATTTTAAAACAATATATAAAGAGCTGAAAAATAAATTTGATACATATATTTTACATTTCAGGAACATGGAACACATCTTCATGGTAAAGGCTTTGCTCATATATCGTTTCAAAGGGTTCCATTAGTACTGGAACTTAGCCCAGAGAAAGAGGTTACAAGAAAATATTAGTTACCCTGTGGCATCAGGGTCCTTAGCTAGGGGAAGAAAAGAGAATACAGATTCAGAACTGTGTGTCATGCTGCTGTTCAGTCTCTGGTAATATGTACATATGATAAACAGCCAGGGTCAGACTACAGAATAGTGGCATCTAATAAATCTTTCACATAATAAAATGCACAATCTTTTTGAACTGTTTAGTTACTCCTGATATTTGATTTTAAACTCAATAAAGGCAATGCTTTGCACATTAAAATTTAGGCAGTTGTGTCATAGATATGAATTTCTACAAAAATATTATATAATCTCAGAATAAATTTCAAGAAAAGTTTTAACATCATTAATATTTATGCATAATAGAGTATATCAGTTTTTATTTCTGTCACTGAGAGAGATTTGGGAGATAGCTTTTTTATTAAGTTGACACAAATAGAGATATATCTGAAAAGAGATAATCTTAATTTAAAAAAAATTGCTTCCATAAGCTTGTCTCGTACACAAATCTGTGTGACGTTGTCTTGATTAATGACTGATGTGGGGAGACTACTAGGAAACGTAACATTTTAGGCGACAAACCAGTACCAAAGTCATAAGAGTGAAAAATAAATGTTGACAGAACATTGGATCTAATTCTTGGGTATAATTCTTCTGTACTGAGTATTTTATTGTTATGTCAAAGTACTTGGCAGAAGAAACCTGTAGGAGTAAATATTTATTTGTTTTTGTTTATTTATCTATTTGTTTTTATTTATTTTGTTTATTTGTTTATTTTATTTGTTTCTTTGTTTACTATTTGTTTTTTTTCAGGGAGAAGAAATAATAAGGAAGGCATGGCACTGTTCAGGGCTGTGTAAGCATGTGACCAAAGCTACAGGCATTGCAGAAGACCTGGAGTAAGAGAAAAGCATACCAGAACCAGAGATGGATCTCATTTTAATAGCCCACCCAGAGTGACCTACATCCCAAAGGTAGACCCGTATCCCAAAATAATCTCCCAGCCTTCAAAAGAAGTCCACAAGCTGATAGTTGAGCATTCAAAGCATAACCTTACTAATCCAGTTCAGAGTCTAACCATGTTGATTTTAGCCACTAAGTTTGTGGTCATTTCTTAAAACATCATTTGAAAACTAAATAAAATAAAATAAAATAAAAACAAATAAACAAATAAAACCATGAAGACTGAAACACTCTATATTTTAATAACTGCCACAGGCGACTTTTAATTGACAGTAAAATTTGAAAATCACTTCCTTAATTATTTTGTAGAAAATTTGAGGGACTAACAATGTTTATATTGTATTAGGAAAAAAACAGTCAATAGAATCATTGCATGGAGGTTCAGAAAAGCATAAGAAGGAGTAACTCTTCAGAGCCCAGAAAGCAACAAGAAAAGATGAGGAGAATCAAATAGTGAAAAAAGTAAATTCATCAAGAAGAGCTTGAGGTGAGTGTGAGACAAGCAGGCAGGATGAGAGTTTCTATGTCCATCTAGTGTCTGCCCGGCAAACAGACTCTGTGTTATTATCTCATCATTCCAAAACTGAATGAGATTAGCTTCACCCCAACTGCTTCCAAACAGATGAATATACTGCCTCAGCTAAATGCCCAAGGAATGTAATCTGCTTATATAAACAAAATTTATTTAACCAGGTATTTCTTCCTGTTATAAATGTAAATAGCATTCTGGCAGTGATGGCATACATTTTAAATCAATTAATCAACTATTTATTAATTTTATTATTTATTACATTTCAAATGTCCCCCTTCGCGGTTCCTCCCTCCAGATGCCCCCACCTCATTCCCCCTTTGCCTCTAAGAAGGTACTCACCTACCCACCCACCTACCCACTCCCACTTCACACCAATAGCATCCCCCTTCTCTGGGACATCAAGCCTCAACAGGACCAAATGCCACCTCTTCCACTGAGGCCAGACAAGGCAGTCCTCTGCTACATATGTAGTGGAGACCGCAGACCAGCCAGTGTATGGTCTCTGGCTGGTGACTTAGTTCCTGGCATCTCTGAAGATCTGGTTAGTTGACACTGTTGTTCTTCCTATGGGGCTGTAATCCGCTTCAGCTTCTTCAATACTTCCTCTAACTCTTCCACTAGGGTCCCCATGATTGGCCGTATCTGCATCTGTCTTAGTCAGGTGTAGGCAGAGCCTCTCAGAGAACAGCTATGCCAAGCTCCTGTCTGCCAGCACATGTTGGCATCAGCAATAGTGATAGGATTTGATATAGAATCCCAGAATAACAGAGACAGAAACAGGAGGATCTGTGAATTTGAGGCCAGCCTGGTCTACAAAGCAAGTTCCGGGATTGCCAGGGATATACAGAAAACCCCCGTCTTGAAAAAAAAATGTAAATAACATAATATGGTAGAATTTGCATAAATTGGTAGTCAAAAGATGAGTGTTTTTACAGATGTCTCATTATCATCATATATTAATTTATCACTAATGACATGGGCTTGTGGTTTACTTATGTAATACTAGCAGTAGGGTTACAGGCATGTCATATGTTCATCACCATCCCGAACTACAACGTGAAATCAAAGTAAGCCTGAGATATATATCTAGGCTCTGTCTCAAAGGGCAGACAAAAAATTTTCAAATGTGTATTTTTGCATTTAGATAACTACTTTCAAAAATTCTACATTTTAGAACTCATGCGTTTGTGTACGAGAAAGGAGGGGAAGGAGGAGGGGAGGGAGGGAGGGAGGGAGGGAGAGAAAGAGAGAGAGAGAGAGAGAGCATTTCAGCATTTCATATTTTCTAATACACTGCCCAGGGAATCTATTTAAAAAGTAATATAGTAGCTGACACGCAAATGCGGAAAAATCCTTTAGGAGCCAGTGTAGTTTATCAAATAGGAATAACAACGAATAGAGAAATGCAGTAGGAGGAAGACTCAGAATAGTTAAAGGAATTAGTGGGGACTTTATAATAGCAAAGAATAACAGATATCTGAAATATTTAATGACCAAATAAGGGAAATCACATCAGGTTCTTCCTTTTTAACATGATGACAGCACTTTGCTAACATCTGTTCATAGGTAGCTTACTGGGTCTGACAGAAATTTCTTATACTATTTTTTCTTTGTATTTTGTTTCTGTAATATGCAAGGAACCCTATTATGTCTCATGAATCTCCCAGAATAAAGAAATCTTTGGAATTATCCTTTCTTTGTTTCCCCCTCACTTCTCATTTATATACATTGCACATGCACTGTCCTATTTCACTCAATGGAAAAATACATTGCATGTGTATCTTTAGGTATCTTTCTGACACCAGGATACTGTTAAACATTCTTACACGTTAATATTTCCACTTTTCCATAAACTGCAGGGCTATTTTGCTGCTCTCCACAAAGTTCTCTTTCTCCTCTGTGCATGTAAAATCATTTAGACATATTGTGTTTTCATAGGCTCTAAAGTGACTAGGCTGGAAAGCAGGCATCTCAGTTTTAACCAAATGTTCAAGACAAAACAATGCCCCCTTAAAGTGCATGTTGAACACCAAAAGTGTGAATTAAATGAAAGAATTTGTGTGTTTCTTAACTGTTTTAATTAGATTAGTGGATTGGATGTGTTTCTCTCAGTACTTCATTAGGTGTAATTTTTTTGTACAAAACTCTGTGGTGTATACAATAAAACTTGAAGGACAGTGATATTTGTAATCAGAAAAGAGTAAGGGAAAGTAGAAATACCAGAAAGAACTTTGGGATGATATACCAAAAATATCCCAGTAAAATAAATGCAAAAACAAAATTTAGTTGTTATTGCTAAGCTTCGTGGTATCCAGATAATTCTGTAACACATTTACTGAACAACTAGAAATAAAGCACAACTAATGTGTATATATATATACATTAATTATATATATATATGTGTGTATATATATGCATATAGTATGCCTCACATTATAGTGTAACATAAACAAACCCATGTCCTTGTACTTTAACTATGAATAATGGGACAGAGATAACATTTATGTAACCCTGATTATAGTCACATAAATTGGACATAATATGTATATTCAAGATCTTTCAGCATTGTAATGCTTCCTCAGAGTACCCTGAGTATGTCTGAAACTCCAGAAAGCCATATTTGTATAGCTTTGTCCTTGTTTGAAATGTTTCCTAGGTTTTGAATCACACTGATCTATTCATCTCAAAAACCTGAGGAAGATACCTTGAATAGTTTGAGAATTGTGCTATTCTCCCTCAGTTGCCCTGACTTCAAAGTCAACTAATGGCTTAAATATTTCCCACAGAATGAGCTCAACTCTTAGCTAAGAACTAGGAAAATAGCGAACTCTGAGATGGGCAATATAACAGTTGAAATGATGGCTTTGAAATAGGATACAATTCATCCAAACAGTTTTCCAGAGTGTAGCTTGCTCTCACCATAGTACAAGCCTGGTTAAGACTTTGAAGTCTAAAGTCAAACTACAATGGTTTGAATTTGATGCAACAAGATATCCTATGAAATTGCGATAGATGGATGCACTTGCCTCATGGATACCCAATGATAGACGAACCATGCATGCCTGGGGGTTCAGAATTAGTTCAAGTGCTCTTGCAATACCTTATCTGTTCATCCAGGGTTTATCCAAATGATCTGAATTTTACCACCAACCAAAATCCCGCTGATACACGTGTGAGGATTCACTTTCCCATGAGATCCCCTTTCTGCTCTTTGCCAGAAACATTTCCTTTCCTTTCTCAAGGTCAGACAAATGGCAGGTTCAAACTCACTGGGAAATAGACACAAGGACAGGAAAACTTGAGCAGAGGCAATTTTAATAAAGTTCTAGGACACTAGTTGCAATCTAGTTATATAGAATTAAGAGCCAAAGTAAACAGTGCACTTGTGTGCATTTGAAGCCTCCTATCCCCGGAGAATGCTCACTCCTATTCTGGAGAATGGCAACTTCAGTGAACTTGTGCTGGAAATTAACACCTTAATCACGCTCGGTGCCTTGTCCTTGAAGTGGCAAAATAAAAATGTCAGAGAAGTTAAAAGTCAGTCATCACAAATACCATCAAGTCTAAGGATTTAATCCACGAGGAACAGTTCAGAGTTGGGACCAGACATCATAAAAAGAAGAAAAATTCTGAGGGAAAACGAGTAATGTGATACATAAGAATAAATGAAATAAAACAAAGCGGAACAAAATTACGCTAAGCGAGACTCGAGAACAATCGTGGTTCAATTATCCTGAGATCAAAACCAAAGCACAACACAGCACAGTGCCCTGAGAAACTGCCCGAACTTCAGCTTGCTCGACTTCAGGGTCAATTACCATGGGGAAGTGCGTAATCGCCTTTCTGAACATCTTGATTGAAACAGTATTTCCTATCTTAGTTAAGACAGTGGAATGATTTCCTAGAGTCCTCACTGCTAATGAATTCCAATATTCTCTACTAAGAACAAATGCAGTCATAGAAAAAGCATGCTTACAGAAAATTCCACATTTGAGGAGGTATTCTATAGACAAATCAACTATATAATATGAGATTTCAAATAATTATCATTAAAAAAAATATACGCCCAGGAAGGAGTACAATTTTCCAAATTTTTCAAATGTACAATCAAAATATTTTTGGTGCTACATGATTTTGGTTTTCTTCATCTGAAGAATATGCCTATTCACAAAGGTATATAGGCCTTAGTTATTGTATTAAATACAATTAAATATGAAATTTCACAAGAAAATTGGGAATGATAGCGGTGTTTACTACATATTTGCTCATTTAATATCTATACCCTTTACATGTTTTAATCTCTATTCCTCGTCCAAGAAAATAAGTGACTTTTTAATATCAATAATGAATAGGACAGGTACTATCTTTTACTTTCAGGCCAAAGTATAGGATGTGTAGTCATTTCTTTATCTCTCTCATATAAGGCTAATTTGCCTAAACCACCTGTTAAGAAAGAAATACCATAGGCTGAGAAAAGGGCCCTTTCAGTGATCCACTTGCTGCAGGAACATGAGACCAACATTCAGAACCCCACACCTGAAAAACCCAAGAGTGGTAATGCACACATAAACCTAGCCTGCTTCTTGGGAGACAGACATAAGAAGAGCCTTGCATCTCACTGTCTGCTCAATTGTCCCCAGCTGATGGATTCTAGATTCAGGGGGAGCAGACAGAAAGACAGAGGCAGAGAGACAGACAGAGACAGAGATGCGGAGACAGAGACACAAGCACGAAGAATTCCACACCTATAAAAAAAATCCAGATATGCAAAACTCCACATCTAAATGAAAAAAAAAAACATGAATCTATCTGTTGACCAAACAAAAACTAAGTAGAACAACACACATACTCAAACCCCCAACACACACACACACAAGGGGGGCATGAAAACACAAATGCTGGTTGTTTAAGTGTACTGTTCTTCACATGAAGGATGAAGGACAACAGAATTTGAAGGGTTTGGCATTGCTTATGTAGCCCAAGTGTGGTAGTATACCTCGAATTCCTTCAGGCAGGCAGGAGTTCCAGGAGTTCAAAGCCTGCATATGCTTGAATTCATACTGAATTACCTGGGACCCTGTCTCAAAGAAACTAACCCAGCAATCCAAGAACCAGTACTCTCACTATACTCTCTGCTTTCCTAATAATCACTCTGGGGGCAATAGGGATCACTTTGTTATGGCAAAGAGATTTATCTGTGCTTAATGGACATTTACAGCCATTCATTATCATTTACAGCCATGTACACAATTACATTTGTCATGGAGCTATTGTAAGAACTATGAGCACCATATGATATACTCAAACATTTATAAATAGGGGCTCTGAATGCATAACCCTTTATATTTACATTAATAACCCTTCATATATGCATTAATAGAATAAAGGCTGGAGAAATGACTCAGAGTATAAGAGTACTGGATGATCTCGCAAAGGACCCAGATTCAGTTCTCAGCACTGGACCTACTAGTGGGTCCAAACTATTCATGGTTCTAGTTCCAGAAGATCTAATGCCCTCTTTTGAACTCTGTGGGCACAAGGCACTATCATGGTGCACATAGATCTATACAGGCAAAACATAATACACACAACATAAATCTTTTTTAAAAGTGTTTGAAGAATTTCATATTTATTTAATATTAAAGAAACATGCTTCCCACTTCTATATTGTATAAATATATTTAAACAAAGAATGGCATTGTATAGATATTTACTCACAAAATAAGCTAGGGATTTCATTGTTTATATGACAAATGCTTGCACAGTGTGATAAGTAGATGAGAGAATGGATTTTTCTTTTCTTCTGTTACTGCTTGTTGAGCCTTAGTTTGCTAGAGCAAATAAAACCTGGAAATGTGTAACACTAACATTCTGATTAAATAAAATTAATATACATCAAGGAACTTAGAATATGCAAACTCCTCTGTACTGCCATCAGTAGTTTCTCTCCATAGTGCATATCTTTACATTTACCTGAACCTTCTATCAGTTAAAAACACACATAGCAAGGAAATAATGGAAGTGGAATTTAAATGTAGGACTCAATCATTTGCTTGTCCTATACATCTGTGATGGACTATGTTTCTCTACTGTGTCATCAGAATGGTGGCAGAAGCACTCAGTATGCTCAGATTAAGATAGGGAAGTAAAATATAATAAATTAACTGTTGTGTATGAATGCGAAAAGGGGAAAACAGGGAAAGACGATGCATCCAGAAATGTAAAATAAGAGAGAATTTTTGAGGTCCCTTAGATCTGAAGGGCAGAAAGAAAAAAAATATGAAAACAAGGAGTCTCTTGGGGGTCAAGAAAACCCTTGCTCAATAAAGAATGGAAATGACCATCCTGCATGCTCTGTCCTGCCAAGGGAGGACATCTAAGATTCTTAATAGCCTCCAAGGCTGTGCCTGTCTGAAGATAGAGGGCAAATAACATGAGTTTTTGCATCCATGCCAGTTAACCTCCAAATGACTTTCAAAGGACTGTAATGACCACAATGGAAGACTGCTGGAAGTGAGGTCTTAGAATAACAAATGCACAGGAAAGTCTTTTGCTGTATAAAACATGCCAGTGTTTATTAACAGGGCTTTCTCATTTTAAAAATAAGAGTTCAATCTGAGTTAAAATTACATTGAGCAAAAAACTAAGGTACAGTAGTTTGTTTTTTTTCATTTCCTTCTTCAGTTCAGTCCAGTCCAGTTGTGTTTCCACGACACACAGACATGACATACAGACCTCTAAAAAGGACCAGAGCACAGGGAGAAAACATGCCACTGATCAAGAGGTTAGAGAACCTCTCAACCACTCAATCTGGAAATTAACACTTTACAACAGGATGGATTTGAACCAAGCTCAGTATTTTAACCTATCTATGACCAGGTCTGTGTATTTATACTTTTTCCTTCTAAGCTTACCATTGTCACTAAAAACATCCTCACCTGTGCATGCTTACACCTTCTGGGACAGTTCGGCAATCCTCTAGAATGCTCTTTCTTTATCTAAATAGTGTTTAAATGATTTCTGTCTCTTAATCCCTGTCAAATTCTCCAACTAGCATGGAAACCCTTCCTGGCAGTCTCAAGTTTGTGGTCAATAGCAGCGACCCCTTCCTAGTTCAATTCTCCTCCCCACTGTCCCCCTTCTTCATGTATTTTCATGAATTCAATATGATCATGCAACTTTCCTAGTAGTGTCAAGATATTCATGCATCCCAAGAGGAGGGAAGTATTATTTCCCAGGGAAGTGATGAAAATAACTCCATTTTTAATTTTGAATGGTTCTGTATTGTATGATCTATAGGTCTCAAGGTATACTCCTATTTCTAAAGAGATTTAGAAGAGCTGGAAATCAGTTAGTTTAAAGGTTAGCATTAAACCTTTATTTCTATGTTTTCTTGACTGCCTCAGCCACTTGCATCCCAGCCAAATCAATCAAAAATGGTTTCATACTTTTAGGACAAGACATTAGATGTCCTTTGTGGAAGACTTCCTACTCAATATTAGTAGTCTTAATGGAAAATTTTTGCTCTATTTCTCATCAGCTACACACTGGCTTTTTATTTTTTCTGCAGTCATCCACTCCACTGCGATGCATGACACATCCTAATTTGCACATTTATTCTATGGACACAAACATATATTTGTACATAATTCACAAATAGTTAACACATAGATTTTCTTAAAATTATCTGAAGACAAAAGCAAATGACTACAACATTATTTAATAACCTAAATAGTCTTCTAGGAAAAGATAGAGGCAGCTCAGTCATTGGACTTTTCTATTGTTTATACATTTGTTTCATCAGTGCTAATTGGTTCAGTGTTCCAGTGCAGTTTTCTGAGTATAGAGTTTCACTTGAAATTAGTGAATGAACAAAAGACAGATAAATTTGTGACAGAATGGGGCTGTTTTTTACCACAGTGCAGTGTTACCACATATTGTTTTCTGTTCCCAAATAATTGCAATACACTTAAAGATCAAAGGGACAACAGCCATTTGGCTGTTGCTTATTTTCCAAACCTCATCATAGCTGGGTGTTCCTGTCACCCCAACATCCAGGGAAGGCTGGAAGTTACACAATGCAAGCAGAAGAAACAAAAGAACCACAACTTAAGTTGGTCCATTTAGATTTCTCCTCTCCCATTTATTTTTCCCCTGATTTTTTTTTTTAAATTTCCATGACCTGGGGCTTTGTTTTGTTTTCTTGCTTTGGCATTACCACAGGTCAAGGTTGTATGGCGGCCTGAAAGAATCGGTTCATATGATACATCATTTATAATAATAGAAAATAGTATTACTGTTATTGCCATTATCATTAGCATTATTATTTTCTGTGAAATCATATCACCAGGCAGAGCCAAAGGTCGTATCTCAGAATACAAGATTTACAAAGGAAGCCACTGTGCTGATAGACAGTAAAAAAAAAAAAGAAAGAAAAATCAGCTTAAAATGTAGATGGAAAATGTAGCTCAGTTGTAGAACAATGATCAAGCATGCCCAGGGCTGTGGATTTGATGCCTAGCACCATAAAAAAACAAGCATGCCACCCTAAAATGTGATTTCTGACCTCCACAGGCAATGCTTCCTGGTTGTTATGCACATGAATTTGTACACAAATGTTCACAAATATTGTTCAGTTGATTCTAATATAGATATGTAAAATGTATTATTGGATAAATATGCATAACTATGGTATTTTCATCTATCGTATTTTAGGTTAGGTTAAAGGAAATACTTGATTTCAGTTAAAATCTAGAGAGAGGAGTCTCTATATCTACCTATATCTCTGTCAGTGTCTGTCTTTCTCATCTCTTTCTTTTCATCGACACTTAAATTATATTTAGGATCTTGTAGATGTTGCAGGATATTTGATCACACTGTAAATCCTGAAATTGTTCAATTTACTAAAAAAAAAAAAAAACAATAACTGTTTGTAGTTGTGGTGTGGCTTAGCCCTTAGCAAACACCTTTAATCCCAAACAATGAAGGTATAGTTATTCTGCAGAAGGAAGCACCCATGTTTGAAAGTGATGTCTATTTGAGTGACAGATAGAAATAATATAAGAGAAATATTTGACAAAATAGGATATACCTATTTCTCACAAGAAAAGTGAAGAAAGAAAAACTGGTTGAGAAGAGAAAAGGGGAGAGAGAGACAGAGAGAGACACAGAGAGAGGGGGAGAGGGAGAGAGGGAGAGAGGGAAAGAGGGAGAGAGAGGGAGGAGACAGAGAGAAGGTAGTTTTACAGAGACAAGTTGAATAGAGAACAAGTTAGACACAGGTGAAGACAGAATGAAACAGAGAATGAGAAGAAGCCAGAAGACAAGAACAGCTTGCTACAGTTAGTTCGAAACTAAGCAGAGTAATTCCGTTAGAGGCCAAGAGAGGACCATGTTGAATCAGTCAGCTTGGAGAAGAGTTTGAGTCAGAAAAGTTTAACTTGAACGGCTAACCAGAGCTCTGACAGAATAAGAGTTAGCTTATTCAGCAGTAAGACTCAGAGGCTGGAAACATTTCAGGCTTTGATAAGATTATATGGTAGTTAGAATCTTCCAGGATTAGGCCTAGGTTAACAAACAGAGGCAGTTGAGAGACTCAGATTGCCAGACTCCAGGACAGTAATGATAACATATCTCCGTATCAACATAATGGGTACACCAAGATGTGCCCTTTGTCTTCTTTGTCCCCACATCCTTGAAGTTACACATTTCTTCTTGGCAATGTAAGACATCTGCATTCTTGCTGCCTCCTTGGAATTTGAGAAACCTTGACTATCTCTGAGACCTGTAAGAAGAGACTCACCCTCTTGCTTGTGGGTCTGAATTCTTATCTTTCTGTGCTGTCATCTGTCTGTCTATGGCA
The DNA here is from genome assembly GCA_964023405.1 of Apodemus agrarius. NCBI lineage: Eukaryota > Metazoa > Chordata > Mammalia > Rodentia > Muridae > Apodemus > Apodemus agrarius. The sequence goes on along the minus strand of OZ030008.1, from coordinate 46,381,757 downwards.
TTAATTACTCTTCTCAAAAATCTTTAAACCAAAAGGACAACCTACCTCAGTGTCTTCCTTTATCCCCAAACATGAAATCTCTCATGGGGTAAAATTAGAAGGCAGCTCAATCTATTAAAGCCTGTGGAGGAATATAAATACATACTTGTATACATATGTATGTGTGTATATATATGTGTGTATATAAACGAACAGTTTAATAGAGTTTAAAGAGTGGGGCAGACAAGCTGGAAATCTGCGCAGCTTCCCAGAGAAACAAAGTGGGAAAGAGGGTGATGGGGAGCCATGTTGTTTGTGATTATATATATATATATGTATATATATATACATATATATATATACATATATATATATGTATATATATACATACATATGCTCATATGCTCATACATACACACATATATACATACATACATATACACATTCACATATGCACACAGATACATAAAGAGTCAAAAAGAGACAGACAGAGATAGACACATATTTTAATGATGCTGTAATGAACCTTATTATCTATTTAAATAAGGACAAAGAATTATTAAACTTATAATCTCCTAGCCAGCTAACCAAACTTGCTAATGGATGCTCAGAAACCAGTTTACTAAACAGAGTTTACTTGTTAGTCTAAGGAATGAGAGTAGAACTAAGCCTAGATACACGGCTCCATCAGTCTAGCAGGCAGCCTCTGTGGGATCAAGCATTCACAGCTTCCAGCTTTTCATTATGTTAATAGGAAAACTGGGATTCTCTCTGTGTGTTCTTGGTCTTGTTAATAAAATAACTTAAAAATGGACTGAAAGAAAAAAATCACGAACAGTTTAATAGAGTTTAAAGAGTGGGGCAGACAAGCTGGAAATCTGCGCAGCTTCCCAGAGAAAGAAAGTGGGAAAGAGGGTGATGGGGAGCCATGTTGTTTGTGATTAGCCACATGGAGGGAAAAGGATGACTTTACAAATAAAATATTGAGAAATCCCAGTGAGCCTGGGAAATCATATGCAGGCTTTGAAAATAACTGCAAAGGGAAAGGGGGGTTAGAAAAGCCAAGTTATCCTTTTCTGAGTAGGGCCTCCAAAAAACAGAAGGCTTAACACAGTACCTTGCAGTGACCCAACAGCACAGAGAGCTTGGATTCTGGGAAGGGTTCATTTCATCTCTTAAGTGAAGCTTAACATGACTCAGTGTTCCTGGGGAGGAGTCTTTTGGCCAGGTGATTGACTGGCTCAGCTGAATTAACTCTTAGGAGAGGAGGAAAAGATTCCATTTTTGGACCAGATAATTCCTTAATGCATCTGTAAATTTTCATAGAAATATATTGTCGAGCTAGCATCCTTCGTTTGATTATGGAGAAAAACTCAAGCCCATGTTCTTAAGTACCAGGTAAAGTGAATTTTTACAGTGAAGATGTTATTACTGTCTCTAGCATCACCCCATGTATCCCAACACCAAGCAGCTAGCCTTGGCTTTCTCAGTTCTGAGTTTCTCTGAGATTAATTATAATAGGCAGGAGGTAAGATAAAGAGGCAGGAGGACATAATTGACATCAATTCCTTTGGAATACGTTAGAAAAATCTCCTCCAACTATTCTACTTGATGAGCACAGCAATGAAGTTATTCCTAATGATATATCACTGTTCCAATAGATCAGTGCATCGCTCAAGCCTCAGCAAAGAAGCTTCGTCTTGCAGAAGATGGCAATGAACACAAAGACCCACAACTGAACAATGTGTTTTGGAGCAAAAGACTTGGAACACTCAGCCTTAGGTGGGATGCCTATTCTCCCAAGGATCAGGGATATATGTGGAAGAGGGGACCTGGAAGATTTTAATAACCAGACATGAATAATTGCATCAAATAAGAATTTAGTTTCTTCTAAGAGAGTCTCACTAGAGAAACAAACTTAAGGGTAGGCGGCATGCCCAGCAATAGGTGGCCAACAGAAAAGGAACTCAATGACATCTTTAGAGATTCTTTGTCTTATAAGGTCAGGTCAGAACTCTTTTTTTAATATTACATTTAGGTTTTATTTTATTTTATTATTTATATGTTTTTCTCTTTCCTTTAAGCCTGCAGGATTTTTGTGTAGAAATTATAGCCTACAGTTTAGTGTTTTTATGGGATTCTTGAGTGTATGAATGAGTGTGTCTCTGCATCTATATCTGGATTTTGTGCCTTTTCTTGGTTTCCTCTTTTCTGATTGTTTTGTCCTTTTCTAATGTGTGAAGGAATTTTATCTCATTATTTTCATTTTACTATTATGCCTTAAAAGCCCATTTGTTTTCTATGATAGGAGGTAGATCCAGATGGGAGACGAGGTAGGGAGGATCAGGAGGAGTAGAGGGAGAGAAAGCTGTAATCTGGATATATTATGTGAGAAAAAAATCTATTTCAAGGAAAGGGGGTGGGAAGGAGCCAGAGGTGATAGATAATTTATAAGAAAGAACATTTTCCAGATACAACAGATACACATATGAACTCACACAAGAGCACAAGACCTGTACGAACTCAAGCAAGACAAAGTCCCAGGATAAGGAGAGGGAAGGACACAAAGTCTCACCCTGAGCCAAGGGGCTACTTGCAAATGGAGTGATGCTGTATATATTGACCACAATCCAGGAAAGGCCCGATGGTCGGGAGTAATAGCTAACACAACAACACAAACTCTAACGTTTTCTAGTTTTTCTTTTGTGTTTGATGTTTTTTGTTTGTTTTAACAGGAAGAAAGAACCTGAAGTTGAGTGGATAAGAAATGAGGAAAGATATGCGTGGAAATTTGGGATAGAAAACAATATGATCAAAATATACTATATGAAATTCTCAAACTGTAAATAAAATGTTACACTGGAAGGAGAGGTTTTTAAAAGTAGAGGCATTTTTTTTTTTTTTTTGGAAAAGCCCCTCTCAGACAAAACATCTTTAGAATAGTTACCCGTATCACAGTATCCAATAAGTGTTTATTATGTTTTTCTCAATAATAACAACTTGTTAAAAGGCTGACTAACCAATCTGAGAGCTAAGCAGGGAGGAAGGGGTCACTTGTCACCGCCTCCCCTCCTGTCAAGCCACCCAAAATATTATGCTCTTGCTGTTTTGTTTAACTTGGGCCAAGTTCACTTTGTAGAGTAACAGGGAGGGAGCCTTGGGCTCATTAAGAAGAAACTTCAAAAACCCTTTGGCTTTGGGGCTTTCTTGTGTTATTCCACCTCAAACCAGAAGGTATGAAAGATGGGAAGATTAGAGAAGGTTTCACCTTGGCCGTTCTTTTACTGAATGGCTTCACAAATGCCAATTGAAATAATTATCAAGCCATTATGATGATTTGCATTAAAAATGGTAACTTAAGCATGCCTTGCTTGTGTGTGAAGGGCGGCTGGGGGAGTAGCATGTAATGTTATAAAAGAACCATTGAAGCCATAGCAGCTTCTTGGCTTCCTGATGATTACCACACAGCAGTTCACAAAAAGGTTATTCTTCCAGCTCTATTTATACTCACAGTGGTTTCTGCTTGTGCACCAAGCACACCCATTCCAAGTACTGATTCCTGCCTCTGCCCAAATGAGCTTCTTGAGGTGATGATGCAATGCCCCCACCCAGGCAGAACAAGAGAAGGCTTCTCAGAAGCACTTCCTTTGAAAGGACCATGGAGCTACCCGGGGGGGGGGAGAAGAGGGGGGCTCTGGGTACCAGTGTGGTGTTTCTGTTTTAAATTTCTTTTTATTTATGCATTTATCCATGTATGTATGTATGTATGCGTGCATGTATTCTTGCTCCACTGTCTCATAGGGACAGAGACAAGTCTATCCTTGTTCCTTCTTTAGATTCTATATCAGAGAACAAGACAAGATGGCATGGAGCTCAAACTTCCATTACTGTGTCCATTTTCTCCTTGAGGCTGGTAGATACCTTATAAGTAAAAATCTGTTAATGATGGTTTTATGAGCATCTCACCCTGCTGGAAGAAATATCTGGTAGTCAATGGGAATGCCAGGAATCAGCTCTGCAACAAGCACTTTAGAGACCAAATAGCCTGTCAGCTTTCTATCTCAAGAGCCATTCTTGACATTGTTTTTGCAGATGACCACAAACTCATAGAGCAGTTCTAGCAAACTAGTACCACTGGTTCTCAAGCCTAATGTGTCCAAAATTACCACCCCCCCATGAGATTGATCGCCATTTCAAGTCTAGTCTGCATAAAATTGTCCCAGGAAATGGACCTGTATTTGGTTTCATAGATGCCATCCCAGAACTGTGATTCAAGAGATTCCCTGTTAAATCAACAATCTGAATTTTTCATAAGCACCAGAACAGTTCTGATACAGAAAGGAGAAGGAATACCTTGTAAAGGTAAGCTGGAGTGGTAATGTTGCTTATTAGGGTTTCCCAGGTATGTCACATCACTCTGGTGTAGTTGAACAGAGTAAGGATGCCACGGGCTTCTTTTATGCACAGCTAAATTGATGGCTTATCTTGGAGAAAAATTCCTGTCATTTCTAGAAGGCACAACTTCACAGCTTATTTTCTGCTCTTTGGCTCTTACACTCTGATAACTCTTCTGTGATGTTTCTTGAGCTTAGCTGCAAGATTCATGTAATAGATGTGCCATTTGGGGCTGAGAATCACATGATCACTTGTTTCTGTGCATTTTTACCATTTGTGGCTTTCAGTAGTGATCTCCCTCTATTGCTTCTTTGATGAGGAATGATAGTTAATTACTTATCTAAATAAACCTTTAGAATGAATTTGGAAATTATGCTGCCTTATTAAAGTGGACTGTAAATCCAATTAGACAGCTGCTGGGTGCCATCAGGATATGAGTGTCATTATAGGACCTTGGAGATATCTGCCTATGCTCGTCATGGTTGTAACTCATAGGCATCAGTTTCATACCCTGGGCAATTTGTATAGTACTTTCTGATTTTATGAAAGTTATTCCTCATGGAGGAGGCTTATATGTCAGATGCCATTTGGATCCTCCAACTCATGTATCTAAGTTACATGGTTTCACAACTGTAAAGATTTACCTTTAAACTCTGGGAGGCAGCCAAGAGTAATAGCAATAGCCTATATGTATTGGTATTGTCATTTGGATTCCTCTTAGCTTCATCTTTTTGTGAAAAGTTCATGGTTTCATTTTTCTCCTCAGGTAAGTAGTATTCCATAGGCCCTACGTACCATGTTTTTACCATCTATTCATAATTTGAAGGCCATGTAGGTTGTTTCCATTTCCTAGCTATTGTGAGTGGAACTTTCTATGGAAAAAGATGTCAAGTCATTTGAACATATGCCAATGTGTGCCATAGTAGGGTCATATGGTAGATTTACTTTTAAATTTTGAGCATTCTCTGCAAAGAATTCCAAAGTGGTTGGAACAGGCTGCAATCCCAGCAGCAGTGAATGAGGCTTCCCTTTCCTCATATCTCCTTCAGCATTTGTTCTGGGTTGTTTTGCTGATATTAGCTGTTCTCACTGAGGTAATATAAAATTATATGGTTGTTTTGTTTAGGATTTCCCTAATTGCTATGAATTATGAATAATATTTTAAATATTAGCCACTTTTTCATTTTTGGTATTTTCTGTTTAAATCTATAGCTCATTGCTATTTCTTGCTCACACTACTTTTTTTCTTTTTGAGTTCTTTTATATTCTGGATATTAATTCTTTCTCAGATGTAGGTGGTAAAGGTCTCTTCCACTTAATGGACTTCTTCCTCAATTGATTATTTCCTTAGCTGTACAAAAGCTCTTAAAATTTTTTATGAAGTCCCACTTGTCTATTAGCACAAATGACTTAATGATGCAACTCAAAAATTTGGAAATACAATAATAAACAAAACTCAAATCCATTGGATGATATAAAGTAATAAAAAAAAGCCTAAATTAATGTAATAGAACCATAGGAAGCAGTACAAAAAATCAACAAATCTAAGATTGGTTCTTTGAGGAGATAAAGATGACTAAAACTTCAGCCCAACTAGCCAAAGGAAATAAAATATAACTCACACTAACAGAATCAGAAATAAACAGGAAAATGTAGCAAGCCACTATATAAATTCAGATTATTAAAAATAAATATTTAAAAATTTTGTACTCCATCAAGTTGAAAAATGTAAAAGAAATTATTGCATTTCTAGATTCATCAAACCCACTGTTAATTGAGTAAGAGATCAATAACCTAAATAGACTCATAACAAAAGAGAAGATTGAAAAAAATAATAAAAAGCTTCATGACAATAAAAAGCACTGCCCCAGATGGATTCAAAGCAGAAGTCTACCCAATTTGCAAAGAAAGTCACCAACCAATCCTTCTTAAAGTATTGAACTGGAACAAAGAAAGAAGGAAAGAAAGAAAGAAAGAAAGAAAGAAAGAAAGAAAGAAAGAAAGGAAGGAAGGAAGGAAGGAAGGGAAAGAAGGAGAATGTAGGAAGGGAAGGGAGAAAGAAAAAAGGAAGGAAGAGGGATTCCCAAACTCTTTCTATGAAGCCAGCATTAGTCTAATATTACGATTATGTAAAGACACGAGAACAAAAGATAACTAAAGGCCAATAATCATGATAAAAATAGAATCAAACATTCAATTAAATAGTTGCAAACAACTAGGTATATGTCCAAGTTATTATCCATGGGCAAGTTCGTATTATCCTGGAGATGCAGGAATGGTTCAGCATACACAAGTCAATCAATGTAATAAATTACATAAATGGACTTAAATAAAAATATCCTATGATCATCTCAATTGATATAGAAAAAGACTTTGACAAAATGCAACATACCTTCATGAAAAACATGCTAGAGAGAGAGAATGAGTGGAAGGAACGTACCTCAACATAATTAAGGCTATGTATCACAAATCCACCATCATCACTTTCTAGAGTAGAAAAATGTTAAATTAATTTCATTCAAATAATAATGGAATAGGACTGTTCTCTGTCCCTACTTTGTTTCATTATAATATTGGACATCCTAGCTGAAGCAGTAAGATAAGAGAAGAAAATTAAAGGAATATAAATAGGAAACATGGACAAATTATTAATATTTGATTATACGGCATAATACTTAAGAAATTCCCCAAATCCCACCAAAACACTTATAAGAAATGATTAACAATTTAACCAAAGTAGTAGAATACAGAACTAAATTGTAAAAATCAATAGCTTTACTTTACACTACTAACAAACACTTTGAGAATGGGCAATAAACACACAGCTTCATCTACAATATCTTAAGATAAAATAAAATATCTAGGAATAAATCTAACCAAAGAAGTGAGAGACTTAAACAATGAAAGCTTTAAATCTCTGAAGACAGAACAAATTGAAAAAGATACTAGAAAATGGGATATTATCCTATGCTCATGAATAGGTAGAAATAATATAGAGAAAATGACTATTCTACCAAAAACCATTTGAAGATTCAATGCAATCCTAATCACAGCCCCCACCACATTGCTCACAGACATAAAAAATCTTAAATGTCATATAGAATCAGAAAAGATCCTCTATAGTCAAAACACTCACAAGCAAAAACAAACAAAACAAAACAAAACAAAATAACATTGCTGGAGGAATTAGCACTCTGGATTCAAGACACATTACAGATTCATAATAAAAATGTATAACAGCACAAAAACAGAAATGTAGCACAACACAGAAAAACAGAAGATGCAAACATTAATGCATGTAACAACAGTTATCCATTATGATGAAAAAAATGCCAAAAACATACACTGAAGAAAAGACAACATCTTCAACAAATCATGCTAAGGAAACTGGATTTCTACATGGAGAAGAATGATATCAGATCTCTATTACCTTGCTCAAGAACAAATTTGATATAGATTAAGATCTCAATGGGAAACCTGAAACTGCTTAAAGAAAGTACAGGCAGTGTCCTACAGAATATAGGTGTAGAAATTGACTTTCCATAGTTTCCCATAGTCTTTAAAGTTCTAACACTGCTCAAAAGGACAAATGAAGAATTTCTTCTAAGACTTGTGAGAGTCTATTAAGAAAAAGAAAGTTTCATAGTTCTAATTTACAATGACATGTAAGAAACATTCTCATTCTAAATGGAATAGTGGGGGGAAGGCTAAATCAAAAGCAAGACCAAATTTGGAACAAACACCAAATTCTGCTGCATGCCTTCTATCTGGGGCTCAAGACAGGATTTTTTGAATCTAAAAAAAATGAGTAGTCCTACTCTATCATCTATGCTACCTGTAGTGTGTGTAGCCTTTCTATTAAGAGGTCTCCACTTTGTCTCATGTCTTCCTGGGCAGATGTCCCATGCTCTTATCATCTGTAACATCTATTGAAACTTAAACTTTTACTCCATAACTTCATGCAGTGCCTGTTCCTGTCGCCTGTGCAAGGATGACTTTGCCATATTGTTTGGCAAAGTCATAGTGACTTTCTAGAATCAAGATTGTATGAAATCCTCCATTCTTCCTTATTTATAGCTATGAAATAAATGCTATATGGTTAATAGTGACAAATCAGTGTTACAAGATAGAATTTGTTCCTCCTGAATCACAGTTATATCAGCTTGTGTCCTGATATACTCTGAGCAAATAATTCCCATTCTGGAACCTTCAAGGAGCAAGGAATCACTTCAGAATTCCCAAACTTAGTCTTTCTCCTTTCCAATGATTTGCATATTCACAAGATGATGCTTTGGATGGGGAGATCTTGCATTCAGGACACTATCCCTGTTTTCCCAATGATAAACATTGTGATCTCTCCCAGATAGAGCTAATATGTCTAACACAACTGTTTTCAAACCTACCTTATCAGCAAGGTTTAATTGCCTCATGCTCTTTTGCTTGCCTGACTTCATGCCTTTCATCTTTCTGAAAGAGTTTTTGCCTCTTTCCCCCTTTTCACTGTAGACATGGATGAGTATAGTAACAAGAGCCATTCCCCTGCCTTGATCTTATCCTGACCTTGAAATGTCTTTTGCTAAGCAAAAAAGTCTGTTACTATACACATGTTCATGTGAAAAATGTAGCCAGATGTTTTTGCCAGAATGACACACCAGTGACCTCTAGCTCAGTTCCAGACAAGGTCCTTATACCCCTCTGAACCCACATGAGCCAAGACTCTACTACCTATACTCGTCAAAGTTCCATCCAGTTTTCTGTTCCACAAAAGATGGACCATGCCTATAACCTTCAATAGCTGAAAGTGTAGTCTCATTAGATTTCAGAATTCCAAGAAAAGCACAGGTGGAGATTGGTGGCCTTCTCTAGAGAAAAGGTAAATGGAATAAGTAACTTGCTTTTCAGATGTTTTGGCTTTTAATTTCCATGTCATATTGTAATCCAGTTCAGGCTATTCAATTTGTACTTTTATTTGCTAATTAAACAAAAGTTGAAAGCGTAAAGTATATAAATATTTTGGAAGAGCCTTAAAAATCACAGAATCATTGGCAGTTCTCTCTGTTGGCATTGCACAACACACCCCATTAGCATTGCTTATCCCCAGGGAAAGGGACATAAACTCATTTCAGAGTATACAAAGCAATTTTAAAAGTATAATATCCATGAAAAGTGATATTAGTTTTTCTCTTAATTTGCAATACGCAAAAATTGCTTGTTGTATAATTTAAGGTTGTATCACAATAATCTGTAAAAGTCCAGGAAGAACAAGAATAGTCAAAAGCCTAGAGTCACAACCTTCTGCCAGGGAGCTGCACTGTGGCTGAGTTCTTTGAGCTCAAATATAAATTCAGCCACAAGGCGTTTTACTAACTGATAGGATCTTGCAAAACATATAGAATTTCTGCTTTCCTCATCAATTTAACATAGGAAAGATCCAGAGCACATAGACGTTCTAAGTGAAAGGTAGGTAATATTTTAATAATCTTACATCCTCAAACATTTGTGGATAAATAAATAAAAATTCAGTGGTTTTTAAAGGGAAATATTTTACCCAGGTGCATTCCATGGAAAAACTCCCTTATAATGGCTTGGAAATAGTTGTTTGCCCCTCCCCACACCCCTAAACAAAATGTATGCATATCAAATAGAGGTGGAGGACTAGGAAACTGAACTCAAACTTAATGGGATTCGTGATCATAAGATTATCACACTCTATTCTGCTAGTGAGCAGTGTGAAATTCCAAGAGGGAAATAAAATTTTTACCTTATTTATACAGTTAACATAAGACACAGTAATTTATTCATAGAATGAACTGTGTGAGATGCTGATGAGACTGGTGTTGATCATAAACCACCTAAATAAAGAGAAGGGAGCTCTTTCCTAGCAGAGAAACATCACATATTTGCATCCCACATATCCAATGAGATGAAGACCTATAATTTTGAAACAGGATTCCTGCTGAGTGAGGTTGCCAAAAATGGACAATTGAGGGTAGATTCTAAGTCAAGGGAGGCATCTGTGTGATCTGAGGCTTTTATCTGAGGAAAAATGGTATGATTTATACAGAATTAATTTCTACTTTTCTTTTCTTTTTTTTACAGTAAGCTCATTTTTTGATTCCCTCAGTCTAAGTTTTTTGTTCCTCCCTTTATAGTAATAAAACCAAGCAACAAGATAGTTAGGACAATGACTGTTTTATGAATGCATTCAAAGTTCTAGTTACTCACTAATTCAAACTAGGAAATCTTGACAGTTACATTAACTATTTAAAAAAAAAATCCAAAGCGAAGTGTTTCCTAGGGGAAAGAAATGTTGTTTGCATGTTCGTTATTAGATTAAATTAAGAAAAAACGCAATCTGAGATTAGCCAAACCATTAGGGCTGTTTTTTCCTTTCCATTTTCCATAGCCATTAGTCTAATTTTCTGTATTGTGTGTCTGTGGGAGTGAGGTACAAACTGAATTTGGAAACACTACTTTTCACTTACACAATCCAATTACAAACCCCAGTGCTTGCATGGATCTCTCCTAGGCTGAAGGCTCCAGTCTTGGCTGCCATCAGAGTTGTTGTCACAAAAGCCTCTAAGGATTTCTTATTGTAAATCTAAAAACATCCATGCGACCTGAAGTGACCAATGAGAAATCAACAAGCACAAATTTTGGATAGTCTCTTCGCCTTCAGTCTAAGAACATGTCGGGGTTGGTCTCATCTAGGAGCACAGAGGCTTGCAAGACAGAAGGAGGACCACCTGGTGGTCAGTAGGTTGTCAGCACAAGTGAGCTTAGCCAAGGGCAGCCAGTATCAGCATATGCACAAGCACAGCAGCTATCTTATTATAAACATTACATGCCAATGAGGTTTTGAGTTCTTAGTCCTCAACACTTCCAAGGCCATAAATAATTGAAACAAGATCTTTAGAGTAACTCTTATGAACCTCATTCTTTTATACAAACTCAATTTATTTAGAAAATTCTTTCAGAGACCTGACATCAACTTTGGACACTCTGTCTAAATAGTTTTGTAGCCCTCACAAAATCATGACTATAGTTTTAGAGTCATTTTTTGCTTATTTATATTTGATTGATATTTATTTGCCTATTGAAGATATATATATACACACATATATGTATATATATATGTTTTTCAAGATAGGGTTTCTCTGTGTAGTCCTGGCTGTCCTGGAACTCACTCTGTAGACCAGGCTGGCCTCGAACTCAGAAATCTGCCTGCCTCTGCCTCCCAAGTGCTGGGATTAAAGGCCTGCACCACCTCCTGGCCCAGAAGAAATATATTTTATTATCATATTTATAACATATGTTTTATTGTGGTAAGTCTTTTTATGGTAAAAATAAATTATTTTGTTATGATAATAACACATGGGAGTAAAAAGGCAGTTATTTAGACAGCCATGGATTGGGACTTTTTGAGATCAAGAAATATATTTCTTTGTACATTGCATGTGTTCAACAAACAATTATACAATAGGCTGATTGGTACTCCAGATTGATAGATCAATAAGTATTAACAAATTATCTTTAAGAGAGGATATAATCAAAGAATACTCAGAGTCTACCACAGAAAGGGAACAATGTAATGATTTCTGTATCTGGAAATAATTGCTGGCAACACACAAGACAGAAATTAAAGATTTCTGGTGGAGTGAGTTTTTACACACTTATTGTCTGTGTCTACTTACTCTTTTATAAAGAACATTGAAATATTTTGCTTGTATTATTTTTAATTATGATTACTTGGGAGCAGTTTTAGATTTGAATTCATGGCCTTATAAATGATAAACAAACATTCTATTATGGAGATATCTACCTGCAGTCTTGCTTTGCTTTTTGTGTTATTGAACACTCAATGGAGATCCTGAACAAAACCAATAAAGCATGCTGAGTTTATCAGAAAGTTGGGATGGCCTATGTTTTTATTTCTTCTATAACTAGAACTGTATCCAATTTTATGTTTTAAAATATCTCTTCTATATTTTTTCTTTGGTGGTCATTGGATACTTCTTTGGTGTTAATCAGCAAGAATCCTCTGTACCAGCCCAGCATGTTAATAAATCATTACAATTCCTGTGTTTGTGAGTGTGAGAACCTCTGCTCTGTGTACACTGTCTGATGAGCCCCCTCCAGATTCTTGATGTTTGTTTCTTATTTTCTGGGCTCCCAGATTGTTTATTGTTAAGAAAATGAACAAACACAACAAATTAACCAAACAAAGAACAATTTCCTGCTTGTGAGGGCAGTAGCTTTAAATGACATCTTGGACATCAATAGTTCTTGCAAAACATTTTGATGATCTAAGAGCAAATGTCTCCGAAGCATATGGATTGCATTTCCTGGGAAAGACTTGGGCTTGAAAATTAAGGGGAAAAATCAACCAAACTGGGTTTTGTGTTTGGTAAATAGTTCAAGACATGATAAATCCCAGTTTTGACCAATTTAGCTCTTTCTTAGTAAAAGGTTGTGTGCAGGACATTTTATAAACTCTTCTATCAGTTCCTCCTATACTAAACACAAGAATCCCACAGTTCTACAAACTTGAACTTATGTAGAATATTAAATATGGCTTAATAATGCAAATAATGGAAATCAAAGTGACACAAATATAGCTTATTATAAGAGTTATTGTTGTTCTACACAGACCATTTCATACCCTGTGTCCACAGCTGCACCGCCTTCTTTCTTGGCTGTAACTAAAGGTTTCTGACAGAAGTTTCAGCAATATGGTACACTCCACTGAACTGTGAAATAGTTACAAATGATCAAAATTAGCTTTGTCCACTTACATAGGAATCCACATCAGCATGACACCTAGGTCACTCTCCTCGGCACTTCTCAAGAGTACCTAGGAGACACTTATACTTGAGAAGGCAACAAACACTTCCAAGTACATTAAAGAGAACTCTGCGTGCTGATCCCAAAGTAAACATCTATTCTGTTAGCAGAAACTGGTCTACCAGGGATTTGAGAGATCCCAAGATAAAATCTGCACTGGGCTCTGTGTTCCCAAAATGATTCTCTCAAGTAACACAGTGTAAAGAGATGGTACTATAAAATAAGTCAACATTGTACCAAATAATATGGGACTTTTAAGGGTTATAAAGAATGAGAGTAAGGGTTGAAATCTAGTTCACAGGGTGATGAATTTGTTTAACATGTACAAGACCTTGAGTTTCATTCCCAGCATATCTCTCTCTCTCTCTCTCTCTCTCTCTCTCTCTCTCTCTCTCTCTCACACACACACACACACACACACACACACACACACACACACACACTGGACTACCAGGATTATGGTTTATATAATAATCTACATGAGTGATCTATTTTATTTTGAATGAGTGATTGATTAGATGGCAAGCGAAGCAAAAATGTAAATGATAGATACATAGAAGGTAGTGTGGTGGTGTGAATAAGAGTGCCTCCAGTAGATGTATATATTTTCATGCTTAGTGTCCAGTTAATGAACTATTTGGAAAGATTAGGAGGTATGTCTTTGATGTAATAATAAGTGTGCTACTGGGGATGCACACAACAGTCTCAGTCTCTCTCTCTCTCTCTCTCTCTCTCTCTCTCTCTCTCTCTCTCTCTCTCTCTCTCCTCTTTTTATATCTTTCTGCCTGCTGCATACTGACCTCTACTTGATGGGTCTAAAATTAAAAGAAAAGAAGAGGTCATCAAATTAGGTTTGTAGGGCAGGGGCTATGGAACTGGGAAGATCACTGGGACATGGTAAAGAGGACTGTGATGGTTTGAATGATAAATGCCCTCAATATTACCAGACCTTTGACTAATTGGTACCAAGTTGGTGACAGTGTTCAGGGAGGTTTAGCTTGTACTTCCTGGAGTAAATGCAACATAGGGTAAAGGAGTCTCAGCCACTTTCAGTTTGGTTGCTTTTTTCATGTTTTCATTTGGAGACATGAATTCTCAGCATCCTGCTGTAGTCACCATGCCTGCTTGACACATTCCCTGCTCATCATGATAAACTCTTAGTCGCCAGGAAGAGTAAGTCCAATAAAGTCTTTATCCAATAACTTGCCTTGGTCATTATGGTTTACCACAGCAATAGAATGGTAAAGATATAATGATAGAAATAACATTGTATAAAATTTTCAAATAGCTAATAACATTTTTTAAAATATCATTATATTTCAGTGGTCTAGACTTCAATCATTCTCCAGTCTAGGCTTCAAATCATTGCAGGCTACAGTAACTCCCTATTTTTACTGTTCCTACTCTCCTCAGTGCCCCTAGATGCCATATATGCATAATTTGTAAAATTAAAATATAATTACATCATTCTCTCCTTGTTTTTCCTCCATTCAACACCTCACTTGATCCTCTATTGTCCCCTTTCAAATTGAGAATCAGTTTTCTTTTCTTTAATCAGCATCACTACATGTACATATTCATATATTTATGCATAAATACGACCTGTTCATTCTAGCATCAACGGGAAGAGAGACCCTTGACTCTGTGAAGGCTCAATGCCCCAGTGTAGGTGAATGCCAGGGCAGGGAAGCAGGAGTGGGAAGGTTGGTAGGGGAGCACCCTTATAGAAGCAGGGGAAGAGGGGATGACGTAGGGGCTTTCTGGAGGGAAATTCGGGAAAGGGAATAACATTCAAAATGTAAATAAAGAAAATATCCAAAAAAAGAAAAAGAAAGGAAAAAAAGAAAATAGTTTTAAATAATTACTTAAGATTAAACTAAAGACTTTGAGAATTGTTAGACAACATTCGAGATCTTTACCAATTATCAAATGCAGTGACTTTAGGGGATAAATGTACTGCCAGCTATTATTTTTTAATACTAAGGATGGATTGGTGAATGTTGGCTATCATGGAGTTTCAGAATAGAAGTCTGAACAATATTAACTCAATAACCATATAATAGTATTCAAAAATGCACATGGGATTTGCTATAGTCAGTGGAATCAGATATATGTGAGGTAACTGTGATGGAGCAAATTGCAGCACCACAAGCTAGACTTTACATTGTTCTGGGAGTGACTGATGGAAGAGGAGAAAAACATTCCAGTTATAAGAATGCTAAGCATCAAAGGCTCTCTGGTGGAGTGAGAAGGCCAAGGAATATGGCAAGGTGAAGGAACAGGAGAACACAACTTGGTGAGTTTGGCATTCAAAATGCTCGAGATGAAATTCAGGAACTGTATTAGTTGCTCTTATAACTGTTGTGGTGGTTAATTCTGAAAGTCAACTTTACATGATTTAGACTTGCCATAGAAACAAATCTCTGCTCATCTCAGTGAGGGACGGAGATGGGGCAAGGCAGGGCTTGCTGCCTACACAGCTTAGCCAAATTGGTGAGCTCCAGAAGTGAGAGGCCCCAGCTCACAAAGTCGGATGGAGGAACAGAAAGGAGGGAAGCTGTACTTACTTCTCTCAGCTTCTGGGGTCCCAGTGTGAACAGCTGCCTCAAGTTTCTGCCACCACCATGCACTGTACCCTGGAACTTAATCAGCAAGAATAAAATCTTCCTTCCTTAAGCTGCTTTGGTCTGGCGTTTGCCACAGCAACGGGGAGAGTAACTATACAGAAAATTGGTACCTAACAGTGTGGCTGATGCTAGAATAAGCCTGACCATATGGTACTTAAGCTTTTAGAACGAGCTTTTAAGCGGAATCTAAAGATTTTGCAGCTGTGATCTACCAAAGCCCAGGAATGTAGTAAGCAGAACTTAATGGTCCCTATGGGTGGGGATCTTGGAGGACACAGATTCTAAGAGAAAGAGACAGCAGAGGCCTAGATCATGTGGTTTCAGAGGAGAACAAGGACTCTCTCTCAGGAACTGTGGTAAAGGCCATTTTGTGTGATGTTCTGGAAATGAATCTGGCTACTTTTTTGTCTACATCTTAAGAGCTTAGTGAGGCTGACTGTAGGAGCAATGGGCTAATTTACTTGGTGAAGGGCAGCATTCAGGCTTGGCTGTGGCCAGGGCTTGCATCTTTTATGTAAGTCTACAGTGAGAGTAGTGCAGAAAGATCTGAAAGAAATGTCGTTGTTGAAGACAACAGTTTACATGCTTACAGGTTTAGACAAAGAGTTTAGAAGATTAAAGATTTATTATTAATACTGAGATTTTTCACCACCACCACAGAAAAAGTCTTTCTGCAACAGAACTAAAAGAAAATATCTGCGAACAAAATTCAATTAAACAGGAACTAAAGTCACAGATGCTCTGGAAAGGATACACCACTAAAACCCAGCACTAAATGACCAATATTTTCAGTGCTCTAGAAGGATGGAAAGTCGATTTACAGCTTTCTTCAGAAGTACATATACCAAAATTGCAACTATACAGAGAAAATTATCATGGTCTGTGTACAAAACCCACTCAAATAAACCAGTAGCCATTATACATACAAAAGCAACAATAATAACCCCTCATTCTGAGAATAAAATCATGAAACTGCTTCAACTCACAACACTCTCAATTCTTTTTTTTTTTTTTCAATTTGAGAGATTCTGGAATGCATCATTGAAAAACAGAAAGTCATTTTTTCCTTTTTTCTTTTTTTGTTTTCTATATTCTTTGTTTACATTCCAAATGATTTTCCCTTTCCCACCCCCCCTAAGTCGCATAAGTCCTCTCCCTCCACCAGTTCCCCAATTAACCACTCCCACTCCTCTGTACTAGCAATCCCCTACAATGCTGCATGAAGCCTTTCCAGGACCTGGGCCCTCTCCTTTCTTCTTCTTGGGAATTATTTGTATGTGGGTTGTGTTTTGGATATTTTGAGTTTCTGGGCTAATATCCACTTATCAGTGACTGCATTCCATGTGTATTCTTTTGTGAATGAGTTACCTCACTTAGTATGATATTTTCCAGTTCCAACCATTTTAGCAGCTTCATTTATAATAGCCAGAAGCTGGAAAGAACCCAGATGTCCCTCAATGGAGGAATGGATACAGAAAATGTGATATATTTACACAATGGAATACTACTCAGCAATTAAAAACAATGAATTCATGATTTTTTTAGGCAAACATTTTTACACTCTCAATTCATACCCAGAAAAAAAGACCCCCACAAAGAAAAGTTATACTCTGTATGAAAATATTACAGAAAACTCTATAAAATGAAAAACATCCTTTGCTCATGGGTTGATAAATTAATATTTTAAAAATGACCATCTTTGAAAACTAATCTTGTTTGTCAACTTGACCACATCTAGAGTCACCTGAGACCCAAGAAATTGAACATCCCTGTGAATGATCACTTCTTCCTCCTCCTCCTTTTTCTTATTGTTAGTCATTCTCTCATTATTATTTTTTATCAGATAGGGTCTCATTATGTACTTCTTTGCACCTCTATCCTGCCCAGAACTCACTATGTAGATAAAGCTGCCCTAGAACTACCTGCTTCTGCTTCCCAAGTACTGAGCTCAAAGGCAGGCACCACCATTTCCTGCTGAGGGATTTCCTTCATCAAATTAAGAAATAATTGTTTTAAATCTAGACCACCCCTTCTAGTAGATCATAGACCTACTAGAGCATAAAAGTGCACGAAATAAGACAATATGGTCTTGCTCTTATTGCTGGTGTTTGCCCTCACTCTCGCATGCATGTCTGGCAGGTATTATAGCTGGTTTTAAGTCCAGTTCCTTCACTAACAGCTCTTCAGAATTTCTTTAGTGTTCCAGAACTAGACCAAGACTGCTGAAGGCACCAAGACCTTGATGTCCTGACTAACTTCTAGACTTTCAACCTATCTGTCATGAGGCAGCCATAATTAGATGACCAGGATCTCATCCCGGAATCCAGGATAATAAATTCTACGTACATATTTAAGTAAGTCTCTTTCTGTATAAAAAACCCTGACTTTTATACTCTCCCTCCAAGAGCAAATTACAAATTCAGTGCTTTCTTAATCAAAATCCTAATAGGTTTGAGAGATGGCTCAGCAGTTAAAAACATTGGCTACTCTTTCAGAGAATCCAGGTCTGACTGTCTGCACCCTAATGGTGGCTCACAATCTTTTTCATGGATACCAGAAATGCATGTGGTATACAGAGACACTTGTAGGCAAAACACTCATACACTTTAAGTAATAAATAAATAAATAAATAAATAAATAAATCTAAAAAACAATGAAAACAAAATTTCCATAAAGTTCTTCACAGAATTTTTTTTAAATCCTAAAATTCATATGGAAACACAGAAGACCCCGGATCATTAAAGCAATCTTGAGCAGAAACAACAGTTCTGGGGGAATCACCATAAAAAGATTTCAAACTAGATTATAGAGCTATAATAATAAAACAGCATTGAACTGGAACAAAAAGAGACTTTCAGGTCAGTAAAACAAAACCAAATACCTAAATACAAATCTAAAAACAGTACAGCTATATGATTTTTAACAAAAATGACAAAAATTTCTTACAGAAGTAAGAAAGAAATAATAAAAAGGCTGCATTAAAGCCTTTGGAATGTAAACATAGAATATAGAAAATAAAAATTAAAAAAAATGTTGCTGGAAATACTGGTTGTACACTTGGAGAAGAATATAATTAGACCACATCTATGTCAAATGAATCAACACCTCAGTGTGAAAGAGCTAGGAATAAAACATAGGCAGACACACAGGATAAGGAGGAGCAAAGTATTTCTTAACAGGGCTACATTGCTTAGGTATTAAAGACAACTGACAAATGGAACCTCATAAAATTAAAAGTCTTCTATTGCACAAAGGAAACTGTCAAATGAATGAAGAACCGCAGGATGAGCAAAGGTCTTTGTGAGCTATATAGGTAATGAAAGACCACATTCAGAATATTAAAAAATAAACCAATAAATCAAACCATATATTTTTCTTTTATTAGATATATTCTTTATTTACATTTCAAATTATTTCCCCTTTCCTGCTTCCCCCCTGAAAATCCCATAAGCCATCTCCCTTCCTCCTGTTCCCCAAACAATCCCCTCCTGCTTCCCTGTCCTTTTATTCCCCTACACTGCTTCATGGAGCCTTTCTAGGACCAGGGGCCTCTCCTCCCTTTCATGTCCAATAAGACCATCCTCTGCTGCCTATGCATCTGGAGACAGGGGTAACACCATGTATATTATCTGGTTGATGTTTTTGTCCCCAGGAGCCAAACCATATACTTAAAAGCTAAGAATCTAAACAGAAAGTCCTAAAATTATAGCTAAGAAATAACTCAGAAAGTATTCAACATCCTTAGCAATTTGGAAATACAAATCAAAATTACTTGGTGATTTTATTTTTCCCCTGGCAGAATTACCAAGATCAAGCAAACAGCTGATAGCAAATACTGAGGAAGATGTAGGAGAAGAAAACTCACATTCACTGATGGAGAGAGTACAAACTCATGTAACCACTATGGAACTCAGTGTGTATACTACTCAAAATATAAAAATAGTTTTATAATCTGTCCTATATATAGCATTATTTAGCACATGGAATATTATTTATCTGTAAAGAAAATGAAATCATACAATTTTTAAGTATATTGATAGATCTAGAAAAATTATCCTGAGTGAGATAACCCAAAAGACAAATGCCTCATGTTCTCTCTTTTAATTGTATATCTTAGATTTGAATCTTTAGATTTGAGTCTATAACCTGGAGTAGGCACATATTGCTAACTTTGCAGTTATCAAAGAGATTATATACAGGGGATCAAGAAGTCTAGCACCACCTTTCCAGAGAGTTTCTAAGACCAGGCATTGTCTAGTTAAGGTTGGAGTTCTTTCAAGGAGGCACTGTGATAAGACTTTATGAAGCATTGAAGGTGAAGCCTATATTTCACTGGAGACAAAGAATGTTAAAAAATTCTAGAACCATGCTAAGGAAAGCTGTACACATGGAGTAGAAATGACCCAACAGAGAAAATATATGTTCAGCCAGCAGCAGAACTTGAGAGGTAGAATGGCCAAATCTTTTGTAGCAAACATTTTCTCCATGAACTCAGATGCTCATGAAACTGCAGGACCTGCTGTTTGTTTTGCTGCCTTTAGGTGATATGTTCCTATTTTCTTGATCAGGGATTTACAGTTAAGAGATTGTTTAAATCCATGAAAGACTCTGTATTTATACTTCTGAACAGTGTTGGAATGGCTAAAGACCGTAAGGAGATCTGAAATTGAACTCAATGCATTTTCAGTATAAGTTAGCTTTATCTATGGACACAAGTGGTAGAATATAATGGCTTAAGAGTGATGTATTTGTAAGGAAGTTGACTAGGGCTTGAGTTGTGCAATTAATCTTGATAATCAATATGATAGGTTTGAGAATTGGCATGGAAATGGATCTCTGTATATATCATTAAGAGAGTTTCTAAATGAAGTTAATTGAGGTTGTAAAACTCTTCCTAAATATGGGCAGCACCATTCTCACACTGAGCACACATGAGAAAGCAAGCTGAGCACTAGCATTTGCATCTCTCTCCTTGACCCTGGAAGGAATATGTCCTCATCTCCAGTTTTCTTCTGCTGCTCTAACATTCCCCATCATAATGGACTGAGCGAAAATAAACTCTAACTTTCCTAGCTTGCTTCTTTTCAGGGTGAAGGATCAGGTAGATAACATAGCAATAAAGAAAGCAACAAATACACTATTTTATCTACTTTAAGGAGAAATAACTCACTACAGAGTCTTCAATTGATTGTCATGGTTTTAGATAATGCAAGCGCCAAACTTTAAAAGCATACAATTAATAGAGACCAAACCAGGAGAAATTTAAGAGAATTTCATGATTTCCACAATTAATGATTTTATATCCACCTAGCCTGAAAGAGTCCATCAAAACTCATAACTACTCTGCAAAAGTAAATACATCCAATACCTTATTTATCAGAACAGAAAGACCTTATGACACCATGCATCTTCAAATAGCATGAGGAAGGAGTACTTGTGAGAGGCAGCCATGACTGTATTCTGAAACACAGGAACACAGAAATCATGGTCTGGAACTCTATTAGAACATGACTGAGAAAGGAAAGAATCTTTTTTTTTCATTTTTTATTGGATATATTCTATATTTACATTTCATTTCCCTTTTTTTGGTTTCCCACCCCCTTAAGGTCCCACATGCCCTTTTCCCTCCCCCTGCTTCCTCATCCACCCCTTCCCACTTTCCTGTTCTAGTATTCCCCTATATTGATGCTTTGATCCTTTCCAGCACCAGTGTCCATTCCTTTCTTCTTGTCAGACATCATTTGGTATGTGAATTGTGTCTTTGGTGTCCCAAGATTCTAGGCTAATATCCACTTATCAGTGACTGCATACCATGGGTATTCTTTTGAGACTGGGTTACCTCACTTAGTATGATGTTCTCCAGATCCATCCATTTCTCTAAGAATTTCATGAATTCATTGTTTCTAATGGCTGAATAGTATTCCATTGTGTATATATACCACATTTTTTGTATCCATTCCTCCGTTGAGGGACATCTGTGTACTTTCCAGTTTCTGGTTATTATAAATAAGGCTGCTATGAACATAGTGGAGCATGTATCCTTATTGCATGCTCGGGAATCTTTGGAAAGGGGAAGATATCCAAAATGTTGAGGATTTTAATAAATGACAACTGTCATTGAGATGGATTCTGGCTAGAATTTCATATTTGTGAAACAGCTAAAATTGAGAGTGTCAATAACATCAGACATGCATATGAGA
Organism: Apodemus agrarius; assembly: GCA_964023405.1. Classification (NCBI taxonomy): domain Eukaryota; kingdom Metazoa; phylum Chordata; class Mammalia; order Rodentia; family Muridae; genus Apodemus; species Apodemus agrarius. The sequence continues at coordinate 46,359,712 of OZ030008.1, read as the reverse complement.
TCATTGGTATGATATGAAGGAATACATGTTTAGTGAATGAGTGGCATGCTAGATACTGAGTATCATGAGTAAATAGTTCCTAAGGGTGAAAGCTAGGCACCGTACAGAAAATTACAATACAGCATAGAAAAGGTACATTAATGCCACTCATAAAATACTGAAAATCAGAACTATATACAGCTTGCTAGGCAGTGTTATTTAGAAGTTTCCTCTAGGATTGAAACATTCCATTTTATAGGGAAGCTCTTTAAGCCAGATGGTAAACAACCCAAAATAGCTTCAGGAAGTTCCTGAAATTGACCAGATTATTTAAATCCCTCCTTGCCCAAGTAAACAAGTCAAGCTACCTAAAGTTACAATTAGACAAGACAAGCTCTCTTGAGAAGCAAACCTGCGAAGAAGACTCAGACCAGACCAGCTACCCAGAAGAAAGAGAAATGAGCAGAGTACCTAGAAAAGGCCAGAGTCATATAGAAAGGATACTCTCTAACTTGTTGAGCTGCCTCATTAAGTCATAACAAATAATATGATTGGCACCCAAACAGGGACAGAACAGGACCAAAGACGAGTTGGGGAGGCATGAGTCCTTGCTATGGGTAGCAAGGCATGCACCCGATACTGAGAAGCCTGAGTATGAGCATTCAGGTAGCAAATTCTCATACAATTGTCCTTTCCTGTGTGGTCTATGTTGATGTCTCTTTGTGATATAGGAGTGGCTGCATGTTTCTTGCTGTGGGTAGTGGGATGGGCAGGTGAGAGTAAGCAATCAGGACTAGGAATTCTGTGGGAGGAACTTCAGAATAACAGTCTTCATCAAATTTATACAATCACTCTGGAAATCAATTTTGTGATTTCACAGAAAATTGTGAATTTTTCTAGCTCAAGACCCAGCTATACCACTCCTGGGCATATATCCAAAAGATGTGCCACCATCCCAACTATCTTCATAGCATCTAGACACCTCTCAACTGAAGAATGGATAGAGAAAATGTGGTCCATTTACATAATGAAATAGTGTTCTGGTATTAAATAGTATTCTAGTACAGGGAGGCATGCTTGTTTGATGAGTGTGGTTCGTCACATGACTACGGAGATGCCCTAAAAACAGTTAGAGTAAATTTGGAAGAATTTGAAATTAGCACACTAAGGATTGTCTACAAACTAAAGCAGAGGTTGCTTAGACACTGCTGTGTGTAGTTAGAAATGAATTTGAGGCTGAGATGACAGACAAGCAGGAATGTATTTGTGTAAAGAGGCAATTGCAACATGAAAGGAAGATAAGACTAGCACCCCTCCCCCCATGCTAGCTTCTAATTTGGTAAGTAAACTAAATAAATAAGACAATCAGATGAAGGTGTTAGCTTGCCACTTCTTCTAGCCCAGGGAACAGAAGGAAATTTGGGTACAAGTATGATCCATGCCCCAGTGTCCTTCCTGGGATCCAAGAACTTGGAACCTATGGAAAGTCTCAAAAGTCGAGGAGTAAGAAAATGTAGAAAAGCTGGTAGAAAGTACTCCTCAAGTCCAAACTTTAGTAGAAAAACAGAGAACCTATGAACCAGTGTTTAGACAGACAGGACCTTTACAGTGGTACAATACCAGAAGCTGGAATGATCAGTTAGTACTCAGCACTTGAACTGATGGGATTAGAGAAGACTTTTAATCAAGCAGTGAAGGAGCCCATCACATCATAGCTTCTCTGGCTCTGGGAGCAGATGGGATCTGTCTGACTACTGTGGAGTCAGAAAATTTATCCAAACCATTGGGAATACTTGGTTGTTACCATCTGAAGTCTTCATAAATGTCCAAGAACAGAAAATTGAGGAAGGACAGATGCTACTGAGAGACTAGGAATGAGAGAAGCTGTGTTTGAACCCCAGTTCACTGGGCTAGATAGAGCCCACAGTGTTCACAGGAGATTTACCGAAAAGATTGCTCCAGCAGGGACCTCAGGGCTGATGTGGAGCTTTGATAGCTTTGCTGAGCCCTTCAGTGGAACAAGATTTTTATGAAGAATAACAGGTGTTGGCAGATCTCAGTGACTTAGACCAGCATGCCAAGAGATTCTATAAAGTGAGAGTTCAACCTAGAGGAGGTAAGAAATTGGTAAAGCAGAGGAAGATATCTGTCTATATGTGTTACCTGGAGACAAACATGACATGGTTTGTGTGGAGTTCGAGTTTCTAAATGGAAAACATGGTAGAAAGCCAATTATATGCAAAGGAGCTTCTTCAAGGCTTCAATGACTGAGGAGTGGTTCACAGAAGATATTCTTGATAGAACAATACAGATAAAGACAATCAAGCCTCTCTTGGTGGTGCATAATTATGTCTGGAGACTAGGGAAGATACATCTCCTTTCAGAATAAAAAACAAACCATACACTAGGGATGTATACAGTTTGCCTAGCTAGGGTATGGTGAATGGAGAACTAACATCTATGGTTATGACCACAGTGCTAACCCAGATTCAGTGCACCAGCGGGTGCAACAGAGGACAAAAAAGCCTCATTTTCTCTTGGCCCTGAGTAAGTTTGAACAGGTTAAGTCAGGTCCATTGAGTTCATCAGACTTGAAGAAATGAAAGGAAGCTCTGTGGAGGAGCGCCAGGATATGAAAATGTAATGGCTCAGAGAGAATGACTAAGAATTTGCGAGAACAAATCACGTTTTAGCACCTCTTATCCATGTTTTGTGAGCTGTCACCATGCTGGGTGGGTTTTGACTCTGCAGCTGTCATTGAGTCATAACTTCCCCTTCATCCATGTTCTTGAAAATTACCCCAATGAAACTCACTGTTTCATCACGTTGGACTTTGTATGTATCCATAGTACCTTGGTCTGTCATGGAGTCCCTATCTAGGGTGAATAGACATTTTTGTGTCTCCCTGGGGAAAGTTTTGTTACAGAACAATCACACTACATTTACAATAAACAGAAAACAAAATTAATATCCCTTTTCTTAGGTATGTGTCCATCTACCACCTAGAGATCAGTGCTTGGATAATTTTTACTCACATCTTTCTTCATTTCTTTTTTTTTCCTATTCATTCTTGTTTGTGCATTTACTATTGTGAACAACTACCTGATTCATTTCCCATGCTGGAACATGCAGAAGTGACACATAACTCCTCCCACTCCCAATGGTCCTACCCAATCAGTCATTGATGACTTAAAAATCCCACCACAGCAATGCCTCTCTACTTGGTCCTCTCATTGCTTTCAATGATAGCACAGTGGGTCAGCCACTCACCTCTGCAGCAGCAGCTAACACAGAACCTCCTGGTAAATAGTTCAGTCGCCACTCTGTTTGTTCTCTGGTGCAGTAACCCAAAACCCTGGTTTTGTTATGGAACAATAGTTCAGGCTGTTGTTGGTAAAGGTCTCTACTGAGGCAATCCATTCTTTCCTTGTGTTCAAACAGGGATGGTACTATCTCAACCAAACTTTAGAAGTGTGCTGACCCCTGCTTCATGCTAGAAAGAACATCGGAGTTGTCATGTTGAGGACAAATCCCCTTCCATGTTTTTGCTGTTCACAGTTCCTGTGAGCTGCTCTTTGGGAAGCCCTCAGGAGCACTTCAAAGCTGCTTGGCTGTCACCTCTCATCTCTTCTGCACTGCAGCCTCTGGGTGGAATAATTTTATGTGTCTGTGCTGTTTTTACTTCCTCCCTATTCGTTCCCTGGCAAAATCCTCCTACCCATATTTCTACTTGCTATTCAAACCTCAGGTCTCTCTGTCCCAACAGCTCATTACTGTTTCCAGAGCTGTGGGCTTGGTTGTTTTCTGTGATGATTATCACCTTACAACTGCATCTTAATATTGATCCCGTTTATAGCATTTAACTAAACCCCTGTCAAATGGCTGATGAAAATAAATGATAAGTACAAGATGTTAGAGTGAGTGAATGAGAGGGGCCAAGGAGGAGTGTAGAAAAGTGAAGATATTTCTTTTAAATGATCGTATTGCTGCTGCTGCTGCCTCTGCTGCTACCTCTGCTGCTTCCTCTGCTACTGCCATTGCTGCTGCTGCTGCTGCTGCTGCTGCTGCTGCTGCTGCTGCTGCTGCTGGTGCTACCAATGTTGGTGCTGATGGAGGAAAGACTTGAACAAGCTGGCTCAGTCAGAGCAAGAGGCAGCATACTTTTAACATTTTGTTTGAACATAATCCTACCCTTCATTAAAGACTACCTACAGTTCCACAGCTCTAGAGACTTAGGCAGGGTGAAGGCAAGAGTTTGAAAACAGTCTCATGTATATATCTATATTTATATTCTCAAAAAAGTAAGATGAAGGAAAAATATTTAATTCCCACATTCCCAATGTAAGACTAGATACAGAGCTGGTTTTCCTATAGCTTTCCTTGATGATCCCTGTTCTTCCGTGAATCAGGAGATTGCCCATTATTCACACTGCTCTAGGTTGACTGGGGCACCAGGCACATATGATGCCCTGCATGATTATGCTCAGAGAAATAGAGTTACGGATGCAGGCCAGGCTTTGGTGGGGAGCTAAGGTAGGATCCTTGAGCAGCAAAGGCCGTCCTCAGGTGCAGAGCATCTCAACAACACCAGACCAGAACACCAACAGTGTCTCCCTAATGACTTAACCAGTTTTGTAAGAGAGAAAACACTGTTTAAACATAGACCCTTTGAAAGAAACACTGCCCTCATAGGGCCAGCCCACACCCTTCTAATCAACAATATATACAGATGTTGTCACCAGTCCTGACAACTGGGACTAACTTAACCCACAGTGACATTCATGAGAAAATGGAGGCATAATGATAGAGGGGCTCATCTGTGTCTGTGGGTTGTTATTAACTAATAATAATCTATAATGTTAATCTCCATTATAAGTGCTCACCAATCTTTGCACTGTAAAAGTAAACACTAAGTTTCCAAAATTAAATATGAAGAATTGTATCACATTAAGGAATCATGAAGATATAGAATTCTTGTTATTTTCCAATCCCTTCCTTCTTAAAATAAAGTTAGTCAAACGCCCAGTGCCAGCTCTCTTTCTGAAGCCAGCCTGTGCATTGACACCCCAGAAGGAGTCTCCAGACTTCCCTCAGCACTGGGTTGTTCCCCAGTCCAATTTAAACCCCCAATCTTCTGGGTTTTTTTTTATTACTTACAAAACGTTGTCTTCATAGAGTAAGTTTTAAGGAATCCAGTTTATTTCCATGTACTGAAAGAAACATTACAAATAGAGAGAAACTGCATTTACTGCCAACATGCTGGCTCTGCTTAGGTTCTGATGGTGTTTCTTTGTTTCTTTGGAAAACCTTTCACCCTCAGACCAGCTGCTAAAGTTGAACACCACAAACGTTCTTTTCAAAGCAATTCTAAAAACCCCATATGCTGGAATCCAAAATTCTTTACACACATGATCAGAGCCCCACATCTTAATAGCCATATAACTCTATAAAGACTTATCCCTGATTTCTCTGATAGATCATCACCACAGAAAGAAGGAAAGGGCCTCATGAAAGCATTCCACCTGTATTGCTGGCAGATGACTTATAAATGTCGCGCAGACGCTGACAAGGCCTACTACTGGCTCATAGAAGAAGCATTAAATAAACGGTTAGACATCTGCTGGTAAATACACAGCAAACAGAAAATTCAATCCGGAGCCAAACATGTGCACAGTATGGGCCCCATCCCCTGCCCATAAACCAAGCAGTGTGTTCTGCTAATCATTAGCAGAGTTATTGATTTTAGATGTGTATCACACAGCTATAATTTTGTCAGAGAGTAGACCACATAAGTTGTGCTTTTTCTGGTTGTTTCATTTTGTCTTAGTCCAAGAGTCCGTAAATTGACGACCAGGACAAAAATTATAATTGACATCATCTGTGGGAAATATTTCATAAAACAACAGGCCCAGATGTAGGATTAAAGCCATGTGGTAGTAAAATACCCCACTGAAAAGGGGCCAGGTTCCATGATTTCTTATGAAACCAGATGTGCTCTGACTCCCTCTGCTTGTTTTTCAATGCTTTAAAAAAACTTCAAATTCTCTCTCTCTCTCTCTCTCTCTCTCTCTCTCTCTCTCTCTCCATTGCACTAGAGAGAGTTGGTAAATGGATTACAGATGCAGGCTTGTACTTCAAAATCCTGACTGTCACAAGCTCTGAAATAAAATAAATGAAACATTTTGGGAAATTACATTGAACTATGGTAAAGGTAATAGGGATTAGGCAAACATGTCTGCTTGGAATTTGTCTAGCATCTCTGGCATGACCGTATGAACCCCTGAATAATGCAAGCTGGGGCTTGAGTATAGGAAGTAATTCAACATGCATCCATGGATGCAGAAATCACTGAGGCTGACTCCTGGAAAACTTACGTCTTAGGCAGGGAGCTCTTATGTTTGGAGTTGGGAGCAGCGAGTGGATGGCTTTTTGAGTGTCTTCTGTCTCCCTTGAGGTAAAATTTCTGCATAAAGACATGGCAGACAAAAATGAGAGCCTCACTTGTCTGTCTTCTACAGTGAATTCCCTTTTAATTACACAATCTACAGTTTCCCCTTTGGAAATGTTGGTAATCGCAAGAGTGAGATGCTCAGGCACAAACACAGCCTGTGGTGTGAAGAAATGTACACAGCCATGATTCCATCAAAGCAGTCTGTATCATATGGAGCCCATTGCAGAATCACTGATTCCAATTCATTAATTCCTCATTGGCACAGTAACTTAGCCTTCATCTCTAGTAACATGTGAGAAAACTCAGTCTTAGAAGACCCCAATAAGGCATAAAGAAAACTAAATTTCCATCATGAATCATGGCTCAAAGTTCAGCATTATAGCTGTGACCTGGCTTTCTGCCATTCAAATAGCGAATCAGAAAATGAATAGATTGGTTTAGTACCGATAACATCCTACAATATCCAATCCCCTCCCCTCCACCAACCACTTTACTTTGTTTGTAATGTTTCAACAATGTTTCTTCTTGGAAATCAATGAGAACTAAAGCTTAAAGTGTGCCTGCTTAATTCCAAAAGACTCGAGTTATTTTAATGCCCCCCCTCTTTTTTAGCATCTATCCTAATTATGGTTTGAATCTGAAATGTCTTCCATAGGTTTGTGTGTGTGACTTCGAGTGCAAGTGCATGTGCATGTGGAAGTGTGTGTTTCTGTGTGTGTGTGTGGGGGTAAGATGATATGTGTATATATGTGTGCTTTCTTATTTCTTTATAAAGAAAACCTATGGAAGCCAAAAGAAAGTGTTGGACCTCCTGGAACAGATCATTGTGAACAACCTGTTGTAGTGTGCTGGGAACAGAACCTTGGTCCTTTGCAAGAGTAGTAAGAACCCTCAAGTGCTGAACCATCCATCTGTTCAGCCCCAAGCTTATATTTTGAATATGCGATCAGTACCTGGTAGAATTGTTTTGGAAAATAATGAAACCTTTGGGAAGTAGGGCTCAACTGGCAGGCTGACCCTGCTAGGAGACAGCTTTGAGATGGGTATGCTTGCTTTACAGCACAGCCATATTTCTGTTTTCTTCTCCTTGTCAGGCACTGTCAGCATCACCAATGGCTTCATGCTCCTGCTGCATCATAAGATGGGAGCTGCCTCCATTGTCTTTCTTTTCCAGCCTTGATGGGCCAACAACACCTGAAAGTTTGAACCAGAAAGAAAAAAAAAAAGCAGCGGTGGTGGGGTGATGGTGGTGGGTGAACCTTTCTCCTTTAAGTGGTTTCTGTCATGTATATTTATCAAGGTAGGAAGAAAAGTAACTAATGGATTCCTCCTGCTGGATCTGGGAAAGCCCAGCTCCAAGCTAAACTCTTTCCTCTGCAAGTATACATGGAAAATGATGAGACAAAGGGTAGAGATGAGACAAAGAGGTTAGAGTGGAGTTGAAAGCCCTTTACTTGAAGTAATGAAAGTGCCATTATTATCCTTCCTCAGCACAGCTTTATGAGTTTTTGTTCCTAGTTCACGTTTATTGTTGTAAAGATAAAAGTTGCAGAAATTAATGACTAATCTATCCCAAAGAAAGTTTGAAGGGTGTCTAGAGAGGAAGAAAAAAAACCTAGGAATTTGTGGGTTCAGACCATTGACACTACTCACTTGGGAGGCATAAGGTGGAGGCTGTTACATTTCGAGGCCATACAGCCTTCAAAGAAACCTATGAGGGCCCAGTTCCAGATGTCACAAATGAGGATACAGCTCAAAAAAATACAGTTGCTTCATGGAGAGCAGAACCTGCTCTGATGGATGCCCAAATGCTGCCCAGATCTGTTTAAGATTCCTGTTCTCCTGATTTATACTGTGCGATTCTCAGCTCTGGTAACAGACACACATGTTCGTGCATGCCCATGAGAGTGAGTTGTCTAGAAGCCTCAGACTCACCTAGCTACAAAGGACTGCTGCCTTGGTGCTGCTGGGAAATGATTATGAACTTCTCTGAGCCTGTGCTAAAAATTACATTTGAAATCTTAAAATTTTATTGAGGTAAATATGTATAATGTGAAATGTGGCATGTTAACTATTTTTAATTGAATAGTACAGTTTAGTTTCGTTCACCATGTTCTGCAGATATCATGCTACACATAAACTATGAGTCTAGTAAGAAATAAATCATTAGTAACTGCTCATTCCACCCACTGCTACCCTCCCTGTGACCTTTTTTTAGAGCACATATGTCCTATAAAGGGAATCACACAGTGTCTGTGATCTTCTATCTGTCTCTTTTCACTTGACATTGTATCATTCTATGTTGGAGGTGTCTTCAGAATTCATTTATTCTTAGAACTGAGTATTGTTTCATGTAGAATAGACACTACATGTTTCTCTAGACTTCTGTTGGTGAACATTAATTTTCTGTATGAGTTGTTATGATACTGATGTGGCATTGATATACAGTTTCTGTTCTAGGCCTTACTTTGAATTATTTTGTTTACCTTAAAGTAAAGTTACCATGTCACATTTTATCTGAGATATATCCAAACAGTTTTGCACATTAGTTTCTCCAGTGCTTCCCACCACAGATGTACAGGGTTCCTGATTTTCTTTGTCTTTCCAACGCCTGTGAGTGCCACCATTGAAGTTCATAGCATTACTATCCTGTGGGAGCTCTCATCTTACTTTTGATTTTCATTTCTAGAATAATTAGTGATGCAAAGCATCCTTTATATGCTTTTTGGGGGAAGTGGGTATCACTTTCAGTGCTTTGTCCACTTATTTATTACAATTCTATAATTAATACAACTATCACAGTATTGTTTGGAATCGAACCCTGATCTTTGTACATGCTAGAAATGCAACTCACCTCTGAACTCCTTCTCTAGTCCTGGGCATTTTTCCTTATTGGGTTGGGTTTTTTGTTTATTTGATTTGTTGTTGTTGTTAATTGGGTTGTAAGATTAATATATATTTTTGAATGTTAAAGTTTTTTAGGCACCTGACTTTCAAGCACATTTTCTCTTTATCTGGACTGACTTAATTTTCTTTATATTGTCCTTTACTCACTAAAACTTTAATTTGACAAGATCTATCTACCCTTTTCAATCCTCTTTTGTTCATTTGAGTTATGCATAAAAATTCACTCCTAAGTTCAATTTCAGATTTTGTCTTAAGACTTTTATGACTTTAGCTTTTCTGTTTAGCCTTCTAATTCAGTTTGAGTTCTATTTTCTATCTAGAGTGAGACAGGAGCCCACATTAATTCTTCAGCTTCATTACACCAACTGTTGACAACAACGTGCTGTGCTTTGACCTAGTTCCCAGCACAGAACCTGAGGACTAAAGTTAGGTGCTGAGAATAAAAAGCAGTAGATATGATTTTTTCATCTACCAAATATGCTAATCAGTATTTCATGCATCAGTATTACATGAATACCTTGACAACAATTTTAACTAAACACAAAATTTTATTTATTTTATTCTCCTCTAAAAAATACTGGTAAATTTAGAAATTACTGAATCACAAGGATATTGAGTTTGTGTATTCATAAATTCTTGATTACTGAGGAGTTTAAAAATGAAGATAAATGTCTCTAAGGGGGAGAGAAGGAAGGTAGCCTGCTTTTAACATATAGAGACATTACCATCTTTGTGAAGTGACTGGCTAGGACCTCAGTAGCAGAGCATAAGGGAAGTGAACACACTTCAGCAGTGTAGCTTCAAATAAGAAAAGTCTTGCCAGTTATACATGGTCTCCAATTCTTAGCTCAGAATACCTGGAAAATTGGTTGTGCTTCAAACCAGCACCATGTTGTTGTGAGCAGTAGGGAAGGATACTGAGGTCAGCAGATAAACCATCCAGATCCTACATTTCCTAAATTTCCATCAGTTAAGAGATATCTAACAGTCTTGCCAGGGAAAATGAATACATATCACAAAATCTAAGAGGAAGATAAAGGAAAAAGTCACATTTCAATGAAGTTATCCATACCGTGTCTGTAGCATCCCATGGAGAATCACAACGAACATATGAAGCAAAATCTGACACCAGGAATGGAAAAGTACTTTGCAGGATCATTCCAGGCCTGCAGTCATTCTGGAAGACAGAGACTCAAAAGGCCACATCTGGTGATGAAGATTTGGTTCTCTCTACAACTGGCTCAGAGTCACAAGTACTTGATCCCAGGTATGAAGAGTGGTCTATTTCTGACAGCCAGAGCAAAGGAGTCCAGAAATACTTTGTTCCCTGCAGCTGTACCAACACCATAGCCCCTCCTTGCCTGCAAAGAGAGGGCAGGTAAAAGCATTTATTTAAGAAGTCAGCTTGATGTTTATATATATGTAATATTTATGTGTTTTCTAGAGTTAGTGGTTTCAGAATTGTCTGACATGTATATAAAATCTAAACCAGGAAGCAAACTTCTAACTTCTAGTCTGATGGCAGTTTCTTTCAGGAGACTGAGCCACAGAGATTCAAGTCCTACCCATGGTTTTATGGTCATCCCATGACATAACTTTTCAACACAAAGGATGAGTTTAGAGTCCAGAACAAGTTCTCCTATTCTGCTCTTCATCGGGGCTAAAGCAGCAGTGATTCTGCAAAATAGATACAATTTTTATAACTACAAGAAACAGTTGAAAATTGTTCCAAGAAGAAAACTTCCAAGGCAAGAGGTTAGTGCACTAGTATCTTCAGGTCACACTGAATGTTCTATTTCTGGTATGGAAGTGACTTTCCTTAAGTGTCCTTCAGAAGCTGAAGTGCCAGTTTCAGAAATCTGATAGATCCTTGAAGTGGTGCAGAGCCTCACTGAATGAAATCCACAGGTGTCTGTTGAAATCCACAGGTGTCTGTTTTGAAGTCCATTGTAGCAAAGTGCCTGAAACAGTGTGATTATGAGTGTGCACTCCTCGAGTAGACATATCTTCAATAAAACACCAAGTGACAAAGGAGCATGGAAGAGAGGCCGGGATGCTTTGTAGCTCTTCATTTCAAAATGCAATGGGAAATGACATCAAAAGAAATTCTTTTATTTCTTTTCACCATAGCTAAAGCAATAAATGTGGCTGGGAGGACTGGCTTGGCTTGGATTCCTAGCTCTTTTGCAATTTCCTTGCTCATGTGTTTAGTAGACACAATCAAACCAGTGCTTTCATCCCATTCCTTCCCAACTCAAATTACATTTCAGTTATCTCTACTGGTTCTCTGGAGTATGCAATAAATGATGAATTTTCAGTATTATAGGTTATCTTTCTATATGTCTAATTCCCACTTCTATACCTTTGTGGGGGGAAGAGAGAGAGAGAGAGAGAGAGAGAGAGAGAGAGAGAGAGAGAGAGAGAGAGAGACTGTGCAAAATACTATAGGTATGTCATTAGGTCATAAGCTGAAATAAGCAAGGGGACCCTTTACAGAAAAGAATCTGACACTGGAAGCTAAAAGATTGGAGTTCTGAGAAGTCTTAGAAGAGTAACGGGATCCAATGACTGTATTCTCATGGACTGCTCTCCCCAAATACACTTTCCTAAGTGCCTTGGTTTTTAGTGGAATTAGAATGTCAGTATTCCTTTCAGATCCAATGGATACTGTGGCAATTGGCTCACCCACATTATGCATTCTGCTAACACAGGCCTCGCCAGTGCCCTCTGCTTGAACTGAGATTGGACACACTGACCCGTTCCAAATGCATGGAGACTCCACGAGTTTTACTGACTTGGCCAAACGTGAGTGTCAGTCTTAACTTTTAATATGGCTGAATGGTTCCATTCCCATAGTAACCAAGTATGAAAATACTATCATCACCTAAGTTGAAAATCAGCTGTGCACATGGTCCATAGTTTCAGCAGATGAACAAGTGCCAATGTACACACTCAAATCCCCTTACAAGCTGCCTATCACCTTATCCAGCAAAGTAGCCTCATCTCTGGGATAAAAAGAAAATTGATTTTGCAGAAAAATAAAAAATGTGAACGACCAAAATATATTCTATAGAAGAGAGAGCCACAGAACTACAGGGCTATAACGTGGCCTTCCAAAAGAATCTTATTAAGGAAAGGAATGATTAGCCTTTCTTAATTTAGAAAGTGGAAGAGCGGATGGAGTGCATCTTAGAAGAGTTTAAACAAAGGAGAAAGTTCTCCTGCCTTATGGGTAATAAACAGTTTTATCATCATTATTTGTATCTTTATTGATACTTGCATACAAGTCTGCCTAGTTCCAAAAATTGGGGCTTATTCAACAAATCTAATTTGAACAAATCCTCCCAAGGTTTAACTGGGAATGGTTTACTAACATTTCTCCCACGATCCAGATGATCTTTGCATGCTTAATTTAGTCAGTCATCACACAGGAACTCAATGAACCCTGAAGAAAAAGAATCTAGCATGTTGTACACACACAGTCTTGCTGGGGGCTGTGAATTATTCTGTTTTTCTCTAAAAACTTTACTAAAGTGGGCTACTAGTGAACATTGCTTCTAGTTGCCCAAGGGAGGATAAAGAAAGAAAAATATTCATTCAACTTTTTTTGTGAACATGATTCCCAGAAAGAAACACTGCTTTGCAGAAAATTTTAAGATTTTGTTTGTATTTTAATAGTGTGTGTGTGTGTGTGTGTGTGTGTCCACATGTGTGCAGGTGCATACCTATGGAACCCACCCAGTGAAGGGCACTAGATACCTCAGAGCCACAGTCATAGGCCACTGTGAGATACTCAGTGTGGGTACTGGGAAACAAATGCAGATCCTCTACAAAAGCAGCAAATGTTAACTGTTGAACCATCTCTCTACTGCTAATATGTAGAGAAAATATAAATATAAAAATAAGTGCCTTCCACTTGAGTGAAGACCTTTTCATTTTCAAAACATGAACAAGAAAAAAAAAACCCTGTCAATGATAAGGCAAAGTTCATATTATTTAAAATTTATCAAAGGAGAATTAACATAGGAGCTTCAGAGAAACCTTCTCAGAGTAAGCTTTACAGGCACAGCCTGGCAGATGAGGATTCGCTAGTGGATTGAGTGGGGAAGGTATCTTTCCATACTGAGACTCCACATACATCAGCCTACAGTGAATGTTAGATAGCCGAGTGTCCTACTGTCTGCAACGGATAGCATCCAGGGTGTGTGAATTTTGATTAAGGTTCTGAGTTCTCAGAGCATTGGCAGCAAATAAAGGTATAGAAGAAGGGAGTGTTATATGATCCAATTTGCATTTCTAATAGATTCTTCTACTTTGAACAAAAAAGTTGGCAATCAGGATAAGCTATGTTAGGGGGCGTTCATTGCTATAGTACAGAATTTATATACCAATGAGTTAAAATTGCATACTGACAGTTAAAAAATAAAAATGTATAGATGTCTTGCCCTATGTGGGAAGTAACATTAGTGGGATTTGACTGAATATTGCACATAAGGGATGAGGCTGATGCAGGTGCCAGAGATAAATCCAGGATTGCAAACTAGCGGCAAGAGGAATCTGGGGATTTTGTTCCACTCAAGAGATAACTTTGCAATTTTATCTAACTTTGGGAAAACATCCACTAATTTTCTTAGAGATGTGTCCAGTTTGAGATGCCCAAGACCTAAAGTAGAGATGTCCGTAGGTCATCTGTGTTTTAAGAATCTCAAGTTCAAATAAATCTTCAAACAACAACGATAAAATCCAATATAATTATCACTTTTGATTTTCCAAGTACAATACTTTGTGGTCAACAAACCTATGCCAGGATGCTTTGTCACTGATAATATCATCTTTATTTCCCACATGGAAGGGCAGAGGTACAGATGTTGCCCTATCTGCATTTAACCTGTGCCTGACAACACCCAAAGGCTTGGTCATCTTGCTGAGAGGCTGTGCCTGGAATCAGTAATTGACTATATTTGATTACTCAGAAATATAGAAAATTTGCCGAGTTTTCCATCTAACTCAACATACTATCCTTCAAAGTCTTAACCTGTGCCTGAAACATCATACTGCACACACCTCATTCTCTGTTCCTTCAAGTTTGTGTGTCTTATCCCTCACTTGTGCTAAAAGGACTGAGCTCCCTGATCATGTTTTAAAAAATATATACCTTTTGCCCTTAGCTCTGACAAAACCCAACCTCGTATTTAATACATTGCCTTTTCCTTTGACACAATGAAAAGTGTGTGATCCAATTATGATTTTTAATATTCAATTTTCTGTCATTTCAGTGGAATTTATGGATGAGTTCAAAGCATATTAATGCATTGAGATTGTATGATAGCAAATTTGTAATTTGTACTTAGAGCCATTATTACTAGATATTCTAATCTTTAGACTTTATGTCCAAAATTTTTATAATTACAGAGAATTATAATGTTGAGAATAACATATTTTATTTCCAGAAATTACTTATGGGTACAGAGGGTTTGTGATTCCTGTCTTCCAGCCCATCTCATCATGATGCTCAAAATGCTGTCTCTATGTTCACTGTCACTCAGAGACACAACGAAATGTTTAACAAGACAAGTCAATGTGACAAGATCCTCATATTGGTTTGAATATGCATCCATATAATTTCTAAGACCTTCAATACCATGTGAAATTTAAATTGGGGGGCTTTTCTTTTTATGTGTTCTAGTTAATGTTTCTTCTACCACTGGGTGAGCTGGGACCTGTAAAATTTCTCATGCTTATGAAAGATTTTATTATACTTACATTGCTAATATTACATTACAAGATAATCTGTGTTGTTAGCTTAATACATTCTAGAGTCATCTGGGATGAGAAACTGCCTAGATCAGGCTGGTCTGTTGCCATGCCTATGAGGGAACATATTGATTATTAATATGTATAGGATGACATAGTCCACTATAGGCTGCACTATTTCTCCAGCAAATGGTGCATATATATGATATATATGTATGTACATATTCATATATATGTGTATACATATATACATGCGCACACACACACACACACACACACACACACACACACACACATATATACATATATATATATGCCTTCAGTCCCTCTTTCTTCCTTAGTGACTGACAACTGCTTTGTCCTGAGGTGCCTGGGTCTCATCACGTGCCACTAAATCACTCGATTCATCTTATATCTAGGAGATCCCAAAAGGACCCTCAGAGCTCTGTAAGCATGTTCCCATTATTCAGAAACTTTCAAATGTTCTGAAGTCCTTCTGGCAGGTTTTCGCTATAAAAAAAAGAGTGAACAGTAAATACTTTAACAAAGATTCTCCTGGCCTCTTTATCTAAAACGTTTAACAACTCTATCATAAAATGTGGCAGAAACTATATACCTACTATATACACATACACACATACATATGTGTGTTTAACATATTTGCATTATGTACATACGTGTGTATTAGATACTATAGCCTCATAGGTTTAATGAATGAAGCTTAACTTAGGAAATACATGTGATTTTCCTAAAAATACGTAGGTTGAACAAAATTAGTGGTTGCAATTACCAATGCACTTTAAGTGTAAATTTACTGATGGTCTTTGTTTTATCATGTGAAAGCCTATACAAAGCCCTTACTTAATTTTCTATGGCTATAAAATCTCTAAACTTCTCAACCTGATTTCCAGTGTTCTGGGGTAATATAATCTCATCTGGACTCTATGATACATATTTTATCATTTCCCATCTTTATTACTGATATGCTGGTTCTACTGAATTATAGGAGTTACTTAATAAATACACAGGTGCTCTATTTGGCTTCACATTACTGTGACAAAATGCCATGGGGCATCTCTCTGATGTTCCTTCCTCAGTGTCGGCATTATCTGGGAAATGCAAGTGTCAATCACATGGCATGTCACCTCACATTTGCTAGGGTTGTTACTGTGAAAAACAAGCAAAGCAGGGGCTGGGCTGTTGGCTCAGTAGGTAAAATACTTGCTGAGCAAATGTTCCTGACTGGTGTGGTGCTTGCCCAAAACCCAACATCCAGAAGACAGAGACAAGATTAGGGTTAAGCATTCAGGAGAGACCCTGATTCAACATATATGGTGAAGAAGAGCAATCAAGGGCCATGCTATATATTGCTTTTCATCCTCAACATGCATATACACATGTGCACATACACTCATAGACATATGCATACACATGTGCATGTATACCACATCCACATATATATGAAATACGAAGAATAAAGTGGCAAAGCTTGGCATGGATGTAGCAGAACTAGGTCTTCTGTTCAGGGTTGGCAGGAAGGTGGGCAGGCCCTGTAGAGGGCAAAGGTAATGTCTTAGAATACTAAGAGTAAATGTTGCTCTTTGAGGTCGCTACAGGCCCACTTCTGAGTATTTAGACAAGGGAATGGTAGTCAGTTTCAGAAAAACATCAGCTTTGTTCTAGCACTATCCAAAATATCCAAATTCTACAAATAACACAAGCATCTGTCATCAGATAAATAGGTTTTAAAATGTTCTGTATAGATACTGTGAAATATAATTTATCTTTACAAAGGGACAATTGCTTGCTAGTTGTGGATGAATCATTGGAATATCATGTTTAAATAATAGTATATTATGAATTATGATCATAACTGATGAGGATATTATGCTAACATAATAATATACATAACTGGATAATATTTATAGAAAGTTATACAAATACTAAAATACAGAATCAGTGAACTGGAATGGTGGTCATGGGAGGCTGAGGCAAGTGGGTGAAAGTGGCTAAAAACATTCTAGCAGATGAGGAGTCCAGGAACCTGCTGAGTAGTGTTCGACCTACATAATCAATAGTGTACTGTGCCTTAAATATGTTGACAACATAATCTAAGATTTCCTTAGAACAGAATAAAAATAGAACTTAGTCAAAGAAATAAAAGTTCTCTGCAATGATAACTGTAAAATGTTGAAGACAGAAGAGTTTTAAAGGAATGATTTGGATGGCAGGATACAGACATGTTTCAAAGGAAGACATTCCATGGGCCATGGAAATGCTAATTAAACCAACAATGGTATAACCTCTCAACGCAATAGAATGGCTTTGATAAAAGAAAAGGCAAATGCGAATAGTGATAATAAGTGATGAGGACATAGATTAAAGTGAGCATTGCACACTGTGGGTAGGGGTATAAAATTACAGCAATTGTAAAAAAATTGTATGAACGTTCATCAAAAACTTAAAAGCAAAATGAATGTGTGATTCAGTATTTCAACTGCTATGTGCACATTCAAAAATAAAGAGTTTGTAGAAGCAATTTCTGCACTCTTGTGTGAGTTTATTATAATGCCATTCAAAGTAAGAAAGACTTGGAAGTATTCCCTGTGTGCAATAACTGCTAAGGGGAAAAGAAATAAGAGGTGCATATACACAAAGAAATACTGCTCATAGTGGTGCATATACACAGGAAAATAGTGCTCCTTCTTTTTTCTTTTTTTTTCTTTTTTTCTTCAATATATTCTTTATTTACATTTCAAATGATTTCCCCTTTCCTGGATCCTCCCTCCCCAAAAGTCTCATAAGCCCTCTCATTCTTAAAACAAGAAATCCTGCTAGTTATTGTTACATGAAATAAAGCAGGCACAGAAAAGAAAGCATTGCATCATCTCATTCACGTGTACAATCTAAAGATGTTTATATCATAGTACTGATGGTGGTTACCAGAGGCTGGGAGTGTAGGAGCCAGAGAAAGGTGAGAAAAGTTTGATTGATACATAGTAATTTATAAGAAGACTGGAGAAAACATGTTGGCATGCTTTTTTACAATAGTATAAACATGTGTGCTATATTGAATATTTTTTAAGCTAAATGA
Organism: Apodemus agrarius; assembly: GCA_964023405.1. Lineage (NCBI taxonomy): Eukaryota > Metazoa > Chordata > Mammalia > Rodentia > Muridae > Apodemus > Apodemus agrarius. The sequence continues at coordinate 46,341,527 of OZ030008.1, read as the reverse complement.
ATCTTGAGTGTCTTTTTTTTACCACAAGCCTGATTATTCTTTGAGGATAAATATATGCGTATCCAGGTTGACTATTCCACAATGCATACATGTATGGAAACACTACATAGTATTCCATACATGTATAATTTGTGCATGTCAATATAAAACTCATCTGTTACTCTCAACCATGTGTTTAGATTCTTCGGGAATTCAAAGCTTGTGATATTAATGGCAAAATATTTTCACACAAACACACAGGCACACACAAGTCCCTTTTTTTACATGGAACCACAGCTGTCCTCATTTCTAACCAACCAATCTCTGACCCATAGCTCTGGCCATGCTGAACCTGTGAAGTGACTACTTAATCAGCAGTTGCTTTTGTCATCTCCCAAACTTCATCCTTCTGTGGCTTGCCTTCAGAAGGGCTGCCTGAGGCCCTGGGTCAGTTACCAGAAGTTTTTTCACAAGCAAGAAGGAAGTAAGCCCATCAAACTAGATGGTTGCTGCAGCAGAATCTCATTCGGAATTCAAAGTGAAGTCCATTAGTCACTCCCTTCAGCCTGACTCCAGTTTTTCAAATTTCCATTATAATGTGAAACACATTTATGAAGGTTACTGATACTCTTCTCATGTTTTGAATTCTATAGAAGATTTTGTTTGAAATCTCGAAACTGCTGTGAAGCAATACTTCTAAAGTACACATCTGAAAGGCAGGCCAGGGTCAAAGGAATGGATTTCATGGATTCTCTTTGCAGCATTCGCAGAGCTATTCCTCGCTGGTATCTGTAAGCTTGGAAGATGTTGAAGCCAGAATGTAATCAGGACATGTGACATCAAATGATGGTCCAGGCAGGGTCTATCACATCCAGATGAGAATAACTGGACACGGCACTTTTTTGGAGTGCTAGTTCTTTATCTGTGTGTACCTGCACATGTGCAGTGTATGTGTTCATGAGTAGACAGAGGAGTACTGGAGCACCTGCTCATTCATGGGCCTCTGGAGACTAGAAGTCAATGTCAGGACGGCCCTCAACCACTCTCCTCCTTATTCATTAAGGCAAGATCTCCCACTGAGCCAGGATCACACCTTCTCTGCTAACAGGGCAGACTAGCAAGCTCCAGGAGTCAGACAGACCAACCCCTATTCTGGGCTTATGGAGAATGGAGCCACGTTAAGTTTTTACATAGATAAAACTCGGTTTTCAGGCATGCCAAGCCAAACCTTCAAAGACATGCCCTGCTATTGATCAGCTTCTAACAGATAGCCTTACTTCTAAAGGTGCATTTCAAAGGAAATCACCATTTGACATTACTACAAAATAGTTCACCAGTGGATCAAGCATTCACGATGTGAGCCATGGAGTAAAATATCATCGTCAAACTGTAACACCATGCCAAAGGAACCTCCAGAACTGACAGTTCTGACCCATTTTATCTTGAGCAATATCGTCATGTTTATTCACTGCTACTCCAGAAAGACCTCTGTCACAGTTAAAATAACATTCATGGCAGGAAAGAAGGTTCTATATATCTCTGATGCAATTCATTGTTTATTTCTGAGAGGTTTTGGCACATCGAGTTGCTTAAACTTTATTGCTTGATATGTATGAGAGATATCATTGTAGATATGGAAATGGTTTGTGTGTAAAAAGACAAAAGAGAAAGATGAGTGGGTAACAGCTACTTAACTATACCCAGATAACTCTAATATTGTTCAACCAAATACATATGTATATGGCTGAATAAGCAGAGAATGGACAGAATTAAAACATTCTGATTAAAAAATAAAAATGTAATAATTCATATTTAAAGCAAGAAGTATAAACATATTACAGAGAACCATTACTGGATTTGATTAGTTTATTCTATGAGGAAGTTTAAAAACATCTTCTGAACCATAAACTTTTAAATAACCAAGAAGCTCTGAAAACAGTGCTAGAGCCTGAGGGTCCAGACTGGGATAATTTGGAGGTACTTGTGCGCAATGATACCAGACAGAATGTGTATGTTTGTGTGTATGTGCACATGAGTATGAGTGCATATGTATGAGTGTTAGTATGCATATGTACATGTATGTTATGATATGAATTGAGAACCTTGGAGTGGATGTATGTTGACGTGTGTGTATGTGTAAGTATGTGTAAATGTATGTGCATGAGTGTGTATATGTACATGTGTGTTTGTGTATAGAGCTTGGGGAGGCAGGGAATGGATGTAAGAATTACTGGTGAGAAACTATCAGAAGGTTGTCAAGTTTGTTCCATATTTCAAGAACAAGTACTTAAGACCTAGCATTCTTCCAAGTTAAATAATTCTTTCTCTACAACTCCAAAGATTGGTGAATGGAACTTAAGAACTTGCTCCTAAATAGCCCATGTGTATAAATACATTGTGCTCAGCCTGTTTACCCTTCCTTAATCCTGTCCCCCAGAAACCACTGATCTTTCTTCTCTGTGTGTAGTCTTATATTTTACATATTGTCATATTATAACAATCACACAGCATGTAGCCATTCAGTATGGCCTCACATACATAGCAATATGCATTCAGTTTGTTTCCTATGGTCTATGTGGAAAAGTGTTCTACTCTACTAATGTACTATAGTTCTCTTATTGTAATTTCATTTGTCTCAAAATGTTTTCTCCAAACATTTTTGATCCATATGTTATTTAAAAGTGTATAATTTAATCTTGGAACATTCTAGGATTTTGCAGCCACTACTATCGTCCTGATTTCTACTTTATTTCTCTCTCCTGTCCTAAATGTATTGTACATGATTTCTGCATCCTTTAACAATATGTTGAGGTATATTTGTGGCCGATAAAATTGTCTACCTTGATGAATCAAAATATGCTCTATGCTGTTGCTGGATGGCATAGGCTACACTTCTTTATACACATATATGAAGTATGGCAACGGGTCACCATATATGATGATATGCCAAGCATCAGCATATCCACATTCTGTTACAATGTATAGTAATTGGGAGGTGGATATAAACATCACTGAAAGGACTCTATGGGGAGAAGCAATATGGAATTCCAGACTGAAAGAAGTATTGAGAAGCCAAGCAACTCCAATTCAGTGTGAAAAGTAATTTGTTATGAGTATCACAGAAACCTAATATGGATATGCTTACAGTCTGTCTGTAGTCAGGTACTATGGAAGCCCTCTGGGATATGCTCATAGTCAAGTGATATGGGAGCCCAGTGGGGACAGACTGAATTGTGGTTGTGGTCAAATATAATCTAATATACAACCAGGAATGAATGAAGAGAGGTAGGTGAGGAAAATTATTCAATGCTTTTGTCTTGGAAAACTCTAAAGAGATATGGGCAAGATATAATCCAAAGTGAGCATGAGGTCCCTGAGATGGATATGTAGGGGGAGGGGCAGTATAGATGAGGGGCTAGGGAGCAAACTCATTCTAAAGTCCTGGGAAGGCATTTCTGAGGTGTAGCAGTATAAAAGGTGCTCTGCATGTAGAAGACAATTCTACGCTGCTTTTAAAAATATTTGTGGCCTGGAGATAAGAATGGACCATAGAGAATAGAATTATTAAGCAGTTACTTATAATCCAAGAAAAGCATGGTGGTGATCTGAGAAAAGATAATGACAGCAATAAAAATGGGCTTTCATGTTCTCTCTGACTCTAAAACATTTCTCACGGTCCTTACAGCCATGTGCAGTTCTCAATGCTTGCTATTGCCATATGCCCCTGCTTCATGCTCTTTTAGTGTGGACTAATGATCTCCTCATCAAGAAATGATTTCTCCTCCCCTTAGGTACCTCTTTGGGTTCACCTTAGTGATGTATTTAAATAAAAAAAAATTAACCTGATAGTTTATTGCAATTCAAAGGTCTGGTCATAAGAAACCCATGCCTTCTGCCTGAGTCTTTCAGAATATTTGCTATTGTCATATTTTCTTTCAAAACCCAGGCACTGTTTATAGAATTATAGGCATGGGGAGAGGCACAACCTGAAGCTGACTTCCAGCCGCACTGCCTGAGATACTTTGTGACCCTCAGACTCAAGTTAACCACATGGCATTAATGGAAAGGTATTAGTCAAATTTATTTTAGCCCCCTAAAGCTTTAGGACTTGAAACACGGTTCCATGGAAATGAATAGCCAACCCTGCTCATAGCCCAATGTGACTTCTGCGAAATGTGCTTTCTACCTCTCCTTGCACAAGCTTGTTCTTAGTACTGAGTCAAGCACACATGGGTGACTTCATTTACTCAGACCTTCTTCCCCTTGAGTCTCAGTAACAAAGTTGCGGATTTCACAGGGAGATCCTCTGTGAACTAAAGGCTTAAAACTCACTTCTGAAAAGCAGCTTTGAAATGGAATGATGCATTGTATCTTCCTGTGGTAGATCTTTCAATCTCAGAGTAGATGTTGCATTGTGTCAACTTAATCAGTATGCAATGCTCATTGTCACACAAAAAATTAAGCTCCATCAAAGACACAAAAATAAGTCTAGGAAACCTCCCCAGGAATGAACCAAATTATTATTAAAAAAAATCTTTGACAGTGTTCCACAAGTTTAGGCCAATTACTTTATTAACAGGTTTTTTTCCATTCAACAATTCCATATGAGAGAAATGCTGAATTATATCCAATTTAGATTACGCATCCTTCATTTAATTATACCTTGATGTCTATCATTGCCAAAACTCAAGGCCAGCACTGTGTAGTTGTTGGGTTTTTTTGTGTGTGCAGTTAAATTAAAAACACATAAATATGATGGAACGAGGCAATTATAAAATATAAGTTAAATTTCCATAACTGATTGTGGAGTGAAGGAAACTAGGTAAATGATTGCTTCAACAGTCTGCGTAACACACACACACACACACACACACACACAGATGTTGTCCATATAGTTACAGACAGCTGATCTACAACAAGCAGACTCACTAAGAAGTAATGCAATTTGACAAAGCAAAGCACTTAACTAAACTTCAATGTAACAGGAACTCATTAGATCAAGCTACAAGCTTTACTAACCGAGTTAGCAGGGCACAGAGGAAAGAGGAACAATGCATTTAAGAAGTCGGGAGGGAAAACGGGTATTTCCAGGCTTCTCCAGAAAATGTGGACTTCATAGGCAAAGGCACAGAGTGTTGAGAATGGAAATGGCATTAGAACAAGTTATGCCTCTAACTGGAATTGTGTGGTGTCCTGGGGTTAGTTGAACAGGTACTCATGTGTAGTTGGGCTGGTGCTGACAATAGAACATTGTTTCCCATGGTTATAAGTTTGAGTTCTGATCTAGACTTGACTTTTACTCCCATTGCACAAAGTAGCATGTTAATAATCAGGAACAAAGGCATAATTCTGTCCCATTGGAGAGACAGAAGCCAAAGTTAGAAGTCCTTGTAAGGGAACCACATGCTGTGCCCTGCAAGCTCCCATATTTCCCTGTGTGATATCCCATGCCTTTGTTCTCCCAGGTCTGTATGGATCTTCCTGCTAGAAAAGCATTTTGCTCTTTACTGAGTAGAGAACAGGAGAACATTATGTACATACTTTCAAATGTTTGCTCTGTCCCTGTATATTCTGCCTTTTTTCCATCTGCATGAAGAATATCTACGCTCCCACCAAAGACCCAGCCTACTCCTGGACTAAACAGCATCACTTTTTATTATCTTCAAGGCTTCTTCCTCACTAAGCATAATCACAGTTACTCCTTTAGTGAGTCATTTTATCATTAAAATAGTCATTTATGTTTTTCTCCCCTAATTTTGATAATTTTATAATGCAGAGAGAGAAATGCTGAGAAACTTACAACCCTCAGAAAGAAATATCTTACCTTCCCTGCAATTGCCAACTGCTTCTCAGTCAAATGTAGTGCTTGGAAATCATCTCCCCTTATCCATGCCAGGATTTAGCTTGGCTCAATTTTCTAAGGCCTTGTATAGGTGACCACTTCATGATTTTGATAGTCATGTCATGTCCAATAGACAGTTTTTCACAGGATTCTTCCCCATCCTCTAGCTCTTATCTTCTTTCTGCTTTCTCTTCCACAAGGTTCCCTGGATCTTAGTGGCAGGAGATTTAATATAGACACTGCATTTAGATCTGAGCATTAAGTCTCTTATTATCAACACTTTGACCTGTTGTGTGCCTGTTATCCAATGCAAAACACTTCTCTGATCAAGTTTGAGAACAGCCAAAGTTCATGGATATACATAAACATTTAGAAGACAAGTTGAGAAAATTGCCAAAATTACACTATTAGGTTCCACTCTAGGGAGTATGATATTTCCAGCCATGAGCTTTTGTCCTGAATAACAGTTAAAGTCATGAAATTTTCTCCTATAGAAAAGGTTTCAGATTTCAGCAGAAACTCGTTGTTACCCCCAGAACAGTCATGCCACTACTGCACAGGTAGGCAGAACATGCCTGACAGGTTGATTTTATAGCATGCAAAGTCCAGTGCTGAGTAAGACTATTGATAATTTTTCCCCTTCCAATAACCTGCATAGCACCTTTAAGTACCATCACACTATTTTACAGCAGGAAGTTTCCAAGTTCATTTGATACTTATTTTTCTACATCCTACAGTTAAAATATGTGGTGTCTTCAGCAGTAGAATCTCATTGTATAGGCTTGATGAGCAATCAAGGGTAATGGCATTTGTACATGTTACTTTAGAAACATCTGGGGCCTCTTTGAGTGATAATTTGCAGAGGAGAATTGTAAGACAGACTTAGCCAAGCAGGCCCAACAGTAATGCTGATGCATACACTGCTGATACTTCTTCCCACCCAATCTAGAGTCTGCTGGCCTGGCTAGAGACCCCTGAGGCTGGGTCAGGTGATAGAGTGAGCCAATGAGACAGCGCTACATGTGGCTACTTGAGAGCCAATGAGATTCTGGGAGGCGGAGGGTTTAGAGGTTTGCTCAGTTCCTGCCATAAATGAGTAATAAACGAGTGTGCTTTCGCCACTTGTCCAACTCCCAGAGTCCGTGTCATTGGCTCTGCACCTTCTTACCCTTTCACCCAAGGATTGTGGTCAGGATCCCAAGCAACAAATTATCTAAGGCTTTATGCTTCAATTTCCATTTAACGAACCACATCTTTTAGAAGCAACATTCTATGCAGAGTAATTCCATTAAAACAGTTTCTATTTAAAGATGTATTCTGAAATTAGATAACTAACTGGAGGATTTTATGGGACTTTTTCATACAGCTTTAGTTTTTGGTTGACCCACATATGTACCTAGCCTCTCCAACATCCCACGTGTACTTCTTCTTTTTTTAACTCCCAGAATTTCCTCCGTTCTTTCATTTAATCTATTCTATCCTTTCAATTACTGTGTTTTAGGTGAGTTGTGAGATAGTAGGCTTCCATTTGGCTTTTTGTACTCACATTCTTTGGTTAATCTTGCCCTTGCCCTCCTGATTTCCCCTATACTTGCATGCCTCTCCTTATAAGCTTTTTTTTTTTTTGACCCAGTGTCATTTCTTCACTTTCATTTTACTCATAGGCTACTATGGCACGTCTCTTTATGTATTAGCCCACAAAAGAACTCTTTCTACTTTCCCAGATTTTACTTGTGTTCCACATTAGACAACCAAAACAAAATATTTGAAGTTAGGATCTAAATATGAGTGGGAAAACACTGCATTTGCCATTATATACATTTGTTACATCAATCAATATTTTTTTAGTCCTATTTGTGTGAAATTTTCATGGTTTTATTTTTCTTTATAGATGAGTATTATTCCATTGTGTCTATGTACCATATTTTCTTAGGCATTCATCAACCAATGGACATTTAAGTTGATGCTGGTTCCTAGCTACTATAAGTAGAAGAGCAAAGAATATTAGAATAAAAGAGCCTCTTTAGCAAATGGTCTTGGGAAAATTGGATTTTAATATGTAGTAAAGGAGACTGCACTGGAAGAAAACCCTCATCTCCAAATAAAGACCCTTAGCATAAGACTTGGTTTCCTGGCATTGCTAGAGGCAAATGTGGGGGTAAGTTTCTACTTACAAGCATAGGTAAATGCTTTCTGAAGAAGACTTTGGAAGCTTATGGAGTAAGGACAGCAAATGAGATTTTGTGTGAAACTAGGAAGCCAAGGAAAGTATGAAATAGATGAATACATAGCTCCCTGTCTGAAAGAATTTTAGTGTCCAGAATACACAAAGAGCTTAACAAGACTTAACATTAGGAAAACACACATATACATTTTAAAAATATACTGTGTAACTAAATCATTCAAGAAATATCAAAAGATGAAATACAAATCACTAGGAAACCCTTTCTTAGAATTTCACTAACCCTTTCACTAAGAAACATTTCTTAGACTTTAGGAACCTGACTGTTCCACCTCACCCCAGTCAGAAGGAACATCATTGGGAATACAGACAAGAAATGGGTACATGCTGGAATGGGTATGGTCAGAAGAGAACCATTATGCACTGCTGGTGGAGATGCAAATTAGTTCAGTTACATTGCTAATCAGTGTGGAGGTTTCAAAACCAACTAAACATAGATGCATCATAGGATGGAATTATGTCACTCCTGGGTGCATACTCAGTGAATATTATATCCTATCACAGAAAAACCTGGAAGTCAATTATGTAATTTTTAAATACTCATTTCCTTTGACTGGTTTTCCATCAGCGTACTCCTTCCATTTCCAACAAATTTCCCCATGAACATAATCTATACTCTGCCCCCACTGTCTCTCCTCATTATATGTTTACATGGTTGAGCTTTTAGTCTTTCAGATTAAGTTAATCTCTGACAGTGATGTCATCTCTGGTCCTTGGATTTCTGTGTCCTCATTGTAGTCTTTAGTCAAACACTTCCTTCATGTCTCTCCAATACCAGACTCATACATCCCAGACAGGTCTGTGAACTCTGGAGAAATTTTACAGAGCCAGGTAGAAGTTGATTGAGTTCCTTCCCAGGGAGCAGGCATCAAATCCAATAGAAAGTGGTTTTCCAAATGTACAGAAAAATGAATACAGAAAACGTGGTTCATTTACATAATGAAATACTACTCAGCTATTAAGAACAAGGGCATCCTGAGTTTTGCAGGCAAAATGGATGGAACTAGAAAATATCATCCTGAGTGAGGTATGGTATGTACTCACTGATAAGTGGATATTGGCCAAAAAAAGTAGAGAATCGCCCAAATACAATCCATAGATCTCCAAAAGGTTAACAAGCAAAAAGGGCCCAATTGAGGATGCCTCAATTCTACTTGGGAGAAGAAAGCAATCACAGAGGATGGAGGGAGGGACCTGGGTGGAAAAGGTGACAAAGGGAAAAAGGAGGGAAAAAGGAGAATATGATCAGATATTAGGTGGGAGAAAAGGACTGAAGCCTTGAGGACAAGCAGAAAGAATGGAAACAGGCAACCTCAGGAGGTAGGAGATAGGAGGACCAACCAGAATGTACAAGAGACATAGGAAGTAAGAGAATCTCAGGACTCAAAGGGAGGGACTTTAGATGAAATACCCTACAGTGGGGAGAGGGAACTTGTAGAGTCCACCTCCAGTAGAAAGACAGGGCATCAAGTGACAGATAGGATTGCCATCCCACAGTCAAAAACTGACCCATAATTATTTCGGTCTTCAGGGACAAATTAACTTCAGGGACAAAAATGGAGAAAAGATTGAGGAAAAGGAGTTCCAGCAACAGGCCCAAAGTGGTATCCAGCTCAAGGGGAGGCCCCAAGGCCTGACACTATTATTGAAGCTCTAGGAGTGTTCACAAAAACGGACCTATTAAGACTTCCCTCCAATATACCCAAAAAGCAACTGAAGAGTCAGATGCAGATATTTACACCAACCAATGGAGAGACACTGACGACTCTTGTGGTTGAATTGGGGAAAAGCTGGAAGAAGCTGAGGAGGAGGGTGACTCTGTAGAAGGACCAGCAGTCTCAATTAACCTGGACCCCTGAAATCTCTCAGACACTGGACACCAACCAGGCAGCATATACCAGCTGATATGAGGCCCCCAACACATATACAGCAGAGGACTGCCCGGTCACCTAACCTTCAAGAGACTGGAGGCCCCAGGGAGTGGAAAGGTCTGGTGGGGTGATGGGGACATACTCGTGGAGATGGGGGAGGGGAGAGGGAATGAGGTAAGGGGTGTAGAACAGTCAGAGGATTAGCAGAGAAGGGAATAACTTCTGGAGTGTAAAAAAAGGAAAGATTAAATAAAACTAAAAAATAAAATAATTTTTTTTTAAAAAGTTCTTTTCTACTCCCAGTTCCCATAATAGCCCATGCCATCATGGAGTCTGTGGTGCAGAAGCTTAAGCAGAGCATTAATATTATGGCTTATAGACTCAAAGCTAATCAGAGCTACTCAAAATAATACTGTATGACTTTTCTCCCTTCTCCACCTTATGCCAGTAGCATGCAAAGTACCTCCCAGTACTGTCAGAGTTAGCTAGCAGGGAGAGGGCTCTGATTTCGTATCCAGCTTAATTTCTCCTTAGTTGTGCACCAAAATGTGTGATGTTTTCATCAATAGTATATTATCATGTAGTTCTGGTGGGCAGCCAGGAACAGCGGCTATGGCCTTTGCTACTTGAGGAGTTTTCAGGGTCTTCCTGATCAACAGTACTTTGGATGAAACAGCACAACTGGTACTGTGATTGTTTTTTTCCCTTAAATACCGCATGGCCTCTGGTCAAGCTGCATACTTCTGTCCCAATTCTTTTGTAACTTATGTTTTAAAACAAGCACATAGACTCGTTACTATGCATGTTTTCATCTATTTTTCAAGGCAGTTACTTGCCCCTCTTCTATCCTCTAACTCCCATGCCCTCTTAAATGTTCCTCCTCCAGTATCAGCCTTTCTTCAGGTCATGTGTTTCCTATAAGTAATTTTAATGATGTCTTAATAAAATCACTCTTGGCAATGCCCTAGCTAGGGGGAATAGACATTTTCTCAAATATTGTGGAGGAAAGTCATGCAACAGACTCCACAGCTAACAATTTGGTGATATCCATCAGCAACTGCTACATCTCTCCATTAAAATGAAAGTTGCAGTGTTCTAATAAGCATAGTCATCTTTCATCTTGATTCCCTAAAAGACTATTCCCAAAATAACACCTGGAGTTTTACAATTAAAATATAGTTAAGAGTCTATCTCTCCTCTCTATCTTTGCAAATGTTAAATAAATGCCAAAGCCCCCCCCCCACCGTGGTGGTGTTGCTTTATGATGGCCCCACATTCCAGAGTTTCTCGGACCTGCTGTTTCATAAAGGTTTTCATTATCCATGTGTTCCAAGACCATGGGTTACTTATCTCTCCTTGGAGATTTCAGGTGCTCAAGGTCTTCACAATGGGAGTCTCTGTTACCTTGAAGGTTGTTTCTTAAGATATCCATTAGGTCAATATTTCATCTTTTTAGGGATATGACCAAAATTTTCTTTCTCTAGAAGAACTTCAGGCAAGGGGAAAGGGAGCTAGCTCAGAGAATAAAGGCACTTACTATCAAGCCCAGGGACTTGAGTTCAAATCTAATATAAAAGTAATGGAAGGGGAGAACCGAATCCTGCAAGTTATCCTCTGACTTCATATGAATGCTGTAGCACACCTAGGTCCACATGTATACACGCATATGCACACACACACACACACACACACACACACAGAGAGAGAGAGAGAGAGAGAGAGAGAGAGAGAGAGAGAGAGAGAATTTCAATAAAATGTAACAAAAATTTTAAAACTTTCTGGGTCAACTTGTTTTTAAAATACAGCTTTTTTTCCTATTGACCTCTTAATTCCCAGTTTGTATAAAACACATTTATTATAGGCAACCCAATATTTTATTTATACTATTTTTATTTTATATAATTTCTTGGTTTTCTACCCTCTCATAATCTATGACTTCAGTGTAAGCCATATAATAGCAATATTATGTGTATTGTTATTAATGCTTGTTCCAGTACATGACTTGTTTTAGACAAATAGTGGAAATCTAGTAAATGCCTGTTGAACTAATAAATAACAATTACAAAACGATATGTGCAAATTAACATAAGAAAGATACAGCATATATATTATGGGGAAAGATTTATCTCACTAACATTAAAGGAATTTTACAAATATATTCTTGAACAGAAAGATAAATTCATATAGGCTGATTGTACAGTCATAAAAATATTCAAATCACCAACATTTAAAACATACAGTACGAAACAATAGTTATATAAAATGTTTACACTGGTAAATATGTAAAAGAAATACTTGTCTAAGGAAAATGAAATTAAAAATGAACAATATCACTGATTTCAAGGGGAGAATAATCCCCTTGAAACACCTCTATTGGGACTTATTTTTTACTTACTCATTTCTACCCAAATTCTGTGGGCAGAATAGAGAGAAATGTAAAGGAGTAAGTACCCTTACCTCAGGAATTTCAAGAGGAGTCAAATGGTGTCACACATGGAATATAAGAGCTGTGCATTTGGGAGAAAAGAGAACAAAAGTCCTGTCTCAAAAGTGAAGTCTTCAGTAATAAGGTCTCAGTGTGCAGTTCTAAGAGATGTCCAAAGATAGCAGCAATGGTTTTCTTTATTTGAGGAGTGTCTTCAACTCACTTAACCAACAACTTAGAAGGAGGTCACCCATGCCTGGTACTAGGGATTTTGTTAGTCTATAGCTCTGGGGGATTGGAAATTACTATCCCAAGTGCCATAACTTGATTCAACCATATTTAAATACTCAAACATAAAACAATCTCTCCTTCCCCCAATTTCCTCTGCTTTGCTCTCCCTCTCCTGGTATGCCTTCTCTATTCCATCCCACCCCCATAGCACATGTGTTTTATTATCCATCTCTCTAACACTTCTTTCTCCTGCTCACAGCTCCCTTTTAACTTTCCTAGTTTCTGTGGTTACAACAGGTTTTAACTTCAGGTCTAAAGATGTGGTGCCAGGATATACAAGTGTGAGAAGACATGTGGCATCCTTCTTTCTGGGTCTGTGTTACCATACTCAGTGTAGTCATTCTCAAACACAGATACTAGGAGCACACTAAGTGGATTTAATAGGCTATATTTCTACAGACACACACATACAATTTATCTTGTATGTTATACTTATTATATATTATATATGCACAATGTATATATAGTACATAATATGTATAACACACATACATATATATGGTCAAGAATGTAAGAGAGAATAGGGAATCATGGAGGCAGTTGTTGGAGGACAGAATGCAAATCAATAATTCTCAAAAATTTCCAAGAGAGAGATATATTTATAAAGAGGATATAGTAAGAAAAATAGTGCTTGACCAACTTTGAATATCACAAATGACTTTTAAGAGAAGATCACCATAAATTCAAAATCTTAGACACACACACTATGGAAGCTAAGAAATCAGAAGATGGTGAATAGATATATTTTCTTACACTTAGTGGCAGGCACTGATAGTTAAAATAATGAACATATATGGCATAGCCATGGTCCCATAGTTTTCCTTATGCAAAATAAGAGGTTTGTGAGATAGACTGTTATTAAGAGGAAGATAAACAACAATGACTTGAACAGTAGATCTAACTGATCTGAAGACAAGACACCACCCTAGATCTCTTTCATGGGTTTAGCTCATCACAAGACAGGCATGTGCTTTTAAGGGCACAGAAAGATAAGACATTATGGAGTTAGGAATAAACACCAAAACTTCTCTTTAAGCCCATCATTATTTCCTGAAAAATAATTTAGAGTGTGTATTAATTCTGAGTCTTGATAAATGTCACCCACATATTCATTTGACAAAGAGTTTCAAACCAAAATATGAAAGGAAGCCAAGTTGATTATATGAATCTTGAGCTTGAAATGCCAAAAGAACTGAAAAAAATCACACGAACATAAAGATAGGGAAATAACAAATCTTAGAGAAGGCAATATGAAAAACAGTAAAAGGCGCAACTAGATGTGATCAGAATGGGACATTCCAAAGGGAAAGGATTTACAGACCCAAACAGTTGAGTATATCTGGAAACCCAACATAAATGGGCTCAGAAAAGTAAAGAAAGAAATTAGGGGCACGAAGAGAGGAGGCAGAAGCCTGCAAAGGCTGACCAAAACTAGCCTTGAACAGGGACTGAGCAGGGTCAACTTCTCTATTTTCACAGAAATGAACGAGCCAGGAGTGTGTGCATAAGTGTGCAAGCACATACTGAGCTTTTGCCTGGCAGTGGAAATGTAATGGTACAACTCCATTCTGATGAAATTATATTCACAATGAAGGTTGAGGTTCAGATTTCTGCTCAACGTTTTGAGAAAAGATACAATTGCGGGACAGATTTCAAAGTTCAAGGACAAAGATTTAAAAGAGGCAATGGGTTGGGCAGGAAAATGTGGCTAGACAAAAAAGGGTTTTGAGAGTCCATTTAAGGTAAATGATGAAGGATATTTAAAGAATCCAATTTTCTCTCATGTGGATTTTCATTAACAAACTTAATTCATAATAAAAAAACAGAAATAATATAAAAGTGCATGCGTACTAAATTTTGCAAATTTGTGGACTGTGTGTGTTACACAATATGGCCAAACAGAGTGATTTTATTTGTTTTAAACAATTAAAATTTAGATTAAGCACATAATTATATATCCTTGATAGAAAACAAAAAACTTTAATCTGTAGAAATATTGATCAACAAGCATTTGACTATGTATATTTAAATACATGGTCCAAAAGATTACTACACTTTGATTGTGAATAATGAGTTCTTCATTATTGAGATGGAAAGGTACACAGCATATCCTGTAGGATATAAAATGTAGACTATCAATGTGAACATATAATATCATTGACTTTATTTTTATGTAAAAGCCATTATTTTTTATGAAGCACTATCAAGAACAAAGGACACTTTATGTGTCATTTGGAAAACATATTTTACAGCAGGTACTAAAACTTTAACATGTGAGTATTCATACAAATCACCAGTCTTACTCCTCCTGACAAGCTGAGTAGAAACATATCCATAATTACAATATAAAGCAAATGATATTTTTAATAGTACAGGTGTGAATAGATCATCTAGAAAAAATGGTAAAGTGTGGTACATCTGTATCTGGTCATCATAAAAATCAATAAAAGCAGCTGGGCGGTGGTGGTGCATGCCTTAAATCCCAGCACTTTGGAGGCAGAGGCAGGTAGATTTCTGAGTTCAAGGCCAGCCTGGTCTACAAAGTGAGTTCCAGAACAGCCAGGGTTACACAGAGAAACCCTGTCTCGAATAAAACAAAAGCAAACAAAAAAAAATCAATGAAAGCAGGAAAGTTTCAATAACATCTAACAATGTGGCTAAATTTTACATTTTAAATATTATGCATTATAAGCCAAACAAATGAAAAAGTAATGTATGATTCTACCTATATAAATTAAAAATTTTTTTAAAAAACAGCACATAACAGACATTTAGACTGATGGAATAAAATAAAAGATATAAGGATGAGTACTAATAACTACAGTCATCTGGTATTTAACAAAGTGGGGAAAAAAAAGCAACCCATACATTAGAGAAAGGACAACTTCTCCGGCAATGATCCTGAGAAAATTGGATATCCACATGCAGAAGAATAAACCTCAATTTGAAACCACAATACTAAAATTGCTGAAAGAAAACATGGCAGTGCACTGTTATATATGCATAGGAAAGAATTTTCTGAAAATGACTCAATTTGCACAGGAATTAAGGCCAACCGTTGACAAATGGGACCTTATAAAATTAAAAATTGAATACACAACAAAGAATCAAAGAAACAAAAAACACATCAGAAATGAGCTGGGGATCTAAGCAGTTTTTTTTTCAATAGAAGAAATAAAAGTTGAGGTCTTGAGATGAGAATAATAGGATAAAAATTAGGTATGAAGTGGGAAATGGGAAAAATTGGGGGTGGGACTCCAAATGGGGAAGGGAAAGGAGTCCATGAAAGAAAAAGAAGGGGGAGGGGTAAGAGATGAAGGACACCAAAATTTGATAAAGTCTCAAGTAATTATATTATTTTGTATTTACTTAACATTTTATACATATGTGCATGAGTATATTTATGCACATGCCCACAAAGAGAGGTGAGGAGAGGGAGAGGGAGGGAGAGAGGAGAGAGAAGGAGAAAGAGAGAGAGAGAGAGAGAGAGAGAGAGAGAGAGAGAGAGAGAGAGAGAGAAACTTACATACAATAATAACCACCAAACAGTTAAGATTTAAGTGATTCATGATGCAACTCAGCTGAAAGCTGAAGTCAAGCTTTCTTGTTACTAGAAAAAAATCAAGCTGCTAATTGAGGTAAGCCAGCAATAGAGTTACTCAGTTGCCAATACCTATGAACACAAACATGGTCAACATGGTAAGATATCCCTAAATGTGCTCTAAACAGCACTCATATAGTGGTGGTAACCCAAGAGCTGTCTGTTTGGATTTTTTTTTCCAAAATAGAAATTTATTTATTTATTTATTTATTTATTTATTAACATTTTTTATTTAATTTTTATTTTCTATATTCTATGTTTACATTCCAAAGGCTTTCCCCTTTCCCAGTTCTCCCCCACCATACGTCCCATAATTCCTCTCCCCCCCAACTATTCCCCAATCATCCTCCCCCCCCTCCCCGATTTCTCTGTTCTGGGTCTAAGACCCACTCAACAGAAGGAAAATTCTTCCTGGTACTAGAAACCTATGGTACTAGAAACCTAACCAATTTCCCATGGCTAATGGCATCATGTATCTTAGAACATTATCTATTAACAGCACTTTGTTAGACTGGTGTGATTCCTTAGTACATGCTAAACCTTATGTTTTGCCCTAAAGAAGTGTGGCTACCACCCCTCATCAAAGAAGAGTTTCTTTACAGTAAATGGAGAATATCACAGAAAACTCCAACTTGACTCAAGGCAGAGATTAACAGATAACAGGGAGCCCGGCCCCAATGGATGCATCTGTATCACAGTTCCTGCATCTATGGCTCAGGAACTATCACAGAGAAGAGAACAGAAAGGTTTTATGAGCCAGAATACCAGGAACTCTGCTGTGAAACATCCTGTCTAAGAAACGACTGCATAAACAAGACAGAAAAAACGGCAGAATTGATAGACATGTTAACACAGAGGAGGGATAACTAGCCTCCCCCAGGGATGAGCCCCCTTATTGATTATCCAATATGAAGTGATCAGCTGAAAACCATGTACTCACAAAAAACAAAACAGACTCAGCTAAGTCTGATTGTATTTATATATTTGTGCCTATACCGTCTTGTGTGTGAGCATGCATGCGTGTGCATGTGTGTGTGTGTATGTATGTATGTATGTATGTATGTAAAACAATAAGTCAAGGAAAGGGGGCTTTCAACTCCAGTTTTGGGAGTATGAGGAGACCTGGATGAAGGATATCAGGAAGGTGCTAGAAGGAGAATAAAAAAGGGGGAAAGTTATCCAATTATATTTTAATTTTGACAATTTAAAAAGTCAAGGAAATTGGCTCAATGAAGGCAAATGGGGACAGCAAGGCTTCTAGCTAGCTTTCAGATATTGGTTTAAGAAAAAAAATCATTTGTTCATTTTCTACAGGTGTGATATACTTTATTAACAATTGCATGAAATAATCTTCACACATTAAAAGGACGTTGGAGTGTGCTGTACCAGTATGTAAATAATTATACTCTATCTGAGGTAGAGCTAATACTGATATCTAGGTTTTTATCGTACATCTTGTTGCATATGGATTTTGGCATTGTAGATGCATTATTTTTTTCAGGCAGAAATATAATAAAACTCTTTAGGTATTCCAAATGAGGTGAATATGGGTTTCAAGAATAACCACTCCAAACCTTGGAGCTCATTTTTCATCTTCAGAGGGAAAGGGTCTATATCTTTAAGCATTTATGGGCTGCTGAGGAAAATTAATATCAATTCTTATTATTACAGCCACTCATCAGCAGTTAGCCTTAATAATTTAATTTCTTACATATTTAAAAATTTAGCTTAATACTAAAACAAATTGTTTTCCTATTTCTGGCATTAACTCCCAAATAGGGCAGGGGCATCTATTAAAACCAAGCTAATTCTTTACTGTGAACTCATTTTTTGAAACACCTACTTATGTTTCAGCTCTAATGGAATGGGAAATGATACAGCAGAACATGCTCAATTATTGTTAATCCCTCCTTTCCCATGCAAGTCAGATCAATCTTGTTAAGTGTTTTTCCCCCTTCACAGTGCAATGGTCTATTTAACAAAATGCATGTGGTTGAGCTTGTTGCTATAATAAAGCTCAAGAAGATGAAATTAAATCAGTTTAGTGTAATTATTTATAATTAGATATTCTTAATGGAAGCCGAATAAATTCCGTTATTCCAAACAAACCCGTGCCTGCCTAACTATGTGGCTCCACTGTAAACTCCCCACTTTCCCTTCCCACAAGGAAACAAAACTGCTCCCCAGTTCTCAAGGCAGGATTCCATCTGCTCAGAAAATAGCCCAAGGCAGTCAGCAAACAGTTGTAAAAAACACTTATTTGTCATTATATGAAAGTAGAGCCAGAAGCTGGAAATTGAGATTTTATGATAACTACCTCTTAAATTTTTCAAGGCAAGAGTGGAAAGCCAATTTGATATTGTAAAGGAGTGCAGCAACCCTTTGGGGAGAGGGAGGGACACGCCCTCTCACAGGGCGATGTGTGGGTACCTGTTGTCTATTAAGTTAGACTCCAGGAAACTCTCCTGAAAAATCATCAAGTATCTGTCTGTCCATCTTCCATGATGGACAGAAAAACTGGGTACTTCTCGTTAACCACAGAGTTCTCTGAGAAATGTGTACTCAGTGGGCCATGCCAAGGAGACACCATCTGCTTTCAATCAAGTATGGCTCAACAGCAAATGGGTGTAAGAGATAGCCAAAGACTCAGGCAGCTCGTGCTCCCATAAAATCACAAGGGACTTGATTTTTATCTTTGTTTCATCAAAACAACAGAAAGGTTAACTTCTCCAATTGACAGATGCTCGAAGGCATTGTTAGAGATGCCCAGCCTGCCTCCCGAATCTCTGCGGAAGAATGTTTTCATCCATAACATGTGAAAATTTTCAGCGGGAATGATTTCCACATGGGCCATTTTTGTATCATGTCAATAGCATCTCTGGCTTTTGTCTTCTGCATATTGTTGTCCCTTAAATTAGATTTGTTCACTCAGTTAAATTCTTTGTGTGAGAGAGATTCCAAATAACAGATTTTTTTTGATCTGGTACAATAAAAATTTTGACTAAATATAATGAACTCACCTTTCTCTAAAATGAGAAAGTTTCATCAGAATAGAACAACACAAACTTCTGCTTTGACCATAGAGGTTCTACTGTTTGCTTAAATAAGTGCCTGCCTAACATTATACAGCAAAAACAGGAGACTGAAGACCTCTTTAGTAATTAATACCAATGCTGCTTAGAGGACTACTACATTATTTTTTGTTTTCTTTTTGTATAAATACATAAACTTTCAAGGGAATCTACTATCTATTAAGAAAAAAAGCAAGCTAAGCTGTAAGTTAGATACTAAAATGGCTTTGAATTATAGTCAATAAATCACGTAAGTGGATGAATTTGTGGTTGAGGTGTGAACTCTCCCTTTCAGCATTAACTGAGCCCTGGGCACCCTGACAGAGAACTCACACAAACAGCATCTCCATTCACAAGTTAGATATTAGCAGAAGAGAAGACTAGGGAACCAACAGCCCTTTATTAATTCAGTAAAGTCCATATAAGCAATAAGGGATGGACAAAGGTCCACACCTGATCTCATTTCAAAACTCACTTCAAGAAACCTGGGCACCAGATTATTTTGCATGATATTTTTTAAACATATGGAGAGTCTTGACATTTTTTCAAAGGAAGAGGTTATTTTTCTTCTTCCTTGAACCTGTTTTTGACTTAGTAATGCATTTGTGATAAAAACAACAACAAAACAAGAACAAACAAACAACATAGTTGAGATAATTTTAAATCACTTTTGTGGCCATGTCAGAAAGTGGTCTGTTGCTGTGCATTTATCTTTTTTAAAAAAAATTTATTGCTTATTTTATTTATTTACATTTCAAATGTTATCCCCTTCCAAGTTTCCCCTCCAAAAACCCCCTATCTCACTCCCTCTTCCCCTGCTTCTATGAGGGTGCACCCCCACCCACTCACCCTCTCCACCCTAGCATTCCCCTATGCTGGGGCATCCAGCATTCACAGGACCAAGGGCCTCCCCTTCCACTAATGCCATATAAGGCATTGCTTTGCTATATAAGCAACTGGAGCCACAGGTTCCTCTATGTATACTCTTTGGTTGATGGTTTAGTTCCTGGGAGCTCTGGAGGCAGGGGTCTGGTTGGTTGATATTGTTGTTTTTCCTATGGGGTTGCAAACCCCTTCAGCTCCTAAGTCCTTGTCCTAACTTCTCCATTGGGGTCCCCACTGTCAATTAGATGGTTGGCTGCATCTGTATCATTAAGTCTCTGGCAGAGCCTCTCAGGAGACATCCATATCAGGCTCCTGTCAGCAAGCACTTCTTGGCATCAGCAATAGCGAGTGGGCTTGGTGGCTGCATATGGTATGGATCCCCAGGTGGGGCAGTCTCTGGATGGCTGTACATTTTCCAAATGAAGGAACCACCATGAAAAACATCTGGCTGATCTGAGATTACTGTACTGGAGAAGCCATATGCAAATATTCTGCTTAGCAACATAGCTGAGAATGGAGTCTATGACCACCCTCAAGCCCTAGTTGTACTATTGAACCACACTGGAGTTGAATTTGGTTTGGTTGAGAAGTATACAAATAACTTCAACATTATCCCTTCACACCTACTAGAATGATGAAAATCATAAGAATTAAATGAACAAACATTGGCGAGGCTGATTCTGGTTGAGTGGAATTACAATTACTGTGTTCTTGGGTAGAGGGAAGCTTTCCTCCTACTCAAACTGAGATCTGTACTGGCCATTGCCTAAAGTCATTATAATGTGAAAAGGAGATAATTATTAGGGAATCCTTATTTGCATTTCCACTTCCTTGTCCATGAATCCTTGGATCTTGATTATGGGAGAAATAGTACTATATATTAAATGCTGATTGAGAGCATGCACAAACCCTGAAATCTTTATCCCTTCAGCCTAGCAGTGGTGTACAGTCTAGCCAGCACTGTAGTCTTCACATGGCCATTTCACAGTTTGTTTGGGGAAGTCACTGAAAGAGAGTAGAGACATGGTAAAAGTAGTGGGTTTTTCGAACTTAGACTCACTGATGAGACGGGGCATTTCACTTGCTCTGACATGAGTTCCATGATCGGAAACAGCAGAGCCACAGTAGGTGAACACTACACCATAAAAACCAGTGGTATTCAAACCTTCCTAATGCTGAGACCCCTCCATGCAGGTTCCTCACGATGAGGTGATGCCAGCCATAAAATTACTTCACTGCCACTTCATAACTGTAATTTTGCTTCTATTATGAATTGTAATGTAAATATTTTTGGAGAAAGATTTGCCCAAAGGGTTGTAACCTACAGGTTACAAGCTACTATCTCTTTGGTGGCAGTTTTGACTAAAATATTCCTTATAGGGAAAACAAATCTTTATATAAAGTGTTTATTCCAAAAGAAGCAAAATACCTCCTGTTTCCTGACAGAGATGCTCTACTCTAGTTCATGTGCCATCAGGATGGTGACTTTTCACTCTGGAGAACAAGATACAGTATGTCCCCGTGCTGTATTTGCTGCCAACAAGTTACACCCTGCCAGATGACATAGAACAATCTGCAGAGTTCAGGTTCACCTTGATCAACCATTCATTTGCCTTTGTCTTTGTCATAATGGCCATTTACTTCTTTAACTTAGTGGATTAGGGCAGATCGATTCATTTGTCTGATTATTAAAGTTTCACTTTTCTGACGTTACTTACTGGAGTTATCACATAAGCAGAAATTGATCCCAATTAAGCATGGTTAGGGATGGCTATCCTATACTCTTCCTCGGATTTCCTTAACAGAAATTTCCCAGTCATGCTTTTGACTCTCTGACCATCAACCCGGCTCCCAAGTGACAGGCTAAAATCAAGCACTGTATAATCCCACAGAAGACTGTCTGTTCCTCAAAAAAAGGCCAATAGTCAGATTTACTACAGGTTTCATAACACCTAGCATGACTTCTCTTCACCAAAGACATTTAAACTCTCTGAGAGTGGCTGTAGTGTTGTGGTTTAAATCTCACATACGACAAAAACAGACTTATAAAGTCCCGAGTCTTCTCCTTCTGTGTCATGTGTTTAGAGGAAATTCCCCCAAGTCAGTAGACACAGGCTGAAAGACATGATGCAGTGCCTCAAAAGAACATAGGCACTGGCACACACTTTATGTAAATTAAACATTCAAAGCCTTTTAAGCACAGTCAAACATATATCACTGGCATTTGATGGTGGGATACTATTGCTTGATGGGATTAACTAACCTGTCTGACCATAGTTTATGATAGGCTGACAGTACACTTTGTACTATACTGCAGGGACTGGTGATTCAACTGCATCTCTGTGTCCTTCTTACCTACAAAATAGGTACAATAACATATCATCCTTTCTAGGATATTAATTGGGTTACTACTCATAAAGAACTTGGGAATTCCTGGGTCAGAATAACTCTGAACAATTATAAGCTATTCTTATTACTTAGTTCAATTTCCTACATACTTCCTGTTGCCAGATGGTACCTGAAATGATGTGAAATTTTTGGTGAAAGAATAGGAAGGAAAAAGACTGGCCTTTTCCTTAGCAGAATATAAAGTTTCAGTGAAATCACACCATGCAGGGAAAGTAGTTTGCCCTGCTTGAATGGAAGATAAACAAGGAGCTGGGCCGTGATTTTAATCTGTGTGAATGGAAGATGGCCTTGCTTCCATGACCCACATTCCATTCAATACCAAGAGCAGAAAGAAACAGCTTTTAGGAGCCCAACAGGAATAGTCACCTTAGCGTTGCTATTTGACTAAACAACCACCCCATTCTTTTCTTCTCTGCAGCCGTTCCTTACACCTTTCAACTGTGCGGCAATACGACTCTCCTGGGATTGTGATATAGTGTGTCAGATTCCATCACTCCTTAACATAACAGAGGGGAGCTGGCCACTGTATACCAGAAAGGGCTCTTTCATTGATCTGCAGCACTCTGCTTCCAGCCCAGGATAGAATCTTCTCTCAACGAGAGAGCTACATGATTGAATGGCCAAATAAAATGTTGAGTAAGGTGTGGTCACCCCATTTCCAGGAAGAGTCCCAATTTAGCAGAAGAGTAAAGTTCATGAACCAGATCATCACTAAATAATTTTCCACAAATAACACTAACTTCTTTCACTTGTAAATACTTGCAAACCACTCAGTTTATCCCATTGACTTAAGTAAATCTTTTACTCTCAAATAGAGAAGTTGAGACGTTTACATTTCTTTATTTATGTAGAGTTGTATGCAAATAAACATGGGACCCTCTTATGCCTCTGGAGCTAGGAATTTAGTATTCAAGACTCATTACATAAAGATCATATGCACTGTGGAATAAAAATGAATCATTGACAGCATTGAAGACTTTTGCCATTATTTAAAGATGACCCAGGAAAGATGTTTCATGAAACAATCAAACAAAATATCCAATAATCTAGCTCTCCAGTTCTTGCAGCAAACAGGTATTTACAGTGCAAGGCTATAAAACTGAAGTAAGTACACATTGCCACATCAGTTGTCATTGGATATTAGAAGAAGCTTCCATTTCTTGGACATGTGATTAAAATTGTCTATCATGTGACCATAGAATTGAAATATCAAAAATAAAAATAAAAGAAAGAAAAAAGTCTCACAGTCCAGCATAAAAGCTTTTGAATTATAAATGATGTTAATATTGGTTTTCTTCTTCTGTATATTGTGTACTAAGTTTCAATCTCGTAGAACAGTGAGTGATTTCTTTACCTTTTAGATGCTACAACTCTTTAACATAGTGCCTCTGGCTGTGGTGACCCCCAGCCATAACACATTTTTTTTTTGCTATTTTAAAGCTATGTTTACTACTGTAATGAAATAGGGTTGCAACCCACAGGCTGACAAACATTATCCTAGAAGCTTAGATTAGATAGAATATTGCTTTGCTTTGTCAACCTAGTTCCCCTGTCACATTTACACAGTTCCCAAAAATCTCTCAATGACAACTGTTCAATTTTCTAGCTGAAAGCGATGGATGAAAATGTAGGTGTTAAAGGGCAGAGGCTATAGCTTATTGGTAGAGTGCTTGCCTAGCATGCATAAAGCACAGGAATCAATCTCCAGTCCACTCCCCTCTAACAACAACAACCAAACCTCAGTGAGAAGTGAAGCAATAGCTTTTATATCAGCAGTTCTAAGCCTGTGGCTGCAACCCCTTAGAAGGTCAAATGACCATTTATAAGGGGTTTTCCCTTAATACTATTGGAAAATACAGATATTTACATTCACAACAGTAGCTACAAAAAAATTTATAGCTGGAGGTCACCACAATGTGCAGAACTGTATTAAAATAACATAGCATTAGGGAGGTTGAGAACAACTGCTTTATATAAAAACAAGCAGGGAACTTCTTTCCCATGGCATGAATAGTTTCTATCACAGGCACACTTCAAACCCTTCCATGATTTTGTTGATAGTAGCAGTAAAATATCATTTCTCATGTCTCAAGATGGACAACTATGAATCTCAAGTTTCTTCTCACAACTTTAACAAAATTTAGTTTGCCAGTTTAGAGATTTCCTTGGGCATCTTGAGAACTAGAAAGCTACACTTTAATTTGACTCTGTTCTCCCAGACTAAATCCACTTCAGTAAGGAGTAATACAGCAAGTAGGAGAGAGGAGGGCAGAGAGGGTGATAGGAAAAATATGCATATGTATATATGCAAATGGAGATGAGGGTATGGGTATGTGGGAAGTGAAGATTCATAGGAAATGAAGCAAGGTTGTCATCATTCCTATCCTTTCACCCTGACGTGCATATATAATTACATACATTCCTAAAAAATGATTAAACAAGCAGTTGGTAGAAATTTTTGGAGTAAAAGAAGTACTTATATGAGTATGTGTGTGTGTGTATATATATATATATATATATATATATATATATATATGCCAATTACGTACCTGATTTGTTAGCTCTCATTTATTTAAATTATATTTAGAACAAATTGTCATCTAAAAATCAAGAACCAGAGATTGGCATTTATTCAGGAATCGACATAAGAGTAACTGGAATTAGAATTTTGACTCATAGATTTGTTGGCTTTGATTCTGAAGTCTGACCTCTGCAGAGTATGAGAAGTATAACCATTGAGACTGTAATAACAATGAGGTGCTGGGTTAACCAAGAGAACATCCAAAGAGCTAATATCTACCTACAGACTATACTCCTGCCCTTCGCCTGGCTCTAGATCTGTGTTGTTGTGCTGTGGCATCAGTGAGGGGTCAAAGGAGCAGGCAGGGGAGGAATCAGCTTGTAAACAGCCATACTGAAGTGTGATAAGGAGACAAAGATTAAAGGATATTTCCCAGTGTCTCCCGGTTTTATGGATATGCAAAGTTCTAATATTTCCCCTCATGGTTAAATTAGCCATCTTTTGCTCTACAGAAGAACATAATGAAAAGCCAGGGCAGATTCAATAGCCTGGTTTCCTATTTCTTTAAACTTACACAGAACCCTGAGGGCAATTGTCCCCTGAGGCTTTGATCCATAGAATCAGGAATGTTCTCCATTGCTCACAGTCTGTAACCACATTTATTAAGAATTTGAAGTCAGGGTTTACATGCGCCTTTTTGACCAACAACTCAATTAAATATAACCCACTCCTGACGTTGGAGGTATTGTTCCTGGTTGTTTTGTCTATTGTTGTTGTTGTTGTTATTGTTAGCCTGTTGATTTTCTAATGAAAGAGAAAAAGGGTATGATTTGGGAAGGTGGGGAGGTAGAAAGGACAAACCATAATCAGAATATCAGAATATATTGTACAAAATTTTATTTTGAACTAAAAATTAAATTTAAATGAGTATTTTCCAATGAGTGTGTTTGACCTGTCTGTCAGCATTGCTTCTGGTCCTTATGTAAATGTGTATTTCTGTGACTTGCCTTAGCCCAGGGAGTCGGATTCTTAAGGGAGCATAAAGATTTTAATTTTCAACTCTTCTGGTGATAAGGGAGAACTAGTCTTAAGAGAGAAGGAGAACTTTTCAAACCAAATTGTGAGCAGATACAAAGGTTGGCAGGTTCTGAGGAACATAAGTATCACTATGGCTAAAATCTCAAGTGGGTCAAGTGGGAAAATGAAGGTAGACACAGGTCAAGGGTCAGCTGTGCACCTCTGCTTATAGCTCCTAAGCCATGGTGCTGAAGGGCTTTCAGAAGGGCTGTGATGCCACTGGAGGGTATTCAAAATGACAAGACAACATTTGAAAAGTAAATAAAGAATATATCTAAATTAATTAATTAATTAATTAATTAATAAGGCTGCTATGAAATAAAAAGAATGGAAGGTTGAGATTTAAAGACTAAAATACCAATAGAGTGTCAGAATGAAAAGATTTTAGGAAACTACAGAGAAATTTATATCTGCATTGATAATTGTTTTAGTTGTTATGTGTCAGGAGGCTATAGGGAAACAATATGTTATCAACTAAGAAAACTCTACTTTTCTTTTTTCCTACCTCTCTTTTCTGTCGTAACTGCACAAAAGAGATAAAGCTGTCTCTAGATAGAGAAAGTAGCTTGGGATCAGTGCACATATGGACAACTCTACATCACAATTGTCCTGTCCTACAATGCGGCATTATGCAAAGGAAGGGGAGGAGACACATGGTCCAATATGTTTCTCAACATACCTGTGGGAAAGAGAAGAGGTCATCTTATAGGCATGCCCTTATTTTGGACATCTGGACAGTTTCAGGCCTGTTTCATGATCTCTTAATTTTTCCTGGGAACAAATTATCTAAACACCAAATTTACGTAATAAGCTGAAAAATCTCGGGGGAACTCATTGCTTACTGTGTACATGCTGCTACAGAATAGGTCCAGCACTCATCTAAAAGAAAAATAATTTCACATAAAAATAGAATGTAACATTCAGACAGTGGAAATTTTTGTAGCTTGAATAAAAATCGGTGCTCACTGCCTGACTGAAAGGATTGCCGCGCTAGTGACTCTTCACTAGGGACAAAGCCTTTTTGCCCCCACTGCTAGTTTGGGAATTTGCTCCCACTGGAAATGTTTGTCAATATCTGCAGACATTTGATAATGGCAGCTAAGAGTTGCTACTGGTACCTAATGGGTAGAGATCAAAGGCTAAGCAACAAGATACTCTCTGGCTTTCCACCAAACAAAGCTTTATTCGTTCCCTTTGCCAAATGTCAGAAATTCCCTGACTGTGGCTATCTGGACCGAGTGTAGTTTTGTTGATAATCCAGCTCTAACAAATAAAACTTAGACTCCAGGCTTCTCATTTGTGTATTTGATAAGGAAATGAAATGATGGCCAGAGAAAAGAATTTTTTATCCCATGAACACATAAAAGTGTGTCTTGGCTGTTGGATTTTCCAGAGGCATGGAAGCTCAATGGGACATACCATCCACTGTAAAATATTGTCCTTATAGGAGAAAATAGCAGAAAAAAATAAATGAGCTAGGAATCAGAATTTCCATTCATCTTGCCATTCTGGCTGTAGCTATGATTCTTGAACAAGATGGTCAGCTCCCTGAGTTCCTAATTCCTTTTCCTTAGGCTTTTATGATTCCATTGTAAGATTGCTCTTCACTGGGTCAGCATAGCAAAGTAGGAAATTCATTCTTAACCATGCCCTGGCCTATTTGGTGGCAGGTTCTTGTTGGAAAGTTGAGTAAGAATAGATCCTGCTATTGGCTTACTCACAGTTGAATTGCTCCCCTTGACTCTGTGGATCAGCTTTCTCAGACTCCATGTATTCCTTCTTGTAGATCTCTTGAATTCTGAGTTAGGAATTGTGCTGAATTGGGAATCTGGAGATGTACTAGGCTTGCAAGAGTCTTACCTAAGGCCTGTGTGCTAGTTAGCTTTGACTGTCAACTTGACATGACCCAGTGTCTCCTGGGAAAAATTTAAGAATTTAAGAATTTAATTTAATTCAATTTAAGAATGTCCTGGTCAGATTGGCTTGGAGTCATGTCTGTGATAAATTGCTTTGATTGATGATTGATGGGGGAGAGTCTATCCCACTGTAAGGGACAACATCACTAAACATGTAGGCCTGGGTTGTATAAGAAAGCTAGCTGAGCAAGTCAGTGGATAGGGTAAGAAACAATGTAAGGAGTGTTCCTCCATTGTTTCTCATCCAGGTGCATGTCTTGTCTATTTGTTCTGGCTTTGCTCCAGGATGGACTAGAACTTCCAGGCTGAAATAACCCCTTCCTCCCCAAGTTGCTTTTGGCTTTGCTATTTACCAGAGCAACAGAAATAAATTTAGAAAAGCCTATGATTCAATATGATAGATAGTTCATCTAGCTCACAACTTTGGAAATTTGTAGTAAATGGTATAGTAAAGTCTTGGTGAAGGCTGGTTCTTCCTGTATCACCTGGTGATGACAGAGGAACTTGTGTTGAAGCAACTCCATCCACAGGAAAAGTTAGAAATATAACAAGGGGCTATGCCACAGTCCCCTTAGGGGTTCCTTATTTTGAAGGGCCATAACAGTCCCTCCTTGGACTATGTCTTTCTAGCTGCTGTTGGAGAATAAGCCCATATTCAAACCATAGCAGTGGCACATGGTGACTGACTTTTGGGGGGCAAATTTGGAGGCACTGGAGAACAGGGCTTGCAATCCTAGTTTTTCCATATGACCTATGGCATGTCCTTTGGTTCACAGAAACATCAGCTTTAAACCCTCCAGTGATTCTAATTTGTCTTCATTTTTTTCTGCCTCTGCCAGGTGTGTTTCCACTAGTCATGACTTAGAACAATCCCAGGCCACCCACAGATGCAGAGACAAACACCTTTCTTAGTTCTCTAGTCAGATGAGACCTGCTGCTTGATTTGTGTTACATTACACTCACTCACAAGGGTTCTGTCTCACTTATATCATTACCTCAATATAGATGAAAAGCAGCAGCATCAATGGCAAAGTGAAGAAAGAAACAATGTGAAGTATCTGAAAGGCAGGCAGTGAGGTGGCTTAACAGGCTCCACTTATCGCCAATTCTAGTGACCTACGTTCTATCCCTGGACCCCACATGGTTGGGAGCAGAGACACTTGCTCCTGCAAGTTGCTGTCTAACTTCCACATGTGTACCACGGAATGCACTCTATTATGCACAATCAATCAATCAGTCAATCAATCAATGCATTCATTAACAAGAAACTAAAGAAATACCTGCCAGGTGAAGAAAGAAATTCAAAGGCAGAGAGAGATGAATCATGAGTTTTCCATGTGCTTTTTAGTATCAATGAAAGGTATTCCATTTTTACAGCATTAGATAGGGATGTTGGAACCTGAAGAAATGTAAATGACCTGTGAGAATACAAGACTCAGTCAAGAAATAATCCTTTGAGCTAAAATAGTCATCTCAAGTAAGCATTCTTCTGAATCATTTCAGTTTTTTTTTTTTAGAATGTACTATTGAATCAAAATTTTGGGAAACACTGGATAATGCAAAAATTTCTAAAACATCATACAGATAAGTAATATTCTAGACTGTTCTTAGCCTACTTGATAAAGCATCAACATTTTCCCTTACAGATAGGTAAAATGAAAACAGTAGTGTTTTGGAAACTCTATACTACACACTATAATGAATAATTTTCTATGAATACGTCAAGTTTTTAAAAATGGGATAAAAATATGAAACAGGATTTGAATTCTATGTAAATGAAGCAAAATCCATAGAAGGATGTAGGATCTGAAATATTTATAGGTGTGAAATGGAGAAAATTATCATTTCAGAAGTTAAGCCCACTTTTGCTAAAGATTTAATTGATGAAGCCATAGTTCAGATGACTTGAGATCAATACTAAAGCAGCTACACTTTTGTTGAGTTAGGAATTCTTACAGGCTTTTGAATCATTAAGTGTTATGAAAAATATTAAATATTTTCTGCAGCATCACTTTACTGTTCAGGGTTCAAACCAAACTCAAAAGAGTTCTGGCTCTAACACCTGGTTCTTTAGCATCTAATATTGAATTTCCTAACAAATGGGAAGTGCATTTGGACAAATATAGATTCATGAACATGTAAAATGCAGATGATACACTTCTTCACAGTGACATTTTTCAGAGACCACAGAGATGCAGGTGTGAGGTATCAGAAACAGTCCTCCAAACAAGATGCAAACCCATGTCCTGGGAAGACATGGTGAAGGTCCTCGAGTTCACTAACCTGAAACTGAAGGAATTCATCCAGCTGGAAAATAATTCACAGAATTAACACTGAGACAGAAATGTAACTAACCCAGAGATTTCCTGGCAAGAATGAAGAGCTGTGGAAAACTCATCTCCTGCTTGTCTGGTCTACTAAAACCTGACTGAATTATTAGAGAAATGTAAAAAAATAAAATAAAGTAAAGTAATACATTTGCAAGACTCCCACCAGGGGAACTCTTAAGAGTACAACCCAAACAAAGACATGTGAGATAAAAGTGATTGTACAACAGTAGACAAGTTATGAGACCACCTGGACGCAGACTCACCACTGTGTTACGTCCGGATTGTTAACTGACGCTCACTTAGACTAAGTGTTCAGGGTTGGTTCAGTGAAAGTCCAATGTCTGCTGAAGTGATTGGAGAAAAGACACAGAAAGAGATTCTCAGTAGGGACTTTAATCTGGTTAGTTTGGTAATTCTTTATTCACATTTATTTCTCTATTATTTCTCTATTATTTTACTACTGTAGTTCACAGAAAGGAATGACATATTCATTCAGAATGCCTCCCTCTCTTACGACTGCCTATCATAGTATTAGAAGGAGCGATGTAAGCTGTCAAGGGGGAAAAGCAGTCAAGAGTAAAGCCTTCAAACTACAATAACACTTGGACCAGTATATTATCCACATGGTATAATGGTAGCACTTTTATCTTGGAGCTATCCAACAGATGTGTAATTGGATTTGAAGCCTGCTCAACAGGAGGGAATTCATGCCTGGCACTTTAAACCTAGCTCAGTACCTATGTCTGAGGATGTCATAGACTCTAGGGAAGAACTTTCCATGGTTGTTCTCCTAAGCTGACATAATTTGTCCTGTCTTTTATATACTTATCATTATGCTCACAGGTAAGCATAGCTGTCACTCATCATCAAAAACATTTTTTGAAACATGTAGATACTTTAGAGCGATCTATAACTGGTCAAAAGGCAGAGAGTAATGACAGAGGGGTTCTCAGCCACAACTTATAAATCTCAAGTGAAACCCTTTCTCCTAAGGCTCAAGAAATATAGAGAAAGGAGGCTGAAAGAATTTAAAGAACAGAAGACCAAGACAAGGAAGCCTGACCAAGATAGCATAATCACAATACTACTTGACATGCCAACATGGACAGAGGAAACGCCACATGGTCCACCCACCCCAGGGTGAAGAGTTATAGTGATTAATGCCTGTTGAGAGAGAGAGATAATTTGTAATTCCCAGGGACAAACTACCATATAACTAATCACAAATGATCAACCCTAAACACATGTATTTATATACAGTTAAATGAACTCAATAGGTCTCTCTCTCTCTCTCTCTCTCTCTCTCTCTCTCTCTCTCTCTCTGTGTGTGTGTGTGTGTGTTTGTGTGTGTGTGTGTGTGTGTGTGTGTGTGTGTGTGTGTATAAAACAATCATAACTAAAGAAAAATAGATAAATGTTAGAGGAGGGAGCGTGGAGGGTCTCAATCATGGAGGTAATGTAAATGAAGAGCTCTTGTATGGAGTTAAACAGTGAGTGTATAGATAAAGGCCTATCATGGCATCCTCAAAAGCATCACTTCTTTGCAGATTTATCTATCAGCAAAGCTTCTATGATGTCACTTGGTGTCACTCGATATTTATCTTACCACTGAAGTGCTTGTTGACTCCATTATCTTGGCATTCTCTTCATCTCCTCAGTTCTTCAACTTCTTCCACACGGTGAAAGGCTGATTTTTTTAAATAATACTTGTCTTAAACCTATAGTAGTTTTGCCGTCCAGGTTGAATTCGGACTTACATGAAGTTCAAAAGCTTGTATCCTACATGATTTTAAGTCTTCACCACAATTACTATAGGTGAGTTGCAAATGTTCTTGGTTCATGAAACTTGATTAAAGTAACCTTTGAGACAAATGCCGTTCTACACCTAGCAGAAAGTCAATGGCAAAAACAATGGCCTAATGAATCTTATCTGAGGAAAAGATATTAATATTATTAGTATCTATTATATGATTTCTCAAGATATTTCACAAATCTGCTTTCAGATTTACACCAAATCTATTCATGTGTCTAGAGATATGACTTATGGGTCAAAGTGCTTAACACATGAGTATGTGAACCTAAGTTTAGATTCCAAAATCCATGTAAAATCCACATTTGTTAGTGCTGTTTGAAATACCAGTGCTCAGGGATCAGAGGCAGGTGGCTACTGGAATTTTACTAGCCAGCCAGTCTAGCTGAATCATTGAGTTCTAGATTTATTGAGAGATTCTGTTTTAAAAGTAAAATAAATAATTGAAAAAAACTTGACAACAACTTCTTTCCTCCACATGTGTAAGCATGGAAGAAAAAACCACCTGCACACACACACACACACACACACACACACACACATATACACATGCACACACAGGAACACATGAAGGCACATACATAAACACATGCATACACAGATATACACACATGCACACATGCATTAATGCATATGTACAAATTCACATACACCATGCACATTCACTCATACACATGCATTCACACACAAAAACACATAAACACACATGTGAATACACATTTACATACACATGCATACACTTACATGCACACACATAGACACACATATACAAATACATACATGCACACATACATGCACACATCCACATATTCCTGTACATGAACACCCATGTACATACACATGCATGCACACATTCACACATGCACATCTTTATGCACATACACACCCACATGCATGACCATGCATACACATGCATGCACCATGCACACACATGTGTGCACATATACACATATACACACATATGTACACTGTCTAGAGAACTATTCAGATGATCAGATCAATCAACCAGAATTAAAAGAACATTAAGATGCAGAATGAACTGACACATGGTTGCTTCATATTTGTAAGACTTCACATATGCTCATATAAAATCATGTTTGTTATGATGGCTGTGTTCAATGACAGATAATTTAAAATCTCAAGTAATGACAATGTCAAATTAAGTAAATTTCTTAAATTTAAGGTCATAATCAAATGAAAACAATTAAAAGAATAAGATAACTAACCACCAGAAGATGGAATAGTGAATTGTGAATCCAGAAAATATATACAAATGGCAATATGGAAGGAGAGATATGTAGATATTAAATATATATGCAAGAGGTCTAAAGAAAGTGAACAAAGTGGCTTTAAGACAGACATGATATGGTAACGGAAGTTAAATAGTAACCAATCAAACCTTACTTCATTGAGAAACATGACAAAAATGGTCAGGAGTACTAGGTAGATCCTTCTCCACAGGGAAACAATGGATTCTACATGCTCACCATTGTCTTCTCTCCCTTTAGGAGTTGCTAAGTAATTATTTTCTGAAGATGCAACAGACAAAACCTAAATGTAGATTATTTTGGAAATCATTAATAAACTGAGAATGGGAACATATTTGCCTTTCTAGAAAGTGATGCTCATTTCTAAATTAGAATATTAAAGATACAATATTCTGCCCATTGTCTCCTGTCATCTTGAAAAGAAAAAGGAGGCAGACTTATTCATAATCAGCAAGAAAATATAATCATAATAAATAATAACTATTATTAATATCTTTTAAGATTCCAGCCTGCTATAATGCATGTTCTTCTAGTTATCACAGCCCCCCTGCGCTGTTTTTCAGGTAAATCAAAGAAAATAATACAATACTATAATCACAGATTTACCTATTTGATTAACAGTATATCCTCAAATAAGTCTTCAACTAATATAATGTAGTATATTATCAATAATACATACCTCAATATTCAATACCTTCTTATGCCATCTGAATACTCTTCACTGTCAGGAGTGAGTGAAGCCAAGTACTGAGTGAATGGGTATTACTGATCAGAGCCAGCCATGTCAAGGACTAAGTCATGTCATTGACTAAGGTCATGGAGCACTAGCAGGATCTTTCCCCAAGATCAGACTCATGAAACATAAAAGCCATTCTCTACTGAAATATGAATGTTTATGAATGAGAGATTGGTGTACACAGAAACTAACAACTTCAGCTTTCTCCTCCAGGTGTGACCACAGCCTGAGGCTGCTAGCCTACAGAGATCTACTACCAAGACTGTTTAACTCCTGATTCTATGTTGGACATGAAAAAAACACTGAGGTTTATGTGGGAGTTGGTGTGGGTCCATTGCAGTTTTCACAGCCCAAATGAACCGAACTTTTCTGAATACCTGGCCTTAATTCATTCTCTTGGTGTAACTAGTCATGATTCTAAGAACAACCCATGCTGACTCTAATACTTCATTGAATTCCAGGTAGCTGCTAGGCTTCTATAAGTTCCTCTAATACCAATGGCACAGTGACTTCCAGTAAGTCTTCCATGCCCTGCATTTCACCTTCATTAAACTAATCAACTTGATATAAAATACATTTGTATTAAATGAGTTTTGCCTACATTGTAAATGTATTGACATTTTCCTTGTTAATATTTCCTCCAATATAGAGACTGTTTACAGTGATGTTCTACTAGGAATTATCTTGGTTTAAGTAAGAGATGTCCTCCATAGGCTTATGTGCATTAACAATTAGTTCCCAGCTGGTGGTACTGTTTTGGGAATTTATGGAACCTTTACAAAGAGCAGTCTTGGTGTAAGAAGTACATCACTCAGTGCAGGGTTAGGTTTGGGGGGTTTATAGCCTTGCCCTACTTCCTGCATGCTTTCCCTGCTTCCTACATGCAGTTGAAATGTGACCTCTTACCTTTCTACTCTAGTTGTCTGCTGACGTTTCCTCTGTCATTACAAACTCCCTTTTAAACTGTAATGAAAGCGCAACTCTTTCTGTATAATTTTCATTTGGTTCTGGTACGTCATCATGCCAATAGAAAACTAAAGAATACAGAAGTTAGTGCAAAGAATGTGCTATTGCTATGAAGAACCTGACCTTCTTGAAGACATTAGAACTTTGGACTAGAAAAGTGGTTGAATGGTGTAAGCAGAAATTAATGGCCATTCTAGTAGAAGCCTGGAAGGTAATAGTACTGAGAGTACTTCAGATAGTGCCTTCAGGTAGGCTCATGAGGTTTACAAGGAAAGTAAGAACTTTGTTAGTAACTGGTATAGAGGGCATTCATATAATTCTTTACCAAATCATCTGGCTGTCTTCTGCTTGTGCCCTGAAAACTTGCTTGGATTAATATTATAAAATAATGGACTAATTTCTTTGGCAGAAAAAATTTCAAAACATGATACTTAGCCTGTAGTATAGTTATTATTGGTAACACAAAGCACTAGAAATGAAAAAGAGCTCATGAGTAAAAAAATAAAATAGAAAATATACATCCATTTAAGGAAAACAGCATGAGAAAGCTTAATGTTGCTCCCAAGTCATGTACTACAAAAGAAGATATGGCTATTAAATAGATCAACTCCATTGTTAGAAATTCTTCTACTCTGCATCAGAAGAATGTAAAGGTGCTCTTTGGTCAAGATGCTACAAGGTGTTATGAAAAGAAGGTCTATGGAATTTGCCTCTAGAGAGCTGTGGCAAAAAAGCACTCCTGCATATATAGTCCAAGTGGGTGAGTGTCCACCCAAGCTTTCTGCCAAACTTTGCCCAGTGTACAGTGGTACTAGCTTTGGATTCATGAAAGATACAAGGGTAAAAAAAGGCTGTGTAATCTTCCTCTGTAGTTTCAGAGAGCCACTGAGGCAGAACTAGAGCTGGACCCCTGCAAGGAAGCTGTGAAAAACCATTACATGAAGCTATGATGACAAATGATGAGTTTCAGTAGAGATCCCAAATTTAGAGATGTTAAATCTATGAGATCTGCAAAAGAGTACAGCATCTATTGAGTGAAGCTCTCCCAAGTGATAAATGTGTATATCTGGCAGCAAATGTTGGGACATGAAGCCATCTAATACCTTTGAAACCAAAGCATTGAGTACCAGGCAAACATTAACGGGATTTGGTGTTTTTGTAGTTCCTTTCTGGTGTTCCCTCTTTATCCTCCCTCTCATTCCTCTTTTCAGAATGATAAATATGTATTTTATATACTGGAAATATACAACTTGATTTTTTTATTGTAAAGGTAGTCATGGTTAAGGAATTCCTTGAGTCTCAAAAGAAACTAGAGACTTGGATACACTTAGTTATTTTCTGTCTTTACATTCCAAATGAAAAACTGGACTCAAAGACAGTAATGTTACCCAAATGCTGGTTCTAAAGCATATCTTGACCACATCAAATATTCTACCCTTCCATTAACATAGATGATACTTACTAAAATAATTCTAGTGAATTTATTCACTTACTTATTCAATAAGTTTACAAATGTTAACATAACTTGTCACATAAGTAGTCTACTTCAAACAAAATCCACCATCTGTAGGGAACCTCTCCATATGTTATATGATATCTACATATGCATAAATATATTCAATACTGATACTTATAAGAAATCTTTCCTATTGTCTCAGGTTTTTTCCATCTATATAGTGATATGATTATGGACATTAGTGTTACTCCTTACCAAGTTTCATAAACTTATAACTTATAAATTATGCCAACTATTATGAAGTATAAACCAACTCTCAAGGACAGAGCAAAACATCCCAAGGGGGCAGTATAGTACCAGTAATTAATGAGTCATTGTCAACACATTAATTGATTCAGGACATTTTGATGCCCACATCTGCAACTTTTGATTGCCAGAATCAGATATCCATGCATTCATGTGTAGAAATGTTTATTTTTTCTCTGTGCAGCATATAATTACATTAAACACCATTAGTTCATAAACAGTATTGTACCAAGTGCTACAGCAGTGTGTTGATGATAGGTACTCGTGAAAAATAGCTGGCTACCAAGTGTGATTCTAATGTAGGGTGTATCAGTCCCAGCTAAGCTTCCATACATAACTAGCTACAGGAATTTAGACAAATCACTTTATTTCCCCCCCTTTCTGAAACAAAACCACAATGGAATAGGTTTGTATTGGCTGAGAGTCTTTCTGTAGAAATAAAGGTAATCTTTACTCATTTATCTTAATAATTGGAAATGAATTAGCTTAAAATAATGATAACATAAAGGCATAAATCTCTTGTATCTAGACATAACCTCAAGTAGAAGATTGAGTCTTTCTCTTACTTGCTTATGTTCTCTTTGTGCAGGCGTGAGTCTCATTCCCTGTAGGATAAAAGGGGGCACTGGCACTTTCAGTGTAATATTAGTATTACTACCTATTCTATTTAGAGGGAATGTCTTTTTCTCAAAAGATGCTAAAAAGTCATGAAGCTGCTGTGATTAGCACAGGATTGACTTTATTTCAAGACTGACGGTTGTTTGTCAGGACTGGGTTGTAAGTCTGTCTTCGAAGTGAACTGGGTATGGTGCATTCTTGCTGAGTTATATAAACAGAAAGTGAAAGAGGAGAAACTTCTTCAAAAACCAGATCAGCCTTGCTTGCAAATGACAAACAAATCATACTTTCAACAACTAAGCTTTAATTCATCTCATATGAACCCTTTGGTTGTCAGTATTTTATGTTCTTATAGGAGCTGCAGAGATGCAGAACTATATAGTACAGAAAAGAATAGTTTGCTTGGGAGCTGCACATCACCCTTGAATTTTGCAGCAGCAACTGAATGACTCCTTTTAACTTACATGTACCTTTGACTTTAATGTTTGAAGACGACACTTTGTAACACAGAAGTGTCATGCAAATGATACATATTACATGTCACAATGACATATACAAAGCAGACAAGATTAATTTCTCTACCTAGCTGGAAATTCTGTTTTGTAAAATATGTGCTAGAAATAGCTACGAGAATTAAGTGTAGGAAAATTATCTAAAAATTCCCCAAGCTTCAAAGCTAAGCAGCTGAACAATAGCCTATGAAAAAGGAAAGCAGATCACATCAACAGACTACTCATGTGAACCATGGCAACCACCAGGTCAACAGGCATCATCTGCACTGAGCTCTCACATCACATTTTGGATTCCAGAAAGCCAGCATTGGATAGGACTTTACCTCTCAGTTTTCCCTTAGATCTGTTTTGACTTTTGAGCTCTGACCATGGTGCTGAATGTTCAATGCCACAATTTCAGGAGCCCAGTGCAAGCAGGAGAAGGATAGGATCAAATCAGAGTTTTAAAGCTATGTAAATAATTATTCTTCAAGAGAAAAATGATGTTAAATTTTCTCAGTATCTGTCTTAGTCAGGGTTTCTATTCCTGCACAAACATCATGACCAAGAAGCAAGTTGGGGAGGAAAGGGTTTATTGAGCTTACACTTCCACACAGCTGTTCATCACCAAAGGAAGTCAGGACTGGAACTCAAGCAGGTCAGAAGCAGGAGCTGATGCAGAGGCCATGGAGGGATGTTACTTACTGGCTTGCTTCCCCTGGCTTGCTCAGCCTGCTCTCTTATACAACCCAAGAATACCAGCCCAGAGATGGCACCACCCACAAGGGGCCCTCCTTCACTTGATCACTAATTGAGAAAATGCCCCACAGCTGGATCTCATAGAGGCACTTCCCCAAGTGAAGTTTCTTTTCCTATGATAACTACAGCCTGTGTCAAGTTGACACACCAAACTAGCCAGTACAGTATCTAAGGATGAGGAGCCACAATGATGTGCATAAGAAATTCATAATGATAAAATTTATACAAGAAAAACACAGACAGCAACCTTTGAGACTGTATTGTGGTGAGTTCTATGTATACAAACAACTAGCTATCAACACAAAAATGATTTTAGAGTTTGTTGAATTTAACATTATGCCATTTTGAAAGATATTGTAAATACTTGCCACAGTTTCCCCACCCCGTGTTTCTCTCTTTTTTTCCATTTTTTAATTTTCTATATTCTTTGTTTACATTCCAAAGGTTTGCCCCTTTCCCAGTTCCCCCCTCACCATATGTCCCATAAGTCTTCTTTTCCCCCTCCCCCACCTATTCCCCAATCACCCTCCACCATTTCTTTGTTCTGGTACTCTCCTGCAAAACTGGATCCAGTCTTTTCAGGACCAGGGTCCTCTCCTTCCTTCTTCTTGGGAATCTAATACTTACCAAACATGTATTTATGAAAAAGCTCTGTGACTGCCCGCGGTTACATCGAATGGGTTACCTGGAAGGAAATCTAGGGATGTATGGGAAGGTGGAAAAAAGAGAGACAGAGACCAAGACAACACCTGCTATTCAAGGTCTCAAAGTTTCATGAAGAACTCCCAATATATATAGGCAGGGGAAAACCTGGAAGCTTCTCAGCAGAACTGGTTCAGTTGCTCCAAAGGTGGCTAGTGTTTCTCAGGAAACTGCAAGTCCTTGAAGAATAGGCTTCACCTTTGTCTGAGCACTCCACCATAGGTGGGGGAGATTATGGCTGACACAGGAGTTCCCACTCAAAGGCTGGGAAAGGAACTTCACATATGGTTGATATCAACTTCCTGCTAGGTGGCATGGCACCTCAATAAGGCCCTCTACAGGCTCCTTCCAGAATATACAAATAAAAATAAGGGAGGAAACAACTCTGTTGAACTATGTGCCAAATAACTGGACAGATATGTCACTACAGTGTATAAACAAATGGTAGGCAGCATAAAAACATTCTCACTAAAACCTCTCACTAAGTAAATGCAAATTAAAATAAGAGACTTTTCCAGGTAGCACTGAAATTAAGAACAGATTAATGTAGCCATTCCAATCTTAGGGAGGAAGTGATCTATAACAATGCTCATTAATAGTTTGGTTATAAAATATGGAACAAATTATTATTGACTATCACCCAGATATTACATATGTAATAATCAGTAAAAAATGTTATTTCATTTATTTGATGTTTGAAAGTATCAAAACTGTGTAACAAAGTTTGTTAGGGCAAAACATATTAGTAATTCCTAGGGAATAGAGAGAATAAAGGGTAAATGTACTAAAAATCAACTTTGATGAATTTCTTAAAAGTACATAGATATATATGTATGTATGTATACATATATGTATGTATGTAAAAGGGTCTGACCTGTGTAACTAGAAAATAGTTTTGTCTATAAGACAAAGACAAAAAACTGTTTATAAGTACTTCTACTCAAATTCAAAATGCTCTTTCTCACAGAGCAGCAGGGAACTCATTTTGAAATCACTATGTACCTTACCAGTACTCCACACTAAATGAAATATTGTGGATAATAGGAATCAAGTGTCTTACTATGTTGGAATGAATCATATAGCACTTGCTGAGACAGAAAAAATGCCACTATCAGGTTGATAAGTAGCTTGAAATATATAGAGAGTGTACCAACAGAACTAAACAATATGATTAAATGTTAGTATAGCTACATGTGTTCATAGTTCTGCCCACAAAGATTATCACAAGGTAAGAAAATCAAGGGGTAATGAAAATACAAAGAACTCAGTGTTGGAACTGAAATACAGTTCTTTATTATCAAGAAGGACTAATTTGAGAAACCACTAACTTTTGTACTGAGAAAGAAAATATATCCAAAATAACAAGATCCACTTATGTGATAAAGTCAAAACAACTAGATCAATATAATATATACTGCACTTTTGAATGATAACATAGGTTATAAAACAAACATCTATAAAATGAATAAATGGATATGAAATTAAATAATAAATAATATATATTGGGCTAAAAACAGAAATATGAAGTATTTTTGATAATGGATATTTAAAGTGATTACTAAATAAATAAATAAATAGATACTGTGGGTACAAAACTATAACCTGAAATGTGAAGTATTTTTGAGTGTTGAGAGATAAATATTAAATAGACTAGTAAGAGGCAACTATAGTGGCTTTTCTGGATTGCCAACTTGACTACATCTGGAATTAAATAAAATACAAATGGTAGGTCCTCCTGTGAGGGATTTTTCTTAATTAAATAATTTTAAGTGGGGAGAACCACTTTTCATTCAGTTCTTCTGTGGTGGGAAGATCTACCTTTAATCTGGGCCATAACTTCTGGCAACAATCTACAGAAGAACATGAAAGAAGAAATTTTGCTCTTTACCTGCTTGTCCTAGCTCTCGCTGGCAAGTTTATTCCTTCAATGGCATTAGAACCTACTTCTTTGGGACTCTAGCATGTACTGAAGACCAGCTAAGACATCCAGTCTTGCTAACTGAATGACTATTGGATTCTTGGGCTTCCCATTGGTAGACAATTGTTGGGTAAACTGTAATACAGTGTCAGTCACTCTAATAAATTGCTTTTATATTTCATTTCTGTGCCTCCAGAGTACTATGACTAATAGAGCAGTTCTCATGAATGTGAACTCCCCTTATCTTGAGTTAGGTTATATTTAGGTGTTGTTTCAAATAATATGGTATGAACAGGGGACAGAAAGAATAAGTTTCAAGTGAGAAAGCTGACACTTCCTTAGCCTTATTGAGATAGAGCTCAATATCTTCAGCAATAAACTTGGTTCTTTATACATACCATTAATATAATGGGTTGAAAATCACTGGGCTTCCTCAGCTCTACCAACTCTATGCCTCAAAACAATTAGAGAGAAGCTACAGTAAGCCAATGGAAAGCTTGTCGGGATTATCTGTGCTTTAAAGAAATTCTCAGAGGCCATCAGTGGTTGGGGAGGCTTGAGGAGATAATGTGAAAAGATACTCCATGATGAATGCCTGGGGTAGCCTAAGGAGATGCTGTGGGCATATGCACCAGGAGGCATTAGTTACTTTTTGTCGCTATGATGAAATACCTGACAAGAGCAGCTGAAGTGAGCAGTGTATTACTTTAGCTCATGGTTTCGGAGAGATTTCATTCCACAATAGTAAGGAAAATACGATATAATAAAAGATTATAACCACAGGGTTGAGAGCATGATCATGAGAAAAGAGCAGAATAGAAGCAGAGAGAGAACAAGCCAGAAAACAGAAGCCATTTCCTCGTGACCTATTTCCAACGGCCAGACCCTGGCACTTCAAGTTTCCATGGCTTTTAAAATAGTACCACAAGATAGGGACAAAACGTTCAAAGTAAGAGCATCTGAAGGACATTTTTAGATTTGTAGCACAACATAGTGTCTTGACACAGAAAAGAGAAATTAGATAAAAAATAAAAAAGGAAAAAATAACAAATGTGATTCCAGCAAGGCATGAATTTTAGACTATGAGGAACTGATATAGGTCATTGAATATACTCTAAATCTCACAGATGGGATAAAATAGGAGCAGCAGAGTGTAGGGTGGATGGGAGCTTAGTAACATTCTTGACATATATATGAATCTCCAGCTACTCTAAATTTCTTTAGTTTATTAAGTATAAAAGTAAAAATATAAGGTAAAAAATAGTCTATGGTTGCACATCTAGTTCAGATCACAGGGGTGGGCTTTGAGGCATGGAGAAAAAGCTTAATGTTGGATTTTTATTAATAACCAAACATTTTGTAATAATACAAGCTTCTTTTCCAATCACCAATTGTAGCTGTTTACGTAATCTGCCCAGGAGAGGTTTGCTTTTCTGTCATTTGGGAATAATGGACAATTCTGTTCATTAGAGAAATTTGTTGATCAGTTGTTTTTACATAGCACCAAAGTCGTCTTAATATTGCATTAACAGTTTAAGACATTCCACACAATTATGACTATGATTCAGGCTAATGAGAAATTATACTTCCTTGGTCAGAGGACCCCTATGACTGTGTAAAATGTATGTAAAGATGTATTTATTTAATAAACAAACCTTTGTAAAGTATTATTATGAGTCATAGATTCCTGTAAACATTTCACAAATACTGCATAATTATAAGTGCTAATTAAAACCCATCCTGACACTAGTATTAAAATGCTAATTTTAATTTTGTATTCCTAGTGTCATCACTTTATTGAAAATAAACAGGCATATGATAGAAACCTTGCCCAATTTGCCTTGCAGCTTGTTTCCAATGTCTTCCCTATTTCCCAGGAGGCTGTGATATCCTTCACCTGGAGACAACCCTTAAGGCACTTTTGATTATTATTATGGATTTGGCTGGTATTGAGCAAGTTGTTTTTCTGACATTTAGTTGATGTTCTGTGCCAGAAACTTTGAGTTTAGAGACTGTTAATGACCTGATCCACACTATCAAAGCCAGATTGTCAGAACTCATCAAGAATGGTTAATGGACCTGATACTTTTAAGAAAGGGAACAAGGATGTTCAAACTAAAACTTAGAAGTTACCACTCATCAGTGCTGCCTGGGACTGAGAGAGAATAGGTTCTACAGTTTTCGTAATTATCTAGACACACATCAGATACCAAGGAAGATGCAAGTTGTGTGATAGGTTCCAAGCACCAAAGACATTAAGAAATGACTTTTATATTTATCCTCAGCATCAGTTTATTTATTGACAACTTGAGCTCCTCAGCTTTGTATCTTAGCAGACTAGAAGATCAATTAACTAACCAATAGATCTGCCTTGATCAAATTATCAGTACTAAGCTTTTGATTTGTAGATAGTTATTATTTGCATCAGTTTAGAAAACCCATTGATAAACTATAATGAAATCAAGCTATATTATTAATTCACCAACACCATCAGAAAGGAAATATGAATAATGACCATTGTTTATATTAAATTTAAAATTTTAGGATATTTTTCAAACATGCACTATGCTTTAACAGAATATATACTTTAACAGAAATATATAATAAATGTTCTTATGCATCTTGCCTTCTCTCATAATGTCATCCTCAGGACTGACCAAGGTGACTACAACCTGCCATGTGTGTGTGTGTGTGTGTGTGTGTGTGTGTGTGTTTAATGAATAGATATATTCATTAAACATATATTTATATATAGTCATTGTCCTCTTAATAAATGTGCATTTTCCGTCCTCCCCTCCATATGCAGTAATGAGGCTTGTATTTTTGTTCTGTTTTAATCTCTGTAAGATAAAGGGTACACAGTGCTGAACACTGTCTCTCTGTGCCGGGGGATGAAGTAGCCTTTTCCATGTTTATTGGCATTTGCTGTTCTCCTTCTTAGACTGGCTCATTCATCTCTTGCCCAATTTCCATCGGAATATTTATTCTTTTCTCATTGTTTTGGAGGAAAGCCTTATGTATTTTGGCTCCCAAACTGTTCGTGGCAATGTTCATTGTTAATATCTTCTGCCAGTCTGTGCTGTGGGCTTAAATTTTATTCATTGTGTACTTTTTTCCACAGACTTTATTCATTTTAGCATGGTCAATTTATCACTCATTTCCTTTTTATGAATTGTATGTTTTGTCTTGTTTGTGAAATTCCACTTTGTTTTATAGCCATCAAGGGACTTTGCCGCGTTTGAATTGTGTTGTTCTCATTAGACTTT
The DNA here is from genome assembly GCA_964023405.1 of Apodemus agrarius. Lineage (NCBI taxonomy): Eukaryota > Metazoa > Chordata > Mammalia > Rodentia > Muridae > Apodemus > Apodemus agrarius. Next base: position 46,296,771 of record OZ030008.1, on the reverse strand, counting down.
AAATCAGCTTGAAATCATCTTTTGCATCTCTTATAATAATATAGTTTATTTTGTTTGTTTCAGTTCAGAATAATTATTAAAGAAAAAAATGTGTATAAACACTGGCACAAACCGATACCCCCATCTCCTCTCCATTCTGTCATCAGTCCATCAAGTGTGTACTCATCTCCTACCCAAACCAGCATCTCACTATGAGGAGGGACATAGTATTTATCTGATAAGATAAATTACTTATTTGCTATTTTCCCAAGTTTATCTCTTGAATGTTAATTTCTTTTTTATTTCATTAGATTTAGAATATGTTTTTCAAGATCTATGAGGAAAAACATCCAACTTTTTTAGGGTTTTAATTGCAAATGAATTATAAATATAGATTGTTTTGTTGAAATTGTCATTGTCATTTCATCCATTAACAATACTATGCCCCTTAAAATTAAGATTAAATAATTTGCAATAAAATAACATAATTTTCTTCAGGAACTTAAGGCCTGGACTAAAGCCTTTCAGGAAAAACCTTTTCTAGTCTGTTTCAGTGCTCATGGTTTCCTGTCTCTAGTCTCCTCTCTTACTTCTCTACAATCTCATGGGCACAACTGTCATGAGCCTATAGTTTAGGTCCCTTCCTTGGTAAGAGGACCCCATGACTGTGCTGTCCCAGAGACCCATGGTAGACTTGAGAGAGGGGCCATGGACATGGTCCCTATTTCTGACTTCTTCAAAGATAGATACACTATCTTTGGAAGTGATTAAAGACTAACTTCTTTCAATGTTGGCTTGTTGCTTTAAGCATTTGTTTTGAGACAAGATATCTTAGCTCTCTGGTTTATCCCAACTGAGCTTCCAACTGCTCCACAATCCTCCTCAAACCCCAACATTAGCCTTGAATCAATAAGCTTAGGTAAAATCTTAACTTTGAGTAATGAAGAGAGACCCTGGTATCCAGAAGACTGGGAACAGGTAAAGCTGAATATTATTTTAGTTCCCTTTTCTGCTAGAACAGGGCCTCCAAGCAAGCAGACATTTGTAAAGTGAATGGTTTATTCCTTTCCACTAAAATTCCACTAGAATCCAGAGAGCTCAAAGTCAAGGAGCCAGGTAAGGATGTCCCGACTGTATCATTCAAGGACAGTGGCAGAAGTGCCAGAGAAGAGAAGACCCACCTTCCTTTCGTGGCCAGTTCACTAGTACAATGGGGACCCTGCTGCCAAGACAGTGACATAGATTCAATCACTAACTGTAGCAGTCATCATCCAAACACCATGTAGGACTCCAGCACTCAGCACTACCAACTGGAGATGAGTTTCCCAACATGGGAACTTTGAGGACACATTCAAACCATGGCACTTATGGAGGAACTAATTTCTACTGTGCCTCAGAGGCAAGACTTGAAAGGAAAATTTTACAAGTTCCTAGCTGAGCAGCCTAAAAGAAAGCATTTGAACTGATATTTTATGTTCTCTAGTCTTTTTGAAGCTGAATTTCCATAGATCAGCCCATCCTATAGAGCATGCGCGAATACATTAACAAATCAGTCTCCTTTCATATTCTTCCAGCAGGAAATATCAGTGCTGGGCATTCTCTCATCTATCTCCAGACAGTACATCAGCAATTTTTAATCCTAAAACAAGCTAAGAGAATGATAAAATGCCGAGTTTACAACTTCACACTAAGAACAACACAGACTACAAAGGCGAAGCCTGTGACCATCCGTCTGATTACTCCATCTGCATTGTTCACAATCTCCTGCAATTCCTGAAACATTGTGGCACATTTTCCTTCACAAGCAACAGCTTCTAACAGTTTCCACATTCCAAAGACAATGAGGGCATCCAGCCAGTATTCCAGAGACAAGATCTGTGACATAAAAGAATGTATGAAATCACCACTGTGGCTGGTAATCACTCATTAGATGTTGAAAGCAATTGAATTTAATTTTCAGGTAATTTTTTTTCTGAGTGGCATTTTATTTATTCCACACTGTGAAGCAAAGGTTTTAAAAATGTGTTTTAGAGTCATAATACCTACATTAATAAAATCCCCCAAAGAAATAGAAAATAGCAAACTAGATTGTTTTTTGTTTAAGTTGTCCTGCATTCTCTTTTGAATTGACATTTTATGTCAAGATGGTTTTAGAATAAAAGCAGGAATTTACCTTAAGTCTCCTAAGGATGTGAAATATAGCCCAGCATTTCTGCCCACATATTCCTGATCCCAGCCATGAAGATTCAGATTTAACGCCACTGCTCACCAACAGTGATTAGAATATGGTATCAGTCACTCTGTCTAGTTCATATGTCATGAGGTTAAGGAATATGAGTCACTCTGAACAGATCCTGAAATAGCAAGGGAGCTTTTGTTATTGTTTGTTTTTCCATAACTGCTGTGGTTGGCTGTATTTCAGGATCCTTCTGGATCACTCAACTGACTTCTGCAATTTTTATGCAATTAAAAGGGAGTTTATATCAGTTTGAGAATAGCATGGAGAACTTTGCAATCCTAGCTCATGAAAAGCTGAAGCAGGAAAATCCTGAATTATAGGGTAGCTTCAGGTCTGAAGCAAGACCCTTTCTCAACAAATTACTCTTGTCATTTTTTTCACTGCAGCTACAAGTCAGAGGTTTCTTCCTTTTTATTACAAATCCTACTATGACAGTTTTATCAGATACCATTTTTCTGTTACATAATATTACAGAATAAAAGAGAAAGAAAGGGTTGCTAATGAAACCATCTCTCCTTTGCTTAATCATATCACACTCTCAAGAAACACACCAAAAGTACTCCACTGGTGAGTCTGCTGTACACTTCTGCAAATTTGAAAATAGACTAAATCATCCATTGGTGTTTTACTTAGTGCTAGATGTGGCACAGCAGTGCCAGGAGGTTTCTCGATTGTTTAAAGATGGAACTAGGAGAGTGTATTTTGCCATAGGTATAGCTGCCTTTTAACTCTATTTTATTTACTTATGTTTGTGTTTATGTATGTGTGTTTGTGTATATATATGTATATATACACACATGTGGATATATTTGTTCATATGTGTGTGCATATATGTGCATATGTGTATGTAATTGTGTATATGTCTATATTTTGGTATGTGGTGTGTATGTATATGTATGTTTTTAATATTACTCTTGATCCAAACTGCTACCTTTGTTGATTGCTTCATAATTGGCATTAAAGTACTATTTAACACTAATCGATTTCATTGTGTATGAAAATTATGTTTTTAACTTTTTGGTACTTTTAAATTTCAAGACAGTTTTGGAATAGTGTGCAGCTTTAAGAAATAATACAGACATTCAATAAACTTTGTTAACTATTTTCTCTTATAAAACTGTTGATAAAATCACAGCCATGAAATGGTCAGTTCTAATAACCCAAGAAAGAAAAGAATTTCATCATCATCTTGTTGTACACAGAAATTCATATCACTTCCCCTTCACAAGCATCCTGTTTTAACCCTGATCCATTAGTGTACTCTGTTTTCACAATTTTGAGAGCACAAAAATGCTATGTAATTGTAATCATATGCATGCAACCTTACAAGATTAGCTTTCACATTGAACACCAAACAGTGGCAATCCAGCCAAGCTGTTTTATGTATGAATCCTGTGTCACTCTTTTGCCATTGAGTAATTTTCCTTTCTAAACATCTACCACAGTTTGTTCAGACATTCACTAGTCGCAACCCATTAGCGATGCCCACCTTAGGTTACTGTGAATAAAGTTGCCATGAATATTTGTGTGCAAGCTTTTGTGTCAATGTATTACTTATGTGAACTTAATACTGAGTGCAATTATATTCTTGCTGCCAATGCTTGCTTCACAAGCCATTGACACACTGGCTTCCAGAGTGGTCACAGTGCTTTACCTTTGAGTTGGTGGCAGCTAACAATACAGGTCCTCTGCACCTTTGCCAGCAGTGGGTGTCTATGCTGTGCCTTTTTCTCCTTTCTGGTAGAGGAGGTACAGTGTTGTCTCACCTTACATTTGGTTTCCTCTCCCTAGTGGGGGTGGTGCAGTGTCTTTTTTGTGCTCATTTTCTTCCTTGTAAAAGGCCTACTCTGAATTGTGATGCTTAAAACTCAGTATTAAGAGTATATACAGTTCAAGCAGTGGTCCTGTGTCCTGTATAGGATATATGATTGCAAATGGAAATAATGGTTTAAATCTAGTCATTTCCAGCTTAGTTTATCTTTTTAAAAGAAATCATCCTTTTACTGTCAGTTTTGAGAACTCATTAATGTAACCTAAACTCCTAAATATCAGAGAATTTCTCCTATCTTTGGTTGGGTATTTGACACATTTCAGTTGCATATTTCAATTTGGGTTTTAATAGGTGAGTAAAATGTAACGTTCAAGTTCAGGTTTTGTTTTAGTTTTGGGGATTTTCCTACAAATTGATGCAATACAGTCTGTTAGATGGAAAGAATCTGTCTCCAGAGATTTGCTTTTCCACCTCTGTCTAAACTAATTTATATATTTACTTAAATATATGTTTAGGATCTCCTATTCATCTAATGCAGCACCGTGTGATTGATTACCACACTTGTGTGGACTTGAACACTGGGCACAGTGATTCCGCGCATTTCTCTTTGTAAGGTGCTTCAGCCATTATGTGACTTTTATCTCCCCACATATATTTTACAATTAATTTTGTGTGTTCATAAAAACAAAAGCAAGCCATTAGCATTTGGGGGAATGTGCATTAAATCTAAAATTTCATTTAGATTTAATTCCAGATACATCTCACAGAAAGATCATAGCTCAGTGTAGACTCTGTCCTCTGTGTGGTCTTCAAAACCAAGAGAGAGAGGGGGGAGAGAAAAAGAGAGAGAGAGAGAGAGAGAGAGAGAGAGAGAGAGAGAGAGATGGGGTGGGGGAAAGAAAGGACTATAAATTATAGTCCTAGGCTGGCATTTTTCTCTGTATCACACAGAAAGCTGAGGATACTTTTTTGTGTTAATCTTTTTTTTTTTTTGCATTGAATCTGTATATTGCTTTTGACAAGATTGCCATTTTTTTTCTTTTTTTTAATTTTTATTTTCTATATTCTATGTTTACAAAGGCTTTCCCCTTTCCCAGTTCCCACCCACCATACTTCCCATAGTTCCTCTCCCCCCCAACTATTCCCCAATCATTCCCCACCCCCCTCGGTTTCTTTACTAAACTGGATGCAATCTTTACAGGCCCAGGGTCCTCTCCTTTCTTCTTCTTGGGAATCATTTGACTTGCTATTTGTGTCTTGAGTATTTAGGGCTTCTGGGCTCATTAATATCCACTTATCAGTGATTGCATTTCATGTGTATTCTTTTGTGATTGGGTTAACTCACTCAGGATGATTATTGCTGAATATTGCTGAAATTATTTTTTTGCTGTGTGAGCTCTAGATTTAGGGGTGGGTGTGTGCTTTTTTGAGTATACACTGGGATTTTTGTGTTATTTTATTTCAAACTGGTTTATTCGTGCTTTCAATCTGGGTTCTTTGAGATAGGGTCTCACAATACAGTACTTTTGTTTGTTCCTGTGTAATCCAATGTTGCTATGTCCTTCTGTTTTGCTTGTTTCTTGTTCATATTTATCTTGTTTTTGCCCAATTGCAAGGTGAAAAAAAACCAGAACTTCCTTATTCAAACAGTTTTGAATAAGAAAATGACTTGCTTTATTTCAGGAAAAAATATTACCCAGTCTTTATGCAGAAATATTCTTTACCAGTCAATTCTCTAATATAGAGACAGGTTTTTGCTGTTCATTGTTTGTTAGTCTATTGAGTCATGAGATGACAGTTTGCAGCCCCATGTCTGACCACATATAAGCATTTTATAAATGCAAAGTAGTTCTCACTCAATAAAGCCCTAAAGGGTTTTAATGTGCATTAGATTTTTGGCTGCACTCCAAAGTCTTTTCTGCATCAATTGTTATGATCATGACTTAAAATGCTAGCTTATTGATATGGTAGACTATAGTGACTTGATTTCAAATGTCAAATCAGTTTTTTTTTAAATAGGGGCCTAATTAATTTTGCTCATGTTATGGTTTGTTGTCTTTTGTTGGTTTTTTTGTTTGTTTTGTTTGATTTTATGTGCAAACATTAGTCTGAGAATTTTGTTTAATTTAATGAGAAATATTTTCTGTAGTCTTCTTACTACCCTCAACCTTTGGTAATCTCTTACTTAAATGCTTGCCAAAGTGGGACTGGCTTAATAAACATGGGAACATTCAGTCTTCTTGAAGAGATTATGCAGTGTTACTAATTCTTTAAATCTGTTATATCTTTCTTAAGAGGTGACTTAGGTCTGCGATGTCATTCAGAAGCATTTCAGTCATGTATTTGAATAGACCTCTTCATATTATTTCCTTTTAGTTGAGTTTTAAGTTTCTGGTGTTTGAAGAGACTATCCATTTTTTATTTTATTTTTTGCTTGAGAGCATGGGTCATCTCTCCAGCACAAGACTGTCCATTTTTAAATTGTTGTTTCTAATGGTGAAGTTCATATTAAAATCCTTGTTTAGTCCTAGCAGTTTATTCCTAGTTTAATTTCTGTGATTTGCACTGTGAATGAGTGTTGTGAATATTCATTCATTTTCATTATTTTTATGTTCATTTTTTTTAACCTTTCTACTTGCCTCATTGTTTCTTTCCTTTGTCTGCTTTGTATTTATTACATTTTTTCTGTTATCTGGGGTACATTTGGATTACTAACTTGAAATGTTAACATCTCCTAATACAGTCATTTTTTTTCTTGAATCGAGGGACAATGTTTATGTTCATTTTTTAAAAGGATTAATTTGTTTTAGTTAATACAAGTGTGCTATCATGTTTTTCAGACACCGACACACCAAAAGAGGGAATTGGATCTCATTACACATGGTTGTGAGCCACCATGTGGTTGCTGGGAATTGAACTCAGGATCTCATTACACATGGTTGTGAGCCACCATGTGGTTGCTGGGAATTGAACTCAGGACCTCTGGAAGAGCAGACAGTGCTCTTAACTGCTGAGCCATCTCTCCAGCCCCAAGTTTTAATTCTTTTCTTTTAATCTGCTTGTATATGTGTACCTTTCACGAGTTTTCTCCTCACATGGGGCTGTGTTTTCTTATCTAATATGCTAATTTTAACTTTTAATTTTTGTATTCTCAGTTACTATCACCATTTAGTTACTTGTGATTATTTTTCTGATCATTCTCTTCCATGGAATTCACACTAAACGCTGGTCTTCTGGCAGCATATATCTGGAACCTGGAAGAGTAAGAGGGTAAAGTGTCATATTTTATTTTTCTTAATAATAGTCTTGCAGAAATATAAATGTTTTTATTTCTAAATGAAACATTTCTCTCTTTTTGTTATTTTAAAATTTCCTAAAGAGTATAAGATTCAGCCTCAATTTATTTGTAGTGTTTTTGGTGTACTTTTGTGTGGTTTCTCAGTGATATTTTTCTTCATTACCTGTCTGACCAAAGGGGACTGGCACCTGAGCTTCAAGTACACAGTGAGGTACTGAAACATCTTCTTTCAGCTGTGATTCATTCCCTATGCTCTGAAAAATAATTGTCTTCAGGATCATATGAGTTTATAATAAGCAAGTTTATCACAATGCCCATGCTTCTCCTCTGTGGAATGGCGACTTGCCTGATTTGCAGGAATGCCTTGCTTGTTAACTGAGGTAAAGTGTGCTTAGCATTGGTCATGTGTTTAAAAACTCGTGACATGATAGCTGTTTTCTCACACTGAGCTACCTATGCCCCACAAGCAGAAAAATAAACACTATACTATCTCTTGGAAATGTATGGATCATCCTAAATAAACAGAAAACTGATTCTTGTTTATTTTTACTGCCACACAGTATTCATTCATAAGACCTACCTCATTTTAGGAAAAAGACAAGTTATACAAATGCTTAAATTATTTTCCTTTTTAAAAACTTAGCCATTCTCCACAAGCAAGATAGCTCTACACATTTGGAAGGTGAATATATGTCCCAAAACACAACTGGAAAGCTCTATACAAATGAAAAATGGAAGAGAAAAGAAAGCCAAGTTTCACAAATGACTGACAGGGGCAACCATTTTATGTTTGGTTAACTTAGAAGAGAAAAATTATTTTCATTTAGAGATTGTATGGCGTAATGCAAATTGTTACACACAGTTTATGAAAACTAGTCTTGTGTAAGTTCAAATGTTGTTTCTGTTTCTAAATAACATGCCAAGGATAATTTAAGAGCATTATAATTAAAGCTGGAATGATAAAACTAATTCGAAGTTAACGATCCCACAAAGTACCACCAAATTAGACCATTACCTCTATGAGACAAACAGCAACATAAATAAGCTTAAGGGCTTAACAGCACTCGTCATTAATGTATGTTCTGCTGTGCATAAGCAGACCTGAAGCAGACAGTCATGTGCTCAAGTAAAGGGAGATGGAGAAAGATGCGGTAGAGAAATGACGAACATGCCAACCCATGTACTCATCCATGTATTGACATGTGATTCTTATTCAGTGAAGGACTTGGCCTTAACCAGATTCCAAATGAGTCTCCGAAGGCTGAAGTGTACTGTACACCTGATGCCTTTTGGATACACTAAGGTGTACATCCTGACAGGCGCCATTAAATTTGGGTTGTCATAACACATAGCAGTCTTACATCTAAGCTAAGGTATTCCACAGCTTTCCTAAGTGTTCTTTGATGGGTTAGCTCAGGCACTACAGCATGCCTGCTTACTGCCAGAAGAGCCTCAGTTTCATTCCACGCTGAATTGGGTTTTCATTTCTGTTTTCTTTTCACTTTTTTTGTAATTCAACTTCACACATTGTATTTAAAATTAATTTTTGATTGTTGCTCATTCAGAAATACTTTACTCTTATAAGATTTTCTGAAACACCAATACTCAGCATCATGACCCTCGTAGAGTAACAAATCATAGTTTAAGAAGCTGGAATGTAGACCTGTAAAGGAGATGCATGGTCTTGCATGGAGTCAAAATTATCTCGCACCTCATGAAGAAAGCACCGTACATAAGGAAAGAGAGGTTTAAAGAACACTACTAAGAAAGTGCACACTTCTTGACAAAGAGAATTTATTTTGCTCCTCCTGGAACTATGGCAATTTTGAGTATCTGAAAAGTTGTGGTAAATGTTAAATGTTGGTATTCAAGAAAAACCACAAGTGTATAACCATGCATGTCTTCATAGAGTCCCATAGAAGTTGGTTCTTTAGTGAGACTCACAGTTGAATTGCTAATATTTTCTCTGAACCACTTGACCTTGATTTAGTCTTAACCTCAGCACTCGAACAGTGACCAAGCTTAGAAGACACAAGAAATTCAGCCAAGGAGAAAGATGTATATCTGTGCTACCAAAACATTTGGAAGACTACAGCTGAAAGAAAGGAGACATTGCTTACAATGAGAAACCTGGCAGACTTATTCTCTGGAGGAACACATGGGTTGGGCCAGAGCACTTGGAGAACAATGAAAGAAAGGGGGTTGAAGTCTCATTTCCTGCAACTTACTTTCATAGAACTGTCCACATCCTGTGCACACATAATGGTGACATCCACACCCTTCTAGCATAGATCATATCAGTGCTTAACAACTCTGTGTGTGTCACTGTAGGCAAGCATAAGGAATACTGTTTTCCTATGCTACCTTTGCAGATGTTGCTCTCATTATCTCCTACAGGTTTGATCAAAAGCAACAGTAAAGTCTGACAATGTCCCTTGGCTCATTTGTCTCCCTCCACATGTTTTCCCTATTCTCCAAAATTTTGCCATATTCCAGGGGAAAGCATAGTACGGGACACTCCTGAGAAGAAGGTACTTAGTGAGACAGGAAGTAGCCGTTGGTTGTAGAACTTTAAGGATGACTTTTTGATCTCAATCCAAATAAACAGATAAAACAGGTTTTTGATATGTCTCACACACACACACACACACACACACACACACACACACACACAAACATACACACATACACACAAAAACACAGAGTGAATTTCCTTTGAGGATGTCCTGATGACCTCCTCCAGTTTGAGAAATCAGACTTGACCTGCATCTTTGAACCTAACTGATAATGAAGTCACATTTCATTGTTACTCATATAGTATATACAATCTTTACTCATAATCGGGCCACAGATTCATGAGATTCAGTCCAAAAGGCATTCCTTTTTACAGTGCATTTAGTCTGACTATTTTCACTGCCTCTCTGCCCGTGTATCTCTATTTCTTTTTCCGGATACTCAGACTTCAGGTAAGTTGTGTGCCAGTCTCTATGATGCCTCAAGATAAGAAACATCCCACCTACCTTTACAAATAGTAACTATGTCACCTCAGGTACTCAGTGCCTGGAACTCAGACCACTAAAATGCCTTCTATGAGAAGCAGAAGGACGCTTTCTCCATCCTGACCTCTATTCTAAGGATCATTCTTCTAAGGGCTCTTGTCCTGGTAGGAAGCAGTGTATCACGAAACAGGATGGGAAGTGCTGATCAAACACTGATATCTGCAACACTTGGGCATGGAAAGTGCAAACTTGGGAAATATTACAGGGACTTGGGCAAGAAAACAAGCTGAGACCCATTGAATCTTCGTTGATTCAGAAACGAAGAGTAGATGTTCTTTCATTGCTTGAAATACAATGACAGGCAGGGCTTCAGATAACCATCCTCAAATCCGGATGCTTATCTGCCAGCTGAGAGTCCTTTTAATTAAAAAATAGAGCCTGAATTCATGATGATCCTGGCTTCCTAGGCAATATAGAGCAGTTCCTGTGTTTAGTAAGGAGTATTTTTAAAGGAAAGAATTTATTTCCTCCCCACCCCTCTTCTCTCCATAATGAACTCAGACCATGAAAACAAATACATAGCAAAGTTTACCAAACAATAAAGGTTAAATAAGCCAGACTGAAGCAAGGTGTGTATTGTTATTCCTGACTGCTTCATTTTAAAGCAGGACAGTTTTCCCAGTTTCTATTTATACATTATCTGGTCATTCATTTCCTTTCAATGCTTTTTAAAAATCAATTTGCAGAGACATTGGGAGTTCTTTGGATGTCTGATATATAACATGTATTCTCATAAAGCAGCACAGGCCCCAGTTAATCCATGAAAAGATGGGTATCTAAGTTGAGAAACTTGTAACTCAATGTGTAAGCACCAACTTGCTGCTCTTCTCATAGATGTATCAGTTCCAAACCACTCCTTTATTCTTTCTGCTTGATCCTTTGTTCATTAAAAATTAGACAAGTGACTATCTGACAATCTTTATGCCCTTCTAAATATCTTCATAAAGACTTTGAGGTAAATTTTATAACCAATGTTTCTCAAGGCATAAATGCTCATTACCCTAGTTTTCTCAGGATGTGAACTCATAAGGTAGAAAAAAGTTTCTATGTCAATATGCCAAAGCTCAGCCCTATGAAGAGAAGACACTGAGTTGAGGCTCAGTTCTCTACAGACTCTTTAGGTAACTGGTACTTTACCTTGTCATGTCATGAGAAGAGTCAAGGAGTACATACTTGGCTTTTTTATAGTTTATTCATGTTTAAGGGATATTTTGAATACATTATGATGGGTTACTTGATTATAAGTCTCTAACCTCTGTTCTGCTTGTTTTGAATTGTCTACACTGCAACCCAAATGTTCCTCAACCTCAGGATGAGGTAAAGTTCAGTAGTGACAGTCAATGCTTATACACCTTCTTGCAAGAGAAAGCTCAAACTCTTCAAGTTCTTAGAGTCTTAGAATAGCCAGCTCCTTGAGTTTATTTGGTTGACAGTCTCTTTATTCCAAATCTAAACTGATGTGAGGGGTGGAGCCAACAGAGTCCTCAAAAGTCCTTGAAGCCCCTGTGTGTACCACTGGCTACTCAAGAACTTGGAGCTGTTCTTGATACAGAAGTTAAAGGGATTGATACTAGCTTCTCTTTTGAATTAAAATATAAGATAAATAAAATATGTAAATTTCACTTTTATTTCCTCAGGTGACATGGTGAGATGAGAGCTGTACCCAAGCTGTGTGAATATATGGCTTGGGCTGAGTTCAGAGCATTTCCCTCTCTGTTATAACCATCCCTAGAAAAGTTTAGCTTATGCACAATCTAATCTTTCAACCTGACAGATTCAATCCAGCTTCTCTTGGCTTCTCACTGAATTGCTCTGACTGGTTCCATCTTAACTTTGGCCATATACTCTAGTCTTCTTGCTCCGTTTAATTCTCTGACTTGTTCTGTCTTCACGTGTATCTAGCTTGTTCTTTCTGTAACCTATAATTGTGCCTACCAGACCTCCTGAGAACTAAAATCTACAGCACAGCATCACTTCTGGTTAGTAAGGTTCAATATCCACCCAAGGATTCACATTCTGCTTTCCAAGGGTCATTCACTCAGAAGGAAGACATGAAGAGCATCATATACACATATTCAAGCCTCTCCTTTGCCAATTATTTCTTAGGCTAGCTTTGTATAGGTTGAAGGATCTTGTATGCTGTTCATTTCTCAATGAAAACCATCACATTCTATCCATGCTAAATGCAAAATCACTCTTAGTGCTCAACTATTCATCCATTCAAATTTTCTGAATAACTAATTTGTGCCCAGCCAGAAGAATGGAAACAAAGCTGAACCAAAAAATGCTACCTGTAAACAAAAAGATTATTCAGTAGTTTTCTAGAGGGAGAAACAAGGATTAATGATGAGGAAAGGAAGGGTCTATGACTCCAGAGTCATTTTATTTTTTACTTGTGCATATATGTATATCTTCTATGTGTGTGCAGATTCCTGTGGATCCTGGAAGAGGATGTCAGATCCTCTGGAACTGGAGTTACAGGCAGTTGTGAGCTGCCTGATTTGGGTGCTTTAATTTGAACTCTGACCTTCAGAAGAACAGCAATCGCTCATAACCATTGAGTCATCTCTCCAGCCCTCAGAGTCATTTTCAAGAGTTAAAAACTGAGCATTTCTGTATATCTAGCACATAGTCTAGCAACTGACAAATGGTATTGCTGAGTAAATAAGTGTTGAAGGGAGAGTGGACAAAATGAATGAAAGGTAAGTTATAAATTCTACGAGATTCCCTTCAATTAGATAATGTCCCATGAACAATTGTAGGAATTTATGAAAATTAAGATGATAAAATCACATTTAATAGAAAGACCAGATGTGTGATGAGCCAGAACAAAGCTGGAGGCACAAGTCCAATGTCCTTGAATGTTTTCCCAAGATTATGTGGCAGAAGGTGAGATTTGCTGATAATATGAGCAAATGCACAGTCTGCCTATAGCCTCATTGTGAGAAAAATACTGTGCCAATAGCCTCTCCTGATTATTCACTAGAATCCTCCACAACAGTCAAAGAACTAATGCTAACAGTATAAGACTCTGCTTACAACAGGGAACAGGCACCAAAGCTGCATCTTGTTCTACCTGACAGTTAAATGGAGTGTGGAAAAATCATTCATGGAAAATGTATGATTCAAGTATTAACTTTCTGTCATTGCCATACTTGATGGTAGAAAATATCTGACATCAAACAGGAATGATACAAAACAAATACATAGCATGCATAATTGTTTCCTAAATTAAACTTACATAAAAAGCCTAATTAGAACTGATTTTTATACCCATCTAGAGAGCAGTTAACTCCCACACCAACTCTGATGTTTCAGAGCCTTCCCTTCCTTGTTCCCCAGAGGACAAGGCTCCTGAGTTCCTTTCTCATTCTCACGCCATGGTTAAAGAATATATCAATCAAACCTTCATTCTTTCCTAGGCCTATTCTGTGAAATTCTTGTTGGGTTGTTTTTTTGTCAATAGGGGAATCACAATCTGTTATTTGTAGTAAAGTCAATGCATTATATAAAAAGCCATTGCTCATCTGAAATGCTCATACTGTGGTCAAAACCCACTAGTCCCATCTTCTTCATCCCCAACTTGCTTTCTGATCAGACTTTCTACAGCTAGAGGCATCCAACAGGGACTGTAGTCAGCAGTCAGATCTCTGCTTCTCTGGCTTTTATAGAGTTGTCCATATCAGGGAACATTTCTTGAGACACCAGAGCACAGGACAAAATCTCAGTGGATCAAAATAACAGAAATATAACTTAATGAAGCTGAAGAAACCAATTCCAAGCTGTCCATGAGGAAGCACTTTCAGTGGAGGCTTTGAGGAAGATTCTTTTGTTAGCCTCTTTCACTTGCTCTCTCTCTCTCTAGCCTCTGCTCACACAGTCAACTTCCCCTCCTATCCCCTCTCTTTCTGTTTCTCATAAGAACAGATGCCTTTGGGTCGGGATGATCTCATCTCAAGATCCTTAATGCAATTACATCTTCAAAGACTCCTTTCGTAAACAAGGTAATGTGCACAGGTTCCAGGTTTTTATGTGAACCATATGAATGAACCCTGTTCAGTTTCATGTGATGAGCATCTTAGCTTTCTGACCAACTTCTCTCTAACATTGTCAACAGTAAGAAGGTATAACTGCTCTAAATCCATCACACCCAACCTAATTGCAGCCCATCATCAGACCTCTAAATGCAAAGAAGGAACATTTTTCTTGGTCAAAGAGAAAAAGAAATTAATGAAAAAATTTGTAAACAGATTTATTCAAGAAAAAATAATCACTCCATATCCTTTCTTTTTGAACATCTGGCATTTAACAGGCATCATAAGGTGTCTCTGCAGTGTCAGCTTGAGGGATGATGGGACAAGAGGATTGTGAGTTCGAATCCAGCCTATACTACATGAAGAGTTTGTCAGAAAGACACATTTCTTGAGAAGAGAATGCTATTTTCTATATCACAATTATGTAAGCAGGTATTGCTATGAATAATAACAGATTTACAATGTTCATTCATGATTGTCTATTTTTAATATAGTCATAATAAATAATAAATTCAGATCCTTCTCTTTTCTATGTTTTGGTGTAGAAGTTTCTTGTTTTTAATTATGTATTGTTTATGAATTTCTGAATTAAGTTTAGGGCTGAGGGTTGGGTTTATGGCTAGGGTTATGGCTATAATTAGATACTTACTTAGAACTAAGAGAGTTATGATGATGGTTAAAGCTAGTGTTAGGATCAAGACTAGAGCTAAAGGAACAACAGAACCACATGGAATTAGGGTTCTGCTTAAGATTAACTGTTGGCTTAAAGCTGGAATCTGAGTTAACTTTCCAGCACAGCCCTCTTAGATGTGGGTGAAATTTAAACCTTGACATTATGTAACATTAGATTTTATTATTAATGTCAACTGAAAGAGAGTTCCCTCTTGTGAAAAATTATTTTTGCCTTTAGTGCATCTGTGAAAGCACAAAGTATGAATCTCACTTACTTTCAAACTGAAGTCCAAAGGGAGAGGTGTTCAGTTCCATGGCAGGGTGTAAATCTGATTTCTATCGTCCCAGGATAAAGCTACATAGATGTTCTAGTTAATCTTGTGTGGTTTTTTTTTCAGATATTCTTATCCACAAACAATCCTAATCCATTCGAAAATCATACTATGGTAGTTGATGTAGGATGTTCATGGGGAGGGGAATATATTGAATTATGCTTTTGCCAAATGAATCTCATATTTCTTATTGGTTCAACAAATCCACCCCAAACTAAAATGAGAATTTGAAGTAAAAAATATCTGTGAGTATATGTTTGACTGAAGTAAATGTTTGTGAAAAAATTTAGCAGGGTAGCATATTAGTGAGTGCTCTTTCATCCTAGAAGCCTTAAAGGACAGAGGTTTTTTATCGGTGACTGAACAATTAACATGGATAGAGAACAGAGATAGGAGAAGGCAATTTGGTGTAAGAAAATCAGAGGACAGGTGTAAGACATAAATGGCTAGTTTATGTCTTGAGCAAGTAATAACTATGATAAAATAAAATGTTTTGTGGTTCAAGGGCACAGGGTTCAGTGGTATTGCTTGGTGTGTGGAAGCCACTGATAAAGGGACTTTGAAATCTACTCTGAGTCTGGCTAAGTGGCAATCAAAATATCTAGTGACAGACAACTTTCCAATAGAGGATGAACAGAGCTAACATCATTAATTAAACAGTGGAGTTATGATCTGAGAAACAAATAAGAGTTTCCAATCCTGAAGGGGGCACATAGAAAAATTGTGTGAATCAAGGGATGAGTTTAGTTGAAACTGGATGATGGGAGAATTAAAGGGAAAGTCTAGCAACACTTGAAAGAAAACTACCTTAACTAATGGGGGTTATGTCGAGCAGATGGCCAATGGGCACATAGTAGAACCAAAGGAGTAACTTCCAGTGTTCGATACCACAGTAAGATAACTGTGGATAATACCAGCTATTTGACTGTTTCAAAGGGACTAGTAGAAATGGCTTAAATATTCCAAAGACAAATAAATATTATCAACTAACTTGATAACCATGCATCACATGAAAACATCAAATGCACCATACTTCACCACACTGTGGTAGTGAGTTCTAGTTGTCAGCTTGACATAACCTAGAATTTCCTACAAAGAAAGTCTAAAACTGCCTAAATCAAGTTGACCTGTGTGTACTATATGAGGGATTATCTTGGTCACTCTAGTTGATGCTGGAGGACATAGATTGAAAGTTGATAGGACCAGTCCTGGGTTTGATCCCTGAATTATTTCACAGTGAAGAGAGGGCTGAGTTTGAGGAAGCTCTCTCTGCTCTTGACTGTGGACTTGACAAGTCTGGCTGATTTAGTTTCTCACCTTGGCTTCCCTGTACTAATGGACTAAAATCCATTACTGTAAACTAAAGAAACACCCTTTTTCCTAAGTTTCTTCTTGGGGCATTTTATTATAGCAAGAGAAATGAAAGGTGAATGACCCAAAATATATGTTACTCCCAAAATAAGTCTGAATCACTGGAGATTGACTTTGTGAATATATATGCATATATATTCATCAACTCCAGCCCTGGCTACTCTGGACTGGAGTTGAGGGATGAATGAGTGAAGAGCAACAGGGCAGAAACTTTCTAGTTCTTCCTTGCTAAATGGGCAACAGTATTATGTTTATGAGTGTTTGAGTGAGTGAATGAGTGTGTATGTATGTGTATGCATGTGTTTGAGTACATGCATTTGAGTATGTGCATGCTTGTGAGTATATTTGCATATGTTAGTGGGTATATGTATGCATGTGAGCATGCATGTATAAGTATGATAATGTGTATGAGGGTGTGCATATGCACACACGTGCCTGTGTATGGTCATCCATGTGCATCTTGACGATATAGGACAAGCTTGGATACTGATCCTCAGAAGCTGTCCACCTTAGTTTTTCTTCTCTGATTGGAGCTCACTAAGTCAACGTTTTTGCGTCATCAAGCTGCAAGAATCCACTTGTCTGCACCCTTGCCACATCCCCTGCACTGGGATTACAAACATGACTTGTCATTTTATGTTGGTCTGGAAGGATGAACTGAGTTCCACACGCTTGAGCAGTAGAAATGTGCAAATTGAGCCATGGCCCTCATATCCAACCACAGTATGTTCCATTTTCTTGTGAGCTGAAGAAGAAATGTGGAAAGAACATAAATGTTTTATGTCAATTTTATTTAACCATAGCATGTCTTAGTCAATGTGAACAAGGCAATATTTCATATGTGTTGCAATAGAGGGAATTATTTACACACTAGCACATCCATCCTGTTGGGCCTTCACTACTTTATGTTTCTGGTTATAAAAACAATACATGTTTATGTAAGTAAATCATCCCACTGCAGAAACAAAGATAAAAGTTTTAAACAGCCAAGCTGTTCATTTAATTAATTAACTAAATAGAAAAAGTGACACTGGGGAGGATAAAGGGTTGATTTTTGCTGTGGATGAGTTAGGAGGAAGAACATAGCAAGAATATTTAGAGAAGAGCAATTCTGACTAGATTTATCAGCTGTATCCATCTTGAACTTTGAGGGCACCATAACTTAGAAATGTGGACCCACCATACAGACCAGAGGGAAAGTAATCCAAAGTTATTTTGATGGTTTGAAAACAAAGACTATGGATATATAGATACATCTACTTACGTCTTTCCACAGGCCACAATCTGGTTACACAGTATTTAGTATGCAAGTACTCCTGCCTCAGTTTCATGGTCAGGTTAACATGCTGACTCTGTATGTGCCATGAATGGCAGTGTGCTTGCCTATGCCCCTATTATTGTTCCACAATTGTCATAGACCCTCCACTAACCTCAGCATCCATTCATCTATGTGGTAGATGCTTCCTGTCTCATGCTTGTCAAGGGAGGGAGGTGAATAGACCATGTACTCCCTGGTACAAAACAGACCATCATCAATTGAAACAAAGGGTGAGCAGTTATGGGAAATGGTCTCACACTGTATTCTGAATTTAACTTGAAATTTATTTGAGTCTCTCTCATCATTCAATGGTAGTAACATTCACTGTTATATATTCACATAACATGAACACACACACACACACACACAGAGACAGAGACAGAGACAGAGACAGAGACAGAGACAGAGAGACAGAGACAGAGTCAGAGTCAGAGAGAGACAGAGAGAGAGAGAGAGAGACAAAGAGATGGAGTCATGATATATTCAATGTTGCTTGTCAGTCTTAACACTACCCATGCCAGGCAAGGAGGTACATAGCATTAACTCTAGCACTTGGGAGGCAGAGGCAGACAGATCTCTGAGTTTGAGTCCAGCCTGGTCTACATAGTAAGTTCCAGGACTGGTAGAGGTACAAGACCCTGTCATCTTGATAAACAAAAACACCAAAAATATGAAAGAAGGAAGAAAGAAAGAAATGAAGAAAGAAAGAAAGAAAGAAAGAAAGAAAGAAAGGAAGGAAGGAAGGAAGGAAGGAAGGAAGGAAGAAAGAAAGAAAGAAAGAAAGAAAGAAAAACTGACTATAACTTTTACCTTTGTGTTCAAAAGAAAACAAAAATGCATCAATATGGAAGACTGGGAATATAATTTCAAGAATAAATCAGGCATTTTGAAAAATAAATAAAGCTGCCACACTAAAATTGACTCATGATAAATGTAATATATAAAAATACAAGAGATGAGAAAATTTTCTAATGATACGCATCGTTCTCAATTTGAGTAATCCTTGGTGCTACTCAGTAGTATCATGTTGTTCCTATGAGCATGCTCAGCAGGATTCCATGCTG
Organism: Apodemus agrarius; assembly: GCA_964023405.1. Classification (NCBI taxonomy): domain Eukaryota; kingdom Metazoa; phylum Chordata; class Mammalia; order Rodentia; family Muridae; genus Apodemus; species Apodemus agrarius. The sequence goes on along the minus strand of OZ030008.1, from coordinate 46,277,634 downwards.
AGACATTTCTTATCACACACAGTCAGGCCCAAGGTCATGCCCCATAGTCATTCTTCTCTGTTTCCAAAGTAATTTTCACAATTGGGTGTAGTCTGGTGTAGGCTGTTCTTCATTATTCTCTATCCCAAAAGGTCAATCCATAATATGGAAACTCCTGAACCTAAAGAGACACTCAGCCTAGTTATCCAGCTCTGCCCATATTAAACATCCCAAAATATCATTTATTCTTCCAACAGCCAGGGATCATATTAAGCCCAGGAGAGTTAGAATGTCCTTTAATAAGACTTTTAAATTGCCCAATATTAAGTCACTCAAAGGCTGCCAAGTCTCAGTAAGATTCTTGAAGAACAAAAAAGAGAAATGAATGTTTGCTCTGTAATGTCATTGTCTGCAATGAGATAAAATCCTTCTAGCCCTTCTGAGAGTTTCCTGCTATTTACCAAAATAGAACAGTGGGCCAAAGAGCTGGGCTTTGCCCCTGAGAAAAGTGATTATCAATTTGAGAGTGATAATTTGTCCAAATCCTGAGATAAAACATGGACACACAGAATGATCTGGGAAAATTAGGAAATGCCATTAATGACAAAACAATATGACAAAATGACAGTTTTTCACAGGATTGTTACTTGGTGAAAAATTAATTGCTTAATGAGCTGACTAGTTTTTGGCAATTTGTCACAAACTGGAGTCACTAGAGAAGATAGAATCTTAACTGAGAAAATACCTTCATCAAATAGACAATACTGTAGAATGTTCTCTTGATTAATGATTGATGGGGGCAGTATCAATTCTGGAATGGTGGTCCTGGGTGCTGTAAGAAAGCAGGATGACCAAGCCATAAGGAGCAAGCCAGTAAGCAGCACCCCTCCATGGCCTTTGCACAAGCTCCTGCCTCCAGGTTCCTGCTCTCTTTGAGTTTTTGTCCTTACCTCTCTCAGTAATGGAGTATGACTAGAGAGGGTTAGATTAAATAAACTCTTCCCTTCTTGAATTGTTTTGTTTTGGGTCATATTGTTTTATCACAGCAATAGAAGACCTAACAGAAACACCTGATATCCCTGCTGATGAAGAAAAATGCTTGATGGTGGTTATGAGGCCATAGCTAGAAGATTCCAAAGTTAATTAAAGATGATGAAAAAGGGCCTAAAAGTTTGGCAGAGTGGTAGAGCTCTTGCTTATCAGTAACCTGGCCCTGAGTTAGACACCCCAACCCTAGCCCCACCCCCACCCAGGACTGAGGAAGAAAAACATGAGTAAAATAACAAGAACAAAGTCCATTTAAAGCAGTATTTAGTTCTTACATGAGTTCCCTTATCAGAACAAATCAAACTATTTGTTTGATTTAAGAGGATAATAAATGATAGAATTATTGGCATTACTAAGAGTACCATCCTAATGATTTTATGATTTAAAAGTTTTGGCCTAATTACAGAAGTTACCTTGAAATCTGTTACCCACTAGACTATTCAAGAGTTGATAGATTTTTGACCTTGGTCACACACACACACACACACACACACACACACACACACTTCTCCTCCTCATCCTCATCCTCATCTTCCTCCTCCTCATCTTCCTCTCCCTCTTTTCATCCTCCTTTGACAAGACCTATGGGTTGAATACAGAGAGAACTTAGTAGCCTTCCATATATTAAATAGTAGCAGATAACAAAATCCACACATAGCAGACAATTTGCAGTATAAAAAACACTCAGTCCAGTGTCTACCTCTCATAAGAACATGAGGGTGAAAGTTGAAGAAGCAGCTCATCTGTCTTTCATAGCTGGTGGAGTGTTATACACATCAGATTTCAATAGCTGCTGCACTGTATGTTCTATGAAATTAAGTTCATATGTGATTATGCCTGTCATGGCACAGAGTAGGATTTATTAAAAATGAGATGTTATCAAGTATTTGAATGAACCAATAGGTTTTAATTTATTTCTTAAATTTTATTTGTGTATTTGTTTATGTATGTATATGTGCACACGTATGGGCACCTGTGTGTAAAGGCCAGACATTGACATTGAGTGTCATTATTCTTGTTTCTCAAATGGCTCATTATTTTCTGACCTTATTTTTAAAATAAACATGGAGATTTTATTGTACAAATTCATTGTAACTTTTTTCTATTTTTCTTTTTATTGAAAATAGATATTTTTCATGAAGTATATTCTTATTGCAGTTTCCCTTTTCCTAACTCCTCCCAGATCCTTCACACCTCTCTTGCAAGATTGGGAGCGCAAACTTGGAAAGCCACTTTGGAAATCAATTTGGCAGTTTCTCAAAAAACTTCTACCTTAGTTCTTCCTTAGATCTAGCTGTATCACACCTTGGCATCTACCCAAAAGCTGCTCCACCATCCCACAAAGACACTTGTTCAACTATGTTCATGCAGCTAGAACTTTGTTCATAATAGCTAGAAACTGGAGACAACCTAATTGTCCCTCAACTGAAGAATGGGTAAAGAAATATGGTACATATACACACTATTGAGCTATTGAAAACAAAAACATCTGGCCATTATAAATAAGGCTGTTATGAACATAGTGGAGCATGTATCCTTATTGCATGCTGGGGAATCTTCTGGGCATATGCCCAGGAGTGGTATGGCTGGGTCCTCCAGAAGTATAGTGTCCAGTTTTCTGAGGAACCTCCAGACTGATTTCCAGAGTGGTTGTACCAGCTTGCAGTCCCACTAGCAGTGGAGGAGTGTTCCTCTTTCTCCACATCCTCGCCAACACCTGCTGTTTCCTGAGTTTTTAATCTTAGCCATTCTGACTGGTGTGAGGTAAAATCTCAGGGTTGTTTTGATTTGCATTTCTCTAATGACTAATGATGTTGAACATTTTTTAAGGTGTTTCTCAGCCATCCGAATTTCTTCAGGTGAAAAGCCTTGTTTAGCTCTGTACCCCATTTGTAACCCAGTCTCAAAAGAATACCCATGGTATACACTTACTGATAAGTGGATATTAGCATAGAATCTTGGGACACCAAAGACACAATCCACCTACCAAATGATGTCCGACAAGAAGGAAGGAGTAGACCCTCTTTCTGGAAAGGCTCAAAGCATCAGTATAGGGGAATACCATAACAGGGAAGTAGGAAGGGATGGAAAAGGACATGTGGACCTTTGGGGGGCAGGGAAAAGGGCATGTGGGACCTTTGGGGGGCAGGAAACCAGAAAAAGGGAAATGAAGTGTAAATATAGTATATATCCAATAAAAAAAGAGAAAAAAGAAAACAAAAACATCATGCATTTTCCAGGCAAATGCATAGAACTTGAGAATATTTCCTTGGGTAAGATAACCCAGTCCTAAAAGGATATGCACGATATGTATTCACTTATTAGTGGATATTAGCCATAAAATACAGATACCATGTTACACTCCACAGAGCCAAAGAAGCCAAACAAGCATGAAGGCACAAGCGAGAATGCTTGACTCTCACTTAGAAGGGAGAAGAGAATAGTCAGGAGTCCATTGGAGGGAGTGAACTGGAAGGGAAAGGTGAATAGGTGGTTTCAGGAATTGTCATGTGGAGGGACCGGAACAATGTCCAAATGGCCATGAGAATGAAAGGAAATCTGCAACTGAAAGATATGAGGAGGTAGGGGGCATCTCAACAATGAGACAGAGACCAAGGATAAGGGTGGTGCCCAAAAATCAATGGGGGAAACTTAGCTGTGACTCACAGGAACCTATAGAGGCCACCTCCTGTAGCCAAGCAGGAACACCAGTGGAGTGATAGAGACACAAACTCACCTACAAAACTTTCAACCTATCTACAAGAAATGCAAGCATGAGGGATGGAGGAGAAATTGAAGGAATGAACAACCAATAAGCAGCCCAACTTGAGACCCATCCCATGGGCAAGCAACAATCCCTGACCTTATTTAGTGATACCTTTATGCTTGCAGAATGTAGTCTAGCATGGCTGTCCTCTGAGAGGCTCCACCCAGTAACTAACTCAGACAGATGCAGATACCTAAAACAAAACACTGGGTGGAGCTTGGGGACACTCATGCAAGAACAGGAGGAAGGATTGCAGGCCCAAATGTGAATTAAAACAACACAGGAAGATCAAGAGCAAACTAACCTGGATATTTGGGAGTCAGTCTGAACCAGCAACCAAAGAACATACACAGGCTAAACCTAGGACTCCCTGCACATATGCTGCAGGTATGTAGTTCATTTGGGTCCCAAACAACTGGACTGGAGGCTCTCCCAAAGGAAGTTCCTCTTTGTGGGATGTGTTCTTCTAGCTGGGCTGCATTGTCTGACCTCAGTGGGATAGGAAGTGCTTACCTAGCCTTGCAGAGGCTTGAAGAGCCAGGGTAGGAGGATAACCCACTCACTCAGAGAAGAAGAGGAGGGGGAGGGGGAGGATTGTGGGAGGGAGTTAATGGGAAGGAATCAGTGATTGGGATATAAAATGAATAAGTAAAAATAAATTAAATTTTAAAAAAAGAAAAGTTTTTTTTTCATGAAATATATTCTGATTGCAGTTTCCTCTCCCCTAACTCCTCCCAGATTGTTCATACCTTTCTGGCTATCCCATTCCACATTCTTTCTCTCATTAGAAAACTAAACAGTTATCTTGCCTCAGGTCACTGCGGACTGCTGGCAGCTGGGGCCAGGTGCGTGGACAGAGTCCTAGTCTAACATCAATTACCCCGTCAGGCTCTTGCCTGCACCCAGAGCCAGATCAGTTCGGCAGGAGTTCTGTGCACCAACAGCTCGGCTGTGCACCCAGAGCCAGATGAGCTCGGCGGGCAGTCTCTGCACCGACCTGCATGGACACACCAAATTGCTCTGTAGTCTATGCCTGGAGTACAGCACAGGCCAACATCTTGCCTCGGGGCACCACAGACAGCTAACCAGACAGAGCCCTGTGGACTGAGAGCCCCACCATCTAGGCTCCAGCAGTCCAACCAGGGAAGCTCCGGTCCTGCAGGGAATCCCGTGGTTAGACAGAGGCCCGAGACCTGCCACCATCTTGGAGCTGGTGGCCTGACTAGGTCACCATAGAGAACCAACAGAGGATCCCAGGTCACCATAAAGATCTAACAGATGAGCCCAGATGGGTGAAAAAAAAAAAAAAAGATCTCATTCTTAAGAGCTGGCAACTAGGCAGGCCAGGAGGAGACAGCAGGAGGCCTATTGTGAGCCCAGCAGTAAGCTGGGGGCAGGGGGTGGGGGGGAACTTGGGTCTGGCCCAGCAGAGCTGAGGAGGTAATTCAGAGCCTAGTAGCAGAAATCTTCTGGTCTCCACCTCGGGAGCATGGACACCCTCTACAACAGCAGCACCAAACTCCAGGCTCACAGGAGCTTCAAACACCAACCAGTAACAACAAGACCAACTAACTCCAGAGATAAACAGATGGCAAAAGGCAAACGTAGGAACATTACTAACAGAAATCAAGGCAATATGGCAGCATCTGAACCCAATTCATCAACCACAGCAAGTCCTGGATACCCCACACACACCAGAAAAATAAGAGTTGGATTTAAAAGCACTGGTCATGATGCTGCTAGAGGAACACAAAAAAGACATTAAACAAATTTCTTAAAGAAATGCAGGGGAACATGAATAGGGTAGAATCCCTTACAATGCAAATGCAGAAATCACTTAAAGAATTCCAGGAGAATATGGATCAACAGACAGAAGCCAATAAAGTAGAAATGAAAAAAATCACTTAAAGAAATGCAGGAGAAATTGAGTCAACATGCAGAAGTCATGAAAGAGGAAACACAAAAATCTCTTAAAGAATTGCAAGAAAACACAAACAAACAAGTGAAGGAACTGAGCAAAACCATCCAGGATCTAAACACAGAGGTAAAAACAACTAAGAAATCACAAAGGGAGACAACTTTGGAGATAGAAAATCTGGGGAAGAAATCAGGGGTCATAGATGCAAATATCAACAACAGAATACAAGAGATAGAAGTAAGAATCTCAGATGCTGAAGATAACATAGAAACCATTGACTCCACAGTCAAAGAAAATGCAAAATGCAAAAGGCTCATAACCCAAAACATCCAAGAAATTTAGGAAACAATGAGAATACCAATCCTAAGGATTATAGGGATAGATGAGAGTGAAGATCTACAATTTAAAGGGCCAGCAAGTATCTTCACCAAAATTATGGAAGAAAACTTCCCTAACCTAAAAAAAGAGATGCCTGTGAATATACAAGAAGCTTACAGAACTCCAAACAGACTGGACCAGAACAAAAATAACTCCCGTCACATAATAATCAAAACCCCAAACGTACTAAACAAAGAAAGAATATTAAAGGCAGTAAGAAAAAAAGGCCAAGTAACATATAAAGGAAGACCTATCAGAATCACACCAGACTTCTCACCAGAGACAATGAAAGCTAGAAGATCCTGGGCAGAGCTCATGCAGACTCTAAGAGAACAGAATGTCAGCCAAGACTACTATACCCAGCAAAACTCTCAAACAACACAGAGGGAGAAATAAAAATATTCCATGACAAGAACAAATTTACACAATATCTTTCCACTAACCCAGCCCTACAAAGGATAATAGGAGGAAAACTCCAATACAAGGAGGGAAACTACACCCTGGAAAAAGCAAGATAGTAACCTTCCATCAAATTCAAAGGAAGATAACCACTCAAAAACAAAACTAACATCAAAAATGACAGGAAGAAATAATTACTATTCCTTAATATCTCTTAACATCAATGGACTCAACTCCGCAATAAAAATACATAGACTAACAGACTGGATACAGAAACAGGACCCTACATTTTGCTGTATACAGGAAACACACCTCAGGGTCAAAGACAAATATTACCCTAGAGTAAAAGGCTGGAAGACAATTTTACAAGCAAATGGTCTAAGGAAGCGAGCTGGAATAGCCATTCTAAAATCAGATAAAATTGACTTTCAACCTAAAGTCATCAAAAGAGACACAGAAGGTCACTTCTTGCTAGTCAAAGAAAAAATCCACCAAGAAGAACTCACAATTCTAAACATCTATGCTCCAAATGCAATGGCACCCTCATTCGTAAAAGAAACTTTACTAAAGCTCAAAGCACACATTACCCCTAACACAATAATTGTGGGGGACCTCAACACTCCACTATCCTCAATGGACCAATCAAGAAAACAGAAACTAAACAGGAACACGGGGAAACACATTGAAACTTTGGACCAATTGGATTTAACAGATATATACATAGAAAATTTCATCCTAAAGCAAAAGACTATACCTTTTTCTCAGCACCTCATGGTACCAAAATAAGCCATATAATTGGTCACAAGACAGACCTCAAAAAATATAAGATGATCAAACTAATCCCATGCCTCCTATTGGATCACCATGGAGTAAGAGTGGTCTTCAATAGCAACAAAAACAACAGAAAATCCACATACACATGGAGGCTGAAGAATATTCTACTCAATGATACCTTAGTCAAGGAAGAAATAAAGAAATCAAAGACTTTTTAGAATTTAATGAAAATGAAGGCACAACATACCCAAATCTATGGGACACAATGAAAGCAGTGCTAAGAGGAAAACTCATAGCCCTGAGTGCCTCCAAAAAGAAATAGGAGAGAGCATATACTAGCAACTTAATGGCACACCTGAAAGCTCTGAAACAAAAAGGAGCTATTTCACCCAGGATCAGTAGAAGACAGGAAATCATTAAACTCAGGGATGAAATCAATCAAGTTGAAACAAAGAGAACCATACAAAGAATCAACAAAACCAGGAGCTGGTTCTTTGAGAAATCAACAAGATAGATAAACCCCTAGCCAGACTTACCAAAGGAAACATAGACAGTATTCAAATTAACGAAATTAGAACTGAAAAGGGAGATATAACAACAGAAACTGAGGAAATTCAAACAATCATCAGATCCTATTACAAAAGTCTATACTCAACACAACTGGAGAATCTGGAGGAAATGGACGATTTCCTAGACAGATACCAAATAGCAAAATTACATCAGGATCAAATAGATCACTTAAACAGTCCCATAACCCCCAAAGAAATACAAGAGGTCATAGAAAGTCTTCCAACCAACAAAAGCACAGGACCAGATGGTTTTAGTGCAGAATTCTATCAGACCTTCAAAGAAGACCTAATACCAATACTCTTCAAACTATTCCACAAAATAGAAACAGAAGGAACACTACCTAACTCATTCTACAAAGCCATAATTACCCTAATACCAAAACCACACAAAGACCCAACTAAGAAAGAGAACTTCAGACCAATCTCCCTTATGAACATCAATGCAAAAATACTCAATAAAATTCTTGCCAGTTGAATCCAAGAACACATCAAAATAATCATTCACCATGATAAAGTGGTCATAGAGTATTATAACACCCACCATTATGATACTGCCTCCTCATTGATAAATCTGCTTCTATATTCCGGTGTCTCCAGCATGACTCTGCATACACTTGTGGAGGTGCTTAAGCAATCTGATATTTTCTATTGGCAAATTATTATTCTCTGATACAAATTTTGTTGTTGCATCACTTAAAGTTTTCAGTCTCAGGGTGGCCTCAGCATAAAACAAAGACATTCGATTTGCCAATTCATTATTTACTTCATTTTCTCCTTCTGCCGTGACATTTTTAATTCTCATATGACTCAATGTTCTTCTGTAGTAGCTGAAGTCATTTTGTATGGCAGGATTTGTCATCGTGAGCTCATCAAACCAGAGTGTGAAGTGAAGAATCTCTACAAACTGTTTAGCAAGAGCCTGCTCTCTCTCTAGATGTTAGGCGGGGGGGAGTATGGCAAGAGCCTGCTCTCGCTCTAGATGCTGGGCAGGGGGAGTATGGCGTACTAGTCAAGGCTCCCAGAAGGCCTCTAAATGCTGCTTCTAGTCTCTGAGAAAATTCTAAAAATTTCTTTAATTTGCCTACTAGTGGCACGACTGCACCCCATGCCTTCTCTTGCAGCTTCTCATCGGCTGGATGCTGGATTCCCTCTCCTAGTATTTCGAGGCCAGCTCCTCTGTACGACTGCAAGTCCTTCAAGATGCCTTCTGCATCTTTGAACACTACATTCACCTGATTACACATTTCCTTCTCGGACTCTGTAGGCTTGGGCATCATCAGCCAGTGCTGGTGATTCTGTCCTTGTCCTTCTGTCAATGCAGTAGCCTTAAAGGGATGACTCAGATCCTGGGCTTCAGTATCTTCTCCTGGCAGCGGGAGGGCAGGCAAGCTGGAGGAGCCTGCGGTGCGGTGCACAACACCCCTTCGAGGTCAGCGGCTTGAGTGTCCCTGCTGCAGGCTTGCGAACAGCCCCGCAGCCAGCAGCCTTTACTGGTGTTAATATCTAACTTTGTTCCCCTGTGATCAGATAGAATGTACGCTGTTGTTTCAATTTTCCTGTATTTGTTGAGACTTACTTTATGATACAATATGTGGTAATTTTGTAGATAGTTTTGTGGACTGATGAGAAGAATGTGTATTTTTTTAATTAATTTATTTATTTATTTTCTATATTCTTTGTTTACATTCCAAAGGCTTTCCCCTTTCCCGGTTTCCCCCTCACCATATGTCCCATAGGTCCTCTTCCCCCTACCCCCGCCCATCCCCCAATCACCCCCCCACACACACACACACCATTTCTCTGTTCTGGTACTCTCCAACAAAACTGGATCCAGTCTTTTTGGACCAGGGTCCTCTCCTTCCTTCTTCTTGGGAATCTCTTGATTTGCTAATTGTGCCTTGAGTATTCAGAGCTTCTGGGCTTATTAATATCCACTTATCAGTGATTGCATTTCATGTGTGTTCTTTCATGATTGGGTTAACTCACTTGGGATGATGTTTTCCAGATCCAACCATTTGCCTACAAATTGCATAAATTCACGTTTTTAATTGCTGAGTAGTATTCCATTGTGTAAATATACCACATTCCACTGCATTCAAGAAAGACAATGCTCCAAAAGAAAGAAAGAAAGAAAGAAAGAAAGAAAGAAAGAAAGAAAGAAAGAAAGAAAAACTAAACAGCAAATGAAAAGTAATAATTCCCCCAGAAGTTCTTTTAATGTTGAGAACAGTTTTAGCTATCCTGGGTTTTTTGTTATTCCAGATAAATTTGAGAATTGCTCTTTCCAACTTTATGAAGAACTGAGTTGGGATATTGATAGGGATTGCATTGAATCTGTATATTGCTTTTGGCAAGATGGCCATTTTGACTATATTAATCCTGCCAATCCAGGAGCATGGAAGATTTTTCCATTTTCTGAGGTCTTCTTTGATTTTCTTCTTCAGAGACATGAAGTTCTTGTCATACAGATCTTTCACTTGTTTGGTTAGAGTCACAACAAGATACTTTATATTGTTTTGTTTGTGGCTATTGTGAAGGGTGTCATTTCCCTAATTTCTTTTTCAGCCTGCTTATCTTTTGAGTATAGGAAGGCTACTGATTTGCCTGAGTTGATTTTATAGCCAGCCACTTTGCTGTAGAAGTTCTCTGTTGGAGTTTTGTGGGTCACTTAAGTATACTATCATATCATCTGCAAATAGTGATAGTTTGACTTCTTCCTTTCCAATTTGTATCCCTTTGACCTCCTTATGTTGTCTAATTGCTCTCGCTAGAACTTCAAGTACTATATTAAAAAGATATGGAGAGAAGGGGCAGCCTTGTCTAGCCCCTCATTTTAGTGGGATTGCTTCAAGTTTCTCTCCATTTAGTTTGATGTTGGCTACTGGTTTGCTGAATCTTGCTTTTCCTATGTTTAGGTATGGGCCTTGAATTCCTGTTCTTTCCAAGACTTTTAGCATGAAAAGATGCTGAATTTTGTCAAATACTTTTTCAGCATCCAATGAGATGACCATGTGGTTTTTTCCTTCCAGTTTGTTTATGTAGTGGATTGCCTTGATGGATTTCCGTATATTGAACTATCCCTGCATCCCTTGGATGAAGCCTACTTGATCATGGTGAATGAATTCCAGTTCTTTGCATCCCTAAACCAGTGCATCTCAAACATTAATGTATGCATTACCTGACAATCTAATGGGAATAAAGAACTGGAATAGAGCTATAAAGTCTACATCCCAAGCCTCTAACGATGCTTTGGTGCTGATGCTTCAAGAAACAATTCCTTGAGCTGTAGCCATGTAGTGAAGGATTGTGTTAGTTAAACAATATCTGTGCTTTCCAACTCCATTGATTCTGTTTATCAGCTAGGCATGTCCTCTTGTCCATATTGCCCTTTCAGAGTTGGTCTCTTTTTTTTTTTTCTGGAACCCTGCTCATTACAGCTAAAATATTGCAACTTCTTTCCTAATTCAGTCCATACCCACAGGTGATCTACATAGTTTTGTTTCCTCTTACAGAATGAGGGAGACCTAGTTTTATACCTACTTTCTGTGGGGTTTATATGCTGCCTTTTTCTGGTTTTAAGCATCTATGGAAAACAAATGCTAGTGGCTACTTTAAACTATAGAGAAAAAGGAAAAACATTTCAGAAGAGAGGCAAAGGGGGACAGACACCCTAGTAAGTGTTACAGAAACGAAAATGAGTAATCTGACCTTTAGACATTTCCTTTTATTATCGCTGGCAAGAAATATAAGAATACATGGCTGTATCATCAACACAACACCTGACACGTTGCTAGATTTCCATCTTTGTTTACATTTGGCAATGTACACACACCATGCGTAACATTAAGGTATTGGAAGAAAGCCCAGATAAAATGGTCTTCCTTCATCCAGAATTTAAGCAGGTAGGAGATATCCAAAGCAGGGATAAAAGTGGGCTGTTTGGGAGAATAAATATCTTCATTCAACATACAGAACTGAAAGTTTATCTTTTCACTCTCATGACCCAGACACATTTATTTCTTGAGACATAAGTACAGGACCATATTCAAATGCCCCTTCAGTATCACAGAGTCCTGGCCTCTTCTATCTGGCACATTTATAAAGAAAAGACACCATGGTACTTATTTTTTTAATGTGGTTCCAGATATATCTAAGAAAATAAAATATTACTCATTAATCAGGTCAACCAACATTTTGCAAACCATGGAAAATATATTGTACCTGAATCTTATCTTTACTACATAAGCTGTATCTTTTGTAATGCACCTCATTTCTTGAGATTATAGGAACACTCTAATGCATGGCTTGTACAACAACACACATCACTGTATCTAACTCCAATAATCAAAACTAAGAAATATCATGTCACAACTGCCATTTGCCAAGCTCACTTGCATTGCCAAATACCTCATAGCTTAGAGTTTTTTTCCCTTCCAGCATAGTCTGTTTTACCATTAGATTTATCTCCTCAAATTCTGATTACTTTCTTGTAACTTACATAATCAGAAACATTCATCTGCATCTAGCTTCCAGGTGCATCATGTTTAAAACTTAAAGTCTGACATTGGTGTATATAAACATAGAAACCCTACAGCTTATATACCATTTATACAGAGAGCATTATAAGATATATAAGATTTATTTGAAAGCAAATTTACTTGTGATCTCTAAATGTCCACCTATGTGTTCATTAAGTTTTTAAATCAACATATTATCTAATTCTGAAAGAGATCCCCCAATTTTGAGCTGTTGCTCCAACAACTCCTGTGGACTGATCGGTATGACCTCTCTAATTCAGTAAGCACTTTCATATGGTCTTTAGCTTATGCTTTGGATCTAAGACAGTGCTGCTTTGAGAAACTTTGACTGAAGCAAATATGTTCTTCAGTAGAATTGAGAGACTCCATGTCTGTGGATTCCACACCGAATAAGTACAAGATCTAAGAAAATAAAGAGTTTGGGGACTAGACTGAAGACTCCCTGTGAAGGAAGGACATGGTGCTGCAAACTCCTTTGCCCTTTCCCCACATCATGATCTTTTAAAATATATTACTCCCACAATGACCCAGAGGTCAGCAGAGTAGGAGATACTTTGTCTGATTACCTGTCTCTGCCTGAGTCCCTAAGCTTTGCCCAGAGTTCTCAAGATTAAACACAGAAGAACAGAAAGAAAGCTCTAATTCTCTATGTGCTAAGCTGGAGCCTTTCCTACTGTCTCAGACTTTAGGATGCAAAGAGATTAGGAAGAAGCTAATGTCATGATAATTGAGGACATATATTAAGCAAAATTTCTGAAATGACTGAATGCTGGGAAAGTAATATGGTTCTAAAGATGATGAGATAATTGCAGAAATTAATGTCTGTTATCATGTGAACAAAAACTGCTTTCCAGAGGCTTAGTGATGGGGACACTTGTTCTCGAATTTGTGCTGTTTGTAAATGTTTTGGGAGTTATAGCATTGCTGAAAGAAGTACATCATTTGAGGTTGGATTTGAGAGTTTATAGACTCACTGTATTTCCAGTTTGCTTCCTCTGCCTTCAGTATGTGGCTGAAGATGTGGTCTCCCAGTTTCCTGCTCTGCTCCCCTACTGCCATGCCTCCCACATCACTAGGAACTCTCCTGAAACCATAAACCCAACTGGAAAACTTTTCCTTCTACAAGATGCCTTTGTCAGAGTGTTTTACCACAGTAGAAAGACAACTAATACAGAGTATGCATTGACTGAGAACTTACAAAAGACAATGAGGAAAAAGAAATCAGCAAAATCATGGAGTCATTTATTGTCTTGAAACTTCAGTGAATCTCTCTAACTGTATTCAGTGTCTCAGAAACATTACTCTGCCTAAAATGACATCTCAGAACCTACAGCTAAGAAAACGTTCGACTATGTTGCTTCAAGTAAATATCTTTCTTCCTTCTCATTTTTCCTTTTAATAACAATAGATCTTTCCTTATACTTTTTATCCTGGTTATAGTTTCTTCTCCCTCTACTCCAAAATTCCTACCCACTTATCTCCCTCCTCTCCAGATCCATTCCCTTTCTGTCTTTCATTAGAAAAGAACAGCCTTCTAAGAGATGACAACCAAATGTGACAAAATGAAATATAATGAGACCTGGGAGCAATTCTTTAAATAAGTATTATCTCAGTCACAATTGAGGCTACACCTTCTCCAGTGACCTCTCCTGATTACTTCATGGACTCGAACCCTGTTACATGGTGTCCATTTTGAGCTTCTTTCATTGGCCTTTTTAATCTTGAGATCATCCCTGCAGCTGGATTACTTCTTCTCCTGGTCTTTCTCCAATTTCACTCCAACCTTGACAGCCACTGGCAACCCTCAACTACTCTTCATGACCCAATCATGCCTGTAAAACCAGTATCATGTGGTGATTCTTACATATTACCAAGTTAGTTGCCAGCTTATTGTACAGTCTTGGCTTCTAATAGACCACAGTTTCTGTGTGCTGACTCTGAGGGGACATTTCCCAGAAGATTTCACCTCAGTGATGCTGCTCATTTATTAATCACAGCTGATTTTTAGATCTGTATAACCAGCATTGTCTTAGCGAAACAAAGAAGGTTTCACTTCCACAGGTGCACATAAACAGCAACAATAGTCTTTGCTTCCCTCTGAAATGTCATGAGCAAGGTCTCCATTGTCTAAGTTTCTCTCAACATTCATGCCTTCTAAGCTCAAGCAAGCCAAGGGCAGAAACTTAAGGCAGGAACTTAGAGATGAGAACTGAACAAAGTCCACAGAGGAGCACTGCTTGCTGGCTTGCTTTGTTTGGCTTATTCAGCTTCCTCTCTTAAATACAACCTAGGAACACTCACCCAAAGATGGCTCTATATAAAGCAATCTGCACCCTTCTAATCAACTAACAATTGGAAAAGTGGTTCATAGCCACATCTATAGGTCAATTAAATAGTGGCAATGCCTGAATTTATGCTTTTTCTCCCCAAGTATAGATCATCCAGTATATCTTTTACTTCATTCTGTATGCTTCTAGGACTCTTGGTTATCCACTGTACATGAAAAAAACTTGGGAAAGAGAGGTGGACTACAGGATACAGATCCCTCCAGACTGCAGAGTCAGAACTTTGTCTGATAAGCAGCTATGAGCTATCAGCCATAATCCTTTTTATTTGTTTCTTCTCTACATGAATCAAGAAGCAAGGTCTAGTCTAATCTCAAGGAGAATTAAATCTTCAATTGAACTGAGAAAAGAAAGCACCTACTACCACTACTGATTACCAATAGGTTCCTCCAAGGACACTTTTCAAAAGGGATGAGTGGGATAATGAAGGGGGAGGAAGGAGGAGGATGGGGGAGGAAGGAGGAAGGGCGATCAAGCAGGTTTTGAGGAGTAGCAGGGGTGTCTTGAGAAAACATCAGTGAAACAGCTTAAATTGTTATTGACGATCCTGGCAACTTGCTCAAACATGTACTATGCGAGACCAGCTGACCTCTTCATTGGCCTCAAGAAAAGCACTGTAATAACAACAAAATTCTTAAAGCAAGATCTACTGCTACCAGATTGTCTAAAATGCCCCCTCTCTACCCTTTCCCTTTTGATCTTTTCCCCCATTATTCATTGATAATCATCTAGAAACTGTGTTTCATTGCAAAGATGTGAGAAGGCAGAAAATTCTGTTTCTGAGTTCTGTGTGTTTGAGTCCTACAGAGGTCAAGGATACTGCAAAATTTACAAACCTGGCAACACAGGGACATATCTTTAAAGCCAGTCAGTCCTACATGTCTGTCTCAGATATTCTCCCCAGGATTATGATATTTCTGTATCTATAGTACAAGTGTACCAGTATTGAGACTATAAAGGGAAGAAATACTGTGTGAGAAAAAAGTGGCAGTGAGTATCTACTGTAACACACACACACACACACACACACACACACACACACACACACACACACACACACACTCAATACTGGCCCCATCTGATACTCCATTTCAAGAAGTCCTGTAACGTTCATCTCACTGAGATTCTGCAAAAATACATCATTATGAAAACTAAATTGTGGTGATTCCCAAAGTGAGTAGAAATGACCCTAGGAAAGATGGATAAAAGAATATCTACAGCTGAAACGAAGGCAAAATAAGTCACATAATCCTTCAACAATAGAAAGTCTCAACAAGCTACCCTAGAAGAAAGGATGCTTAGCTCACTTTGACTGCCCTTCTATCAATGTCCCCATTCTTGTCCCTTTTCCCTTTGGCAATTTGCAAAGCTTTTGTTCCCATCACGAAGCCCCTCCAGGATCTTATACTACCTACAACTCTGTAGTTTCTGGTCAATTTTGCAGTTATCCATCCCTGTGAATCTAGTGCATGTTACTTTCAAGTCCTCTAACTGTAACAGCAGAGTATCTCAGACGATAGCCATATTCTCCAGTTCTTAAAATACTGCCTGTGCTTGATAAATATTTATAGACAATAGAAATCTGAGACCTATGCTCAGTGGTCTTCTAGCTAATTGAGTAACTCATCCCATATTTTCTTCAACATAAACAAAGACAAGTCAGCAGGAACCAACCAGAAATATGTGGCCAAATCTATTTGATGGCAGAAGTTGTTCTTTCCAAATGGAAAATAGTCTTGAATTTCTGCTACTTATCTTTTCCATGCTCCATATGTTCCAATTACTTCTTCCATTCACATACATATTCTTAGTGACCTCCAAATGGATGTCAGGAAACATTCCACAGAAGAAAAAATTGCCAAGACCCTTCCAGGTGCTGCACGGGGGAAAAACTGTTAAAACTTAGAGACTAGTACAGGGCTGCCTTCATCTTTTTTCACTAGGCTACAAACAGAGTAAAGCTCCTTCCCAGGCAAAGCCTAATACCAGGATTCAGGAAGAAAACTTTGATGCACTTATCCTGGATATTCACAGTTATGCATCTGCTTTGAGGAGCACACCCCAACTCCGTGTGTACATCAAACCCTGAGACATTTTTCCGTAAAAATTGCAGCTCTCTTTGATACAAAAACTGATCTTAGTGAATCTGGTGGGACTCTGCAGAACTGAAATCTGGGAATCAAACTTTTTTGTTCCTATGTCTGTTGATATCCTCTTTATATGACAAGTCTCTTTTTTCTATAATGTTTAGATTTCCATTGCCTATCAACCCAGTGGTAGGTTCCCTTTGTCCACATCCTTTGGGATATCAAGAATATTTACTGTCATCTTCAAGACTAACAAAAGAAATTGAATTTCTTTTGCAATCAAATATTAACTTGCATTTAAATATTAATGTAGATTTAGGACATTCACAACTGTGGATTTTAATGTCTGCAGGGAGTCTTAGAACCATTTCTCCAACAGAAAGATGACTTCACTCTTCCTCTCCCTCTCTCTCCCCCTCTACCTCACCCTGTCTCCCTCTCCCTGTCCTCTCCCTCTTCTTCCTCTCCTCTCTCAGTGTCTGTGTGTGTGTGTGTGTGTGTGTGTGTGTGTGTGTTTAGATAAGCACTTTAATTTGAGCATTGCCCATTTTCAACACAGATGCTTAGACTGCAGTTTTTAACTCAATAGTTCATTTTTCATTCCTGATCTGTGATAAACTAGAGAAAAGATAGCAGCATGTTTGTGTAGAAGAGGTGAAATGTGGAAAGGACAAGTGCATGTGAAGAAGCCACAAATGTTTGTGCTGGCTTCACAGCATCCTGGAAATTTTCCCTACTACTTTCTGGACACATTCTAATACAAAGCATTCTTCTGGTTTTCACATACTGGCCCAACCACCTGCGTGTACGATTGCTTTGGTTTTAACTTTGCGCTTCATCCCTGATCCAGACCTGGCACCTGCAGAAGAAAATACCAGGGGCTAAAATAGAGCAAACAGGGCGACCAAACGGTGTAATATCCTCCCTCTGTGGTTCATAAGTGATGTTGTTTCAGTATGTACATTTCATCTCACGAGACTCCAGACAACAGCAGAGCCAGACAAAGGGAACCGTGTGATGGAGTAGTATTTCTATTGCGATCTTTCCAGCATTTCAGGAGGGAATGGTTTGCAGATGTACACTCTCCAATGACATTTACACATCTATTGTTTTCTTAACCTCTTTCCCCATCTTATTACAAGATTCTTTTCATGCAAAAGATTACAAACTGCCAGTGCTTTTCTGTGATAAAGAACACATGTCCTTCTGATTACAAGGGAAGACATGACAGGCTAGATGCTAGGCCAAGTGTTAATGTCAAATTGGCTTCAGAAAAGGGAATATTTTTATGATTGCTTAAGCATTGGAATTTTTATACCATAAATTCTATTCAGTCTAAAACACACAGCTTAACCTGGGCTTAGGACATCAGGCTACTAATTTACACAGTCCTCTGACAGGAAACCATCCACAATAATGAAGGTGCAGTAGGGGAATTTACCAGAAGCCCATCTGGACACAAAGCTAAAGAAGACAATTGCTCCTTAATAGTCTGTTAAAAGAGAAATACCAATTTCAATTTTTTATTATAAATTCCATCAGGGCCTTTATAAGAAGACTCTTGGTTTTATTTTTTTCAACCAATTTTCAATGACTTATTTTATTGATGTTTAACTCAGTGTCCTTAAGCCTCATGATAGTTTCAGAGATTTTAAGATACTGTTGAGTCCCTAGTACAGAGGAGAGGATATGCTTTGTATGAATTTCTCTCTGTGTCTCTCTGTGTGTATGTCTCTCTGTGTCTCTCTGTGTTTATGTCTCTCTCTGTCTCTCTGTATATGTATGTATATGTCTTTCTCTCTTGTTCTCTCTTTCAGTCTTTCTCTGTCTCTCTCTGTCTCTCTCTGTCTCTCTCTCTCTCTCTCTCTCTCTCTCTCTCTCTCTCTCTCTCTTGGTCTCTGTCTCAATAATGAATAGCACCATGATTAGCAGGTAGTGATTTTATTATTGAAATTATAATTATATCATTTCAGCCTTTCATTTCATTCATTCCTCAAAATAATTTTTGTTTTGTTTTGACATTTTTATGTCAAGGTTTCTTCCTAAGACGATCTTTGTCCAGTAACCAAAATTCAATAAATAAGTGTTAATATATGTTCACAACAAACTCCTTTGAAGGCATATGGGGGCTTCTTTAACTCCTCTCGAGTTCTCTGATATATATTTCCACATTCTTCCTTCAGGCTCCAATGAAACTTCCCTGAGGTTACAAATGTATTCCACCTCTGCCTGTAGCCAATTTCCTCCCTTCACTTGATTTCCTTGGGGTGCATTGCTATCTGCTCAGTTTGTTTCTGTAGAGTCTCCCTTTAGCTGTTAGAATGTGAGGTTCCTGAAAACCCCAACCATTTCCATGTCCCTAGAACTGAGAAAAGCACAAAGTGGATTTGGAATGACTGTTTTTTGCATGTATGAAGGAATAGGTAGGAGACAGGATGTGTGGCAAACACATAAAATAAAACAGGAGAGGAAGGGCACACTTAGAACTTACCATAACACATGACCTAAGCAGTAAACAGATATCAAAACAACATAAAATTATAAAATAATGTAAATTAAACTGAAAAAAAAACCACTAAACTAAATAACATAGAAACTAAAGTGAAGAGCCGAGAATTCACCAGCATCTTACTGAGGGGCACTGAGATGTAATTATAAGCCCAATTTCATTTTTGGAGAAAATCTCTTGAGCATAAAAAGAACAAAACAAAACATTTTAAAATATATCATAATGGTAAAATGGTGTTCTGATATTCTTTAAATATTAAATGCAGTCACCAAAATGTCTATATTTTTAGGAGAGAGGGAGAGGGAGGAAGAGGGAGAGGGAGAGGGAGAGAGAGAGAGAGAGAGAGAGAGAGAGAGAGAGAGAGAGAGGGAGAGATTAGATAAGCTATATCCAATACATTCTACCTGCTTAAAATATATTCCTAATATCGGATTTTGTTCTATTTCTAAAAAAATTAAGGGCTACTTTATAGTATAAGAAATTATTAATGGGAAGAACTTCAGTAGTGTACATTGTCAGTTAATTTGGCAAAACAATTCTTCATAGAGTTAGAAAGAACAATTTGCAAATTCATTTGGAATAACAAAAATCTGAGGATAGCAGAAACTATTCTCAACAATAAATAACTTCTGGCGGAATCACCATCCATGACCTCAAGCAGTATTACAGAACAAAAGTAATTTTAAAAAACTCTATGGTACTGGTACAGATACAGACAGGTAAATCAATGGAATAGAATTAAAGATCCAGAGACAAACCCACATCCCTGTGGTCACTTGCTTGATCCTTGACAAAGGAGCTACAGCCAACCAGTGGACAAAAGACAGCATGTTCAACAAATGGTACTGGTTTAACTGGAGGTCAGCATGTAGAAGAATACAAATCAATCCATTCTTATCTCCTTGTACAAAGCTCAAGTCCAAGTGGATCAAGGACCTCCACATAAAACTAGATACACTGGAATTAATAGAAGAAAAATTGGGGAAGAGCCTCAAACCCATGGGCACAGGGGGAAATCTCTTTAACAGAACACCAATGACCTCCACTCTAAGATCAACAATAGACAAATGAGACCTCATAAAATTGCAAAGCTTCTGTAATACAAAGGACACTGTCAATAGGACAAAACAACAACCAACAGATTGGGAAAAGATCTTTATCAATTCTACAAGAGATAAAGGGCTAATATCCAATATATACCAAGAACTCAAGAAGTTAGACTCCAGAGAATCAAATAGCCCTATTAAAAATGAGATACAGAGCTAAACTAAGAATTCTCAACTGAGAATTCACCTAAAGAAATGTCCAACATCCTTAATCATCAGGGAAATGCAAATTAAAACAACTCTGAGATTCCACATCACACCAGTCAGAATGGCTAACATCAAAAACTTAGGTGACAGCAGATGCTGGCAAGGACATTGAGAAAGAGGAATTCTCCTCTGTTGTGGGTAGGATTACAAACTGGTACAACCACTCTGGAAATCAGTTTGGCAGTTCTTCAAAAAATTGGACATAGTACTACCTGAGGACCCAGATATACCACTCCTGGGCATATACCCAGAAGATGCTCTAGCATGTAATAAGGACACAGGTTCCACTATGCTTGTAGCAGCCTTGTTTATAATAGCCAGAAGCTGGAAAGAACCCAGATGTCCCTCAACAGAGGAATAGATATAGAAAATGTGGTACATTTACATAATGGAGTACCACTCAGCTATTAAAAACAATGAATTCATGAAATTTTCAGGCAAATGGATGGAAGTAGAAAATATCATCCAGAGTGAGATAGCCCAATCACAAAAGAACACACATGCTATGCACTCACTGATAAGTGGATATTTGCCCAAAACCTCAGAATACCCATGATACAATTCACAGACCATATGAAGCTGAAGAAGGAAGACCAAAGTGTGGATGCTTCTGTCCTTCTTAAAATGGGGTAACAAAATACTCACCAGAGGAAATATAGAGACAACATGTGGAATAGAGACTGAAGGAAGGCCATCCAGAGACTGCCCTACCTAGCTATCCATCCCATATACGAACACCAAACCCAGATACTGTTGCTGATGCCAAGACGTACATACAAGACGTACAAGAGCCTGATATAGCTGTCTCCTGAGAGACTCTGCCAGAGTGTGACAGAGTCAGATGCTCACAGCCAACCATTGGACTGAGCACAGGGTTTCCAATGGAGTAGTTAGAGAAATGACTAAAGGAGCTGAAGCAGTTTACAACCACATAGGAAGAACAACAAAATCAACCAGCCAGACCCCAACAGCTCCCAGCAACTAAACCACCAACCAATGAGTATACATGGAGTGACCCATGGCTTCAGCTGCACATGTTACAGAGGATGGTTTTGTCAGCCATCAATGGGAGGCCCTGGTCCTGGGAAGGCTCAATGCCCCAGTGTAGGGGAATGCCAAGGCATGGAGGTAAAAGTGGGTAAGTGGGTAGGGGAACACCCTCATAGAAATCAGGTGAGTGGGGATGGGATAAGAGTGTTCCAGAGGGGAAACCAGGATAAGGGATAACATTTGAAATGTAAATAAAGAAAATATCCAAGAAAAGAAAAGAAAAAAGAAATATAAAATGTACTAATTCATGTTTATTGATAGTGAAATAACTAAATATGGGTTAGACTATTTCTAACATACCATAAAATGTGGCTATTAGAAGGTTATAAAAATAAATATGTATGCATTTAGATACATATGTGGGTTTCTATTCATGTATTTATTTTATATCTGTAAATGTCAATGATGAAATTATTAAAAGATAAGCAATTTGTTGACAAAAGAACTATAGAAGAACGTTACGGTGTTATTTTTCAAAAGTAAGATTAAGATGAACACACACACACATAAATATGCATTTTGTTTTAGGGAATTCTCTGGAGTTTGAAAAGGTGATACCTACTGGAAAACAAGGAGACACTCACCAACCCCACTTCTCCTTCTCTCCTATCCAGAAAGATATTTCCCATTGTTTCTGCAGTTAGATTCAGATGTGCTGTTCCCAGTCCTCTTCCCTACCCATAACAGCATCATCTCTGGCAAAGACCATCTGGTGGCCTGAGAGGGGAATTGAGGCATAGACACCTGGGGTGATGAGACTTCAGGTGGTGAGTGCTGAGGGGGAAAGACTCCATTCCTGAGAGGAAGGCATCAGTGAGACAGCTTGTTGAATTGGGGAGAACAAAGGCTATGTAAAAGTTTGGGGGATGAATAGGAGGTGTGGGGTGAGTGCGCATGGGCCAGGGTTCTGGGGATGCCTCATTTGCATAAGGTGGAATTCCAGGTGCTTTTGAACATGACCTTAGAAGGGGAAAGGAAATGGCTACCAGCTATGTGACCTTCTTGAGTAAGGCAAAGGTAAGGGATGCAGGGCTATGTGTGTTGGATCTCAACACACCTTGACCCTACTCTTGCTCTGGACTGCCTCCTTTCAGTCCCATGGCTCTCCAGTGCCACAATGTCTGTCAAGTTCTATCCAAGAATGCTATAATAGAAGCCACATATGTCAGTTTCAGGTTCAAGCAACTAAGAATTCAGCTTTCCTTCTCTATCTTTCCCAGATTTGTATAGCTGAATACTCCAAGTCTGACCTGAATTTTTGAGGAAAGCCAGGAGATAAAAGGGACATAGGGTAAAAGGCAAAACCACTGAACACTGGGATAAAGGACTCCATGAAGCTTCCATGTTCTATATGACACCATGTTGAGACATAGAAATACTATGTATTACAGTGATGTTGGCAACATGTATGTTTGTTACAGCAACCAGCATTAAGTGATACACAAAGAATCCCTTTGAGTTTTATAGAATGCTGAATCAGATAGTAAACAACGAAATTATGAACAACATATGGTACACATCAGAATACTTGAAAGCCATGAGGAGAAATTTCATTTTCTAAGAGGCATTTTGTTAAATTTTACAATTGTGAAAAAATGAAAATAGACCATAATATGTATAAAACATACATTACGGTACACATTTTTTTAATTCTCTTTACATCCTAATTACAGTCCCTCTCCCTCCTCTCTTTCCAGTCCCACTCTAACAAATTTCTCCCACCTATGGGCCCCTTCCTTTCTTTTCACAAAAGGGGAGTCCCGCTTGGGTACCACCCCACCCTGCAGCATCTAGTTTTAGTAGGACTAGGCACATCCTCTCCCACTGAGACCCATCCAGGCAGTCCAGGTAGAGGGAAAGGGATCCAATTGCAGGGAACAGAGATTAAGACAGCCCCTACTACACTTGATAGAGGACCCACATGAAGACCAAACTTCACATTTGCTACTGATGTGTAAGGGATCTAGGTCCAGCTCCTGCATCCTCCGTGGTTGTTGGCCCAGAGTCTCTGAGCCCCATTGTCCCACATTAATAGACTCTGTTGGACTTCTTGTGGTGTTACTGAAGCCACCAGTTTGCTCACATCTACCTTTCACTCTTTCACAAGACTCCCTGTGTCCTCCTGATATTTGGCTATGGGTCTCTTGCATCTTTTTTCATCTGCTGCTGCATGAAGCCTCTCAGGAGACAGTTATGTCTGCAAGCATAGAAGAGTGTCATTAATAGTTTCAATGGTTGGCTTTTCACATGGGATGGGTCTCAAGTTGGGGCGGTCATTGGTTGGCCATTCCCTCTATCTCTGCTCCATCTTTATGCCTGCACATCTTGTAGGCAAGACAATTTTTGGGTTCATGGTTTTATGGGTGAGTTGATAGACCCCTCTCTACTCTGGAAATCCTGCCTGGCCATAGGAGGTGGCCACCTTAGTCTCTATATTTCTCTCCAGTAGGAACTTCAGCTAGGGCCACGCCTATAGACTCCCTATATTCTACCCTGTCCCAGGCCTCCAGCTAGATACTAAAGATGTTCCCCATTTCTATTCTCACTCCCAGTCCTCTCCCACCCTTCCCTCTCCCCACACCTAATCCTCATCCCCATTGCCCTCCTCACGAACTCTCCTATCCAGTTTGCTCTCTCTATTCACCTCCAATGACTATTTAGTTTCCCCTTCTGTGTGAGATTCATGAGTCCTCCCATGGTACCTCTTTAATAATACCCTTTGGGCATTGTGGATTGTAGCATGGTTGTCCTACACTTTATGGCTAATATCCTCATATAAGTGAGTGCATATATATCATACATGTCTTTCTGGATCTGGGTTACCTCACTCAAGATGGTATTATCTAGATCCGATTTGCAGTTTGCTGCAAATTTGGTGAAGTCGTTGTAATTAATAGGTGAATAGTACACCATTGCATGGATGTGCCACATTTTCTTTATCCATTCTTCAGTTGAGGGACATCTAGGTTGTTTCCAGTTACTGGCTATTATGAATAAAGCTGCTATGAGCATAACTGAACAAGTGTCTATACAATATAGCGGGGCATCTTTTGGATATATGCCCAAGAATGGGTTTTGAGGTAGAACTATTCCCAGTTTTCTAAGAAACCACCAAATTGATTTGCAAAGTAGTTGTACAAATTGACACTCTCACCAGCAATGGATGTGTGCTCTCCTTGTTCTTCATCCTCACCAGCATGTGCTATCACTTGAGTTTTTGACCTTAGCCATTCTAATGATGGATAAGATGGAGTCTCAGGTTCGGTTTGATTTGCATTTTCCTGATAACTAAGGACTTTGAACATTTCCTAAAGTACTTCTTGGCCATTCGAGATTCCTCTGTTGACATTTCCTTGTTTAGCTCTGTACCCCATTTGAATTGCTGATGTTTGATTTTTTGACTTCCTTATAAATTTTGGATATCAGCCCTCACTCTGTAAGTATATTTATCATTAATGAGGTATACCATGAATTATTATAATTGCCATTTGATATTCTCCCTATCAAGTAAAAGGCCAGAGAGATAATAAAGCATGCACAAGTGTGAAAGATAACCACAGGGATGACAGTAAATTTCCTTCAATCAGATGTTTAAAGAATCTTTTTGTTGTTATACAGCAAAATAACCCCAGAAAAATTGGGGTTCCAATCACAAAGTGTACAGAAAGACAACTCAATTATAACTAACACTTTTTAAAAATCTATTTTGTGGCTGAATACCCTCAATGTTGTGTCTATTCCAATACAGAAGTCAGAAAGGAAGACCATACATTTCCTTCTTATTTTTCTTTGGCAATTTTTGAATTCATTTATTGTGTACATAGTTTAATATTCTCATATAAAGCATCTTTATTTATGATTTTGTCTTAGAGATCTGTTCTGTGGTTAAACCACATGCTGTATACTTCCGAGGTTGGACACATGATCTGGGCTAACCGAGGCAAGGAGCAGCCACAGGAAATATCATCTGAGCTGCAAGAAGTTGAGCCAGAAGGGTTTAAATGGCCATTTTACAGGTCACGAAGCAAACTGGGAGCAGGATCAACCAACACAACATTCAGTGAGCAGGGAAAGTAACTATGCGATGCTCAGGCTGAGCCAATGAGGACCTCAAAAGAAACATTCATGAGCAACAGTGAAGATAAATCCCTGGTAAAGCCTTTTGTAAGCAAAAAGAAGAGAAGAGGATTGGTCAAGAATTAACCCATCCTCAAAAAAAGCACATTTTTGTTTTGATAAATAGCTATTTAGTTGCAAAGATGTGCAGCCCCTTCTAACAGGGAGATGAGTCTGTAGCTAGAGCACAACATATATGGAAATGCACTTCTTTTCTCCTTCCTTATGTGTTGGAACTTCAGACTTGACTGAAGTCTTTGAAATTCTTTTCTAAGACAAAAACGTTATCAACATTCTTGTAAATCTGTACCAAACACATGGAAAATAGAAACATAAGAAATTATGATACAATTATCAAGTTATTCTAAGTTAACCTGTATTTATCTTTGAAATATCCATCAAAGAAAAATCAGATCAATGCCCAGTACTTTAATTCTTAAAGCGTCTGGGTCTAAACTCATCCTACCAATGGTAAAACGCATATGAATGAAAGGATTCTAGAGAAAAAACAGAAGTTCAAATGAAATGAACTGTGGTACACAAGAAATTCCTTGAGATCTGAAGAAAGCAATTATATTTAGGGATCTAGAGAGAGGGGTTGATTGTATAGAGCAGAATCAAGAAGCTACATAGAAACATCACAGCCTGATATCTTGTCAGTCTGTGTCATACATGTTCAACAACTTCATTGCAAGAATTCAAGCATTCTGTTAGGAGCATAATTTCAATGGAAAGTGAACCAATATTAGATTTTTCTTTATCTCTGTGGGGCTAGGACACTTGATTAAACAGTGTCTCTTGTTGTGCAGTCCTAATTTCATGAGGGCAAAGAGACAGTCAAGCATGCCAGGAAACAAGTGTGTACGTGAAGTTACCAGAGACAGGCATTCAGGAACTCTACTGTCTAGATACTACATTCAGTTCATCATAAAAATTTGTCCTTGAAGGGCTTGATTTAATATTTCCACACATTAGGACATTTGCAGAATTAGAGTTCCCTCTGTAACACGGCCAGCAGGCCAAGCATGGCTGCATGCACTCACTTGTTGAACCAGGGTCCTAACCACTAACATTGCAATTTGCTTTGAGACCTTCTCTCTCCTGGCTACTAAGTTCTATGCATCCAGCTAACAAAGAAGCATCACATGTCTTGGGCTGAGGCCACTACCTGGTTCATTTATGTGCAAGTTGAGCCATTTAAACACCAATAAACTACCTTTTCTGAAGAAGGAGGAGGAGGAAGAAAGGAAGAAAAAGAGGAAGCAGAGGAGGAGGAGGAGAAGGAGGAGGAGGAGGAGGAGGAGGAGGAGGAGGAGGAGGAAGAAGAAGAAGAAGAAGAAGAAGAAGAAGAAGAAGAAGAAGAAGAAGAAGAAGAAGAAGAAGAACAACAACAACAACAACAACAACAACAACAAGAAGTTACACGGAGTTCCAGAAGTCAAAATGGGGTTTTCCCAGAGTTTGTTTCTAAACACAGAGTTGAACATACCTAAAGCTTGCTAAATAATTAACAAGAAGGTTTAATTCCATGCTGAGAAGACACACAGGGTGGCTGCCCATGTGAATCTTAGCCAACTGGAATGCAGTATACTTGCTGAGGGTTGGGAGTATTGACCTACAGCGAGGCTACATCAGCATACTAGAGGGGGATATGAACATGACTCCACAAAAGGCAAGTATGGAATAAGAAAACAGGAGGAATGCGGGGTGGTGGTGGGGCACGCCTGTAATCCCAGCACTTGGGAGGCAGAGGCAGGGGGATTTCTGAGTTCGAGGCCAGCCTGGTCTATAGAGTAAGTTCCAGGACAGCCAGGACTACACAGAGAAACTCTGTTTCGAAAAACAAAACAAAACAAAAAAAAACAAAAAAACAAAAAAAAAAACAAAAAAAAGAAAACAGGAGGAAATCTGTTTTAGAAACAGAATGGCTAATACACACACACACACACACACACACACACACACACACACACATACATATGCCACACATGAAGGAGGGGCATGCATATTAGCAGAGGGTATCACATTCCCTGGGGCTTATGTACCAGATGAGTCACCCGATACAGACAATGGAATATGATCTACAGTTCTCTGGAATAACAACAAGTCCTTTTAACCACTGAGTCATTCTCTAGCACCTTGTCTTATAATAATTCAGTAATAGCAAAAACATATTGTTTGCTTAAAACAAGGTCAGATAACTGTGGCCCATCTTCTAAGCATAATCACGTTCCTATTTGCATAAATCTAGTTTCAGTAGAACATAAGATACATCCTCTGGTTTATATGTAGACTGTAGTAGATTTCAGTCTACAATGCCAGTTTAAGAATAAAACAATTTTGAAATTAAAATATAATAATATCAACTGTCACTTTACTAAACCAACATATTCCCTAAATACATTCTAAATGTCTACTTTTATACTCACAGACAAGTATAATATTTAGCACTTATCAAGGAAACTTCACTTTGCCACTGAAAGAGAGCATTACAGAAAACCATACCCAATTAAAATGCAGAGTTTGGAGCCCAGTCCTAATAGATATTTCTACAGCATAACTCCTGCATCTAAGACTAAGGACCATGGTAGACACCAATTAGGAAGATTGTAAGTGTCAAAGATTCAGGTACCTGGCTGTGAGGTTGTCTCCTGGGACTGTCAGAACCTCAGGCATAGACTCTCACCAACAGGACTATATAAGCATAAGCAAGTGAATTAACAATGTAGATGTTAGTAGATAAGGAAAAGCCCATGGGGCCTCAACTTTATACAAGAAGAAGAAAAAGTGCTATAAACTGAGCAGGTTGTATTTATTTATTTATTTATGAATTTATATGTAGACACATATATGTATGTAATAAAAATTAATTTTAAAAAATGTCCTGATTTACAGGAGAATAATTTCACCCTTCCATCTCTTCCCTCTGACCTGTCCCATGTTCCACCCCAAACCCCCACCCCACTCTCAATCTTAAGGCCTGTTTTTTTTTAATTGTCCATATGTATCTTAATAGTTTTAACTAAGATTGTGCAGCCTAAATATTTTACTACCCGGAAGACAGAGAAGATTCCTGAAAATGAAAAGCAGTAAAAACCCATCACAGAGTTTATAGTAAATGTGCAAATATAATGCATGATGACTCACACAGGAAGAACAGTGGAGAAATGCTGCTCTGTTATCTCCCAGGTTACTGTCACAATGACATGGTGTGAAACTATTTATGGGAGTAGTGTGAGTGAAGAAATGTACCGTGCACTCTAGGGTATGATGTCAGGAATACAATAACAAGTAAAAACAAAACATAAAAAAAAACCACATGCACCCCCCAACAAACAGACAAAAGAAAATACTCAAAATGATATCAAGCTAAAACACAGCAAAGTGGAGAAAGAAGAGAAGGGAGAAGCATGGGTGGAGATTTAGATGTTGTAGGCAAGGTGATTGAACTGAATCAGTGTAAAATATTATAGTGAATGCAACTGGCCTGCCCCTTCCTAAAATGTGGTCTTCAAGATACATTCTCAATTGCTTTCCATAATATGGACAGTGATTTAAAAGATGTAAATATATTTAAAAATTTTTAAAAAAACATACTGGTAAATACTAATCATAAGGTTGTAGGGTAGTGTGTGTGCTGAAAGTCTACAGAGAATATACATATTATTTAAGTCATTTAATAGCAATGACTTCAGGAATATATTCTGTGTCTCTTAGACAACATCTCCTGTAGGTAAGTGGATGTGATATGATTCAGCTTTAACATTAACATAAAATGTACTTTAGGATAGGGAATATTATTAGAGAATATATGGGATATTCATAACCACTAATTTTTAGTTCAACCAGAGCATATATAAACAACTCATACTCATAAAGCTTCAAAATATACAAAGTAGAAATTGACATAATAAAAGGACATAATAAAAGGAAAATTAACTAAGCTTCAAATACTAACGATTTTCATAAGCAAGCATGCAAAGAATCAGGGTGATTCTTTGTTATAAGCTTTATGACTAGTATGAACCAAGATTATTTCAAGACCATGCAAACCAAGAAAAAAAAGCATGAACCTTCTTTCAAGTGCTTAGGATATTCATGTAGATAGTCCATGGTCTGGGTTGTAAAGACAGTCTCAAAAATGTCTTCTGTGTGTAAGCACAGAAGACATATCTGTCTCTTGCATAATTAACAGATACATATAAATGCAATCAAATAAGAAATTATTAAAATAAGTTTAAAAAAATAAACATTCCATTCAAATTTTTAAACATAGGAAGAACGTTCTTGATAATTAACTCTAAAAGACCACCTACAATTATTTAATGCTTATCAAATTGGTTAGAAATAATAAACTTTAATAGCCCCAAATAGCATAAAAAGTGAAATTAAAGTATTATTTTATATTAATCAAGTAATACATGTGTATAAATGACATATTATCTTCTGAAACAAAACCACCCAACCGCCAACTAGCAGCTTCTGTTTTATCCAGGTGGGATTCAGCCCAAATGTATTTGTACAATGGCAAACTAAATGATGCCACCATCTCTAGTTCAGTCATTTTTATAGTGTATAGACATTTTCCCAATGCAGTTCAATATTATGAACCACATTATCCTCAGGAATCATCTGATACTGTCAAATGGAGACCATCAACATTATTCACATCTGTGCTCCCTCTTTCTTCTCCATATATGTGTGCATATAATTA
This sequence comes from Apodemus agrarius, assembly GCA_964023405.1. Taxonomy (NCBI): domain Eukaryota; kingdom Metazoa; phylum Chordata; class Mammalia; order Rodentia; family Muridae; genus Apodemus; species Apodemus agrarius. Next base: position 46,247,131 of record OZ030008.1, on the reverse strand, counting down.
TATCATTTATGACAATAAAACATTTACTGGATTAGAAAATAACTTTTTTCCAGGGAACTCTGTCTCAAATCTAAAGGAATTTAACAAATTTTGTTCAATAATTTAGAATTTAGGGAAACAGATTATCAAACACACTCCTTCAAAAAAGGAGCATATAGGTACATATGTGAACAATTATATACATATACATTTTATTAGAATAAAATCACTTATTAGAAAAATGTAGAGGAATATTTATGATCACAGAGTTTAAAACAATGCAGTTTCAATGAAGGAAAGCATGATCCAGGCTCAAAATGAGACTCATTGTGAAATAATGATATGTAACTCCTATAAGGTTAGAATTAATGAAGCATCTTGTCAACTTCCTGACTGTGGAAATGGAAGCAGAGTCGTTCTAAGCTAACCGAACCATAGCCAGCATTCCTGAGCATCGCTTTCAGGAAGTGTTCTATTGGCGTAAAATGATTGAAGGGAAATTTGAACATTTCTTCGTTTTCCACATTTTCTTTTATACGGAAATCACATAAAAGAGAAAAACCCCTAACTTCCTACTATGTCTGGCACTCCATCATTATTAGATGGCTCTCCTTTGGGGAAAACTGTGGTTCCACACAGATCTCCAGGTATGATATTTATCACCATGGGCTTCGGTGGAGGATGAAGACTGCCTGGATCAGTCCATTTCTGTTTCCTGGCTGTATTACTTAACCTGTTATGTTTCTGTGCCTCAGTTTTCGTGTGCCTTAAGTGAGAATATCATAGATATACTGTAAAAATAATACTGTAAAGTGCTTAAAGTGGGGCGGGCTTATAATGACAGTTTTTATTTGTTAGATTCATTTAAAACACCACGCAGTGGACTTTTTTCATCTAAAATTTACAGATCTTTCTTTTTCCTAGGGTGGAGACAGTTTGAAATGGGCCTTCAAAACGGGAGAATTCCAGACTCCATGTGATAGGGCAGAGCTATAAACACAGGGATCCCGAGTTAAAGATTAGAACTGTATATACTTAGAGCCCCAAGTCAGAGAGACCATGTCTCAAGAAAAAAGAAGGAAGAGGAGGGGGAGGAGGAGGGCCAATTAAGAAAGGGAAGAGGAAGAACAGAAGGGGGCAAGGAAAAGGAAGGAGAGGTGAAGAGAAAGAAAGAAGGGGGGAAGGTTTGTTTTTGTATTTATGTATTTAATTTTCATGGCAAACTAATACCTGAGAAATATAAAAATGAATATTTTATTTTCAAAAAAATATATAACATGTAAAGAGTTTCTCTGCCACTCTAACCCTACAGATATTACAAATTCAACTGACCAGCTGAGTCATGGACTCCAAGATTATCTATCAGTTTGAAGCATTTCTACACAAGTGCCTAAGCTTATTACCTTGGCACTTGAAATTTTAATTCATTTTATATCTTACTGGATACATGTATTCAACTTTTTATACTTTATATTAATTAAAAGATAAGGCCAGTAATAGATGTTTCCTTTTTTCTTAGATAATATGTTATCCACAGAGTAATGTAAAATCAAATGTTTAAGGCATTTGTTTTGAAAGGAAGAGAAGGAACCAAGGAAGCCATTATGTCATTGTGTCAAGAAATGTTATCCAAGATTTGTAACACAAACAGAAATTATTTTAAAATTGCTTTTGAAGTATCTATAGTTTGAGAAATTTGGGAAGAGTTTCTTTCTTTGTTTTACTAAAACAGTAGTTTTTGGTGGTGAAATTATTAACAAAGCATACTATTTAGGTAGCTGAATTGACTTAGTAGAAATGATTATATTAGCACATCATCGAACATAGCTCATTCCCAAACAGAGACATAATTTCTGGCTCTCATCACTCTGCACTGAGGACTTAAGTGCCCAGTCATTCTCCCACGCTCACTTTTACAGCTCTAAAGGCTGAATCCAAGTTCTAAAAGACCATTCCCTTCACTTTCACTTGAAAACATAGTTTTCTAACTTTCTGTTAGATTTTATTCTATTTCTAGAAAAGATTAGATACTTTACAGTTTAAGAAAGAAAAGTAATTTTAATTCTACATAATTTCAAAAGTAAAATGAAAATATGAGCAGCTTGACAATTTTTATAATGAAAATTAATAACTAAAGATGTGCAATGTGTACTAGGAGAATGGTCAAAGATTGCCATGTTAAGTTATTTAACATATATTTATATACTTATATAATATAATACTTAAATGGAAGGAAGGTACAGTTGAATTTCTGGAGACTTCCAGGCTGGTTCCAGAATTCCTCAGGTCCATGAATGCTCAAGGTCTGGGAGGCTCTCCTAGTACCTGACAAATACAGAGGTGGATGCTCTCAGCCAACCTTTGGACTGAGCACAAGATCCCTAATGGAGGAACTAGAGAAAGGACCAAAGGAGCTGAAGGAGTTTGCAGCCCTATAGAAGGAACAACAATAGGAACCAACCAGTACTTCCTGAGCTCTGAGGGACTAAACCACCAACCAAAGAGTACTCATGGAGGGACCCATGGCTTCAGCTGCATATGTAGCAGAGGATAGCCTTGTTGGACATCAATGGGAGGAGAGGCCCTTGGTCCTGAGAAGGTTCAATGTTCCAGTATAGGGGAATGCCAGGACAGGGAAGCAGGAATGGGTGGGTTAATGAGCATGGGGAGGCAGAAGGAGATAGGGTGTTTTCAGAGGGGAAATCAGGAAATGGGATAACATTTGAAATGTAAATAAAGAAAATGTCTAATAAAAAAATAATGTATATATGTGTGTTATGAATGCATTAACTTGAGTTTTAAAAGTAAATTGATTATTCAAAATTATAGTCACAAATTAAAATATATGAAAAATTCAAAAAAGTAATAATAGATAATATTTATGAATATAGTATGAATCAAAAATATTAAAAAACAGACTGTAAAATACACAAATTTATTATAATGGTTGCTTCAGTGGAAAAAAGTGGGACAGAAAAATAGAAACGAGATGTGGTTTCTGGCTCCATTATTTCATCAAAACTCAGTGAACATTATTGTATGATTTATTCAGGAGCCACTGTGCAGAATATGTACCTTAAGGTACCTTAATGTTCAGCAAGAGTAATATCAGGATACCGCAGTAAATTGGACCTGTCCCTAGCTAAGTTAGCACTGCACCCTAGGCTTTTAAGCACCCTTCTTATCTCACCATCTGTTCTCCCAGACAAACACAGCAGCATCAGATATTTCATCTCTGTTCAGAACTCAGGCTCTCGTCTACATCCTAGTCAGCTTTCTGAGGAGCATGCGATATTTTGTACATGGAAACCCATCTGTGTTAGTTTGGGTCACAGGAAGTGTATAGTATAAAGGGAGAAGAGTTCTTCTAGTACAACTTTATCTCCTGTGGTGTATAGTAGAGATGATCACCACATTCGCCGCTTCTTTCAAAAATTGTGGTCCAGGGAGGGAACACAATTGTCTTAGTGTTCTGCCCCTTGCAAATTGAAAATGTGGAATTTGAAATCAACAGTGCCACAAATCGCTACATGAGTGTTATTGAAACAAAGCAGAACTCCAAAGTCCTTTTTTTGTTTGTCTGTCTTTTGTTGATAATTTTGGTTTTGTTTGGTCGTTTTGTTGTTGTTCTTGGTTTTTAGAGACAGACTTTAATCTATGCAACCCTTGCTGGCCTGGAACTTGCTCTGTAGACCAGGCTGGCCTCAGACTCACAGAGATCCACCTACATCTGCCTCCTAAGTGCTGGTTCTGGAGGTGAGTGCCTCCACACCCCACCAGAACTCTCAATACTTACCTGAGAACTTTTACAGGATCACCCGTGCAGCCTCACTGTCCCTGGCACGTCACACAGATGTTCCACCGTGAACACAAAAGAAATTCCCCAAGGCTGATTCCAGGCCTAGAATTTTCCTTGGCTTACAAAGACTTTACCTTCCAACTAGATCTAAAGCTCTCTTGAGTAATACAGGTGCCAAATGGGCATTTAGAATAACTTGAAAATGTCTTTATAGATATAAAGAAAAGAAACTTTGAGTGAGGTCATGGGTAAAGCCATACTGATGTGAGCCAATCTGTCATGATATTTTAGGGAGGGGAGGGGGGAGAGAAGAGTTGTGCACAGTCTGCACACAGTGCTTGAGTAGAGAACAGCCGCGGCATGTCACTGCTGTTATGTACCAACTTTAGAGAGGACCCCTAGGTCATTTTTTTTTATTTCATAAAATACTAGAACTCTCTCGGATTGAAAAATATTATCAAAATCCCAGCACTTTTCTAACTTTTCAGGCTTAGTTTTCATCAAAATATGGTCATTGTATTAGAAAAATAACAACATGTTTCTTTAAATAAAAATTTAAAAAATTAAAGTAAACCATATACATGGTGCCAAATTAAATTTTATGTAAAGGTAATGTTTCGGTTGTCACGTGCAGCTGTCCTTTCTTCCCTTCTGTATGGCTTTGATTTTTTAGAGCAAACATTGCTTATCGTGCATTTAGCTCAAAGGAAATATACAAGAGAAAGATGTTTCTAAAGTGCAAGTGTTAGACAATAAAAGAAATCAACAAAAATTATCAAGTATCTTCATGTGTCAGCACTGTGCTAGGTGCATTATATGTATTATTTAGCAAGCATTCAAGAATGGAAAACAAAATAGTAATCAGAAATTTCATAAAATAGGTTCCCTACATGGTACAGGAAAGAGAATTTAAATGAATGTGGCTTCAGAAACAGGTCTTAAACAATGCTCTGTAAGATTGTCTGTGAGGACTCTCCTGCAGTCTGAAACTGGCATTTGGGAATTATCACTGCTGAGCACTCATTGCAGGCTTCACACCACAATGTGTGGCGACATTGTCATCACTATAAAGGAGAAGCATTGGCTGTTCATAAATCCAGAGCCTTGGGCTCCTCTTCAGTAGATGAAGCAGGAACACCAATGGCTATTTAAAATTACTTCTGAATTTTCATGGGGTTCCTAGTCTAGTGGCCAATGGGAGGGATTTTTTTCTCTTTTCTTTTCGTTTTTGGGGAATAAAATAGAATAAATACATATCCTAAGTTAACTTAAATAGATGAGTGGTTTCTTCAGGTTTCTCTCCTATTTTTTTTATTGCCATCTAAAAAAAATTACAAGAGAAAAAGGTCAGTTGGGAGGATAGGGAAGATCTGTAATAATTAGGAGGGGGAAAGAATGTGATAGAAAAATATAGTGCATAAAATTTTTGAGAAATACCAAAAAATACACTGAATTTCAGTAGAACATTTCTCCAATCATGTTGTCGGAAGTCACAGTGTTATGTTTATTCCTTAATTCTTGAGAACCAATGGCTATGATCTACCCCTGACACAGGACTTCATTCAACTCAAAGTGGACACATAGGGGCATCCTTCAAATTGCTATAGCACTCAAAGTCACATAATGCCTAGCAGAAGCTGATGTCAAGTTGATGTTATTAAACAAGACCTCTGGGTCTTAATCCCTCCTTTGAATGTGGAGTTATGCCTTCCTGACAGATAAACAACAAGGAGCATGAAACAGGACTAATTCTACAGGGACTATTCAGGAGATCAAACCGTGACGATTTGTGGATGACTCCAATGCTTTCATTTTATACACATGGCCTCCACGTATGAAAAATAGTGTATGATTTAGTGATTCTTTGGCAAGTCAGTTAGAGTCAGGACTACAATACACTACTGTTTACTTGACAAGCAACATGGAAAGGACAAGCGCTCTTTGAATTTGTGTGTTAGTTCTAAGAAATTTAAACCAAATCTTGAATCTTAAAGAATAAATTGAAATTACATGGAACCTACTTTTGCAAGGGCATTACAACTGCATTAATACAATTATATGTCATATATTTCTATTTTATAAAGATTTTAAAATTCAAAAAATATATAGAAAAGCATTAAAATCGACTATTTCATGGATAATTATACAGATAAAATGGTAGACATAAAAACCTTTCTAAATTAATTGTAGGTAAAATTAAAAACATTTTGTGATAAAACCAGAGATTTACATGGAAAACATTTCTGATAAAGTAGAAGAAATATAAAGAAAAACATGTTAAAATTGAAGATTATCATGAAAAATAGTGCAGATAAAATGGTAGATATAAAAAATTCCTAAATTAATTGAAAAGGGAATTGCAAACATTTTCTGATAAAATTGAAGATTTACATGAAAAATATTTCTGTTAGTCTATGCTTTTTTATTGGGGAATTGAGTCCATTGATGTTAAGAGATGCTAAGGAATAGTGATTGTTGTTTCCTGTTATTTTTGGTGTTATTTAGGAATTTTTTTATGTCTACCACTTTACTCTTTTATTTTCCATGAAAATTGTCAATTTTAACATGTTTTTCCATATATCTCTTCTATTTTATCAGAAATATTTTCCATGTAAATCTTCAATTTTATCATAAAATATTTTACTTCTTTTTTCAAATAAAGTAGAATGCTTTTCAAAAAATATTTCATAAAATTATATTTTTAGATATTTTACATTTTATGTTATAAAATGATATTTTTAAAAGAAAACAAATAACTTTTTAAATTTCATTTATACTGCTTTTTCTTGTCATCTTAAAAATCGCAAGGAAAGAACATAAAGTTAGTGGGTAGAAATGGGATCAGCGTCCGAGGAGAGTTGGAAAAAGGGAAAGAAAGAATATGACTGAACTATATTGTATGAATACAGTGGTAGTATTCAATATAAATTTACAATTAATTAAAGGTGTGACAAGTATATTTAACAATACAATTTTTGAAAGTATCTCCATTAAAATCAGGAGATGACAAATATACTTGGGTTGTCCTGGAACCCAAGTTTATATAAGACATAAACAATACGAATGTTGAAAATGTAAAAATAAAATTTAAATGTTAAGTAAAATAAAAGCATCAACATAGAAACACCTATTCAAGAGCAGTGGCTCACATAACCTTCCTAATAGCATGAAACTCATTCTAACTTCCATCTGCTGTTCTTGGGATGTACAGTCCCCTACACTTACACCATACTGTTTGCTGGTAGACTTAGAGAAGAGATCAGAGCAATCTCATAATGCAAAGAAATTCTCAATTTCATCTCAAAGGTATGCAATGCAAACTATTCAAAGTTAATAACTCATCATCCAATATTTAATGAATATTTCCTCTATTCAAAAGAGGAAAATAATCCTAGGCCAAATCTATTAATTTTGTCAGAAGAAAAGTAATATTGCACACTTTTTCAGAAAAGAGAGCTGAAAGGTATATCATAGGGCAATATGGCAACCAGAAGCCTGATAATAAACTGGTACTGGGGGCAGGTCTCAGCACTTAGAAACTCTTGTTATGTAATCATAGCTCAGATCTCAGCACACAAGTCACAAGTCAGGCATCCGTGAAACTCTTACAACTCTACATCTCAGGGATTCAGTGCTCTCTTCAAATGTGTATACATTCACACAGACACATACATTCAGATTAGATAGATAGATAGATAGATAGATAGATAGATAGATAGACAGATAGATAGACAGAAACTTTAAGGAAAAACAAAACCCTAACCAGAAAGCCAGCATCATGGTGACAGAGTCAAAGGAGTATGGTTATTCATAGAGACCAGGAACAGGACCTGTGTATAGTTGCTGTAACCGTGTCCACCTACCTGTCACATTCACAAAAGACACAAGTACATTATGTGAAACTAGAAAGTATCTGCATTCATATTAAATGATGACTGTTTCCTAAATGTCAGTCAGTATTTTTTAAGTAGTAGCTTTACCTTGAGGAGTAGTTACTTGCAGATAGCTTGACTTCCACAGTAAAAGAGAAAGAAAATATTTGGGTTTTCCCCTACTCTTCCTATCTACCACTAATGCTTCCCTGAAATTATTTTCAAGTGGTTAGAAACATAGTTGGGGGCAGATCAAATCTGGCATTCTACTTTTGCATAACCAACTCCCCAAGCACTCTTTGCTGCTAAACCACAAAGCCTGCATCATACTTTCAGAGACTGTGGTAGCTGTGTCTCCTCTCCACCCTCAAGTGTACAGTCCTCAAATGTGATGAACCTACATGTTTAAGAGGATACTTTTGAAATAGAAATCTGGCCCTGCATTGGGATTTCTAGAAAATGAACCTATCATGAACTTAAATATCTACATGTAGCTTCTGCACTATGGTTTCAGTAGTTCAGGTCTCCCAGAGTAAGCCTGACAGAAAGCAAGCTGAGTGTCTACTGTCTTTCATAAACATTGCAAAAGACTGAATTTTGCATCTCTGTGGATATTGCAGAACAGCCACATTTTTGCTGTTCTTTATTGATTTGAAACAATTGCAATGTCACACAAATAGAGTGAGACAGGTAGCCAGCCTCCAGATGAAATTATAAAAGAACATGTTTTCTTTCAAAACAGATCCACTTAGGCACATAGAAAATCAACATAAATGAAAGACCATGGCTACATGGATTAAGAATCTATACCGGATTCTATACAATAGACATCAGTGCGCACCCGAGTCTCACAATGGAGTGACATGATCAGTGTTTCCAAGTTCTCTAGGGAAACAGCAGAAGAACCAAAAAGCACTTGCTAGTTGCTATAGTGACAGCATAGATTATATTAAGTGAAGCTATAAGTTTTCTGAGAGCATAAAGGAAGAGGTTATATAGGTGAAACGTGGCTCCTTCCTTGAAAATTATTCCTCTTTCTTTCTCTTTCTTTCTTTCTTTCTTCCTTCCTTCCTTCCTTCCTTCCTTCCTTCCTTCCTTTCCTTTTTCTTCCTTCCTTCCTTCCTTCCTTCCTTTCTTTCTTTCTTTCTTTCTTTCTTTCTTTCTTTCTTCCCCTAATGTGCATTATGTTCAGGAGCCACTGTCTGCACTGACAGACCGACCTCCATTCTTACTGTGAAGATGGGTCCTCAGTGACCAACTGCTTTTTTTTTTTTCAAAACGGGCTTCCCTTGCGTCCTTTGGCAACTGGTCTTTACTTGTTCTCCTCACCTCTTTTCTTTCCCCTTCAATCAAGCTACGCCCTGCCTTGCAGACCTTTGAGGTTTTGGCTTACTTTGTGTTCTTAGCCTCAAATTCCAGCGGAACCTCTCAGCCCAAAGCAGCTATTACTGTTTCTGTAGGATGTGGTTAGTCTGCCAGTCTTCAGTTACCACTTGTAGACCTCCAGACCTTGCTGTGGCCAGTGGGAGGGCCCTGGACATTCTCTGACTGGGATGGATGACTAAAGCCAAGCACATGACCCAAATTAGCAAAGGAAGGAACAGGGACAGATGGAAAGAATTTCCTTCAAACAAATAAAAGTTTTTTTGGACTCCTCTTTTATGATTCAACTCTTCTGTTGCTCAACTAAAAAGCTGGAGTCATAGAAAAGGGGAAAGTGCTTGATGAGTGAACAGTAGAAAAAAAAAAGATCCCGAGAGTGCTCACCTTTGCTGGAAGAAAATAGAAAAGCAATATGACATTAAGAGAGGCCTTTATATAAGTTTATCATAAATGCTACTCAGTCACCAGTCATATGCTCTCCGTCCCATTGGGTTTCAATTTTAGATAGTGCAAAAGCATTCATGACTTAAGGCTTTTATTTTATGTGCAAACAGAAGGCCCTGGTGAGTGCCCATTTAACAGCCACACAGAAATGCAGCAATACACTTTGAGGGAAGCAGCTTTTCACTCAGTTAGGCACTGAGGAAAAACTGTATCAGAACACTGCTACTGACCAGTGGACTAGGAAACCGGGGAGGCTGGCACTTAGAGATTCCTTTAAATGTGGGAGATTTGACAGGTCTCAATTGTTGGAAATAACTGTTGTAATTTCGGCTTTCAATTAAAGAAATCATTTCCAAATGACTGTTTGTGAGAGAGCTACTCAGAGCTTATTTGACAGCTCTCAGAAATGGCACCTCCACCCCAGTTCATTTTTCTTCTTGCTATTTTTTAGAGATAGGGTTCCATTAGGTATCTTAAGATAGTTTTGAACTCATGGTAATGCTACTGCCTCAGCCTCTCTAGTGCAATGCAGGTGTAACAACACCTTGCTTTACTTATCATTTTTTTCTAACCATAGTTCCCAGCCTCAGATTCCAAAATTTTTCTAATTTCTACAGCCTTCATGCTAGAGATAAAATGAAATGAAGCCACTGTCAGTCCCTTAGGTTGGCTTGGCTTCCTTCCCTTCATAGTCTCCGTTTTATCTTCACTTCACAGTGACAATTGCACTTACTATGTCTTCTACTTGACATGATGATTTCCAGTTCCTTCCACTTCTTGCCAAGCCAGGCTCACAAAGCCAAGTATAGCATGTTTTACCACATATGTGAATTTATCTGGGAGCAGAGACATAGAAGGACAAGGGAGACTGATAGGGAAGTGAAATGATAAAGAGGATGAACTAGAGGAAGGATAAGAAAGGTTAATGGTGAGTGAAAAAGATAAAGGATGCTGCATACAGATGTGAAAAGAGGAAAAGTCCTATATATAATTAACTAGAGTCTATTAACTGAAAGTCCTATATAGTATATTCACAAAAACCCAGATGATGAACAATAGGAAAATCAAATGTCCATGCCCTTTTAATGTGGGATTCTTTAAAAAATAATCTTTAAAAATATCCTAGGGCTAAATCTGTGTCTGGTGTCCTGGCATTTATCTAGTTCATTCACTGTCACTGAGACAAAATATCCTGACAAAATCAGCTTAGGGGAGAAAGGATTTACTTTAGCTCATTGTTCCAGATTCCAGTTCATCATATCTAGAAGTCACAACAGCTGGATCTTGAGGGAGTTGGTCATGTCTGGAAGACAGTGTGTACATGTCTGCTGGTCTCTCTACTCTTACATGTTCCATTGCCCAATTAGAGGGAGTAGTGCCTCAGACTTTCTAATTTGGTCTCCTTACATAATTAATATAATGAAGAAAATTCACACAGATATGCCCACTGGACAGGACAATCCAGACAGTCACTTACAAGGGCTCCCTTCTGCAAGTGATTTTATACTTTTTCCAGTTAAGAATTAAAACCAGTTATTTTATGAGGTCCCATTTGTCAATTCTTGATCTTAGAACATAAGCTATTATTGTTCTGTTCAGGAAATTTTTCCCCTGTGCCCATGTGCTCAAAGCTATTCCCCAATTTCTTTTCTATTAGTTTCAGTGTATCTGGTTTTATGTGGCGGTCCTTGATCCACTTGGACTTGAGTTTTGTACAAGGAGATAAGAACAGATCAATTTAATTTCTTCTACATGCCAACGGACACTTGAATCAGCATCATTTGTTGAAAATGCTGTCTTTTTTCCACTGGATAGTTTTAGTTCCATTGTCAAAGATCAAGTGACCATAGTTGTGTGGGTTCATTTGTGGGTCTTCAATTATATTCCATTGGTCTACCTGCCTGCCACTGTACCAATACCATGCAAGTTTTATCACTATTGCTCTGTGGTATAGCTTAAGGTCAGAGATGGTGATTCCCCCAGAAGTTCTTTTATTGCTGAGAATAGTTTTTGCTATCCAGGTGAATTTGGAAATTTCTATCTCTAACTCTATAAAGAATTGAGTTGGAATTTTGATGGGGACTGCACTGAATCTATAGTTGCTTTCAGCAAGATGGTCATTTTTACTATATTAATCCTACCAATCCATGAGCATGGGAGAGCTTTCCATCTTCTGAGACCTTTGATTTCTTTCTTCAGAGACTTGAAGTTCTTGTCATACAGATCTTTCACTTGCTTAGAGTCTCACCAATGTATTTTGCATTTTTGTTACTGTTGTGAAGGGCATTGTTTCCCTAATTTCATTCATTTTATCCTTTGAGTTGAGGAAGGTCACTAATTTGTTGAGCTAATTTTATATTCAGCCACTTTGCTGAAGTGGTTTATCAGGTTTAGAAGTTCTCTGGTGGAAATTTTGGGGTCACTTAAGTATACTATCATATCATCTGCAAATAGTAATACTTTGACTTCTTCCTTTCTAATTTGTAGCCCTTTGACCTCCTTTTGTTGTCTAATTGTTCTGGCTAGTACTTCTAGTATTATATTGAACAGGTATGGAGAAAGTAGACAGCCTTGTCTAGTCCCTGATTTCAGTGGGATTACTTAAAGTTTCTCTCAATTTAGTTTAATGCTGGCTACTGGTTTTCTGTATATTACTTTTACGATGTTTAGGTATGGGCCTTGAATTCCTGATCTTCACAAGACTTTTATCATTAAGAGGTGTTGGATTTTGTCAAATGCTTTCTCAGCATCTAATGAAATGATCATATGGTTTTTTTCTTTGAGTTTATTTATATAGTGTATTACATTGATGGATTTCCATATTTTGAACCATCCCAGCATCCCTTGGATGAAGCCTACTTGATCATGGTGGATGATCATTTTGATATGTTCTTGGATTCAATTGGCAAGCATTTTATTGAGTATTTGAATCGATATTCATAAGGGAAATTGGTCTGAAGTTCTTTCTTTGTTGGGGCTTTGTGTAGTTTAGGGATCGGAGTACTTGTGGCTTCATAAAATGAATTGGGTAGTGTTACTTCTATTTCTAATTTGTGGAATAATTTGAAGAGTATTGGTATTAGGTCTTCTTGAAGGACATATAGAACTCTGCACTAAATCAATCTGGATCCTGATTTTTATTTTTTGTTTGGGAGACTATTAATGACTGCTTCTGTATCTTTAGGGGTTATGGGAATATTTGTATCATTTATCTGATTCTCATTTAACTTTGGTGCCTGGTATCTGATTAGAAAATTGTCCATTTCAGCCACACTTTCCAGTGTTGCTGAGTATAGGCTTTTGTAGTAGGATCTGATGATTTATATTTTTTTGGACCTCATAAAATTGCAAAGCTTCTGTAAGGCAAAGGACACTGGTGATAGGACAAAATAGCAACCAACAGATTTCAAAAAGATCTTTACCAACCCTAGATCTAATAGAGAGCTAATATCCAATATATACAAAGAAATCAAGAAGTTAGACTCCAGAAAACCAAATAACCCTTAAAATGAGGTAAAAAGCTAAACAAAGAATTCTCAACTAAGGAATACCAAATGGCTACGAAGAACCTAGAGAAATGTGCAACATCTTTAATCTTTAAGGAAATGCAAATCAAAACAACCGTGAGAGTCCACTTCACACCACTCAAAATGGCTAAGATCAAAAACTCAGGTGACAGCAGATTATGGCAAGGATGCGGAAAAAGAGGAACACTGCTTCATTCTGGTGGGATTGTAACCTGGTACAAGCACCCTGGAAATCAGTTTGGCAGTTCCTCAGAAAATTGGACATAGGACTACCTGAGGACCCAGATATACCACTCTTGGACATATACCCAGAAGATGCTCCAACATGAAATAAGGACACATGCTCCACTATGTTCATATCAGCCTTATTTATAATAGCCAGAATCTGGAAAGAACCCAGATGTCCCTCAACAGATGAATGGATACAGAAAATGTGGTACATTTATACAATGGAGTACTACTCAGTTATTAAAAACAATACATTCATGAAATTCTTAGGTAAATGGATGGAACTAGAAAATATTCTGAGTGAGGTAACCCAATCACAAAAGAACTCACATGGTTTGCACTCACTGATAAGTGGAAATTATCCTAGAAGCTTGGAATACCCAAGATACAATTAACAGACCACATGAAGCTAAAGAAGAAGGAAGACCAAAGTGTGGATACTTCAGTTCTTAGAAGGGGGGATAAAAATACCCATGGGAGGAGATACAGGGGCAAATTTTGGAACAGAGTCTGAAGGAAAGACCATCCAGAGACCTGGGAATCCATCCCATATACTGTCACCAAACCAGACACTATTGTGGATGCCAATAAGTGCTTGCTGACAGTAGCCTGATATAGCTGTCTCCTGAGAGGCTCTGCCAGTCCCTGACAAATACAGAGTGGGGGGATGCTCACAGCCAACCAATGGGCTTAGCACAGAGTTCCCAATGGAAGAGCTAGAGAAAGGACCCAAGGAGCTGAAGGGGTTTGAAGTCCCAGAGGAGGAACAACAATATGAACCAACCAGTAACCCCAAAGCTCCCAGAGTCTAAACCACTTAACCAAAGAGTACACATGGAGGTACCCATGGCTCCAGTCACATATGTACCAGAGGATGGCCTTTTAAGATATCAATGAGAGGAGAGGCCCTTGGTCCTGTGAAGGCTTGATGCCCCAGTGTAGGAGAATGCCAGGACTGGGAAGCAGGAGAGGGAAGTTGGTGAACAGGGCTAGTGGGGACTGGATAGGGAGAAATTCTGAGGGGAAATGAGAAAAGGGGATAACATTTGAGCTGTAAATAAAGAAATATAAATAAATTTTTAAATATAAAATATAAAATAAATATAAAGAAAAATTTACATAAATATAAAGAAATATTTTATATCTAATAAAAAAGACTTAAAAGTCGGAAACTCCTAGCTATATTTGATTTTAGTTGTAATTCTACTTGTACTGATGGAAGACATAGCAAAGAAGAGCTAATGTCAATCAAATAATAGTTGATATCAAAAAGCATTATGTTAAAAAAAGAATGAAAAGCAGTCCTCACAACATAATTCTGTGGCAGGACTTGGTCTTAAAAAATCAGACCCACAAGCAGCTAAAAGACTTAAATGTTCTAGACCTTCTCAGGAAGTTGAGTAACAGAAAAACAACAACCAAATTCTACCAGCAAATCATAAATGTCACAGAGAATATCACCTACATGGATATTTTCACAATACATGAATTTAGGCAAGTTTGCCACAGCTGAGAAAATCAATGCTTGTCATCACTATACTGGAATGAGAGAATAAATCAGCCTCCTCAGTTCTGATTGCTATGCGCTAATACTATCCCATCTGGTCCCAGTGCAGACCACGGCCTGTGGACTACCTGTAGTCACACTCAATGATGCCTCGGTCTAAACTTATATATTCAGCAAGTTATGCAGAAGATTCTGCAAATCTATGAGCACATTACAGTTGTTGAAACTCTGCCCTTGGAGCTGCAAGTGAAATGTGAAGACTTTCCCACCCTCTGATTAAAGACGGTCTGCTCACCTGCTTCTAAGTGAGCTGCAAACTAAAGGAGACAATATTACATAAACCATGGCCCCTTGTTAATAGTCGCTTTGGAAATTCCCAAACTGTAATGAGGGGTAGCATAGACACTGTGGTTACCAAGCAAGTAGAGGGTCCAAACCACCTCAGAAAGATTCCAAAAACACATTCTGTGTCACAGTTTCAAAACAAAGCCAGTAATATTTTAATCCCTTACCACAAGGACATACCTTAGCATTGTCATGATGCCAGTTACTTAGAGAAAAGAGTCTGGAGTTTTCCTAATTCTATCAGCTCATTGATATTGAAAACAAACTAAAATATGTATTGTATAAGGTAGCAAATGAAAACATTCCTAACAGATGTAGCTCTGCCTCAGTCACTAATGATAACTCAAGACCATTGGATGGTTTTTAATGTAAGGCTTTCCAGAATGTTCACTTGATATCACCACATGCTCTGAAGTGCCTTTTAAGATACCATAACATCCACTGAAAAATACACAGGACTGAAAACATTCTTCATTACACTTGAGGATTTCAAAGTTCCAAGTTCTTAAGGACATCCTCTTTGTCTTGTCTTGAGATAAGAAATGTCAAACTTCTTCTCTGGGAAAAAAAATCTCCCTTTTTGTATTAAAAGTTAATATTTGCAGCAAAGACTGATGCAACAAAAATTCTGTACAGAAATCACAAACCCTAAATCAATGATGGCAGGGAAGACTAACAATACCTGGGGTTTTTCCTGACCAATACCAGATGTCAGAGGTACAGCACCGTTGCCTTGCTCGCATGTCCCCCCTGTTTGTCATTGGTCCCTGTGGCTGATTCATAGACAGGGTAAAGACTTGAGCCCCACCCCTCCCAATAAGAAAGAAGGGGCTCTCTAACCACAGATGTGGAGAGAACCCCTTTTCATCTTTCTGTCTCCTTTTATGGACAGTAACTTTGGCTCCTATTTTTAGCGAACTCACCATGATTTTTGCTTTTAATATTAAGAAATTTTTAAAAATCTAGTGGTTTGCACTTTTGAATCCAAGCTCCAAAACAACCAGCTTGCTGCCTGTTGCTTTGGTTTCTCCTTATTAAATTTGGCTCTGGACATTTTATTCGACCTAAGGTAACCAGTGCCATTTAGCACAAAGTGTCCATATCCTGAGAATTCCCAAATTGCAGGAAGATTGGGATTAATGATTATCCCAAATAAACTTCTCCCTCATCAATAACTACCACCTATGTCCCCAAGTTCCCCTGGCAAATGCATACCATCTTCTTAATACCAGGATGTCCATTCTCCTTTGCTTCTGAAAGCATGCACCCATGCACACACAACACACACATACACACACACATACACACATACACACACACACACATACACACCTTTTCTTTATTTCACTCTCAAAATTGTTTGCTAAACCTTGTCTCTGAAAAATAGTGTGATCTTCTTAAAAGGAGAAAAAGCATAAAAACATTTAACAATTTTTATCAAAACTATGTTGAGTATATTCATACAGGCAGGAATAAAGCAGGACAATGCCTAAACTCCTGTGATCAGCACTGTAATGGAGATGTACTAGAGTCTTTCTGACTGCAGTGGAAGTAGATGGCATAAGTGTAACTTTTAAGTACTCAGGCTAAATGTTTATACATGATCTTCTTTCTCCTACAGATAAGAGACAACTCTCCACGCTAAGTACTCGTATCAAAGAATGAAAACACTATGCTACAAACACAAAGACTGCACATTTGCTAATGCTCATCAAGCTAGTCAGTGGCAGAATTGGGATTCAGAGCTCTCTCTTAAACCATCACCACTTCTTTCCAGAGAAGAGTAGATCCAAACACTACTGTGCATGGAAAGAACTCAAGCACTAATGAACAGATGAGTCCATTGTTCAGACTGAACACAGTCGATGCAGGCAAACTTAACAGGCAGACAAGCAGGCAGAGAGCTGAGCGTGGGGAGATCCAGCTAGTCCTCACGTAGGAGAGTAGCCAGAAGTGCAGACATTTCTGGGCCATGGCTGGAGAGTCTAGAAGGACAATAGAACGTTAGTAACTTAAAGAAAACTTTACCTATAAAATAATGTTAGAATTCCTTAGCAGTGTTGTTGGAACCACCTTATAGTTGTAATAATAATAAAATGAAAGCTGTCATTTTAATATCTGTCAAGAACTGTACCCTGGGCTCTAAATGTTTTGTTTAACTTACTATTTTCAATAGATCCTGAATAAAGTTTCAGTATAGCCCTACTTTAAAACATAAGAAGATTGAAGAACAGGTGAATTAATAATTAAATGACTCTCTTGTCCATAGCTGAATTTTGAAGACTGCCCTGTCATAAAGGAAACTTCTTGCAGACCCCAATGCTTCGAAGGTCAATGCTTAAGCCCATGTAGGCTTGGTAATAGCATAGCTTGAACCCAAGCTCTTGATCAATTTTGCCAGAACTGATTGTCCACTGTGTCCCTGGCATACAACGGGGAGGATGCTCTGAGAGTTGGCCTGTTGTCAGTCTGAATGTTGCTAGGAAGGAGAACCTATGGATAAAAGAAACTGTTGGTAGATCAGGAGGAAACAAGATTGATTCCAGGCAAAGGGACTAGCATGCTTGCAGCTGAAGACAGGTCCAATAGAAGAGGAAGAATTCATGGAACCAGAAGGAGAAGAAACAAGGAGGTTGGTAATTCAAAGAAGAGAGACCGCAGGGGCCCCCAGCCCTGTAAGATTCAGTGTGCATGAAAAGAAACTCAAATTTCAAGCTAAGGCACTAAGTGATAAGGCAAAGTTCCAAAGCAATTATTTTTTTAATGTTGAAGTTACTTCAGAAAGTAATAGGTTTTCATGGGGGTATTTATGTACATTTTATTTAGATTCATCCTTCCCAAGATGGGCTTCCCTGTGCTACCCCTTTGCCCTGTTCTACCCCTTTGCCCTCTTCAGCCCACTTCTAGGTGCTGTGCTACCTTAACTAGAGCCCAAATAAAATTTTCAAATTTAACTATTCTCCATAAATTTTTAAAAGGGCTTCTCAAATGGATTTTCTTGTTTGTCTGTATTTGAGATGATCCTACTGTATGAAGCACAGATATTCTTTTGCTACATGCAGGTGGATAAAAACAATGTAGCATGTTAAATGACTTTTTCTCCTACAATTAGGAAAATCATCTTTAGCGTTACCTTCCCTTTGAATTATGTGGCATAACCTGTCTAAGAGGCCTTGTGACACTCCACATCCATGTAGAATGTGATGAAGGGCTCTTCTATTAAGTGGTGATACATCATGAGATTCTGTGCAAGGGCATATACATGCCTGTGTGAATGGAGATGAGGAAATGTTGGGAAACTCCCTGGAGATCTTTGACCATGGCAAACAGGTCATGAATCTGCTTTCCACGGCTTGCCTGTTTGGTGTCACTATGATACTTATGGCTCCTGCCTCCATAGCATGCTATCTCTGGCCTTAGAGTAGTGGCCCCTTCTACATAGTCATGTTCGCCTTGACTCTCCTTGAAAAGATGTGTGTCTGTCTCCCAAACATCTGTATAATCCCAGCAAGGCACTCAGCCCCCAAACCCTCATCTACTGGGTTTTCCATGCCTACACTGCTTCCTCCCACCCATCCAGAAGGAACAATGATTGCCTCAATGGGAACAGACAGAAATTCTAGCTGCCTGCATATAACACACGCCTGCCCCCACCCCACCCCCATCACATTCCATCACATTCCATCACATCATACACACACTACATTGCCAATTAATCAATGTGTTTCGTTGTGTTGGGATATTCTGACAGGCAGTCTTCCCAAAATGTCAAACAGAAAGTGAGGTAATTACATCTGTTTTCTATCCTTTAACCGTTCTAAAAATAAATAAATAAAAGTAAGGAACTTTAGGCTCTAAGTTTAAAAGCCGGGTTCTAACCCCACTCCCACCCCCACCCCCACCCCCACACAACCACCCTATCTCCTCACCCCCACCCCAGCCTGCCTTCCTTCCTTTCTCCTTCACATACCCCACTGGAGCTGGAAAGCAAAATCTTCGCATGCCATCACGCCGCCTGCACTTCCCCAGTCTAATACCCTCCAACCTTCTTGCAGCTCTGAACCTCAAAAGTGGTTTCAGGAGGGGAGACTATGACCTGAGAAAAAAGACATAATTCTGGGGATAGAATTACTCAGGCACCTTGGAAATGCAAATACCAGAATGAAGACCCATTATTAGTTAATATGCTAAAATTAAATACTCAGGATTTTTTTTCTTGAAAACTGTATCTCTTTATATGCCATCCAGAGAAGCTATAGATTGGATTTCTTCCAGCCTAATGTAGTGCTGAGACCCTTAAACAACCTTGCACATTTCTCTGGGCGATGCCTATTCCATGAGCTGGGAGTTTGGCGCGGTAATCTGACAGGAACAAAATTAAAGCAGGTGTAGTTTCCCTTTTTTTTTTTTCCCTTAAAACACACATTTTGCCAAACTTATAGCTTATCCGTGCACAGGCTCTCCTCCTTGCCTGCTCTCCTATGTCTTTCTCCTCTTTTTCAGCTCCTTTTGCTTCCCTTGCTTTTTTTTTCCATTTAACCCTCTAGCTGACTGCCTATTGCACAGAAAACCCGGTCCTGGTAACCTTCAATTAACATGCATTGCACATTATAACACAGAAAAAAAAAAACCTGTGAGAATTCTATGCGTTCAAATATGACTCCTATTCAATGCTTTGGATTCCCTGTCTCCATCCTTCAGTCTAAAAATTACTCAGATTTCTGCAAAGTTACACGCTTTCTCACCAATTATCTGGAAGACCCTGAGAATGGTACTGACATCAAAGCCCAGTCTAATGACACAGAACACCTGGCCACAGGGACTGCAAGCCTCTCTCAGCTCTGCTCCATTTGGCAAAAAGCTATTTCCATCTCAGTCACAGCACAACAAAGGACTAATTGATGGCAGCATTTTTTTTCCATCTCTCAAAAAATAAATTGAGCCAACCCCACAAGCTCATCTAGAGGAATTAATTAGGGAATAGGAAATCTCCAAAGCCATCCTTAAATTGAGATTGAACAAAGCCCAGGGAACAGATGGCTTTTCATCCGAATTCTTTAAAAACCTTTCCCTCTCTACTAATTCCCTTACAGGAATGAGAACAAACTGGCAAACGAATTTGAGCAAACCATGTCACCAGGTGTTCAGGTCCCCAAAGGTTTCTTCTGCTTTTGGAAAAACAAAAAGAAAAAAGAAAAAAAAAACCCGACAGGTATCCTCTTTACCGATATTATTATGATTTCATTTGTGTGTGCGAGTGCTTCCCTGGGGGCTCATTTTGAGTCTCTGGGCATTTCTTACTACCTAGCTAGGGAAGGATTCCGTTAATTGGTGCAGCTGATTGTGAACAACTGCTCAGAGCTACGGACTCTGTCAGCACACACCAAACAGCTGAGAATGAGGTCATCGTGCGTGTAAGGGAGAAACATGGCCAACGATTTCGTTATTTTGTCCCAGGTATCTAGAGATTTCAGAGCAAAGGTTGAAGGTAGAATGTGCTATCCCAATAGCTAAGCAGATGGTTTTCCTCTACAGACTTGGCATGCGAAAGCATAGTTAGAGAGAAGCATGTTCCTCCTATGTGAACAGTTAGCAAGGACCTGCCGTACAGTCTCCCGAGCATGACCAGTCTGAATGTGTGCTTTCACCGTCCCTTTGATATCTAAATGTTGAAACCAAAGGTGGTAGAATTTTAAAAACATTTTGCTTTGTTTCCTCCCATTTTTTGGTGGATAAAATTAAATGCATTTGTTGAATACTATTGATTCAAAACATGCGTATTGTGTGATAGACCACTGTGGATCATTAACATGTGGCTTCCTTGAGACAGGTCTGGAACTGTAGGCTTATAATACCAGCTTTTAGGAGATCAAGTGAAAAGAATCAAGCATCTGAGCCTATGCTGGGCTAATTAGTGAGTCCTGTTTCAAACACTAAAACAAAATAATTATATTGGTTTTTTAAAATTGTGCCTTACCTAAGAAAATTGTTAAGTCTTTGGCACTTACCTATTGCCAGCAATTTAAAAACCCACGATGGTTAACTACATTCTCTGCGATGCCCAATGGGATAGCTTCTCCAACCGATTGGAAGTTTAATGGTTTTAATTTGTTTCCTTTTTATTAGTAGGGCATCCCATAGCATGTGCGTAGAAGTAAAAGAACAGCCTTCAGGTAAATGCTATCGTCTTCACCATGCTGAGGCAGGGTCTCTTTGTTTCTGCTCTGCTGCATTCTCCTGGCTAACTAGTCCACGGAATTCTGGGAAATCTATCTGTGGCCACATCCTATTTTGCTAGAGACCTGCCAGGGCTATAGATCCCGAGCATCGCATCCTGCAGTTTTCTCATGGGTCCTGGGGAGGAATTAGAGTTCTCAAATTTCTACAGCAGTTTTATGGGCTGATGCATCTCATCGGCCTGAACTTTTACATTCTTTGACCAACATTTCCCTTCTTTTCCTTTACCAGTGTCCCAGGCCCTGGTAAATAGAATTCTACTATTCTACTATCTATTTCTGTAAGCTGAACTTTTATATATTTTACAAGTGTCGAAGATCACTATTTGTCATTTGGCTTTGTGTAGCATAATAGATGTCATCTAGATTCTTCCAAGCATTTGCACAAGATCACATTTCCTTCTTCCCATGTGTGTGTGTGTGTGTGTGTGTGTGTGTATATATATATATATATATATACACATATATATATGGAATAAAATATATATTATAAATAATGAATAATATATACTTCTCCTTATCTATTTAATTGTCAAAGTACACTTATTTGATTCCATACCATAGTCTCATATATAGTACTGCAATAAATTTGGGAGTGCAGCTTTATACCATAAATGATACAATTTCCTTTGGATATACACCCAAAGTGTGATTTCTGTCTCATATGAAATTTTTATTGTTAACTTTTGGAAAACACACACATAACTAATATCACCTACAGCACCTTTTCCCAAATTCTTGCCAACACTATTTTTTGTCTTTGGGGTCATCAGTTCTGAGATTTTTTTTCTCACTGTGATTTCAATTTGTATTTCACTGCTGATTAATGATGCAAAGAACTTTTTCACAGACCTTGAAGTTTTCATGCAGGGTATCCTTTGGTCCTCATTCTAGGTGGATTAGTCCTTTAGGGCTCTGGCATCCATATACCATTTCCTGTTCTTTCCTGTGTTAGAGAACATTGTGCCTTTGTCTCGTCTTTATCATATCCTTCCCATCCATCCACACTTACATAAGCATACTGCATCTTTTAAGAATATTAAAATCTTAACTAGCATTAATCAATTCCTACCCAAAATGCCCTGCATTAAAGAGTCAATAGTCCTAATCCCTGCATTATAATATGGGGAGTGGCCGAGAAAGATAAATGGAGAAGAAAATTAAGCAAATTCAAGCTGAATCCAGTGAGGATACAAAGTCATACCACAAGTTCACCTACAAACCTGATTTTTAAAACTCGATCATTCAGTTTGCTTCAGTATTTGTAGGCAAAAAGTACACTTAAATTATTCCATGCATCTAAGTCTAAAATGAAAAGAATTCATTATAGATGTTGATAAAACCCAGCAACATGATAAAAAAAATAAGGTTTGCCTTTCATCTATTCCTCAGCATTTAGGAGATTCTAGTGAATGAATGGTAACTATTAATTATGGAAATTAATAGACAATGAGATAAGTCTGCTATGATTAATTTCAAGATACCTGAAAGGTAAAGATGAGCCAACTGTGGTGGGATGAAGTTAAGCATCACAATGAAAATATTTTTATATTCCCAGAAATTCCTAGAATTTTTCCTTGTTTTGTGGATTTATTTTTTTCTGATTATATATATATTCCATGCATTTTTATGTGTGTTTGTGTGGGGAGGGGTGGAGATGTGTTTGCACATGTAAGAGTGGTGTTGGGTGAGTCAGAATTTGACATCCAATATCTTTCCCCTATCATTTTGCTAACCTGTTCTTGGAAACTATTCATTTGAGCTTGAAGCACGTAGATTTAACTAGCTTTGCTGTTTAGGAATCTACCTGTCTCTATCATCATCAGTATAAGAAACTGACATCCTTATACTTGCACAGAAAACACTGTACCCTGTAATCAATGAGCCTTCTCCACAGCCCCTAGTTTAGGCTTGACACTTTTTTAAAGATGAGAGTAAAGTGAACTAACATAGCAAAGAAAGCTGACTTTATGAAATTCCCTCCGTATGCAAAGAAGTTTTATATATATTTCTGCACCTGAGCAGTAGAAAATACTTCTCTGTATACAAGCATGGAGACTCATGTCAGCATTCAAGAAGAATCTCTGTTTATATACAAATTCTATAGTGTGTTCTCACATTTTGCTCATGACAGGTTTTTCAAAGGGAATATTTCTACCCCATTGACCAGAAATCTGGTCTTATAGTTGAATATGTGTTAAGTTTTGAACATTACAGTGTATGTCTGCAAAATGAGTCCACCAGGCTTTGAACTATGCCATGAGTAACCTTGTCTGAATGTCCAGTAAAAAATAGGGAAGAAGCCCTGTAAGTAAGAAAGCGATCTTGCTGAGTTCTGACTTTTAGGAACTGCTAACCTTACAGCCCAGCTCCTAACACACTTGGATCTTTTGGAGACAGAGTATCATTCTTAGATAATTATCATGTATGTCCCTCTCTCTAAATCAGAAAGCACTCACTCATTAGCCCCAGGATTACAGAAGACTGATTTCCAAGGAGACATTAACATAATAAGAATTGTTACAAGTACTTAGAAGTATATGGAGTTGGGTGAATGTTCTTTTCTAGGTTTTGGTTTGGTTTGGTTTGGTTTGATTTTGTCTGAAGTTTGAAGCACAATTTAAAAATTTAAATATATTTTTCATCTGGCAATTAAAGCTCAGGTCATTATAGAAGGAATGATTCACAAGACACAATCCACATATCAAATGATGTACAAGAAGAAGGAAGGAGTGGCTCCTGGCCCTGGAAAGGCTCAGTGTGTCAGTGTAGGGGAATACTAGAACAGGGAAGTGGGAAGGGGTGGATGGGGAACAGCGGGAGGGAAAAGGGCTTATGGGACTTTTGGGGAGTGGGGAGCAGGAAAGGGGAAATCATTTGAAATGGAAATAAAGAATGTATGGAATAAAATAAAAAAAGAAGGAATGATTCACAGTTTCAGAAACATCCTACACCAGGATTAGACATTCACGTTTCTTAAATAGTAATACTCTGACTTCAAGAAAGCTCATGCAAATACTGAAATAACAACTGATAATAAAATCTAAAGTTTTCTATTAAGTATGAGTGTTTCTTACACGGGTCAAAAATCTCTACTTTACAATCTGTACAATGATTGACCTACAATCATTGCCAATTTCTTTATCTTGTCAAATATAAGATTGTTCTTTCCAGTGGTTTCATTTCCTACCATGTGTTTGAGGGTTTAATGGAAGGGTATTTATCTTAACTTGTTATAAATCAACAATATATTCTGACTTCATTTAGACATTTTCTAGAATCAGTGCATGATGCGCTAGATACTCCCAAGACTTAACTGAAGAAAATGTGCTTCTAAGATTCTCTATCCCCTGTCTTCTCTCACCATCATCTCCACTGGTTTTGTTTGTTGGTTTGGTTTGGTTTTTTTCTGTTGTTGTTTTGAAATCCGCCCTCCCAGTGTCTTCCCTTATCCCATGTTTCATCTGTCGTTTTGCCTGCTGTACATCCTTCTTTAATACCTAACATTACCATCTTTTGTTCTCCTTTCTAGATGTTAGACTCTCCACACACTTATACCTGTTTATATCTATAGAAGTGCCCATTAAAAGCCATGGCCCCCCTATGAAGGAGAAGTTCATTTTCTCCCTGAGTTTGGATCCCTTTGCTTAATCTTTCTAGGCACACCCATTTTTCTACCCACTCATGCTTTCATTTTTCTTCACATCTGAACCATATACCATGGAATCTATGTACCACATTTTATGATACATTCATCTGGTGACAGCCAGCTAAGCTTGTTGCTTTTCTTTCCTATTGTCAATGTAGCATCCATAACCATATGAGCAAGCATCTCTATAGTCAAGTATGGCTGAGTCAATGTTCTTTTCCTTGGACATGTTAGCAACCACAATTTAAAAAAAAACTTTTGAAACATTTTACTACTTCGGTGAGACATTTAGCAAACAAATTATTTCCAACCAACGACACCAGTAAAGTATGGCACCATAGGTGATTTACGTTAGAGGCCATTCCCATAAAAAGAGTTGAATATATTTCATTTGGTTCTAATTAAACACAAAGAAATTACAGATGCACATGATCTTTAGTTGATGCCACTAATCTATTTACAAGTCATATCCAAGAATACTATCTGATTATATATTTTCATCCTATAGTGGTCTAAGCCTTCTGTAAGAATTGTAAATGGCCTCCCCACTAGACAAAGGGGGTCTACTTTCTCTCCTCCACAACTTCATCTGTGCCATCCATTATAAAAGTGGTCAAGACATGTAAAAATTCATATGACTCAGCCATACTTGACTATAAAGGTGCTCGCTCATATGTTTATGGGTGCTAAGAGAACAAAGATGATAGTTGGCCCCATTTTTAAAATAAACAATGGTGTCTGCCATTTTTTAAATTTTTCTGTTACATATTTTGTGGGAAGATCATTAAATTAAACAGCAATAATAGTTTGAGACATTTGTGGATATTGTGTGGCTTCATCTCAAGCCAGAAACAACATTTAAAAAAAAATTCTTGAGACTTTTACTGTCAATGATTTGGCGAGACATTTAGCAAACAAATTGTTTCAGAATTCTGACGTCAATTAAATATGGGGCCCAGGATGATGAGAATGTTCCAGAAGTGTAGACTACCAGTTGCTCATGCTGAAGTCAGAATTGATAAACCCTTGTATGCTCTTAGTTACGATGGGTAGGTGATGTGACTTAAGAGTCAAGGTTATTGACATAATTATAGAGATAAGGATTCTCCTTCACTTAAAAATTTAAGAAGATATGAAATATCTTTTATCACAGGAAATATAAAGTTCTCTTTTCTAAATTTCCAACTTATTGAAGGAAGCCATTTAAAGAAATTTAAGTCTGTAGACTCACACACTTCTAGGTTATATTTAAAATTTTTTTTTTCACATTTCTTACTTGATCCTAAAGTTCACCTTTTTGTAGATATCTTCAGACTTCTATTTCACAAATAATCAAACTAAATATAAAGCAAAACTTTTATATGTAAGGACAGTATTTCCACACTTACTCACTAATTGGAATTATCTGAAGGGTATAAAATATACTGAAGACTCTTCCAAACTCAATGTACTTTATGAATTCTATAGCACAAGTTGAAGTTCAGAATTTTTAAGAGATATTTAGCCATCTCTAAAATAAAATCAATTTTGGAGGCTCTTGGTGTACCCATATTCCTTTATTTGGAAATTGTCAGAAGTTGCTATGCATTTCATCAAGAATAACATTGGATGTGGATGTGTGTTCAGTGAGCAAGTGTTCAACCTTCTCATGATTACACATTCATAAGAGACAAATTGGCTCTGGTGATAATCTGTTTTTAGTGAAGAACCACACCCCACTGTAACCTTCCACCTTCCTCCTTGGACAATCTTACCCACTTCCTTTCAGTCCTTAAGATGTTAACAGGTTCTGTAGCCTCTCAGCCAGCCCTGCTAGCACTACAGAAGGTGGGTCAGGTGGCCAACGCCTTGTTTGTTCATGTTATTGTCTCCAGTGAGAAAGCTGACAGCGGGTACTCAGCGCCTGAGATAGTGCATCAAGGCAAAAACCATGAGCAGACAAAAGCCCCTAATTGGTAGGTTTCATAGCCTGAGTCTTCTTAAGTGACTTCCTAAGGGAGTGTTGTCAAGTCAACCAAACTTGTGCTTTCCTATTAAATGTGCTCATCTCTACCTTGGGAGGCCTGTGGTGCTCTCAGGAGCTCCTGGCAGAGCTACACTAGTGACAGTGCAGAGTTTTGACTGTTTTCTCTTTAGCTACACCAAGGACCAGCTGTCAGGCTTCTACTGGCTGGTGTCAGCTAACCACTTAATGAGGAGCTGAGCCTTGGCTTTCTTAAAGGACCAGGACATACTTCTGTGGTACAGGGTCACTTCAGTGTGACAGGTTGTGTTCTTGGGGTAGCAGGCTCTACCTACCCCTGGAGAGTTTTTACTGTCCTGAGTTACTTGTTTACTTGATAACCAGTGCAACCTTTTCTCTGCAAAGGGAGAAGTGTTTCTGTGGCTGTGTAATGCCTATGTAACAGAAACAGAAGCTACAATTTGGGCAAAAATCAGAGAGAAAATGAACATTTTGTATTTATTTTGGGAAGGAGAGAGGTAGGATAAGTCAAACATGAGCCCTTGATGCTTTGTCGGTATTAGACCTTGCAAGTTTTTCTCTAAATGCAGTCTGACCAAGCCTCAGGTACCCCTCAACTTTTAGGTCTGAAAAACTGTTCAAGTCCCCCCTAATCTCAATCTCAGACAAGGGGTGGCCATAATGCTCTATAAACGTCCCCTACATGGGGACAGAGATGTACTCCCCTATCCTTCGGCCCCTTCTGCCCCATTATCCTCCCAAAGCCTTCAGCAACTTCAGGCCAGGCCAGGCCAGGCTCAAGCGACTGAGCCACTGTCTGTCCTTGGGGGGGTGGGAAGGTGTTGCTGTGGAAAAGATGAGTTCTCTCACGGGGAGGGCTCTGCTTTCCTTACAAGTCCTCTGCAGTCTGGCCAGTACTGAGAAGAAGAAAGAGAAACCCCACTTTGGTAAAAGAAAAAAAAAAAAAAAAAAAAACAAGGAAAGGCCGTAAACAAAGACAGACTTGTAGTACCTTTTGTAATTTTTTTAAATAAATATACTTTATATTAAAGAAAAAAGAAGACTAATCCTTTGTTCTAGTTGTGGACTCACATCCATTTACTGCTCAATAGCCTTCTTACTAATGGAATGATGATAATATGCAAATTGAAAGAGTGTTCTTCCCATGCGTGTTTAAGTTCATTGATGTTTTTGCATGGTTGCTTATTACCTTGGGAGAGTCTATATAGCCTAAAACAGGTGAGGCAGCAGCACACAGCTGTGGTTGAAGGACTCGTGGCCATAAAGGTAGCAAAGACAAAATTCAAGCCCAACTCTACTGTGGCTTCAAAGCTGATAATCCATGTCACCACATTGCACAACATGTTTTCAATATCTGAATCATAAAATTAAATATTTTCATCTAACATTCAAAAATCCCTTTTTTTCTCAAATTAATTGACACAGTTAATTTGACTCAAATTCCTTGGTTGAAGCCTCTGGCTTTCTTTTCATCCCACACATGATACCTTGTGCTACATATTTTACATATCTTATTATATCTTTACTTGACAGCAGGGGATAAATATAAGCCCCTTCATTGAATCTACTGCTCTGTAATTTCTGCTACTTACTGAGAAAATTTTTAAGGTAATGCACAGAAGATAGATTTGAATACAAATGAAATTCTCCTACTGTGAGGCCCAAACACTTCCTGAGTTTGGGACCTAGACACACAGATAGCCTTGCAAGAGTACGTTAGCAGAAAGCTGATATTCTTTGAGTTTCATCACAGAACAAATCACGATCCATATTCACTTAGGCATTAAGACACACTGTGACAAAATACAGCAGTTTAACAAAAGAACCCATCCAAAGCATCCAAATGTGTATTTCTTAAAAACTAATTTCCCCTTTAAAAATGTCCATTCCTCATTCCTATCTAATCTGTAAGAATCAAACATCTATGAAAAAGAAAAGATGCCATTATCAATGCCTCGAATGTAGGAAAATAATCATCACTCATTTTTAAACCAGGACATAAGCAGACCACAGTGCAGACAATGCTGAAGGAGGCATGGAGTGGAGATTCTAACACGTTATCTTAAAGGCAAAGACAAAATTTGAGGTGAAAGTCAAAGCAAAGATGGCAAGGTTATAGGATAAGGAGAAGGAGGGTGTGGAAAACAGAACTATAAATGCAGAGATTCAACTACCAAGTCAAGTTCAATCACTTCTAAGATGAATAAACATTAAGTACTGATGAAAAATTAGCCACAATAACATACTTTGATTACAATGATGCTATTCTAAAGGCTCCTATGCAGCCAATCTTAGAGTGAGAGCTATGAGGATATGCAGAGGCTCTTCTTCCATTCAACTGCTTGAAACAGAGCATAAAGAAATACCAGACCATTCATGAGCCAAAATTCTACGCCTGCCAGCTCTACAGTCACAAGTAAAGACTGGAAGCCCTTCTCAGAGACAATGACTCAGGGCGTGTGTGATCCATTTATTTGTCTTGAAAATAAAATTACTCAAAGAGGTGCTTCATTTGACCAATAAATGAATCAAAAACCAAAAAACTAACTCAATTAGAGGGCTTGTGTGGTTCAGGAGAAAAGGTAATGAGTAATGGCCTCAGCGCAAATGGCGTCTGAGTAACAGTCAGAAGCACCACTATAAAATTTGTCAATTATCAAAAAGGGATTCTTGGATAGGAAAAAGAAAAGTTCATATTGCTTAAAAATAAATAAAAGGTTCTGGGTGTGGTGGTATACACCAGTAATCCCAGGCCTCAAGAGACTGACACAAGAAGACTGTGAGTTTGGATCCAGCCTGGGCTATACAGTAAGAACCTGTGTCAGAAAGAAATACATCCATTAGTGATATTATTCAGGCTTTGTTAATGTGGGAAACAGACTGTTGGGACTGTGAAAAAAATGGGAGATTTTTAAGTATTCTAAACTTTTCATTCAGAAATAGTCGGTCCATTGTATTTTATTAATAATGTTTAGCAATTTATTTAGTCATTTAAAATATTTACCTATCTTCTTCATGGTATAAAAACCTGAATCATTGCTGATGTGACAGTCCCTATGTCACAGTGTGCATAGTCCAATGACCACAGAGTTATTTAAGCACAAATAATTAAAGAGAGCAAATTTCATACACTCATACATCCATTATGCTATCTTGTCAGGGACAGTTAACAGATATGAAGGTGGTCCTATATAATGAGGAAGAGTTTTTCTAGTCCCATGTAGCCTTTCCTACAGATACCTCACTGGAAGCAACATTATGACTTTCCTAGCTAATACTCTCTCCTCCCTCCACTTGCCAGTGATGTTAGTTTCATGAAACTTGACACTTACTTGGGAAAAGGCATTTTCAGTTGGAAAAAAAAGTCTCCTTAAGATTTGCTGCAGGTACATCTGTAGGACAGTTTCTTGATTGATGATTGATGTGGGAAAACCCAGACACTGTGGGTGGTACCACTCCTGTGCCATGGTCCTGAATAGTGTAAGAAAGCAGTCTTAGCAAGTTATGGGGAGCAAGCCAGTAGACAGTGCTACATCGTAGCTTCTGATTTAGTTCCTAACTCCAGATCCCTGCCTTTAGTTCCACATCATCTGTGATGTGGAAGTATAAGCAAGCTAAACCCTTTCCTCCACAAGGGGTGTTTGGTAATGGTGATTTATTATAGCAATTAATACCCTAACTCAGGTACCCACTTTGCTCCACTCAGCTACCAAAAGCCAATTTCCCAGGCTTTTTCAATGAAACTATATAGACCCTTTCCCTATGCTAGTTTTTGGTTTTTTTTTTACGCCCAATCCAGGTCAGAAATTTTCATCTTTGTTTTGTTTTGTTTTTTTTTAATGAGTTTCCTGAGTCCTGCATTCCAAGCTGCATTTCATCTCGCCAAACTGAGACCTACCAAGGAACTGCATTAGGGGATATTATTGCACCTCACATGATCACACAGCAAGTCTGAGACTCCACCCCCACCCCAGTATACACTGGTGATGACTGGTAGCAACTAAATCAGAATCACCCCAGAATCTCTAATCGAAAAGCAATGCCAAGTATCAGAAGAACTGAAATATAAACTCCTCCTACCTGATCTGAAATCAGCCAACTATGCATAAGAGCAAACACAGAATTCAACTGTCATTCACTATAGATGGCCTAGAAACTGATATCAGAAAAATAGCCAAGGAACAAACTTCAAATGGTCACGCTTTCTTCCAAAAGAGAAACATTGAAAAACCAAGGTCCTGTGTCCTCTCTGAATACCAGCAGTCCCCTGGAAGTGTTCTTCAGTGGGAATCAACTAGATGAAACTCAGGACATGAAACTTAAAAGAACAATAATAAGCATGACCAAAGAATTGAAGAGATATAAAAGGGGCATGAGCAAACATGTGAAGGAATGCACTTTGGACAGATAAACAACTGACTTAAGTCTAAAAAAGCATAAACAAATGGCTTAGTGGGCTTACAGAGACAATGTGGGACTTGAAAACAGAATGAAATAGATACATATAAATAATGATGACAACCCAAGCTGAAATGAAATTGGAAAAAATTCAACGAACCAATGAGGAAACTCAGTAAAAGGCTTACCAATAGAATGGACCAAATAGAAAACAGTTACATCAAGACTTGAGAATAGAGTAGAGAAAGGGGACCAACCAATGGAAGAAAAATATGGAATAAAAAAATGCATAAACTTTGGATCACCATGGGAAAACATAAATTTACTAATTGTGGGTACAGAATAATCATCTCAAGTCAATAGAAAAGATCAAATCTTAAGAAGTATTATAAAAAAGTCCCCAAACTAAGGAAAGATAGACTGATTCAAGGGAATACAAAAGATACACAAAACACTAAAGTAACTGCTAACATCATATTATAGTAAAAAGAAGAATCTACTACAAAACAAGAAAGGGCATACAAGCTGCAAGAGAAAAGTCATGTGTCACATATGAGGGCAAACCTGCCAACATTAAAAGCCAGAATAGCATGGAACAAACAGAGAAGCCAAACAATATTACTTTACCCAGAAAAACTATCAGCCACAGTTGATAGTTTTATTAAAAGTCCACAATATAAATAGGCTAAAGAATTCATACACACTAAACCAACCCTCCAGAGAATATTGGAAGCAATACTTTGCACTTAATAGAGGGATAAGCATAGCCAAAAGACTATAGAAAGAAAACAATGGAAGATATAAAAACTGAGTTACAAAATAGGACTAAGAAAAAACACAGGGGCTAGAGAGAAGGCTCAGCAGTTAAGAGCACCAACTGCTCTTCCAGTGGTCCTGAGTTCAATTCTCAGCAACCACATGGTGGACCACAAACATCTGTAATGGGATCTGATGCCCTCTTCTGGTATGTCTGAAGTCAGTGACAACAAATGACAACTACCAACATACCTTTCAATAACTTAATATTAATGGCCTCAATTCCTCAATCTAAATGCCCATGCTAGTCAAATGAATTAAGAAACAAGATATATCATTTGCTCTCCACAAGATACATATCTTATATTTAAAGACAGACATCACGATAGACTGATAGGATGGAAAAATTTGTCTGAAATAAATGGCACCATGAAATGAGCAGACATCATTGTCTTAATATTTGACAAAATAGATGTTAAACTAAAAATAATAATATGATAATAGAAGAAACTTCATTTCAATCATAGGAAGACTCAACCAGGAGGCATTATAGCTTTAAACAAAACTCTACCCCAGAGTTTAACAAAAATAAATAAATAAGTAAAGAAAGAAAGAAAGAAAGAAAGAAAGAAAGAAAGAAAGAAAGAAAACATTGACTTAAAGTCACTAATTAACCTCAAATAAGTAATAGTTATTTGAATACGCCATCTTCTTCAGTATTCATCTGAAATTAAACAGAAAATTAGAGTTATATAACATGCCAAATGAACCAAATAGATATACAAAGTATTACAACAAAACACCATAGAAGGCACATTCTTATTAGTAGCCCATGGATATTTCTTTAAAATGGATAATATATTGGGAGACAAAGCCAATCTCAGTAAATATAGAAAAATTAAAATAGCCAGATGTGCTCTATCTGACCACAATGGAGTAACGTTCACAAACACCCAAGGAAATTACCCAATGCACTCCTGAATAATGAGTAAATCAAAGAAGGAATCAAGGAGGACATTTGAAAATTTCTGGGACTATATGAAAATGAAGACAAACCACCAAAATCTCTGGGGCTTGTTGAAATAGTCCTAAGAGAGAATTTTCTAACACTAAGTGCCTACATTAAAAAATCAGAAAGAGCACCAATAAATAATCATGTTAACTCAGTAGTTTGGAAAAACAAGAACAAGCCGGGCATGGTGGCGCACGCGTGTAATCCCAGCACCTGGGAGGCAGAGGCAGGTGGATTTCTGAGTTCGAGGCCAGCCTGGTCTACAGAGTGAGTTCCAGGACAGCCAGGACTACACAGAGAAACCCTGTCTCGAAAAACCAAAATAAAAAATTAAAAAAAAAACAAACCCAAGAACAAACCAAACACAAAACTGGTAGTCAGAAAGGAACAATAAAAACCTGGTCAGAAGTTAAGATAAAAGAAACAAACAAAAGCAAATACAATGATTCAGAGAATCCAAGATCTGGTTCTTTGAAAATATAACATTGGCAAGATCCTTGCTACATGTTCATGATACATTGTTCTGTTAATTAATATATAGTAGCCTTTATCTCTTCAAAATAATTTTACTTTGAGGTCAACTCTTTGTTTCTCTCCAAGTACCTACAACCTTTTTTGAACTTCTACTCATTTGATAGATTGGGTTCTTTGACACCCACTTTATGAATGCTTTTGCTAATAGGATGTATTTCTCAGAAACAACAGGTAGATGGACTTAGTTTTCTAAATTTATTTTTAATTAAATATAATTACATCATTTCACTCTTCCTATATTCCCTCTATTATTTCCATGCCTCCCCTAATGTCTTCTCAAATATATATTTGTAATAGTAGTGTATCTCTCTAACAGATGTATGTATTCTGATTTGGAAACCTATGGCAAACTGTATCTTGATCAGATGTGTGTAGTTTTCTTTAATGGTCTCTGTTTATATGATGAGGGTTAAGAGCTACATATATGAATACAAAGGGACATAGGTAAATACTACTGAAGTTAAGGAAGCTATTCTTATTATATTCTAAGGTGTCAAATTTTTGCTACTCACTTCAAGCGCATTAAAATAAAACTAGAATGTGGCACCAAAGGAATGACATGTAAGACTCAGAATACTTAGAATGTTTAAAGGAAACTTCAATATAAAGAAAAATCAAAGCAAGTTTCCCTGGTTTCAGAAATTACTATGCCAACTGCCAAGGAAGAAAAGCAATTAAATAGTCCTACCCAGCTGCAATACCTATGAACCATGACAATAACAGCATGATGAACTATGCCAACCAACAGCTGTCTAATTGGCTCACTCAACAGGAAGGAAATCATGCTTGCTCCAGAAATCTAGCCAGCTTCCTGGGGCTTATAAGGTTATGATAGACCAACATAATTTCTTACAATACTCTAAATCTTGTTCTTATTTCCACAGAGAAGTGTAACTACCAACCTCATCAAAGAAGCTTCTCTTCCCAGTGAATAGAGCACATCACAGAAAACCACAAAGGACAGAGGCAGAGATCAACAAATCAGACTGTGGGGAACACAGACCCAAGAGAGGCATCCACATCATAGCTCCACGGCTCTGTGAACATGGCAAAGTGGGGAGGTTGAAAGAGCCATGAAATCTGCATTGGAACAGTCCCTCCTACAAGTTGTTACATGAGCAAGACTGGAATAATGGCAATATCAATGATGTTATGTCATGTTAATGTGGAAGGGAGAAAAATTGAATGGGATATCACCCCTAGTCAAAGAACTATGGGTAGTAGTAACTAATGTCCAAGGAGAGGACGAGAATTAGCCTCTGAAAAAGAATGAGCCTTTTTACTTATTATTCAGTGCAGAGTGGTTTTTACTTGTTGTCCAATGTGTTTGGACATCCCTGAAACCATACACACAGCAATAAAAAAAAGCTTAGAGAGTTGTACTTTCATGTATTTGAACATATACATACACACATACATGCATGTATGAATGCATGCTTATAAGCTCGAACTTGAAACCTATAGTCAAGTAAAAATAACTATTAAAATGAAAGGGTATATAAAAATGTTCAGAAAAAAATGAAAACCTATAATGACCGGAAATAATTTAATAATAATAACTAATATAATATATAAGCATTTGATTCAAGAATTGAAAAATAAAACTGACACAGAAAAGTAAAATTTTAATTTGGGGGATAAACGTCAAACTACATATACAGAGATAGAAAGATACATTAAAAACGTGATGACTTTGCCCTTTATAGATCCTAAGCCAAAGAATCAACATTTTTAATGTCTTTTATAAAACTAAAGAAATAAGTATCTTTTTCAATTATGTTGCAAAAAAAATGTTTCTTCCCCTCAAACTCTAGCTGTATAATTTTTTAATTTCTCTTCATCTTAAAATGCTAGGTTTTTGTGTGTGCTGGTGTGTGCTTTTAATCTCATCCCTGTGGAAGCAGAAATAACCAAGTAGAGCCTGGACTACATTGCCAGTTGCCTCACAAGCAGAGGCACACAGACCCAGTCTCAAAAAGCAAAACAAAGCATGAGGCTTAATTTCCTTTATTATTCCTATTATTCCTGGGTTTGTCACCATTTTACAGTGTGCTTCATTTTTAAACCAATTGCAAGAGACTCTGAAACAGGGAAGTGGAGCTGCATCCAGATGCTGAGGACTTGAAACATGTTCTGGCCAATTACCTGGAAACTAGCTGGCCTCTAGCCAACCTCCGAAGATGCATTAGTAGGTCTGTGAGCACTTTAGTCATTGGTGGATGGATGCAAAGAACAAGTAAATCAGCTGATCAACAGCAATTCACACTATGTACTGGCTACTTCTTTTACCTCTTTTATTTCTAAGAATGAATGGAGTAAGCAAATACTTATTCCTGAGTGTCATTTCTGATAAAATGTAACTTGTAGAAAAAAACTTGAAAACCATAAAAATATTAGTGGAAAAAAAGTTAAGTGATTACAGACCAGTGTGGTAGAACAAGATAATGTCACTTTGATCCCCAGAATCGACAAAAATTAAAGAGAAAAGAAATCTAAGCTTCATGACATGTGCATGTGACACAGCTGTGCTGGAAGGTGACAGTAATGTAAGCTCCTGGATCTTTTGTTCGAAGAGGCATTACCACTACCTTGGGCTACTCGATGAATCTAAACTAGTTAGAGAGCCTGCCTCGAAAAGAATGATGGAGAGCCTGAAGAACAATACCCAAGTTCGTAATCTGATCTCCATGTCTACCTGCACACACACATGTACTTAGACACACACGAGAATGCACACTCCTATTCTACATTTGCACACATATGCCCAAATGTACAAGTGAATAAACAAAATATGTCTTTTACTAAGGTTTTTACTAGTATGATGCTGAAATCAGTTTAGAAGCTTGACTTTCCTGGTCAAGGATCTGTTTCTTTCCTTAGCAACAGTAATTCACACAGCTCACATTTCTTGACCAGTACATGATGTACCACACTAAGAGATAAGACGGATAGAGTGGGTACGCTGCTTAAAGCCCTAAAATATTCTGATTCTGTGATTGTATTAGTCTACACAAATCTATATATTTGTTATAGTTGAGTTTATATTTAGAACATATACAAGCCCTATAATAGTTCAATTATTACAATAAATAATTTTCTTTCTTTTTTTGTGGAATTTACCAGTACTTGGAACATTAAAACAATAAACTGTAATAAACCACAAGTGCAAATAAGTTGACAAAAGTGTCTTTGGAATATAATGTGCTTTTTGGTTATGCTATTCCTAGTCCAAAGCAGTATTAATCATGCGATGCGATTCTTATCAGATATACTTGCACTGTTTGGTAACTTTTACTTCCAATTAACACTCTTAAACATTGTCTTCAAATGTGAAAAGAAAACATTTTATGATCCAAAAAGCAAATCTGAAAAGAGCAACATGCACTACATCTTAAATGTTTCTAATTATCCCCCAGTTATACATTATTAACCTCTTGCATGTTTAAAGGCCATGTGCTATTCAGGAGCTGGTCAGAATTTTCAGACTCCATTTTAAAAGAACCATAGAGGTGGTAAGATAATCGCTTTGGTGTCAAAATTGCACATATGTATAGTATGGGTGGTGCTGTACATAATTTGGTAGTTAGGACCTCCTTGAGTTTCTGATTTCAATAATTTTAATCAGAAGTTGGGTTTCTAGATCCTTCAAACAAACTCTCAAGGTTGTCCTGCTAGCTTACATTTCTACCATAAGAAACTACAGAGCTGAACCGAAAGTATATTACTAAGGTAATAAGTTAATTACAGAATAAACGAGTCTGCTACACTTATGTGGAATGCCTCATATAGTCATCCACTATGGAATAACAATTGCCCTGGAAATAAAAGGGAGAGAAGGAGGTGTCCTTTGCAGAGTTTCAATTGTGCAAAATTCATAAGACCTCATGATCCTCATTGTAGCACTGCCTGAAGGGACAGGATTTCATTGTGCACTTCAAACTCATCAGGGACAGATAAGGCTCCTATAAAATGCTCTTACCAAAATACAAATAAGCTAGAGAACTTCAAATAAAATGTTTGCAGCTATAAAAAATGTGTGTTTAAAGGGTTTCCATGAATCTAGGATAAATATATGATTATTTTATTGTCTTTTTATGGGCTTTTGCGATCAAGCAAGCCTAAGAAACTTGTCACCAACTGAAAGTGCAGTTTGAACACTGGACACCATGTTCTGCCCTGTGTAGAAAGGACAAAAGCTTTACTAGATGTGCCAACCTTACAGATTTTTATATGAAGTTAGTGAAATTTTATGTTACCAGTAAATTAAAATGACAGAAAATATAAATAAACATGAGTATAAAAATAAATGTTATAGGAGTCATAGAGAGAATATTCATAACAGGAAAACAGTAAAAAAATTCTAAAGTAAGAGCTTCCAAAGGTCTTAGAATTTTGGAAAGAATAATCCAAATAATTTATGTTTAATATATTTACATGTAAATATTTACATCTTTGTATTGTGAAAAATTTTACATAACACAAACTAAACAATACAGACTTTAATACAAACTCATGTTGTTACAAATTGCATACAATAGCATATACTGGTAGGACAAAAATCTTGCAAATAATTGAAGAATAGGTTAGAACAAAATAGAGAAACATGATGTATCTCGAAACTGATCAGACATGAGGCCTGAATATAATAATACATTAATCATACTGACAAATGTCAGCCTACTGCTCTGATATAAGCTATGTTAGAGCAGTTGGTTCACTGCACCTTGGAGAACTTTGCAAAATTTCCCTGAGAATTCAGCAGTCTGCAGAGCATGAGGTGTACATGATGGTTGTGATGAAGTACAAGGTGTGTGCTGTGGATGTTCTGCTTAGTGGAGGAACTCTACCATAGCCCACTGGGTACTTTCCTCTTTAATGTTTAAAAAACAAACTAGCAAAACAACTTAAGGAACTGGTAATTTTGTCTCACAGTAGGAGTATGAGGCTGATCACATTGTGTCCACAGTCAGAAAGAGAGTTAAATGCTTTCTTCTTTTATCAAGTCATGGACTCAAACCCATGAGACAGTGCCACAGGGTAGAACTTCTCCACCTTGGTTAACCCTTTCTGACAACCCTCTTGGTGGCTTGTGAGATTAGCCATCCCACCAGATAATACTGTCATCCTAAGGGCTACTTTCATCATTCAGACGATTTGTCCAGGTATTTCAGTTCCAAACTAGGATACCAGGAAAAGTTAAGCAAGAAAAGGCCAAAAAAAAAAAAAAAGATTGTAAAGTATAGGTAAAGATAGAGATCAAATTCACCTCATTCTTTTCCTGACTCCCCGGGAAACAGTTATGTTGTCTTAACCGTGAAAAAGGAATGCAAATAGAACATGTCATCCTCTTCGTTTTCTTTCACTCCGATCTATGTAGTAATGGACTTAAAAGATAACCCAATGCTCTCTAGTGAAAGTCTTCAGATTTCTTCCCTTAATTTGCTACCTTAGCCCTCAAGCACACCCACTTAAAGATGGAAAACAGAAAATTTAGACTTCTCCTTAGCAGTGTACTTGGCATTTCACACGTGGTAATCCAAACAATGTGTGAGTGTCCTTTTAACATACTGTGGCCTCAGGACGTTTAAGTTTACAGAAGTGAAGAAAGTGATCTCTCTGTCTATCTGTCTGTGTATGTATGTATGTGTGTGTATGTATGTATGTGTGTATGTGTGTATGTATGTATGTGTGTGTATGTATGTATGTGTGTGTGTGTGTGTATGTGTTTGTGTCTCTGTCTTCCCCACCAATCCATCCCCTTTCCCACTGGTTATTGCTCTCCCTCAAAACAATACCACAAGCAGTGCATGGAATGAAAACATTTAAAAAAATTAAAGGCATTTTACATGAAATTAATATCTATAAATGCATATATAGGTGGGTTCAATGTGACATTCCAATATACCTATAGGATGCATGTTGTAAGGCTAGAGGAATTGCCATACATATTATTCAGACTATGCTATTTAGTTTTGTTTGGGGGCCACTTTAAATTTTCTCCATTAGTTATTTAGAAGCATCTAACTTATTGTTGACAATTGCAATTATCCTACTTTGCCACAGTCAGTAGACATCATTTTTAGTATTCAAGTCCAACCTGTGACTAGAATGATACTATTTTGAGGGTTAGTGGAGATGGTTGGTGGATGTCTGCTTTCAGGAACCCCCTTGAAGTCTGTTCTTAATTTAAGCACAGCACACATTTGAAACTTCCAAAGCAACTAAGTCAATGACAACATAAACATATAAATACATTGACCTGTCAGATACAGTTTTCCAACAGTGTTCACTTTCTTGCAAGAGTCACAATGGATTAGAACAGTTTTGCTCTGAATATGGCTGGCATGCATGTGACCTTCAGATGCCCTACTTGATGCCCCTAAATATAACAAGACTTCCACCCCCAGGAAAAGATGGATATTTTCATATGGCATAGCATGTGTTTGTTTGCTCAGGAAATCAGACTTCTTAATGAACTGTTTTCCAGTCCTTGTCTTTAAAATTGGAAAACACAATTGAATACCACAAAGTACAAAGCTTACCTAAGGAATGGAAACTAAGAGAAATATAATTATACTGTAGCCATTATGAGATAGTTTTCAAAGATATGCTTTGAGAATATAAATAATGGATTAAAAGACCATAGAATGTGTCAATTCTGTTATACAGAAACAATTGTGTCCTACTTCCTAAGAGTGATATAATCATTACACACTTCAATGATAAAAATAGATGGGTGTGTTCTCAATATATTTTTTCTAAAAGGTTTGAGCTGAACTCTGGTCTCAATCACTCCTATCTCTTTCATCCCACCCATGTCTGACCTAAGAACTTTGCCAAAGGAAGCACTCTGAGTTACTCCCAGTATCCTGGAATTCCTCAGAAGTGTTTGACAGAGCTAGGTTCAAACTTCTAAGAGCTGGATTTTTGGAGAGTAATTGCCATGATACTTTCTGAATGATAGCTTTCTAGCCAAGAATAAGCTTGAAATCAAACTGAAAGCCTTTCACAGTTAAGTAGTGATAAGTTGTTTATGTATTTATTGACTTAGGATTTATAACTTATTTACTGCCTGAGTTATGTTTGGCTGAATTAACGCAGTTAAAGTATAAGTTTTTGACCCTAAAATATCCCTTTGAGAAATCTTGACTACTTAGAAAACAAATCAAAATTATTATGTAAGAGTGTGGAGAAACAGGAGCATAATTTAAGGAGAAGACTATCAAGGAGCTATCTTCAGTGTTGGCCAGAAAAGGCCACACAGTCTATTGGTTTCGAACTAGGACATGCTCCCTGTTTGTTTACTCAAAAGTGAACCAGAGTGTGGTGGGCATGGGCAAGGTTTTAATGCCCTATTGTGCACCAGCTACACTTTGCTTGTTAGTTTAATGTAGAACTCAGAGCTTAATGTAATGATCAAGTACTTCAGTTAAAACTTTCCCCCAATCAAATGCCATACAGAATAACAATTAAGAAAATAATCTCTGGGCTCCAACCGCCTGACTGACAAATTGCTTAACACCAGAAATTCCCTCCAGTATCTTCATCTGGAAAACTGAAAATAATAAACAGTGGTTAAATACTTCAACTCTGATAAAATCATTTTAATGCTAGTGTTTCTTTGTTTATATTCTGCATGCCCGAAGACAAATTACATAATTTCTCTAGGCTTGAATTCTCTAGTTTATGAAATGGTAATTATAACAGAGCCCTGCCAAGCCATTCCTGAGTGAAGTGGAATCTAAATTATACACTATGCCAAATTGCCTTCCCAAAAGATTATGAACTTTTTCCACTATCCCTGGGTATTAGAAGTTTACTTTTAAACAAGTGATGGGATAGCAATGGGTATTTCTTAAACAACCTTAGCTTTTCATAGATTCAATGATCATTTTAACTGCAATCCAAATGTCTTAGAATTATTGTTTCTTAACATTTTTGTATGTTATGAGTTCAGAACAGTTTGCCCAATTCAGTTTCTAATTAATTCCCCCACTGGGAGTTTACCCTGGACTAGGAACTACTGTAGGTGCTGTGCAGAGGGTTGCAAGACACACAAGTAAAAGTAATTGCCTCAGTGCAGCTAATGTTCTTGGGCTGAGATTAATGGTAAACTAGTTAATGGATACTTACAGTGAAGCAAAGTCAGACAATATAACATTCTACTGTGGGGAAAGAAAGTTTTGTACACAAGTGTTCAGATACATGATTGAATAAACAATGATCTTTGAGAAAAAGCAGTGAGGAAATAAGAGAGATGGAAAGAGTCCATTGTATCACTTGGAAAAGATACTAAGGACAGTAACAAACACAAGGAAGACAAAGATTTGTCTGGGGAGTTTAAGGACCCTTAGTATTCTGATGCTACAAGTGGGATAAGGGGAGGTCAAGAAAAGAGAAGAGTCCTTCGATGACACTGCCAAGCGTTTACCTTTAATTCTGGCTAAGATCGAAATAGAGCAGGCATTTATCAGGTAATACTCATAATCCAACTTATGTTTTAGCATGATAACATTGTGTTTTATGATAAGCATAGATCCCTTGGTCAAGAATAAAAGCAAGTAAATAATAAAAACATGTAGAATAATTCAGAAAAAATGTATAGCTTCCATAGTGGTAATGGTGCAAATATTTTGCTGCAGTATTTAAGATAGAGCCAACAGGACTTACTGGTAGATTGTAAGAAGTGAAAGAGAAGAAATAAATCAAGGATGACGGTGCAGATTTGGGGTTGAGTATTTGAGGAGATGGAGTTTACAGTGGGTTGTTGGTAGAGACTCGGTGGATTTTAGGGAAATTATGAGGTGTCCCACATGGGTATGTTAAGAATTATGTAGGTATATAAATAAAAATATTGTGTGGGATAAAAGGTATACAAGAGGTCAGATTTCAAGGAGAGAGTTCATGCTAGGAGTGCAACATGGAGCAGACAGTGAATCGATGGAGCTCGGGTGTGCCTTGCAGCAGGTATTGTCAAAGAAGAAACATTAAGCGTCAAACTATGAAACAAGCCAGACTAGAGTTAAAGGAGATGAGTGGAAACAAGCAACAGTAATGGAGAAGGAAACTCGGTGAGTTAAAGGGAAAGCCGGGATAGAGCAGTGACCTTGGAGTCAGGTTAAGAAGCGTTTTGATGAGGGATGTTAGTGTGGCTGGCAGGCTAATTCAGCTGTCTTCTGTGCACGGTTGGAGTTGGAACTGTGTGACCTATACAAGAACAATTTCACAGGAGCATAAACCTCAAGGCATGATGGGGAAATGTTCAAGACAGGAAGAGGGAAAAGTAGACACATGTAGACAACCCTACGCCAAGCCAGTGCTCTCATGAAGAGCAGTTAAGTTTCTCTAGCTGGGGGGCATCTGGAACGAGCAGGGGATTTCTTAATTGGGGGAAGTAAAGCATATTTGTTTTTATATGGACTTTATCCAAAAGAAAGGAAAACTGTTGATGAAATAGACAGATAGAGGAAACGTTGGGGTTTTCCTTTTAGACATTAAAAGAGGGCTACTGAAAAGTCCCAATGCTTGGATTGGATATACAGACAGAAAACATACTAGAATAAAGTAGTGAGAGGCACATAGGTTGATAGGTATGTATTTGTGAAAGTAGCATGATCAGTGTCTGGTTTTTCTATTGTTGAAATAATCTCAGAAGCAAATGCTGTTATTCAAATATATGCTCAGAGTTGAAAGGCAAACGAAAAGTCCTGGTAGAGACCTGGGCGAGCGAGAGCAAATGGTCAGGGAACATGCAAATGATAGGTTTGCACAGTGTTTGAAGTTGGTGGTCATGAACTTGTAATGTTTTATCCCATTTCCATTGATGCAGGAGTGTACTTTGAGGAGGGGGGGATGAACATACACTGGGGTTTTCAGAGAATGGGCAAGTGTTCAGAAACATATAATGTTAGCCATGGAGTTTAACTTGTATTGAAAGGGGGACTATAAGATATTATTAAATAGCAAGGATAATGAATTGTACTGTCTGAATGTGCAATTACTTATGTGTATTATTTATGTAACTTGAAGAATAATTAGAGTTTTGGCATTTTGAAGTTGCTAGCTGGAGAAAAAGTAAGGGTTTTGAAAGTGATATGAATGCATTACTAATATTTGACAGAAAACCCCAAAATACACTTATGTAAAACAATGATTTTATATTATATCTCATAAACATATAGCTCAGAGATTTGGAAACCATGGCCACTTCCCTCCATATAGTCTCATGCCTATTCCCATCCATATAGCCTCTTCTCCACACAGCTTTCTGCCCACTGCCCTCGTATAACTTCATCCTAGTCCCCTCTGTACAGCTTCCTGCCTACTCCCCTTGTCATAGCTTCCTTGGGTGGACTATAGGAGTGGGATTTGGACTTCTTATATTGTATCTGAGAAATAGAAAGGTAATGTTTTTGGAAATAGGAGTTGCCAGTTCTGTTGATCAAAGAAATCACAGTACCAGCCAAAATTCAAGGGGGAAAACATCAGAATTTTCAAAACTAATGATCATCTTTGTTCATCTACTACTGTGATATGGAGTTCTTATTACAGTAGAAATAAGAACCACTGAAAGAAATAACGTAAATCTGAGGCCAATTCATTGGTTGTCTCAAGATAGAAAATGCCCAGGGCAATGAAACGATGAGGGTCATAACCACATCAGTGGAGTTCATGTGCTCTTTGGCCGAGTGCCAGGACAGGTGTGCTCTGAACCTACAGGTTTGTGCCAGGTGTCCTCCATATTCACGGATTCAGTATCCATGGCTTCCATATCCTTACACTGAAGTAACTGCTATTTGAAAAAACCAAACAAACCAACCAACAAACAAAATCAAAACAACAACAAAACTTCCCATGACTTGAAACCATACTCGCATTTTCTCTTGTTATTTTTCTCTAACCAACACAGAACCATTTCCACAACACTTACAGTGCAATGTATTTGTCCACACCTTAGGACTTAAAGTGTGTGTGAGGACATGTGTAAGTCACCAGCAAACTTATTACATCTTTTAAAAATGAAACTGAGTATCTGTGAAGTAGCGTGAGATTATATTCTGAAATCAGTCTCTCTAGAATACCAAAGA
This sequence comes from Apodemus agrarius, assembly GCA_964023405.1. NCBI lineage: Eukaryota > Metazoa > Chordata > Mammalia > Rodentia > Muridae > Apodemus > Apodemus agrarius. The sequence goes on along the minus strand of OZ030008.1, from coordinate 46,202,391 downwards.
ATGACAGTATCCCTTGCTTTAGAACTCGACCTTAAGGGATGTGAACTATATGTAGTGAAACTGCCTCTGCCTCTGTATACATCTGGTAACTCTGTCTAGTCTGTACACTTTAATAGTTCTTTAAATTTTATTTTGTTCTGAAATATAGCTAATAACTCTATTCATTTTGTACTATGTTATTTTTCTTCAGTCATAAACTATAGAAATTAACAAGTAGTTTTTCTTCAATTACTTGATGGTTTCATTGAAAATTTAAATATGCATGTGTAAAGACTCACATTCGGTTCTCAGATCACATAAACAAACTTGATTTCTGTAGTAGATGGTGGCTGTGACTAGTCAAGGAGACTGTCAGTGGAGTGCACAGTCACAATGGGACCACCATTTTGTTTTTGTGTTTGTTTTTCAAATAGCAGTTATTTCAATGTAAGCATATAGAACTCAAGCATACTGAGTCCAAGGCTCAAGGACCATTTGGGAAGAGGCAAAAAAAAATCCATTTTTAAAAAAATCACAATTAACAAATTATAAGAGGTTTTTGAGGAGCAAAGCAAAGCTTTCTTCGGAGATCACAAAATTACTAGAAATATGAACTCACAGCATCTCTGGTACCTACATCAGACCTATGGAGGATTAAACTAGTCAGCATTCTAGCATGGAGTAGAAAGGGTTTTATGGGCTCTCATGCCTGAGACTCTATACACAACCGATGTCTTTATACTTTTAACTGTGGTTCCTTGTTACTTGACCCATGTATGTTTCCAGATCCAGGAATATATAGACATTGGGTTATTTTTTATAATATATAGACAGTGGGTTATGTTTTTAAATAAACAGATGGGGAGTTGGAGATTAGGATCAAAGCGGGGCTGGATTTTAGAGATGTTGGATAGGAGTTGGAAGTATTACCAGATTATATTTGTGATTCTCAGATAAAAAATAAAAATATTTAAACACCTTAAGAGATGTTCAACATCATTAGTCATCAGGGAAATGCAAATCAAAACAACCCTGAGATTCCACCTCATACCAGTCAGAATGGCTAAGATTAAAAACTCAAGAGACAACAGGTGCTGGCGAGGATGTGGAGAAAGAGGAACACTCCTCCACTGTTGGTGGGATTGCAAAATGGTAAAACCGCTCTGGAAATCAGTTTGGAGGTTCCTCAGAAAATTAGGCATGTCACTTCCAGAGGATCATGGCATACCACTCCTGGGCATATACCCAGAGGATTCCCCTGCATACAGTAAAGACACATGCTCCACTATGTTCATAGCAGCCTTGTTTATAATAGCCAGAAGTTGGAAGGAGCCCAGATATCCCTCAAAGGAGGAATGGATACAGAATATGTGGTATATTTATACAATGGAATACTACTCAGCAATTAAAAATAATGAATTCATGCAATTTGTAGGCAAATGGTTAGATCTGGAAAATATCATCCTAAGCGAGTTAACCCAATCACAAAAGAATACACATGAAATGCAATCACTGATAAGTGGATATTAATGAGCCCAGAAGCCCTAAATATTCAAGGCACAATTAGCAAGTCAAATGATTCCCAAGAAGAAGAAAGGAGAAGACCCTGGGTCTGAAAAGATTGGATCTAGTTTTGTAGATCCAGAACAGAGAAATGGGGGGGGGAGTGATTGGGGAATTGTTGGGGGGGAGAGGACTTATGGGACGTATGGTGGGGGTAACTGGGGAAGGGGAAAGCCTTTGTAATGTAAACAAAGAATATAGAAAATAAAATTTAAAAAAAATAAAAAAATACAAAAAAAATATTTTAAAAGGTATGCAAATCTAGTATATATATATATATATATATATATATATATATATATGTATATATATATGGATGGATGGATAGATAGATAAATAGACAGATAGTAAATTTACTTTTTAATTCAATCTACAAATGTTATCACATGCATACAGTGTATCTCAACTGCACACACCCTTCCTTCCACATTTCGCCTCCCTCCATAGCCCACACATCACATCTCTCCCTCAAACTTTATGTCTTCCTTTACTTGTCTATCTATTTATCTATGAACTGAATTTAATTAGTGGTCCTATTTATGCATCAGTTTAGAACCATTTATTGAAGCATAGGGGACCAACCAGCGGGCACATCCCAAAAGAAAAGTGACTCTTCCGTCCCCAGAAGCCACCCCCTTCCAGTAGTGCCTCAGCTAAGAATGCCCCTTAGGAGCATCTTGCTCACTCTATGCTGGAATTGCTATCAGGTCTGCTCTTGTACATCATGAGTAGGTAACCACAGTACATGTCTTCTCATCTATATAACAGCAATTTAATAAATATGGTCATTTTCTCCAAAACTCCCCTCACGTTCTCCCTCAATCAGTATCCTGTTCTAGCTGTCCAGCATCCTACTGCTCCTGGGATTAGTCTCCTTATTTTCTCTGTAGCGCGGCTTTACATTGCTATACAGAATGGATTTCTTTTCCATGCATCTGTGTCCATGTCCACATGTGTGTGTCTGTGTCTGTCCATGTGTATATGTCTGTGTTCTCCATGTTTGTTTCCATGTGTATGTATGTTCTTACATATTCCTGTGTGTCCCTATGCATTTATGTAAATTTAATAATTTGCATTGCCTTCTTTGTAACTTTAATACAAAATCATATACCTTTTAACAGATTCTTGCTGCTATGTGTATGGCCTCAAAAATAAGAGCACCACTTACTCAATAATTGATATGCATTTCGGACACTCTAAGATTGAAATTATTAGGAATAATGTTATGAACTCTCTGCCTCTGTGCTGCCTCTGTGCATGCATTTCAAGAATGATATTGAAATGACTTATACTTAACATAGCTTCAACTTGGTATCACAACTCAATATATTGTCCAGGTTTTATACTACTTGACATTGTCAATGCCACTGGATGACAATTCCTTTTGAACACTTGCTCCAACGAAAATGATTACGAATTTATTTTAATTTTACATTTTTATTAATTCACTATACATCCTGCTCACTGCCCCCTCCCAGTCCCCTCTCCCACAATCCTTCCCTCACTTCCTTCTCTAAGTAGGTTGGCCCCCCTAGTTAAGGCACCCACACTGGTACATCATGTCTTTGTGAGGCTAAGTGCTTCCTCTCCCACTGAGGCCCGACAAAGAAGCCCAGATAGTAGAACATATCCCATGTATAGGCAACAGCTTTTCAGGTAGTCCTCATTCTAGTTGTTAGGGACCCACATGAAGACAAACCTATTCATCTGTTACATATGAGCCTGGAGGCCTAGGTTCAGCCAGTGTATGTTCTTTGGTTGGTGGTTCAGACTGAGATACCCAAAGGTACAAGTTAGTTGATTCTGTTGGTCTTCCTGTGGAGTTATTATCCCACTCAGGGCCAACAATCCTTCCTCCTATTCTTCTATAAGAGGTAAGAGGCAGATGTAGGGAGGGAACTGGGATTGAAGGGGCAGGTAGGGAGATGGGGAGGGTTCAGGAACAGGTGGGAGGAAGGACAGGAGAGATGGCTAGATGTCTATGAAAAGGGATGGATATCTGCAACTAACAGGGGTGAGGAGGTGGGGGACATCTACAGGACAAGACAGAGACCTGGGGTAAGGGAGATTCCCAAGAATCAATTTGGTACTTTAGCTGTGACTACACTGAGGATATAGAACCTGAAGAGGTTACTTCCTGAAGCCAGACAGGAATCCCAGTGGAGCAGTCAAGACACCAATTTACTCACAAAACTTTCAACCCAAACTTTATCTTGTCCACCAGAAGTGCAGTGACAGGGAATGGAGCAGAGACTGAGGCAATAGTCAACTAGCCAAACTTGAGATCCACCCCATGAGCAAGCACTAATCTCTAACACTATTAATGTTGTCCTTTGAGAGGCTCCACCCAGGAGCTGACTCAGACACATACAAACATCCACAGTCAAACAATAGACGAAGCCTGGGGACTCTTACGGAAGAGTCATTTCAATTCCATCCTCCTATAAATGTACCACTCACAGTATGTCCCTGTGACTTAGTTTAATTAATAATGATGGTTTGTATGTCTTCAGGCACACATGTATTTTAACATGTATTTATCTACTGCTCTGTGATTCTGTTTTATACATATTTCTAACATTTCATTAATATCCAAGAAAAAAATTCCCCTTTTGAATATATATTCATTTTACATAGTCAAATATAGTCATCTCTCTTTTGACAAAGGAGCTGTCCATTTTCCTAAGTCATGAATATATTATATCTCATCGTATTACCTACTAAACTTTTAACAATTATATCTACAACCCATATGGAAATGATTTCATTTGGAATATGAATGTGAATTAAATCACTTTTTTCCTACAGAACCATGTCTTTTTTTGTCTCAATCCTCTGAAACATCTTTCTCTGGAACCATTGCTCTACAATGTAAATTTTTGTGTTTAATTATATTATTTTATTTTTTGAGATTATAATGTAATTATATATTTTTTTCCTTTCCTTTTCTTCCCTCCAGACTCCTCCATACATCTCCTTCCTTGTTGTCTTTCACATTCATGGCCTCTTTTTCTTTAATTACTGTTACACAACATAAATCTTAAATACATAAATACAACTTGCCTCGTCTGTATTATGTTACTTGTGTTTGTTTCTTTTCAGGGGTGACCAGTTGGTACTGTGTAACCAATTGATGTACTCTTCCCTGAGGAAAAGTGTTTCTTCTACTCCCAACATTCCTTAATTTCATAGAGTTCTTCATCTAGTTTGAGACCTGCTGAGGTTCTCCCTTCTGATGCGAGGTAGTCGAGTGACATTATCCTTTTCTGAGTAAGACATTGGTAAGACGTTGTGGGAATAGCTTCTGTGATATTTCTAGAAGACACGATCTCACTGAAAGCTTATTTTCGTTTGGCTCTTACAGTTTTTTCACCTCATCTTCTGTAATGATCCCTAAACCTTGGGTACAAGAGATGAGTTGTAGATGCATCTGTTAAAACTGTCTATGCAACTCTGCATTTTGATCACTTGTGGGTGATCATCTTCATCTGATATAAAGAAAAGTTTCCTTGATGAAAGGTGATAACTATCCTTCTTTCTGGCTTTAAGGATATTTAAGCTGTAGTTAGAGATTATATTGGTTTTGTAAAGCAGTGGCAGTAGTTTGTCCATGTTACAAAAAATTTCCTTGACAATGAATGAAAACTCTACTTCTCTGTAAGTATAAAAGGACAAGTGCTTGGAATTTCATTAGGCATTATGCTGGTTTGGTAAAGTGGTGATTGTAGGTTATTTTCCAAGATCTATGAGTTAACTATCCCTGGGTAATTGGCTAGGTTTCCAGCACCAGGCATGATTTCCATCTTGTTGAGTAGGCCTAAAGTTCAATTGTAGAGCTACTAACGACTGCCAAGATATGCATGCCACTATTATACCAAGTTTTGAGGCTTAACAGATTTTTTGTATTTGAAATATATTTTATAGTCAGCGAATCATGATATATAGCAAGGGTTTTTGGTGAGCTAACTATTATTTTTACTAGGATTTCCTTAAATATATAAATTTATTTATGATTTAAAAATCATAGAGTTATGCACTGAGTCTTCTAATAATGAACTTTCATTATTATCTTATTTCCTAGACTTCTGTGATTTAGCTCAATAATGGTTTATATAGAAGTATTAGTATTTGATATCTTCACAGTTGTAAAGAATAAGTTTTTCATTTTGTTCTTTTTGTGACTGATATAAAATACAAGTGGTTGCATAGCGGAAGGCATCCTATCTCTAGAAAACTGCTTGTGCTGGCTAGAATTTTCCTCAGTGTAATAAATACCCAGGATTACAATTTACTAGAAAGACTACTTTTTTCTCATGATCTCAGAAGCACAGTTAGCTGAGTACATTATTCTCTGATAAGATAGGGCTGCATAGTGAGAGGAGATGTCTACCTCATGGCAACCAGAAATCAGAGAGGACAGGAAAAGACCAAGACCAAAGATCTTTCCACTTCCAAACATCTTACCTGCTTCCCCAGTGAGATTCTTCTTCCTATTCCAGTCCTCTCCCAATAATGCCATCAAATTAATGGATGAATGGATTATCCCAGTGATAAAGGCCAAATCCTCCTGATCTAATCATCTCTCAATAGTATCACCATCTGGAGACTCTGCCTTGAACATATGACATTCCATTGTGGAAACATCCCAAATCCAATACCAACATTGGTTCAACTTCCTCATAAGTTCTATTGAATGAATCTATAATTTTCTTCATTTGAAAAGAAATGATATAGTTGCTTGTCAGTAGACTCAGCATAACTAAATGCTGTTCCATAAGGAACACTTGAGAAATCTTGGATCAGAGAATAATATAAAAGAACAACCCAACAGAATCCCACATGTGCACAACCACACACAAACTGTATTTGCTTAAAGAAGCAAACAAGAGTTGCTATTTTCCTGGAGGTGAAAATCCTGTTAACAACATGGAACTGTAGTGATGGTTATTACCTAAAGCAATACTTTTTATATCATTTTGCATTTGAAAATTTTCAGAAAAGTTATACAAACTATTCTATTATTTTTGTCCAGAAAAATCCCTTCTTTCAAACATCTTTCCACATCCATGTTCTTCAGTATGAGCTCCACATATTTTAATTACCTACAAGTCTTTTATCATTGCTGCCTATCTGAGGTAACTGTGTGGGGGTGGAGGTGGGGGTAACGTCAAGGACTTCATTTTCTTTGAATTAGAGAAGGTTAATCAAATAAATAAAGTAAGTAAATAAAAAATTGAATAAAACTTTTGGAATCATGGTAGTAGTAAATAAATAATGGTGGAAATTAGATCAGGGAAGCAGTGTGAGAAGCAAAAAAGATACTTCTAATTAACCAGTCTACTAGGATGGTCTGACCACAAAGAGGGAGCCCTGTGGTTCTTAGAGTAATAAAAGGGTGACTGTTTCAAAGTCTCACAAGGGAAGGACAGCGTGTTTCAAAAACAATGTATATTATCCAAAAAGTCATTTTAAAAAGTACTAGAAGAAAAGCTGGCACTCCCTTTGGCAGCACATATACTAAAATTGGAACAATACAGGGAAAATTAGCATGGCCCCTGCCCAAAGATAGCATGCAAATTCACGAACAATTCCATATTTTTTCTAAGAGCAAGAATTGACAAATGGGACCTCATAAAATTACAAAGTTTCTGTAAGCAAAAGGCATTATCAATAGGCCAAATCAGCAACCAACAAATTGGGAAAAGATCTTTACCAACCCAACATCTGACAGAGGTCTAATATCCAATATATAAAAAGAACTCAAGAAGTTAGACTCCAGAGAACCAAATAACCTATTAAAAATGGGGTGCAGAGCTAAACAAAGAATTCTCAACTGAAGAATACTGAATAGCTGAGAAGCATGTAAAGAAATGTTCAACATCCATAGTCAACAGGGAAATGCAAATCAAAACAAATCTGAGATTCCACCTCATACAAGTCAGAATGGCTAAGCTCAAAAACTCAGGTGAGGGTAGGTGCTGGGAAGGAGGTGGAGAAAGAGGAACACTCCTCCACTGCTGGTGTGATTGCAAGCTGGTATAACCACTCTGGAAATCAGTTTGGCAGTTCCTCAGAAAATTGGACATAGTACTACTAGAGGACCCAGAAACTTTCCTAGGCATATACGCAGAAGATTCCCCAACATGTCATAAAGACAGAAGCTCTACTATGTTCACAGCAGCCTTATTTATAATAGCCAGAAGTTGGAAAGAACCCAGATGTCCCTCAGCAGAGGAATGGATACAGAAAATGTGGTACATTTACACAATGGGATACTACTCAGCTATTAAAAAAATAAATTCATGAAATTCTTGGCAAATGGATGGAACTAGGAAATCTCATCCTGAGTGAGATAACCCAATCACAAAAGAACACACATAGTATGCACTCACCAATAAGTAGATATTAGCCCAGAAATTTGGAATACCCAAGAAACTATACACAAACCACACAAAGCTCAAGAAGAAGGAAAACCAAAGTTTGGATACTTCAGTCCTTCTTAGAAGGGCAAACAAAATACCCATGGGAGGAAATACAGAGACAAAGTGTGGAGCAGAAACTGAAGGAAAGGCCATACAGAGCCTGTCCCACCTGGGGATCCATCTCATATACAGTTACCAAATCCAGACACTATTTTGGATACCAACAAGTGCTTGCTGACAGGAGCCTGATATAGCTGTCTCATGAGAGGCTCTGCCAGCACCTGATAAATACAGGTGTGGATGCTCACAGCCAACCATTGGACTGAGCCCAAGGTCCCCAATGGAAGAGGTAGAGATAGGACCCAGGGAACTGAAGGAGCTTTCAGCCCCATAGGAGGAACAACATTATGAACCAATCAGTACCCCCAGAGCTCTCAGGGATTAAACTACCAACCAAAGAGTACACATGGAGGGACCCATGGCTCCAGCTGCATATATAGCAGAGGATGGTTTTGTTGAACATCAAAGGGAGGAGAGGCCCTTGGCCCAGAGAAGGCTAGATGCCCAGTATAGGGGAACCTCAAGACAGGGAAGTTGGAGTGGTGGGTTGGTGAGCAGGGGATGAGAGGAGGGGATATGGTGTTTTTCAGAGGGGAAAAGAGGAAAGGGGATACCATTTGAAATGTAAAGAAAATATCTAATAAGAAAAGTTAAAAAAAAAAGAAAAGTTGACTGTTCACCCTTATATTTTCTAATTGAAAATAGATTCTTCTCCCATACAATACATCCAGACCACAGTTTCCTCTCCCTCCCTCCACTCCTCCCAGCCTTCCCTTCCTCTTTTTCCTGATGCACCTTCTCCTCATCTCCTTTGTCTCCTCCCCAAAAAGAAAAGGTCCCCAAGAGACAACAACCAAACAAGACAAAACAAAATACAGTAAGACAAGGCAAAAGTTCTCACAAGGCAAGCCAATGGGAGAAAGAGTCCTAGGAGCAAGCAAGAGTGAAGACATGCTGTTCCCACTGTTAGGAGTCCCACAAAAGCACTAAGCTAATCATGTTAACACTAATATTATGATAGGAATGGGGAAAAAAAGAGAAGCAGTGTAGCCACATAAAATGTGGGACTATGCATTAATCTCTCAATTAAGCAATCTTTTTCTAGCTCTACTGTCATGTATAATAGAAAATTAGCCTTTTAAATCTTTTCCCCTTAGGTGGTACCACCTTCATGAGGATGGATAACAAGAGTTCCCCAATATTTATTTCTTAACAAATAGTGTAAGTTAACTTTATTTCTTCGCATAGAAAATGTCAGTGTGCTGAAAAATTACACAAATTTCTGTTGTAATTACAGTATTGAAAACAAGATGGATAAGGATAAAGGCGGTCCATGTGACTGGAGTCTGAGGAATCTCATTAATCACAGCCCAGCCAGATTTCAACATTAGCAGAGTGCATCATCTTTAATTTCATAGTTACCTTCCAACCCAAATAGAACAAAACATACAATTAAGCCACTTAAAATAGCTGGGTTAGGTCACTGTGCTTTTTGGTCAAACCCTTTCCTTTTTGAAAGACAATAGATTTCTTCATAGGGAGCTCTGCTGGCCTGTTGGCGGGCCCATTTGTGAATGCTGTCTATTACTTTTAGAACTTCCCTAAAGGGAAAAATGCCCAAAGGCCCTAAAATAGTCATTGCATCTTGGGCTATAACTACTGCAGCATGAAATGTAAGGCCTCCCACCATCCCTGACTTCCCAGGGAACGCATTCGGTATTCTCTCAAGGCATAACTGCCGCTTGGTTTCTGAGATAAAGCTTTATCAGATTGAGGACGTTCCCAACCATTCTTGGTTGGTTGAGAATTGTTCATATAAAAGAGATTTGAATTGAAGGATACATTTCTAACATAATAAGATGATATGAATCTTTTTGCTTTTCTCTGGGAATGTGGTGCCTGCAATCAACAACCAATGTATTTTTAAAATAAGCTCAATGTAGTTATGATGTTTTCATTGCTATTCATCACTAGATATTTGCTTTTAATGTATTTAGTACTTTAAATCATGAAGGTTGACCAGTAGTTCTGTTTATTTCTGTGATCTTCATCAGGTTTTGTCACTGAGAAAATTCTAGCTTCATAATGATGTTTGAATTTATGACATTTTTCTAGTTTCTGAGCTGAATAGCTGTTATTATTTTTCCATATTGTATAACTAATTTTTCATTGTTTGAGAAGGCTTGGTAAGTGGCACACAAGACAAATGTTTCTAACTTCCTATATGCCTGTCATGATTCAAGGTATCCTTTCAGCTCATTAGGAAAAACAACACCTGAGTATTGACTATCCCATACTTTCCAACAGACTTAAATTATAAATTCAATGTCATTAATACATATGGAAATGTCAAGGCTTAACTTTTTCCTCTTTCAATTTTATAAAGTTTCATTTCATGTTTTATTTTCAAAGTTCTACCACAGAGTCAGCGTCAGCATGGAGTACAGGCCTGCTTTGCTCTCCCTCAGCATCAGCAGCACCTAGCAACGCTCACGGGTCTCGGGCACCATGCATCTGTGCATTTGTTTCACAGACTCCTGCATCTATACCAGTCCTGTTGGTTGAACATCACCTTGTCTTCACTATGAGCCACAGTTTTGCCTTGTTGGTACCTCATATTTTTTTATATCTCATATTTTATTACATTAATATTAACTTGTAATTTCCTGTTTCCAGTACATATTATTATAAAATGGGTTTCAGTGAAGCACCTCCATACAAGCACATAGTTGCTCTGGCCAAATTCATCTTTCTAGTATTCTCACTGCTCATATCTTCTCTTCCCTTTCCACAGCCCTAGTTACGACTTCCCATTGTAGTTTCATTTTTAAAATATTCTTAACTAACAATGTGAAAGAATATATACATTTTTCCATTGTTGTGAAATGATCTTATTTTCCTTAGCACAATAACTTCCAATCCAATCACTGATGTGCAAATAACACGATTTCATTCTTTATCAATCTGTTGTGTATAGTCACCACACTTTTCTTTTCCATCCATTTGCTGATGGGGCCCTAGGCAGATTTAGTAATTTTGACATTGTTAATCATGTTTGCGGGAACACGCCTGTGCAGATACGTCTGCACTAAGCCATCTTTGCTTCTGTTGTGTATACACTTAAAAGTTGAGTGCTGGATCATATGGAGGTTCCGGTTTTACCTTTTGAAGAACTTCATTACTGAATCCCATATTGGATGCACTGGGTTACATTCTCACCAAAAGTTAAGTGTTCCTCTCTCCCCAGTGTTTACCAGTAATTGCTGTTTGCTTTTCTGATAAATCATTTATAGAATAGTAGGATTGAATAATAATACAATTTCAGTGTGGTTTTGATTTGTATTTCCCTAATGGCAAATGGTATTAAATACCTTTTCATATTGCCCACTTATGTTTATCTTAATGTGAAGAATGTTATTCCCACTGAACATATATTTGTTGTGTTATTTGCTCTTTTGCTATTTAATTTTTAAAATTTACTATCTATTCTCGATATCAATCCCTGGACAGATGAATATGAAGATTTCTTCTTATTCTGAAGGCTTCTTCTTCACTTTGTTAATGATTCCCTATGTTGTATAGAAGCTTTCTAATCTTATGCAGTCCTCCTCATCCATTCTTCCTCTTATATCCCACACTGTTGGGGTTCTATCTGAAAAGATACTGCGTATCTATTACAAGATCTTGACACAATTTGTATTTCCTTCTTACTGTTCCAAATTCTCAGGCTATGTTTGGAATCTCTGATCCTGTCAGCACTGATTAATGTATGGAGTAGAGAAGAGATTGTACTTTCAGTCTTCTCTGTGTAGAGATCCAACTTCCCAGCATCATTCCCAAAACAGATTTATACTTTCCAGTGTGTGATTATATCAAAGAATTGTTCTTTTCCAACATTGACTATAATTGAGGGTTTTTTCCCCTTCAATATTTTTGCATAGATTTCTAGATCCACATTAAGTGGTTTATCATATTTAATAGTGAGTTTAAATATCCCCCGAGCTGTGCTTTTAACTGTACCCCACAAGTGTATAATGCTTTTATGATAATCACTTTTACTTTCTAATCTCATCTCAGTGGTTTTTTATGCCTTGTGGTTGTATTTGCAACTTAATGAGACTTGTTTTATGATGCAATGTTTGGCCTGATTTGGTAAAATTTAAAGTGTATGAGAAACATAACCACCTATTAGTGGCTGATAAGCTATTCCATAATAATTTAATTGTCAAATAGTCTTGATTAATTATGCTGTTAAAGTGTTTGTTTTGAAGCTTTACTTGTTTTTCCATCTTCATCACTGAAAAAAAAGAAGTGGCTTTTAAACAATATTTAAATTTAATTGTGTATTTTCTACATGTTCTGATCATTTCAGTAAACATTTGTGGTGAATGTTTTGATACATATATCTTATACTTTTACATTTAAAACCATATATTCTTGGTGATATCACTAGTCACTGGTATCTAACCCTATCTATCTATAATTAAAGTTATTGCTAATTAATGGTAATATGTCTGTCCTAATTATTATTTAGTTGACTGGGGAATTCATGTTTAAGGTACTTTGGGATAAGTTGAGCTTACTTTTATACAATCATTCTTTTCAAATTATTAGCCTTATGTTATATTCACTTTCTTTTAAAGCATTACTCACCAACTAATTTTATGATGATGATTAACTAATTACAGGAATAAAATATATCAAAGGAACTGACCAAAATTGGCTCAAAAAATATAAAGTGGCTTATAAAGGGACCATTAAAGTGAATTACTTTTTAAAAACACACCATACAACCACAACTACTAAAAATAAACACCCAACTTGGGATGTTTACAGCATATTTTACCTAGCTTAATTTGAAAAACATATCTAGTGGAAAAAATACAGCATTTTTAACAAATGGTGCCTGATCAACTGGAGATCTGCATGCAGAAAAATGCAAATCAACCCATTCTTATCTCCTTGTACAAAGCTCAAGTCCAAGTGGATCAAGGATCTACACATAAAACCAGACACACTGAAGCTTATAGAGGAGAAAGTGGGGACAAATGGGCACAGGCGAAAAGTTCCTGAACAGAACACCAATATATTATGCTCTAAGAACAAATGGGACCTCATAAATCTGCAAAGCATCTGTAAGGAAAAGGACATGATCAATAGGACAAAATGACAACCAACAAATTGGGAAAAGATCTTTACTAACCCTACATCTGATAGAGGGCTAATATCCAATGTATACAAAGAACTCAAGAAGTTAGTCTCCAGAGAGTCAAATAACCCTATTAAAAAAAAAGGAGCTAAACAGGGAATTCTCAACTGAGGAAACTCAAATGGTTCTAAAGCACCTAAAGAAATTTTCAGCATCCTTAGTTATTAGGGAAATGCAAATCAAAACAACACTGAGCTTACTTATAATTTATAATAAGTAAAAATTATACTGCCTTATTTATAATAGCCAGAAGCTGGAAAGAACCCAGATGTCCCTCAACAGAGGAAAGGATCCAGAATATGTGGTATATATACACAATGGAGTACTATTCAGCAGCAATGAATTTATGAAATTCTTAGGCAAATGAATGGAACTAGAAAGTGTCATCCTGAGCGAGGCAACCCAATCACAAAAGATGACACATGGTATGCACTCACTAAGTAGCAGAAGTTAGCCCAAAATCTCAAAATAAACAAGTCACAATTCATCCAGCACAGGAAGCCCAAGAAGAAGGAGAACTTAAGTAAGGGTGCTTTGGTTCCTCTAAGAAAGGGAATAAAATACTCACAGGAGCTATAAGGGAAACAATTTGTGGAGCAGGGGCTGAAGTAAAGGCCACCTAGAGACTGCCCTACCTGTTCATCCTATAAACAGTCAACAAACCTGGACACTACTAAGGACGACAAGAAGTGTATACCAAAAGGAGCATGCAATGGTTGTCTCCAGAGGGGCCCTGCCAGAGCCTTACAAATACAGAAACAGATGCTAGCAATCAACTATTGGACTGGGCATGGGGTCCCCAATGGAGGAGCTGGAGGGAAGTCCCGAAGAGCTGAAGGGGCTTGCAGCCCCATGGGAAGAACAATTATTTCGGCCACCCAGATGCCCCAAGACTCCCTGGGACTGAACCATCAACCAAGGGGCGCACATGGTTACAGCCAAAAATGTGGCAGAGGAAGGCTTTGTTGGGAATCAGTGGGAAGAATGGTCCTTAGTCAGGTAAAGGCTCAACAGAGGCCCCAACAAAGGGAAACCAAGGGGGGCACCTGGGAATGTGTTGGTGGAGGGGCATATACCTGGAGGCAGGAGGAGAGAGGAGTGGTTGGGGATCTTTGGGGAGGAGGGGAAATTGGGAAAGGTTTTACCATGGCAATGTAAATGAGATGATATTCAATAAAAATAAAATAAAATAATAAAATAAAATAAAATAAAGTGAAAGAATACACATCACTTTTTATGAGATTTTTTTAAAAAATGTTGATAGTGAACATCTCTTAAGGTGTTTCTCAGCCATCCAAATTTCTTCTGGTGAAAATTCTTTGTTTAGCTCTGTACCCCATTTTTTGATAGCATTGTTTGGTTCTTTGGGGTCTAACTTCTTGAGTTCTTTGTATATATTGGATATTAGCCCCCTGTCAGATGTAGGGTTGGTGAAGATCTTTTCCCAATTTGTTGATGGCTGTTTTGTCCTGCTGACTGTATCCTTTGCCTTACAGAAACTTTGCAATTTTATGAGGTCCCATTTGTCAATTCTTGATCTTAGAGCATGAGCTATTGGTTTTCTGTTCAGAAACTTTCCCCCTGGGCCCATGTCCTGTAGGGTCTTCCATATTTTCTTTTCTATTAGTTTCAGTGTGTCAGGTTTTATGTGGAGGTCCTTGATCCACTTGGAGTTGATCTTAGTACAAGGAGATAAGAGTGGGTCAATTCGCATACTTCTGCATGTTGACCTCCAGTTGAACCAGTACCATTTGTTGAAAAGGCTATCTTTTTTCCACTGGATGGTTGTAGCTCCTTTATCAAACATCAAGTGACCATAAGTCTGTGGGTTCATTTCTGGGTCTTCAATTCTATTCCACTGATCTACTTGCCTGTTGCTGTATCAATACCATGCAGTTTTTAACACAATTGCTCTGTAGTACTGCTTGAGGTCAGGGATATTAATTCCCCCAGAAGTCCTTTTATTGTTGAGAATAGTTTTAGCTCTCCTGGGTTTTTTGTTATTCCAGATGAATTTCAGAATTGTTCTTTCTAGATCTATGAAGAATTGATTTGGGATTTTGATGGGGATTGCATTGAATCTATAGATTGCTTTTGGCAAGATGGCCATTTTTTCTATATTGATCCTCCCAATCCAAGAGCATGAAATATTTTTCCACTTCCAGAGGTCTTCTTCGATTTCTTTCTTCAAGGACTTGAAGCTCCACTATGTTTATAGCAGCCTTATTTATAATAGCCAGAAGTTGGAAGGAGCACAGATGTCCCTCAAAGGAAGAATGGATACAGAAAATGTGGTATATTTATACAATGGAATACTACTCAGCAATTAAAAATAATGAATTCATGCAATTTGTAGGCAAATGGTTGGATCTGGAAAATATCATCCTAAGTGAGTTAACCCAATCACAAAAGAATACACATGAAATGCAATCACTGATAAGTGGATATTAATGAGCCCAGAAGCTCTGAATATTCAAGGCACAATTAGCAAGTCAAAAGATTCCCAAGAAGAAGGAAGGAGAGGACCCTGGTCCTGAAAGGACTGGATCCAGTTTTGTAGGAGAGTACCAGAATAGAGCAGAGAAATGGTGGGGTGGTGATTGGGGAATAGGGGGGGTGACGGGGGGGAAGAAGACATATGGGACATATGGTGAGGGGGGAACGGGGAAAGGGGAAAGACTTCAGAATGTAAACAAAGAATATAGAAAATTAAAAAACATTGTAAAAAAATGTTGATAAGCAAGAAAAGAAGTATACAAGAAATGAAAAATTATTATCAGTTCTTATTATTATAGACCTAAACACATAAAATGATATCAAAATATAAAATGTATTATCTTTTCCTGTTGAAAGTTAATACATCTATTAAATTAATCATTAAATTAGTTGACATTTAAATGTTAAATATATTTATATTTAGTATATTAAAATATATATTTAATATATTTTGTATTTAACATGCATAGTATTTATCTCATTCACAAATAGTGAAGAACATTTGTGACCATCTCAAAAGACTTAGATAAAGCACTTATTAAAATGTCATCATCAATTACCTCACTTTGCTTGTCCAACCATAAAATAATGCCTCACACACATGGTTCACAAATGCCTCATATGCCTTAGATAGTACAAAAATCTATTCCTCCCCATTCTGGAGGCTAGAGCATCCTAGGCTAAGGCAATCGGGTTCGATATTTGAGAACAGACAGTTTTCTGCATAAAAGATGACTTTTATGTGTATCATAAAAGCTAGAGACCATGAGGAGAAGGAAGAAGAGAAAAAGTGAAGGAGGTCACCATTTGTGGGATGGACCAGGAGCATACAGACAAAAGAGGTTCATTCTGAGGAGAGACAATTATAGCAGAAGCTGACCAGGAGACACTAATTTGGCAAGTAACTGATTATTCATATGGGGCTTAATAGCATGGGAGGATTAATTTAGCTCATAACCTGCCCATCATAGTGTCAACAGCTTATTAATAAATTACAGTGTTTCTGTGCCATTTTCTTCAGAGCAAATCAAGCAAAAGTGAGTAGAAATCCTTAATAAATATTAAGAAATCAAAGGAGGTTAGCATCCCCCAAACAAAATTATGGCAATAATACCCACATGTCCATATGTGCTCATATCCACTGGCACTCAAGAACACACACACACACACACACACACACACACACACACACACACACAACGAAATAAATAAAGCAAAAAGAAATGAAGAAACAAAGTAGTATTATTCCGCAGGTGCTACAGAGACCATTGATTATATACGGGGTTTAGAATGTATTTGTGTGTGTGTGTGTGTGTGTGTGTGTGTGTGTGTGTGTGTGAATAACACTTTGCATAATAACACCTAAAGAAATGTTCAGCATCTTTAGTCATCAGAGAAATACAAATCAAAACAACCTCCACCTCACACCAGTCAGAATGGCTAAGATCAAAAACTCAGGTGACAGGAGATGCTGCCGAGAATGTGTGGAAAGAGGAGCACTTCTCCATTGCTGGTGGGATTGCAAGCTGGTACAACTACTCTAGAAACAGTCTAGTGGTTCCTCAGAAAATGGAACCAGTTCTACCCAAGGACCCAGCCATACCACTCTTGGGCATACACCCAAAAGATTCTCCAATATAACAAGGACACATGTTCAACTATGCTCATAACAGCCTTATTTATAATAACCAGAAGTTGGGAACAACCCAGATGTGCCTCAACAGAGGAATGGATACAGAAAATGTGGTATATTTACACAGTGGAGAACTACTCAGCTATTAAAAACAACTTCATGAAATTCACAGATAAATAGAACTAGAAAATACCATCCTGAGTTAGTTAACCTAATTACAATAGAGGAATTTTCTTAAGCAAAGCCACCACTTCTCTGATGACTCTAGATTGCTTCAAATTGACATAAAACTAGCCAACACAAACAATTTATTCTAGCATCTTATGGCCAAGTACCACGTGTATTTAATTTACTTTGGTTGGTTGGTTGGTTGGTTGGTTGGTTGGTTGGTTGGTTGGTTGGTTAGACAGAGTTACATGTAGCCCAAACTAGGTTCAGTCTCTCTATAAAGGGCAAAGACAGTTTTGAAAATCTAATCCTCTGCCCTATTCCCAAGTGCTGGCATCACAGGATGCCACCCCATTTCTGTTCTATGCATGGCATGCTGGAGATTCAATCCAGAGCTTTTTTCCTGAAAAATAATCACATTTGTTTTTTAAACTTCTTCAGAATTATTTATCTTACTTCTTTTCTCCCCAAATATAAAATTGTTCTTTTGAAATACATTGAAATATTAATTGATAGTTACTAAATTTGCACTTAATCTAGGAATAACTGAATAGCTTTACAATAATAACAAATTCATGCGGAGAAAGGAAAAATTAGTTTTACCCATGGAGGTGCTCCCAACTAGTTATGTAAGACAGTGTTAAGACATGAAATCATGTATGTATGATCAACAGGAAAGGGACTAAGAAGGGAGCACTTATATATTTATGAGTTTAGAAAATGCAGCTGTGAATTTGGGAGTGAAGAGGCAGAATATGGGAGGGTTTGAATAGAATGCAGGGAGTAGAGAAATTATATAATTATATTTTAATATATTGTAAATTTAAAAAAAAGACATAAGTGCAGTGCCTTTGTACAAGTAAATGTCATTAGGAAACCAAAACTCTAAGATACAAAAAGAGTTAAAACAACAGCATGAAAATTCTGAACACTGATAATTTAAAACTAAATTCAAAATAATCATTAAAATGGTTTACTTGCATTATCTACATATGATATCTGGTACCATGCTGGAAAACTATAATAGACTAGACAGCAAGAGATGGGACCATTAGCCTCTTCCTTTAAGTTTATTGTTCTCTAATGACAGAGTCGGATTACTTATCTCCAAATTATGCAGGGCTATAAAGAGGAATTTTATTCCAGCAACATAGCAGCTCTGGCAAGGGATCACACCCAATGTCCTTCTGGGATTACACTGAGATCTAGCTGCAATAAGAGAAGCCCTTAGGACACACCTTTATTCCCTAACAATAAAGGTAAGGTTACTTTGTAGAAGGAAACGGCAAAGTTTGAAAGTTATGTCTAATTGAGGGCAGACAAAGAGACAAATCAGAGAAAGGTTCAACATAATGAATCAGAGATAGGATATGCCCAACTCTTCAGATAAGAGACAGGAAAGAGAGGCTACTTTTGGGAAGCTCAGGGGGGAAAGGTGTGTATTTGGCAGTGTGAGCCAGACAATTTTATAAAGATACCTGTGAGGTCCCAAGGCCTGACACTATTACTGAGGCTATGGAGTGCTCACAAAAAGGGGCCTGTCATGCCCTCGCTCCGGAAGACCTAACAAGCAGCTGAAGGAGTCAGATGCAGATATTTGCACCCAACCAATGGACCGAAGCTGCTCACCCATTTGGTTGAACTGGGGAAAGGCTGGAAGAAGCTGAGGAGGAAGGCAACATTGTAAGAGGACCAGCAGTCTCGATTAACCTGGATCCCCGAGATCTCTCAAACACTGGACCACCAACCAGGTAGTATACACCAGCTGATATGAGGCCCTCAACACATATACAGCAGAGGGCTGCTGGGTCTGGATTCAGTCAAAGAAGATGACTAAGGTATGCCCTTCCTTCTTGGTTATACAATAGTATATGTTTATGGTTTTTAGAAAATATTGAATGTGACACGTGTTTATATAAATAGCATTCTTTTTAAGTGTGCTTATACAGGCAAAATTATTCCTGATTCCAAATAAATTGAACATCAGTTTCTTAGGAGAAAAAGTGATGGTGCTTCACAATTTATATTTTTCTCATTGTTAGTTTTTAAAAAGCATGTTTCAATCACATCCTCATCATAGTCTTTGCCATGTATTATGATCCTGGGATCTTAGACCCAGTCTTGGATTGAGGTAGATGCTCCTCAATACACATATGGGTAATTTAATATGTGTTCATTAAAACTTTTATATAAATCAAGATAAATCAGAAATTTTGGAGCAACTATCTTCATAAATAAGAATAATTATTACAAGAAAACAGTGTTTTTTACTGTTGATAATAGCTAGTCCCTAAAGACTCAAATGAACTTGCATGCGTTCATCATTTTCTCATTAACAAGACACTGTACCAGTCAAAAGCAACCTAAGGAAGAAGGGTTTATTTTGGTTCAAAGTTTTGAGGTACTGTGCATCATGGAATTAAGTTATAGCTGCAAAAATGTAAGGTGGCTGATTACATTACATCATGACAGTGAAGGAGAGAATGATGACTATTAATGCTCATCTCTTTTTCCTTTTTATTCAGTTCAAGAACCCAACCTTGGGGTAAGTTCCTCTTTGCACCAAACAAAAGCCATTGTTGAAAACTAAGTTAGTGATAATGCAGAGATCAACTGATATGGAAAGACCAAGCCCAATGGGTACAATTATAACACAACTTCTTCACGTAAGTATCAGAGAACAGAGGGAGAGGAGATGGAATGATCAGAAGAGCCAGAGGACCACAAAGCTTACTGTTAGATTGTGTCTCCCAGAAATACCAGAGAAGCTAAAGAGGTGAAATACCACAACCTGTCATATTAATGACTTTGAAGAGAGGGGAATTAGTCTCTCTCAAAAGAGTTTCCTAATTGGTTATCCAAAACAAAGTGATTAGCCCTGAAATCACATAACCACAAATAATATGAAATAGACTCAGAACGTAGTATTTTCATATTCATATATATATGAATTTTATATAATATATTTATGCATGTGTGTTTGTGATACTAGTCAAAGTAAGTGACAAGATCAACTTCAGAGGGAGTGAAGAAGAATAAATTGGAAGGATTGAAGTGAGGGAAAATGAGAGGGATTGGAGGGGAAAAAAGGAAGGAAATCAGTAAAATGACATTTTAATTAAAATTTAAAAATAAAAACAGAAACAAAAAGTGATAATATTAAAAACATGTCAACCATGTGGAGTTGCAAATTACCTTTTTAAGGTAGAAGTATTATTATCAAATGGGTCTTTAGATTATTTTGACTCTTACTTCAGAAGCACAATACTTTTCATATGCTTTTTTTTGATAGACAGTTTTAATCTTCAAGACTCCTTGAGCCATACTTACAACTTTTCTGAGTACGATTTTGAAGTGAACTAGTATTGTTCTATATTTGGTGTTTACACTTATGTTTATATTGAAAATACATGATATTTCCACATTTATTTTACTTCACTTGCCTGTATTCTAAAGTATTCGACGTTTACATGAGGACCATATTTTTATCTTTCAGAATATTAGGCACTGAACAGCTAAATTGGAGACAAACTCACCAGCATTGTCTGTGTGACACCAGAAACAATGCACAAACACTTGAGGTTAGAAATGGAGGCAGACCGTGTAACACTCCCTGTGTTTATCAGATGGCCTCACGAGTTTCCTGTGAAATTATGTTCTTCTTATCTTCTTTCCCAGTATTCCCACTATACAAATATCTTTTTAAAATCTGAACAAAGACATAGTTCGCCAAAATAAGATCTTGATTCTCAATTTTTGCTGTTGCAGCACTGCTACCTGATTATAGAAAGGATGGTGGTTGTTTTGTTTTGTTTTTTTAATTCTGAACTTCACATAAAAAAGTTCACTAAAATTAAGAAAATATGAGTCTTATTATACAAGGCCTGCTTGCAAACTTTTTTGAAATCTGTAATGTTTAAATCATGAGAAAATGTTCTTTTCATGATTTCCTTAAAAACTAGAAAGTTTATAGAAAAGTGAACCCTCGGTTTCGTTTACCCAAAATAAGATCATATTAATTTTAGGGAACATCCTGAAGCTGAAACAGCACATTTCTCTGACTTGTCAACTGGGTAAGAAGCTGCTCCCTCTGGCCCCTGGGATGCTGTCCAGCAGCATCTTCGCACAGATAAACTTACACATAAATTTCTTGGCTATGTCATTTTGCCAAGCACAGGTTTCTTACTGACCAAAAGTGTTAAACATCTCCATCCCCCTCACTCCACAGATTTTGAGCACAACCAAGAGTTACTTAAACACAGATTTCCTTGGCCCTCCTTTCTTACCCTTACTCAAAATGTGATAAGTATTTCCTATTACTGGGGAAATAAAATCCCAATGCAAATCCCCACTTAACCTCTCTATCAACAATTCCCAAACTGTTTCTTTTTTCTTTTTTATTTTTTTTAATTTTATTTTCTATATTCTATGTTTACATTCCAAAGGCTTTCCCCTTTCCCCAAACTGTTTCTTTTTAACTCTTTAGAGAGATTATTTGTTCTTTTCTCTCCCCCTTTACTACCAACATTTTGGTAACTTTTGTTACCACTGGTCCTAAGACTCCTACAAGGCTACACAATCCTGTCCTGTCAAAAGAAAAACCCCTCTTTTCGACACCTATCACCTGTCACTGTTTTCTCTTCATGTTAATGTCTGTAGCCATCTGAGGCATCAGTTGGTAGGAATATATCTAGTGATGGAGCCTGGAAGCTAGCAGTTTTTACCCCAGCACCAACAAGCATTACCTAGAAGACCTTTGCCAACCAATCAAGCGGCTCTGTGCTTCCACCCTTCACATTATCTATACAAACTTTTTTGTTTGTTTTGGTTTTTGGTTTTTGAGACATGGTTTCTCTGTGTAGCCCTGGCTGTCCTGGAACTCACTCTGATGACCAGGCTGGCCTCGAACTCAAAAATCTGCCTGCCTCTGCCTCCCAAGTGCTGGGATTAAAGGCGTGCGCTGCCACTGCCCGGCTAAATAACTACTTTTTTGTTTGTTTTGATCTATACAAACTTAGAACCACCACCTTTATGTCTTCAGCCTTTTATAAGTAGGTAAAACTGACTCCCAGACAATGTCATCCACATGGGTACTAGAACACTCTTTCTTGTATGTCTTAGCTTGCCTTCCAGGTGAAGTATTTAGTGAGTGCCCAAAAAGGACTTCCTTCAGCTGCTCAGCATCCCTCTTTTGGAAAGAGCCTTCTGGGGAATCATTTCCCATCATGTCCAGTCTTCCTGAGGCTATAAATCAAGGTGCCTCGCTTGCCAAACTTGTGGGTATATGACTTAATCCAGACAACTTGGACTTTCAATTCTGTTAATTTGTGCCTTAAATTTAGTAACAGAAACCTGGAAGAAAAGAAAGTGGAATGGGCCCGCTCCAATATGACAGTTGTCTAGTTGCTTTTACTCTGATTCCTTACATAATACCACTTACATCTTTCCTCATTTCCCTCACTCCAACACTGGAATCTTTATAAGATAGTTGTCTAGACCCTCTTACTGTTGTCCATGGGTTACCCGCTTTCATGCTTTTTCAATTTTCCTCCAGTATCTTTCCCTTCTCTTCTGTCCTTAGAATAAAGATTTTTACCTAATAAGTATTAATTAGTACTAATAAATAATTCTATTTGATCTAATAAAATTTAAATATGTTGCTTGTACCCAAGTCTCAAAATAAAAGAATGTGTCATCTACCTTCTAACTTCCTGTAACCAAAGGCCAATGCTTAGCACTTAAAATCCTCAGTCAATTTTTAAAATACAAAGGCATTATTCAACTTCCACTGGTCTTGTCTAGTCAAAGATCATTGTCTTAATTTGGATTATAAATCAAAAATTGTTGACATTTTGTTTGCTTCTCCTCTAAATGTACATTACCTTATTTCAAAAATAACTTGCATTTGTATAGAAAATTAGAGAAAAAGGAAATTGTTAAGTGAATGTGATTTTTCATAAAGAAAATTATAAAACAAACTAAAATTATGTATCACCTTGACCATTGTCTTAATTATTTCAAATGCTTCCTTTATGATGTAGAGTTAGCTACTCTACCCGTCTCTTAGACACATCTGGGAATGTTCTTTATTTGACTTGCTCTACCTTGAATAGCAGTTTGGTCCAAGGCCATAGCTGTGCAACCTATAATGCAGTAATTACCACATGCTCCAGATAATGCTGATACAGAATAAAATTTGGAAATTGGGGACTATGGTGCCCATTGATATGTAAGATATAACCTATAATGCAGTGAGTTTCACATGCACTAGATAATGCTGATACAGAATAAAATTGGGGAATTGAGAACTACAGAGACCATTGATTATGTATAGGGTTTAGAATATATTTTGTGTGTGTGTGAATAACACTTTGCAGGTGAAAAAAATCTTCATCTAAATTTGAGAACAAAAATATGAACATGAAGATTCAATAAAATAAACTCTCCTTTAAAAAAAACACTAAAATGCTCTGCAATTATTTTTCCATCAAAATAAAATACTGCCAAGTACACTGTCTCCTCGAAGCAACAAATTTTTAAAACTGAAGGGAAATGCTAAAAGCAGTGCTTCAAATAGCATCCATCCCGTTAGGCAGATGTCCTGTTTTAGTTAATTTCCTGTTTCTACTTGGTGGAGTTCATGAACTATTTTGAGAATCAGTGGGTAATTGGAAATTGGGTGCCAGCTTAGGTATTTGATTTGGAAATAATGTCTTTGAAACCCATCAATTACAAATACAAAGCAAACTCTCCTTGTTATGCTACCAGTTTATAAATGTGGGAGGCAGGCTCGCTGGCTACAGGTGGAGACAAATGAATGTCAGGAAATGCAAAGCACCTGCTCTGTCCCCAGGTGCCCTTTGATGGGTAGGGAAGGGAAGAGAGATCAGTTCTGCTATAAGACAAATCTGGAAAGTGCATGGGCATAACAAAATGTGAGTGCAGAGCTCTTAGGAGGCATTCTGAATGCCTGAAGCTTGGTCCTTAGCATGAGAAATCAAGGCTAAGAGCACTAACCAATTCACCAAATTTGAAGACTTTCTAAATGTTACACACCTGACCTACAGTCATCGAGACTTTAAAGTACTTTGCTTCATCAAGACACAAGCTTAGCTGACAAGTCTACAAACTCTAATACTGTTCATCCCTGCTATAGATTAATATCAGACCTAAGTGTAAAAACTAGTTCACTTGAATATCTTAGGAGAGGGAATTGCTGAGAGTCAAGGCCAAGTGTTCTGATTAACAAGAATGTAAAGGAGGAAGGAAACTGAATTTCCCCAGGAAGCTCAGAGCAGCATCAGATTACTGCAGGTCTAACACGAACACTTCTTGTCCACTCTAGCACCATGTCTGCCTGGGTGCTGCAGTGCTTCCTGCCATGATGATAATGGATGGGACTTCTGAAACTCTAAGCCATCCCCAATTAAATGTTTGCTTTTATATGAGTTACTTTGGTCATGGTGTCTCTTCACTGCAATAGAAATCCTAAGACATAAGTTTTTACAAGGGACTGGAGCATTTCTGTGATAGACCATGTTTTTGTTTAGAAGAATGTGGATTTGGGGACTTTGTATTTGGAAAGCAATGGAATGCTTTAAGTGGAGCATCCTAGTGGGAATATGGAAAAGATTTTATGCTGATAATTATTGGAACTGTGGGAGCAGGGCTCAAGAGGTTTCAGACAAGAATTTAAGAATTTAAGCCTGTTGCCTACAGATCATTCTTGTGATATTTTGGTGAAGAATGTGACTGCTTTGCCCTTGTCTGAAGAGTCTGCCTGAGGCTAAAGTAAAGAGATTTAGATTAATTGCTTTGACAGAGAGTCTCAAAAAAGCCTAGTTTAGACTTTGTCCTGTGATTCCCTCTTATGAGGAAGGTTTTGATCAAAGTGTAGCAAGCTTAGAAAGGAAAAATGCGAAGTGTATGCTGGAGAGATTAAAAGGGTACAAGGAAGTAGAATGGAACTAAATATTATGTTCAAGGATATTACATTAGGGAATTAAATTAAGGAACTAAGAGAGTGGTGATTTGAGGGAAAGATCCCACCCAGCTAAGTTTATTGTTTATGCATTTGCAGTTGAACACAGGATAGATATATCATGTTGGACATTATTATGACCTGGTTATTGTTTTCATTAGACATAAGAAGATATAATTATGTATAAAATTGACAAGGAATGAATTATGATGGCTATTCTTGGTCAACTTGACTGTATCCAGAATGAACCACAATCCAGAACTTAGAAAGATGTGAAACGTAAAAAAAGGCTTAGTCCAGGTATGGTGGTACACACAAGTAATTGGCCTTATGGGACATCAAAGGGAGGAAAAGGTTTGGTCCTGAGAAGGCTCGATGCCCCAGTATAGGGAATTCCAGGACAGGGAAGTAGGAGTGGGTGGGATGGTGGGGGGGTGGATTAGAGGGTTTTCAGAGGTGAAACTAGGAGAGGGGATAACATTTGACATGTAAATAAAGAAAATATCTAATAAAAAAAGATACAGAACATGCAGATCTCTGACTTCATGGTCATTCTACACAGCAAGTTCCAGAACAACCAAGCTTAGCCAGTGAAGGAGTTGGAAAATAGAAAGCTGGTGATGGCATAACAGAACAAGGAGGCTATGTTCCAAACCAATCAAGTACCAGAATTTGACAGCTTTTGTCATGTGGTTCTGGCTTTAGAATAAAGTAGAGAAGGGGTTACTGGGACAATTGAGAATTGTTAGCTGGGATTAAGAAATTAGTAGTGATTAAAAAGAGACCAGCATCATAGTGGTAAAATCTTCTGGGAAGTATTTTATGAGAGCACACAGAAGCTGTGTTCCAGAGATAGACAGTATGCTGGCAGTTGTACTTGGTAATATGTATGTGTTTCCCTGGAGTACTAGTTTTGAAGGCATGAAGGGAGGTCATGGAGAGAAGCTGAGACTTGTCACTATGAGAGGCCAGGAAAGGCCATTGGTGAAGGTATAGCTTCAGTTACAGTTGATGGCCCAGGACTGAAGGGGTCATGAAAAGAAGTTGAGGCTTAACACCACAAGAAGAGTCAATAAGAGGTCATTGGTAATGACTAGTTGCAGTGGAAGACACCAGCATATTGGATATGTCAGTAGCATGGGATGACCATCAAGAACAGCAGCAGTGGTGGAGTAGAGTCAGCCAGAGCCTAGATTGCTATAGAGGGGAGAGATATAAAACTGACCCAAGCTCATTGGAGGGGCCCAGAAGATCATGTGTGGATCTCAGATATTGGAACAAGAAGCTGTAAAGTTGAAGTCGCCTTGGATACCCAAAGATGTTAGACATATCAGAGCCATGGAATATATGCAGAGGAAAGCTGCTAACATGGAGAGGAACCAGCCTAGGAGAAAGAAGTTTGTTAGAGGCAACAAAGATAAAAGAAGTTGGACATTAGACACAGAGATGCAGTCTTGAGTTTGTTCAGTTGTTTTTATGTCTTACTTTGGTACAGTACGTTCTCACTATGATGTTTTGGAATACTAATATATATCAGACGATGTTAGAGGTATGTGATCTAGTGTTTGATTTTTATCTTATAAGGGATTACAGTTAAGGGATTGCATGAATCTCAGAAAAGACCTTGAATTTTGGACTTTTAAACATTGTTGAGACTGTGATAGACTATGGGACTTTTGCAGTTGGACTAGGTGTATTTTGCATTATGATATGGCTAGGTATGGCCCCCATAGACTCATATGTGGTGGTTTCAATAGGCTTGGCCCATTAGAATTGGCATTATTAGGAGGTGTGGCATTGTTGGAATAAGAGTGGCCTTGTTAGAGGAAGTGTGCCATTGTCTAGGCAGTCTCTGAGTGCTCTGGCTTCACCCAGTACAGAAGAAAGTCTCCCTCTGACTGCCTTTAGATCAAGATACAGATATTTCAGCTCCTTTTCTAGCCCCATGTCTGGCTGCATGATGCCATGCTTCCCACCATAATGATAATATACTGACCCTCTGAAACTGTAAACCTGCCCTAATTAAATATTTGCCCCTTTATATGTGTTGCCTCCATCATGGTGTATCTCCACAGCAATGAAAACTCTAAGATAAATACCTTCTTCAAAATTTCCTCATTTCCAGAAAATCATATAAATGTTTACAATCCAAGGTCTCTGTGGGAAATAAAGCTGCTGGCAGAAAGTATTTCTGACTTGATTTGAACTCTATCAACTTCTGTGCAGAGTTTAGACCATCTTTACTGTGAGAGACTCTCATAAAACCCCAAACTCCTCGCCACACTATCCCGTGGCAAGGGGAAGTCTGTGAACATGAATGGGGACCTGTATGAATTTAGCAGTAGTAAACTGGGATTACAGTAACTTTTTCTGAATCGTGATCACCGTTCATTTGAAGGGACCCTAGTATATTAGTGTGATGTCTGGATCAGTATGTATTAACTCCACCAAACAACCCAAGAATAAAGAATGATGCCTCTGAGACATGGCAAAATCACAGGCTACCAATGTCTGCTTGAATAAATAATCACATAGCTCCCACTTTTATGACTGCAAAGCTGGCAAGCATCATTGAATCCCTAGCGGAGATCTCCTGCCAGAGAAAAACC
This sequence comes from Apodemus agrarius, assembly GCA_964023405.1. NCBI lineage: Eukaryota > Metazoa > Chordata > Mammalia > Rodentia > Muridae > Apodemus > Apodemus agrarius. Next base: position 46,174,271 of record OZ030008.1, on the reverse strand, counting down.
CTTTCCCTATAAACTGTGGCATAATTGTAGACAACTATCTTGTTCCCTCCAGCAATTGATTAATGTAATGAATACTAAACTACTCAGAAGGCAGGGTTACACAGGGTGTTTTACCCGAGTCTTTTGGACCAAGATTCAGAATAGATCTCTGGTGCGCCTGGGAGATAAAATCCCTGCAAGGGACAAGACAATCAGATTCTGAGCCTTGGATCAGCCAGTAGAGGCTTGACAGAGTGAGACTTTCACCATTGGTGGGAGGTAGACCTAAGGGAGAGAGGAAAATGGAAACTCTTGGGAAATTGTATTATGGTTGTAACAGAGTTGTGAGGCTCCTTTGCCTGTTAAATGTAAGGGTTATTGATTACCCATGGCTTCCTGGCAATGATACTACTGACCCAAGGTTATCTCAGCAGACTCTCTAAGTAAAACCCGTGCAAAGGACAATTCAAAATAGTTATCAATTTCAAATTTTTCTCACTTTGTAAGAATTGTTGGCTCTTGCTAACCGAAATGTGATAACATGACACTTTTTCCCTGATACTCCAACTGTTATACTTGAAATTGAACCAGAGGAAATTAACCAGATACTTTATGAAGTTGATTATAATCTGTTGCATTTTACAAGAGTTACACTTTTATACAAGAACCATGAAAGTGGCACATTTAAACATCTTAGCTGTGTTTTATAAGTTGGGCAGGAAGTGAAACCATTAAGACATGCTCTTTGACATTCTTACTGCTATTTCTTAGGCTGTCAAATAAAAGATCAGTGTAAGACCATTAAAAATAACTGGTTGTGTTAGACCAGTTTCTCTAAAATATAAATGTATGGATGCTTTGTTCCTTTTGACTAAAACTTTCAGGTAAACACATTCATGGAAGAAACTGGCCCAGACAGTATGGTCCTCGTATAGAAGAGCTCCAACTTCACTTGGAGAAATACACATTTTGAGGCTCTGCCCAAGACCTAAAATGTCAGAATTGCTGTAATCAAAGTTTCACCTGTCTCTGTTTTATGATGTCCTGTAGCCTTTGCTGGGACACACTCAGGTAGGGAAGTTGCAATAATGATACTACTTTTTGATGTTGGATTTGCTGTGCATTTGAATCACTAGTGGATCTGAGAACAGAGAGAACACACTCTGCTCTAGGATCACTACTTCTGTGTTTACAGTGGTGCCTACACTGAGGACTATGAAGTCTTTTGAGGTACTTCCTGTGCTGGCTCAAGTTTTTGAAGCATTTTCCCAACACGATGGAATATCCCCAGCCTTTGTAGGCATTGTTTCCTATGGAGTAATAAAAGTATGAGTTAGCTAAGTGCCTTGAAGTGTTGCCTCCTTGAAATATGAATAGCATCCTATATTTGAGATATGTTAGTTACCGCAGACCCTTCAGAGCTGAAGGGCATCATCCGGTGCTCTGACTTTTCATTATCTGAGCCTAGTTAAGAGAATACCAAGCTTTTAGGAATGAAGTGTATCACTAGAGCAGTTCCCATGTTCCACTCCAGCAAAAAATCTCACCTAAGGAAATAAATGCTGCTCACTCATGACCAGGCAGATACAGTAATATTTAGAGGCTAAAGAGATGGTTCAGCAGTTCAGGCGGCTTGATGGTCACTGTAGAGTCGACAGAAGCAATTATAAAAAAGTTCATTCTCGGAGGGAGAAGCTGAAAAGAAAGAAAGAAAGAAAGAAAGAAAGAAAGAAAGAAAGAAAGAAAGAAAGGAAAAGCAAGGAAAGAAGGAAGGGAGGGAGGAAGAAAGAGAGAGGAGGGAGGGGTAGAGGGAGGAAGGAAGAAAGGAAGGAAAGAGGGAAGGAAGAACCAAACAAATAAACAAAAGAGGAATTTATTCCAGGGACTGAAGAGGTGGCATAAAAATTAAGAGTATTCACTGCTCTTGTATAGGACCAGAGTTTAGTTCCAGAACACATGTCAAGTTGACTGCTTGTAACTTTAGATGCAGATCTGACACCCTTGGTCTTGGGCACAAGGACTCATATATGCAAACCCATACTCAGACACAGACATGCACACGCACGAGCATACACACAGAGACAGACAGACAGACAGACACAGACAGACAAATACAGACAAAGAGAGATTAAAATATGTGGAAATATGTGATATAATAGAAAAGCTTCATCTTCCTCTGGTTAGCAAAGCAACTGAACTCATGATTTTATGCTTTGTATGTTGTAAATAAACAATTTTATTCCCAAAGTTACAGACACATGACCAAACATGCAGAATATTTCTTAAGCTAGATTCAAGGTTGTCCACATTTTAGAGACTGATTGCTGTTGAGAAGCCTACTTTACAAAGGCCCCAGAGCCTTGTTTATGGAGTTAGATACGTGATGGAGGTCCAGCTTGGTGGTAGAGTGCTTACATGGCATTTGGAAGTTCTGGAGCTGACTCAACAGCACCACAAAAATAAAAAGTAAAGTCTCATACAAAAGCATTCATTTCTTCTTTTTTTTTTAAATCCCGAAAAAATAGGAGTGCAGAATAACATGCTATAAATCAAGGACAAAGATGGTGGGAGAGAAAAGAGATTTCATCAACACCCAGAAGACTTGCTTCAGCAGGGTAGGAGAGGCAAAGAGGACGTGGAGAGTGGCAAGTAGGTGAACAGATGCAGACAAATTCTGCATCATGTCACCATGGAGATGGATGGAAGATGAGAGATGGTGGGTTTTTTCCCAAGAGAGAGAAAAGAGGGCAGAACAGACAAGTTGCAATATTAAAAACTAAGATCTGCTATTAATATAATCTCTATAGATTGATGGAGATCAAACTTGCAGTTCCCAGGAAAGTTGTGAAATATTTCTTTTTTACAGACCTGAGTATCCAAACAAACAGCATCATTTGCATTGCAGCATGAGTCCTAGTGCTAAGTACCCTGCCCATGAGTCCTTGTGCTAAGTACCCTGCCCAAGAGTCCTAGTGCTAAGTACCCTACCCATAGGCCAGATAATGTCTTCCACTCAGAAACGTCAGCCAAAAAGACTCACTAAAGCATATGAAGTTGACAGTACATTTTAGTTCTTTGGTTAATGTGAACTGTGAAACCAAAGATCACAAGATCCCGAGACAAAAGTGAAAACATGAACCAAATTTACCCAGCGAATGTTAATGGGAATGAAAAGTGTAAAATAAAAAATCTCTGCACCTGGAAAGCATAAATTTTACAGAATTCTAATATGACAGAGGAAAATTTCTGGGTATTACATATAGAATTACCAAAGTAAGACTATTTGCTAAGATAATATCCAGAAAACATCTCACACACAATAAGAAAGAAGAAACAAACAACAACAAAGACAAAAAACCCAAGGCAAAATGTAAGAAGGTTGCAAAATTAATATGAGAAATAGATGCTCTAAATGCAGAGAAAAGGAAAGAAGGCAGTATGCATTTCATATTAGATGGGGGAAATTACCAGAGGTAAGGGAAATACATTTCTTAATTTTAAATCCCAAAGAAATGAAAAGTAAGAAAATGTAACAAAAAGGCAGTTGCCAGTGCACAGTATCATGAAGTTGAAATCCAAAAAAAAAAAAAGACAATCTATGGAGAATGGAACGAGGTTGTCTGTCTTACTCCATCACAAACAAACAAACAAACAAACAAACACCTCCCTAGCCAGCTCACACTTGTGATTCACATGCAGACACCACCCTAACAGCATGAATAGGACTGAATCCTCAAACTTCACTAAAAGCTGCATTCTCCCATAGTATAACATGTATTGATAACTTCTGCATTCTCAAACACGGTCCTGAGTGATGTTATTTGTTAGACAAGAACAAGTTAATGGCTTGTTGGACACAGTGAGGAGGGATGGACAACGGCTCTCAATACAGAAAGAGTGAGCAGGTTCAATTAAAATGGTGAGAGTAACTAATTTTCAGAGGCAGAGCCATGAGAGTAATCCTGTAGAGGTAAGCGGCCACACATTGAGGGCGCATAACAATACTAAGTCTGACTGATCTTTAATTGCACTTAAGGTCATATGCTTTTGCAAGCTTGGTGAGGAAAGGGATGTGTTATCAATATCTTACTAGAGGCACTCATAATTTAATAAATGAATAAACAATTAATATAAAGTAACAAATTTGAATAGATATCATTTTGTAACAGGAAAGAAAATATACTCTCTGCAGTAACACATTAATTGGCATAATCAAAAACTGTCCTTAAAGATTAGAGACACATTATATAAATCAATGACGAGGAAGACTAGGACACTTGGTAAATGCCAAATCCTCTTTGCAAATGCTTCCATGGGCAGTGCTTCCAGCACATTAGCGCTATCAGTGTTCATTCACTGTCTATTTTCCCTTGGTCTGCCAGATCACCCTTTCTAAAGTCTTTTGAAAGAGAGTGTAGAGATATCACCTACTGATCCTCACCGGTGCAACTAAGTCTGGTCTAGCCCTAGGACTCTACCCCTTGCCCAGCTCTGTGCTCTTCTTCTGCCATACCCTGGTTTTTCTTTTCTCATTTCCCAAAGCTCATCATGAGCATTTCTAATGAAAACGGGTTGATGCATGGGAATCCATCAGAAGCCGCGTCCCATAGAAATTTCATTCAGGTTTTCAAGCTGCCTCAAACCCCAGAAGGCACATTTCTTGTCCCTTTTATCTGAGCAGAAAGTTTCCCTGTACAATAGTAAATACTGACTTCCAGGTCTTCCATGATATGGTCTGACATCTTTAAATGTATGCTCCTATACTACTGTCAGGCTTAGACATAGCTTTAGCGTTTTATCAATAAAGACACAAAGAACAGGTTTGTTCTGGACTTACTATGCGTCTCTATTTTTACTAGTTGCTGTTCAAGGTCAGAGCATCTGTTTAACTATAAATGTGAACCAATCATTTCCCAATTTCTCCAGCAGATTTCTGCACAATCTTGCTTGGAGAGCACCTGGTAAAGCATGCTTTCACTCAAGTTGAAAGTCACTTAAGTGGAAACCCAACTATAATGCTGCTTTTCCTATCAAGAGCAAAACAGCTCCACAGGATGTGGCACATTGCCAGGTGTTTCATATTTTGCGGGACAGACACACTGTCAAGCTCTTCTTTGCATAATCGATAAACCAAAACTCAGCACACCAAGGGTAACAGTTCAGTTCTACAGAACTGGAATTGTGATATTCCTCTACAGCCCATAAATCACTTTCCTAGAGCCAGGAGGAGATTGGTAGCAAGTAGCCATGATGCTCTGGGCAGCTGAACGACATCAGACAAGGCAGAGGTGGGTTTGGGGTCATGGCATATCCACCATCATTTTCTTCATTTTTTGCTTCAGAATCTGACAGGTTATGTTTGGTCCAAGGACTGTGCACTTAGATTCAATACAGATGGCACTGCAGACCCTCATGTGCTCCATAGGTGGAACAAACCTCTTGGTGGGTTGAATCAGAACATCAAACATTGGCACAGCTCCAGGTGGAGCAGAAAGCTTTCCAGAAGTTTGAAGTGTTTGTTTGTTTGTTGATTTGCTTTTTATTTTGATGATTTGGTTACTAAGACAGACATTTTAGACAGTTACAGAAAGCTCCTCCACCTTGCAACAAGTTATTTGTGAATAAAATTTGAGTCTTACACTTCCTTGTGAGTATAGCATAAAATGTTCTAATAACATTATTAAATGGAGTATAGTGTAGAACACTAACTCAAACAAACAAGAGCTGTCCTGACCGGTGAAAAGTTTAAAGCAAAGACAGAATTACTACAAGTCATTTTACAATACTTATTTCCTTCTGAAGGAAGAGAGGATGTTATGGTATTTCTGAATACCTAAGTCAGTTCCCTTACATAATGTATGCATAATATATATTTAGAAATCATGTGTTGTATACAGTTAAATTTCTCATTCAATTATCACAGCAAATGCATGATCAGAATGGGATAATGAGGTCCTTACAAAGCAGGTTGACACTGAAATCTTCAGGATTTGAATGACATTAATTGCTGACTTCAAAATATAACCCTAGCCATATGGGATGTGCTCAGTGACCATGTCACAGCCATTCAGATTGATTTGTTTTTCTGATTTTTCTCTTATTTTACCAAATGAGTGAAACATTTGCTCTGTCTCTTTCAAATTTTTACTGCATGTTTACCAGGGCCTATGTCTTTGGCGGGACTAAGTTATTTTCAAGATTTTAAGAGTCCAGAATATAACCAATCAGCCTTCTTTCCTTCTCTCTGCTACTAGTCATGTAGCTTGTGCATTGTGCTCTAAGTAGAGAGAAGGTGTAGACAGGTTGGAAGTGTTTCCAGTGCTGGGTACTGTCAGCTTTGTATCCCTCTAAATCTGGCCACAGAGAAGGGGGCAACAGAGAGCTGGAAGTCATAGTAGGTGGCATCGTAGGTCTCCTGCCATCCTTAGGCACTGAGACCCATAGCCCTGCGAGAGGTACAGCTTTTATGTAAGCCCAGAAAGTCAGGATTCTTCATTCCAATGCATGGATGGTGTGGAAGCTTCTGAGTGGGCCTATACAGAATAATTCCTAAGCCAGCAAGTGTTACTATTCCCAGACTGTGTAAAGTAGGGGTGAAGGACAGTGCATCCTAAGGTCACTGCTCCTACTTCTGCTGCTGCTATTATTTTTTATTGATATTATAATTGCTGTGGATACATGTAACCAGGGCCTATGCAATGACACTTTCCTGCAGCTGCCCTCTGGGCTCTGTCTTTATAAAGCTGTCAAGGCTAGAGGCTGTCAAGATCCCATGATTCCACACACCCTACTTTCTAAGCTTATGTGAATCCAAGGCTCTTCCTAAGACATCAAAGTGACTGACCACTGCACAGCTTCTGCTGACACTGACTCCACTTCTCTGTCTCTGCTGCTGCTTTTTTAATTTGTGCTACTAGCACATACCACCAGCTTAATGCAAGCAAAACAAGACAACTCAAGAGAAGCCTTTTTGCTGGGCCTGGTGTTCCAACATTAGGAAAAGTATCAGAGTAAAGTATCTGTTTCAGAGACAGCTTAGACAGCCAGAGGAGTGCTGGCACAAATAACAGCAAATATTTCAAGCAAATGGAGGTTTTCTTTTGTTCACAAGTGACACTGTATTGTCTCTTTGGACTAGCTGCAGCAGCCACAGTTCCTGGACTGGGTAGGACATCCTTAAAGAAAACTCCCTCCCCCTCTCATAGTAGTTATCAAATGGCATAGACCCTCAACTAGGGGTAGCAACTTCCTGCCTATTCTCCCCATTCAGTGTGGGGTTTTGTGTGGCTTGAGCTTATGGGGGTCTTATGCATGCTGTCTCAACTGCTATGGATTCACTTGTATAATTGTCCTATCTCCAGAAAATAATATTTCCTTATACTTGCCCACTACCTTTAGTTTTTATAAGATTATAAGGATGTTAGCCTTGATAAGTTGACCATACTCCAGTGTAGGCACATACCCAAGAATGTATGCCTAACCAAACTAGATTCAATACATTAAAAAAGAACATCAAGTTGGGTAGATATTGATATGGGGGTAGACTTGGGAGAAGCTGGGAGAAATGGATAAATATTATCAAATTATATTCCTTAAGATTCTCAAAGAATGAATAAAAATGTTATTAAACATTAAGACTAAAATAATTTTGCTATTCCCTGCAGGAATTTGTATCTAGACTGGAGAGAAACACTAGTGTTCTCTGTTGGGAAACTTGTTATTAAGGTAGCAGTCCTCCATGACTGGATTGACTTTCTGAGCTCAGCACAAAATGGGAGGCTCCCTTTCTTAGAGGGGCTTCCCTGTCTCTGCCTGTCTTTGTCTGGAGAATGTTCCTGAACACATGTAGCTGGCCTTGTCTGAAAAGTGACGTTGTACAGAGCTCTCTGCAAGGCTGCAGAACTCAGCTCAATCATCATGCTCTGGCTTCTGGTCCCCCATGATAATTAAGTGCTGTATTATAGCCAATCAGACCTTTCTACTCCTTTGATGTTATAACCAATTAGCCCTTTCCACACATACCCCTAAAAAGGCCTTACATACCCTATCCCTCATACAACAAAGTAGACTTCTTTGGATGTATCTTCTCTGGAAATCATTCTGTACACACTCACAAGAAGCCTGTTCTTTGACCAGTTCTTTTTGTTCTCAGCCTCTGAAGAGAAAGGAAGGGGCCATATCTAATCCCTGCAATTATCCCTGAACCTGTAGGGTGAGTGAGTTATAGGCATTCCATTTGAGGCTGGTATTCTTTCCAAGTTGACCAGTTTATGGTCCTCTGTGCTAATTGTCATCTCTTGTAAGAAGTAGCTTCTCTAATAAGTGTATATATATTTACTACTCTATGGCCAGAGTAATGAGTTATTAGGAGTAATTTTAACACTATGTCCATTTAATTTGTAGTAGGTTCTCCTTTGGAGTCTATGACCTCTAGGTTCTGGCTTGATAATGATGTCAGGAATGCATTCTATCTCCTGGGTAGGCTTTAAGGCTAATCACAAAGTAGTTGGTCTTGTAATAACATCAATGCCATTGTTGTGCCAGTTTTGCATACATTAACAGTCATTATAACTCCTCTGTTTTACATCTGTGTAAGATTGATATTACTTTTCTATTCTAATAGCGTGCATAGGATCCTTCGGCACTATAAAAGCTAGCCATTAATGGTGATTCAAGATCAGTATCGGTATGGTTTCTCATTGCTATATGATTCAAGTATATTTTGTTTCAGCACATTCTGGGTAAGAGGAGTAATGAAGTGTGACATCAATACTTATAATATTTGAGAGACTATAAGAACTCAGTAACAACTCAAAAAGATGTGATTCATTCTCTATAGATTACTTTGGGTAGATGGTGACTTCTACAACATCAAACCTACCAATTAATAAGCATGGTAGATCTTTCCATCTTGTAGTATCTTCCTTCTTTTAATATTTTAATGTCAATTTTTATTATACATATATTTTATTTCTAACAGATTAATTTCAATATATTTTAATTTTGAAGCTATTAGAGATATGGTTGCATTTTATTCTTTTTTAACTAAACTCTTGTTATGGAAATGAAGGTGATTGGTAGAAATTTTTCTTATCAAATGTATACACTTAATACTGATTAGTAGGTTATATTGCATCTCACATGAAAATGTATTGAATTGATGATAACAAGTGCATTTTAATTTTCCCTTGATGATGCTTCTTTGGTGACAGATGATTTCAAAAGTTGTATTACTTTCCTTCTACACTGTTATTTTGCCACCAGTCTCTAATCTGATTTATTAAGCATGAAGAACACTCAGTATGATGCTAATCCTTTTATACACCTTGTGGCTTGCCTTTAGTCTATGATACAAACTATTTGAATATATCTTCTTTGAATATCATAAGACAATGAGTATTTTTATATTTAACAGAATGACTTACCAATTTCAATGAGATAGGGTGATGCCATTAGTGATCATACTGACTTCTTTCTTGATGATTTCTATCCAGTTATTATCAAATTTGACGGAGGATTGTCAGTGTCTCCAACCATAATTGTAGGCTTGACTATTCCTCTTTCCACATCCAATTTTCTTATTCCTCTTAGTTTTAGTTGGCGTGGTTAGCAAGCACACATGAAAGTCTTGTGCTGTCTTGGAAGGGTGCTCCTTTTTAGCATACACTGCTTATCTCTGCTTCAGATACTATTTGCTCTGAAGATAGCTTCATTGATATTGACATAGCTCCCTGACAGCCTTTGATTGCTATTGAATGCTCATTTTTTCTTTACCTTTAATCTTCTTAAAAATTTTTATTGGAAGTGAATTTCTTGTTGATTTTGCTTTTGAACTTCTTTTGATCTTGTAGTTGATCTTGCTTTTTGAGTTAATGTGCTTTTCTGTCCTTTAATAGACATCTAACGTAGTTAAAATTAGTGAAATCACTGAGGTGAGAGCTAAATTTATGATCCTTTTAAAAATTTATTTTGTGCATTCTATCTGAATTTGTTTTCCATGTTTCCTCCTGTGAGTAATTGTTTACCTTTATTTTAGGCTACATCTGCCAGTATCAAATGACCATTTTGCTGTTGTTATTGTTGCTGCTGTTTTCTTGTTCTTTGTTTATCTGAGAATGTCTTGGTTTTCAGGCTCCGAAGTATTCCATTTTGTTGAAGAATCTGATATCAACATTGCCCCCACTCCAACTTTAGTAGATTGAACTTTCAATTCTACCTTTATAAAAAAATGTGTATTTATTTATTTGTTTGTTTGTTTATTCACTTTATATCCCACACACTGCCCAATGCCCAGTAATCCCTTCCCATAATATTTTCCTCATCCGCCTCTGCTTCTCTTCTGAGCAGGTGGGGGCCCCCCAAGTATCTCCACCACCCTGGCACTTCAAGTCTCTGTGAAACTAGGTGCTTCTTCTCCCAATGAGGCCAGACAAGATAGCCCAACTAGAGAAATATATACTACATACAGGCAACAGCTTCTTGCTTTCAAATTTTCATTTTGTTTGTGGAAATATTTCTCTTAACCACATATTAACAGAAGGATGGTCAAGGTATTCCTTGCATAGATGTATTTATATTTCTCCAACCTGTAGAAAACTAATCATTCTTGAGTCTGTGGATCTACTGGCAGGCAAGAGATTCAGGGACAGCCCCCAGTCCAATGATTGGGGAACTGCATGAAAACCAAGCTGCACATCTGCTGCATATGTGTGGATCTTGGTGGTTCAGTTTCTTGGAGCCCCTAAGGGTTGGTTCCTATCTTCTTCCAGTCCTGCTAGCCTTCCCCAACTCTTCCATATGACTCCCTGGTATCCATCCTTGGTTGTGGGTCTCTCTGTCTCTTTCCACCAGAGGCTGAGTGGCCCCTCTCAGGTGACAGCTATTCTAAGATCCTGTCTGCAATCATAACAAAGTAGTATGAATAGTGTCAGGGATTGGTTCTAACCCATGGAATGGATCTCAGTTTGGGTCAGTCACTCGTTGGCTATTCCCTCAGACTGCTCTAACTGTGCCTGCACTTCTTGTAGGCAAGACACATTTTGTATGGAAGACTTTGTGGGTGGGTTACTGTCCTTATCCTTCCACTGAGTCCTGCCTGGCTATAGGAGTGGGCCATTTTAGACTCCATATCCCGCACTGCTAGGAGTCTCAGATAGAGTTATCCCCATTCCCTGATCCCCTCCACCAATCATGGTTCTCTGGCATGTGAGAGCAAAGAGGACTAAGAAGCCCCTAATACACAGGTCATAGTCCAAAGGAATATATTCTCTAACATACTGAAGTCTAAATCCACACAACTGTAGAAACGTAGTTTCTCCCTCTAGTTAGATCTGACTACCACATTACTAGGCAATATTAATTATAATTCTTCTTACATACTGCCTCATATTCAGTTGTCAAGAAAAATTAACAGATCATACTAAAATTAGTAAAAACAACAGCTTGAAGAGAAAAAACAAGGGTCGGAGCTAGACTTAGGTAATCCAAGAGTATTGAAAATATGAAAATGAAGGGTGTTTTTAAATTTTTATTGGTTATTTTATATATTTATACTTCAATGTTATCCCCCTTCCTGATTTCCCCTCCAAAACCCCCTATCCCACCCCTACCCCCTGCTTCTATGAGGGTGCTTCCCTACCCACCCACTCCTCACTACCCTAGTATTCCCCTATGTGGAGGCACCAAGCATTCACAGCACCAAGGGCATCCCCTCCCATTGATGCCAAATAAGCCCATCCTCTTCTACATATGCAGCTGGAGCCATGGGTTCCTCTACGTGTATTCTTTGGTTGGTGGTTTAGTCCCTGGGAGCCCTGGGGGAGTCTGGTTGGTTGATATTGTTGTTCTTCCCATGGGGTTGCAAACCCTTTCATCTCCTTCAGTCCTTCCCCTAACTCCTCCATTGGTGTCCTCATGCTCAGTCTGATGATTGGCTGCAAGCATCCACATCTGTGTTGGTAAGGCTCTGGCAGAGCCTCTCAGGAGACATCCATATCAGGCTCCTGTCAGTAAGCACTTCTTTGCATCGGCAATAGTGACTGGGTTTGGTGGCTGCATATGGGATGGATCCCCAGGTAAGGCAGTCTCTGGATGGCCTTTCCTTCAGTCTCTGCTCTACTTTGTCCCTGTATTTCCTTTAGATAGGAGAAATTATGAGAATTAAAATTAAATTAAATTTTGAGAAGGGTGGGTGGCCTCATCCATCAACCAGGGGCTGTGCCTAACCTCTGGATATGGTCTCTACAGGTTCTCTCTCCCCCTTTTTGTCGTACTTAAGCTAATGTCATCCTCATTGGGTCCTGGGGGCCTCTTGCTTTCCTGATGTCTGGGACTTTCTGTTGGCTACCCCCAGTTCCCCATTCCCCCTTGCTACACACCTCTCTGTTCAATTTCCTAACCTTCTGTACATCTCCCCATCTTCTGCCACACCCAGTCCTGCCTGATTTATCCTTTACCCCTCATCTCTTCCTCCCAAATCCTTCCAACCCTCTACCCCACCAAACAAAGTGATTAATTTGTTTCCCCTTCTAAGTAGGACTGAAGCATCCACACTTTGGACTTCCTTCTTCTTGAGCTTCATATGCAGCCTCTTTTTACTCAACCTTGTAGAAAGCAATAAGGAAGATACAGAAATAGATGGATAGATAGATAGAAAGATAAAAGGATTGTGTGTGCAAGTCATTCTTAAGCCCTTCTAAAAGCAAGCACAATCCTACATCCTCAAAAAATATCATATACAACCACAAAACACAAGCCAAAATAGATTGTATACCTAAATAGAAAAGAGAAAAACAAACCTTCTAAAATACATCACAAAACAAGATAACATTATATATAGCTTTGATGTCCTCCTAGGACATCAAGAATAGGATACACAAAAGAATAGATAAGCTGATGTCTACAAATTGAAAAATGCTGATTCAAAAAGCCACTGTCATGAGAATTGGAAGAGAAGCCACAGACTGGGGGGAAAACATTTGCAAGGGAGTACAGAGAAAGGACAGTTATCCAGTAAAAGAAGTTCTTACAGCTCAGTAGTAAGAAAAGTAACATTTTAATTTTTAAACAGGTAAAGGAGGCTGTGACTGTATTTCCATAGGCAAGTGCTCATGTCACATGTACCAGGCTAAAAGATCAAAAGGTGAAACATTACAACACTCACCTGGAATAAAAGATAAACAGATGACAAGTAGAAGTAGAAAAAATAGTTCAATATCATATTTCATTAGGGACCTGCAAATCAAGACATCAAAGTAAGCTACTACCTCATACCAATTTTAATACCCAAAATTTACATCTCTAATAACAATAAGTTCTATTGAGGATGTAGAAGAAGAGAAACAATTATCAGACATTCCGGATGGCCATTTTGCAGTTTCTTGGGAAGTCAAAGATACTCTAATAATAAGATCTAGCAATTTAATTCTTCTGCCATTGAGAATATTTGAAGAAGAACATTTTTAAAGCTTTATTCACAGTTTTCAAAGCTTGGAAGTAGCTAAGATGCCATTTAGTAGGTGAATAGAAATATTAACGTGGTGTGCCTGCACAAGGGAATCATATGGAGCACTAACAGGAATTGTCTTACCAAATCATTGAGTAAGGTAAAACAAACTCTGTTAAAGTACCTAAACTGAATAGGTCACATACTGTATGATGTCAACTATAGATCATTCTGGGATAGGAATATCTATAGAAATAATAAAAATGACAGTATTTGCCACAGGTTAAAGAGTAGAAAGGGTGAATATGAAAAGAATGCTTATAATAATTAAATTAGTGTTTAGGGCATACTCATAACAGATACAGTGGCTATTCATCTGTGAAAATCTACAGATGCCAGAGCAATAGTAATCCCTAGTAGAAAATACAGACATGAAAATTAAGCAGTGGTAGCATCTCTAACAAAGGTGTCATTGTTGGTGGGATTTTGGTAGTTGGAAAAGTGATACAAGAGATATTTGAAAAGAATCTGCGTAGCTTCCATCCAACATTCTAAATTTCAGACCCCTTGAGTTCCCTGTCATAACAGAAACTTTGACCTAGACACAATGAGTGTCTATCTATACAGTCTCAGTGTAGTTCAACTCTTCAAAGCTCATCTTCTTCTAGATGAAACAGGTGTAATTAGGTGTCACATATCTTCCAGCTTCTCCCTCAAATCAGCCTCTGTAGTCCTTCCTTCCAATGGGACAGGCTTGTCACTTTCCTCTAATCTAAACTGGGCTTGCTGATGCTGCATGGGAAATGGATTTTCATCCACTGTATGGTTGCAGAAGGCTTTACCACTCAGCTTTCCATGAGTTACTGTGGACAGGCTTGGTCTGATGAACTGAGTGACTCACTCTGACCCTCCCCTGACACAGGCGTTGCAGCCACCTCTTTTTCCTCCCAAGGATTTTGCCAAAACTAACAACAAATCTCAAAGATCCCGCTACTTTTTTGATGAGTCGCTAGGAGAGCTCAGTTACAGTTCCTCTTTACTGAGGGTCCATTCATACCCAGCTTTAAGACAGAGGCAAAGGCAATTGGTATTTGTTGAGCATTTTATACACATCCAACAACTTATTATGACATTTTTAGCAATAGTATAAGGTTCACATTAATATTCCCTTTTTGGAAACAAAGAAACTCAAATTTTCAGAGTTGAGTTACAGAATTTTGTTTGAGCCATACTGACTGATACTTAAAAGTTCTAGTTTCAAAGCTCACTATCCCAATACAGTGCCCAGAGGGGATCTTGGCATCACCTTTGGTCCTCCTGCCAAGAGCATGCCTGATTCTGAGTGTGACTAATACTCAGAATAACAGCCACTTCAAGGTGACTGTTCTCTGGACTCCTGGGAAGCTGCAGTCAAAAAAGGCCAGAAAGAATCTCAATAACAAATAAAATGTCATAGTGGGATATGATAACATGGGACCTTGTGCTAGCCCTGAAGCACAGAGGTCCACCTGCCCCTTTCTCCTGCGTGCTTAAATGAATGGTATAAACCACTTCTCCCAGCCTCCCTTTGTGGGATAACATACCTTATCATGTACAGGGAAGTTTTCTCTACAAACTACAATTATTTGAGGGAATTCAAAGGCATGGGCCATACACTGCCTTCACATCTAACCCTTCTTGTTTCAGAGAATCCTTAAATGAAAGGACAAGAGCAATTTGGTCTTCGCATTACAATCCTCAAACTTGGCAACTGACAAAAAAGAGACATCATCCTTAGGAGAAAGGGAAGATTCTCTATGTTTAACTATTGATTTCAATATTTATTCAGTGTCTTTTAAATACACATGGAGGGAGCCATGGCTCCAGCCACAGGATGGCCAAGTCAGGCATCAATGGGAGGAGAGGCCTTGGTCCTGTGAAGGCTCAATGCCCCAGTGTAGGGGAATGCCAAGGGGGGAAGGCAGGAGTGGGTGGGTGGGGAAACACCTTCATAGAAGCAGAGGGAGAGGAATGGGATAGAGGGTTTCTAGGGGAACTGGGAAAAAGGATAACATTTGAAATGTAAATAAAATATATCCAATAAGAATATATAAAAGGGAAAGACCAAATGAAACCAAAAAATAGTAATATATAGTAATTACACACATGAATGTATATATGTATATGTATTTTTAGTGTATATTCAATTAAAATTGTCATTTGTATTCACATCAAGAAAAATTAAGTATTGTATTAGAAAGTGATAAGATTCAGAGCACCTGAAAATTTAGATCTCCTTTCTCTTGCAGACCCAAATTTAATTAAATGGATTGAAATCAGAGGTTTTGTCTGAGGAAAAAATTTGTATAAATCTCAAATAAAATTGCCTTGTATTAATGGACAAAAATGAGGAACTAGCAGAGACTGTTCGTGTTACCAATTTATTGATCAGTAGAACTTTTCAGCTAACTCTTAGACTGACATCAACAATGAAGCTTAAAATGTGGTCTTTATAGCCAATTACTCAACTTACAGACATGATCCTACTGCCAAAGCAGGACTTTCCTCTATGTTCATTGTACTATCCTAACAACTGAGGTACCAAAACACCGAAACCTTGTTTAAAATGTCCTGAATAATTGTTTAGTAGGACAGATTGGATCTCATCAATGCATAAAACCTGGCATGTGGCTGATCATGGAAAAGCCACTAATATTCATGTCATTTTAGTACCTACAAACTTAGCATTCTCTTGAAGTCACTCTGGCTATGTGATACAAGCCTTTCCCTGTGTAGTTTCATAGATCAGACCTTATTATACAGAAACAATATCCTCACAGAGGGCTGGTCCCCTAGGCCCTGGTTCCAGAGCTGCCTGACAGCACTCATTCATTATCTTGGTTTAATTCATAATCTGAGATAATATTGCATTCATTTTCATCCTGATAAATGGCTTCAGTTCCAGGTATGGAGAACAGAATATAAAACAATTATACTTTGAATATGTCTACTGCTTCTGCAATTCCCCTTCTGACGTCATCGCAGGATGGCGGGATGAGGCTTCCATCAATCACCAGTCATGAGGACGTTATGAGGATGTGGTGAGTCTGCTTGCCACATAGGTCATCAAGGCATCACTATGGCAAGTGTAATTTTTCTATCTTGGTGGAACAAGTAGTCACCATCACCTGGCAATTTAGATTGTGTTATGTGACTCTTTTGGACCAAGAATGAGGTTTGGAAACAACTGTGTAGATACAGTTAGTCATGTGTTTCTATGGTTATTTATAAATATTATGACCAAACTTAGTCAATATATGATGATTATAAATTACTGTTTTTTTAATTGCCAGGAGCTGTTTTCCCTGAGAAGCCATTTAGGAGTAATTTTAAATTCTGTTGACCGACTCTGATGAATGTAACATACCAGTCAGACCCTACTACCAGGGCCAATATCTTGGCAATTTGACACTATTCTGCTAGTCTGCTTCAAGGAACAAGATAGATAAGAGAAGATGGGTGCTTTTTGTGTGTATTGGAGAGGTGCTTATTTGTTAACCTGAGATCAGGAGCTTCCATGAGAAAAATCACTTGGACCTCATGAGCTCACCAGAAGTCTGCCATAAAAACTCATCTCGAGGTCTGAAATTCTACAAAATAAAATTAAGTCCTTGCCTTGTACGCTCACAGCCTATATTACTTCTAGAAACACTGACAATACTGGCTCAGTAAAGAATTACATTGAGAGGACATTGAAGAGGATTTAGCAATATGCAGTGAGAAATCCAAATGATGCTTCATATAGGCTCTGCAGTCAGTTTCTATCTATTCACTCAGCCTCAAGCTGGGTGAGCACCTGGCAGAGGTAGGATACTAACTGGTTGGCTGTGTAGTCAAGTAGTCAGTGATGGATTGCATACATTAGATAACATCACCTAGTGATTTCATAGTCATCTTAGTTTATGTCAAAATAGACTCATGTGAGCACAAGGATGAATTGCCTAATGACACTTTCCTTAGAATGTAGCCCTGTCTTTAACTGGCACATAATTGTATTGTAGTAAAAGCCTTGGGAGCCAGGCTTGTTTGCATTATAATCATAAGACAGAAAATTATTTAGTCAGCAATGAAGCATAGCAGTGAAAAAATAATATGTCTAGTGTATATATACATTCAACTTATCATTAAGGACGACATGTACAGTCACAGTATTAACAACTTTAATGAGGTTCACGTAGATATCCTTGTGACAATGGACAGTTAAAAGTCACAATGCTGCTTCTGTACGTTAAAGTTCTTCATGAATTCCTTGGTTATTTGTGAATTTTTAACATTTTTTGAGTTGCAAGATTATCTTATCAGTTTTTTTTTAGAGAGAGGGAGACAGAGAGACAGAGAGAGAGGAGAAGATGAGAGTTCCGGGAATTGATTTTCCTACTACAGAAAAAAATAAGTCAAAGTAACAAGAAAAAAGTGACACTTATTTTAATTCTTGAAATAATTGTAATTTTATAGCATAAAGCCAAAGTTTATAATTTCTAAGATATATACAAGGGGTAGAAAGCAAAACTATAATTATAATCAGATAATTTATCATTTAACATTAATACTTTAAAATTATTTTTGAGAAAGGATGTTGTGTAGGCCAGGCTGGCCTCAAACTCACTCTGTATTCTACAGTGACCTTAACCACCTAACCCTCCTGACTCTACCACCCAAGTGCTTGGATTCCATGCCCATGCTATGACAATTTATACAATGGGGGGGACCAAATCCAGTGACCCATGCATGCCAGGCAAGTGCTTTACCAACTGAGCTGTATCCCAAGCATAACATTTTTAATATTTATTTTAAACATAACTGTGGTCTATTTTAGTCCATTTCGTATTACAATAACACAGTAGAGAAGCCTGGATAATCCATGCTGAACAAGAATTTGCAGGTTTCTAGTTGTGGAGCCAGGAAGTACATCAGAGTGTTCTAAAAATTCAACAAGAGCTTCCTCTCCCACTGTCCTCAGAGTAGAAATGAAAATGATGACAGCAAGCATGGAGGAGCTAAGTCTAACCATCATAACAGTCCCAGTACAAGAGAACAGATATTTATGATCTAACACCTTCCAAAGTGCCATCTTTTTAATATGCTAAATACCAGAATATCTTCTATCACCACTAATCGAAAGCCTGCTACAGTAAGAAGATTCTATATACATAAAGGCAGAGAAATACATCAATGAATTTTACTTCGATTAAAAAGAAGGGATGGGGGAAATAATCCAGATCATGCACATATTTGTGATCCATTCAAATGATCCTATGAACATAGACTGCAATTTTTGCATGTTAATTGTATTTCAATGACTATAACAAATAACTGAGATAATCTACTTATGAGGAAGAAAGACTTGCTTTGCCCATACTTTTGTGGCTCCAGGTCAAGGGATCATGGTCATTTTTCCTTTAGTCCTTAGTTGAGGCAATGTATCACAGAAGAATTAAGTGGCAGACTATGATGCTTATTTCGTGGAACTGAAAAGACAAAACAACAGGAAGAAAAAAAGTCTAGAATCTCAGCATCTCCTTCAAAGGCACCCAAAAGAGTTAGTCTTAAGCATGACCTTTTAATGTCTCCACCATTTCCCTGAACCTACAAGGACTAGAGTCAAGACTTTGATAAATGGGTTTTGGGTAAAACCTATCCAAGCCACAGCATTCTAAGAATAGAGGATTTTACTGAAAATGGTGTTCGAATTTGATTATTGGTTAGTTTTTAAAGCTCCCCATCACTGTGATGAGGACAAAAATATTGATGCAAGAGTGGAAACTTAAGAAACTAGTCTTTGTGCTACTGCAGATCACTGGGTAAATCATGAAAGCAGCTTCAAAAGAATGAGCTCTCAAGAAAAGATCAATGAGTATGAGGTATTCTTTGGAGTGAGAATTGACAGGACTTGCTGATGAATAGATGTGGAAGATGATGGAAAAGAGGAGTCAAGAATGACTTGCAGGCTACTGCCTTGGGGAACTAGTATACGGTAGCTCTTTTTATGAAGATGGAAAATGCTGAGGAGAGCCAGGCATGAGGGAGAAATGAAGTGATGAAATGTTCTGTTTTAGTCATGCTAAGCTAAATGTACTTGTGAGGCATCCAATCAAAAATGCCAAAGAAATAGACTTGGGGTCTCAAATTTTATGCTAAGCATGGGGCATGGAGACAGAAGGATGCTGTATACCTGTGGATGGCTCTAAGCTCTAGGTTTCAAAGTAGACTCAACTTCCTGGTGTTGACTCTACAAAAATCTTTCTATTTGTCTAGGAGTCTATGAATTTGGATCCTTAGACTCTCAGCATAGCTTGCTCAGCACTTGCCTTACTTCTGGGATTCCTTCTTCTATAGATCTGTCATCTGGGAAAATGTCTGCTTCTCCATTCTAGGGTACCAGGGAATATTTTCTCCTCATTGCAAGTGCTTCTAAATACAATGGAAGAACCCTGCTGTAAATGATTGTCAGTAAAAACTAAGATGGCTTCTTACTGTAAATGGACCAATCCTCAGGAATGTTTTGGGGGGGGGGTGTTGTGGTTGTTGTTGTTTTTGTTGTGGTTGTTGTTGTTCGTTGTTTGTCTCTTGTCATTTAAATGAAAAGTTTTCACTTGTTTGTAACAGTATCTGTTATCTCTATGAGTATTATTGGAGCACTTTACTCACTGAGTTACTGTTGATTCATAAACTCAAAAATCAAAATCTGAAAATCTCTCTCTCTCTCTCTCTCTCTCTCTCTTTCTCTCTCTCTCTCTCTCTCTCTCTCTCTCTCTCTCTCTTGGTTTTGGGTTTTTTGGATTTGGTTTTGGTTTGGTTTTTTTTTTTTGAGCCAGGGTTTCTCTGTATAGCCCTGGCTGTCCTGGAATTCACTCTGTAGACCAGGCTGGCCTCGAACTCAGAAATTCACCTGCCTCTGTCTCCCAGAGTGCTGGGATTACAGGCATGCGCAACAACTACCCAGCTCTGAATAAATCTCTTAATCTACAACATGTTCATATAACATATGTGGAAACAAACTTTAAATAATCTACATCATTTCTCCAACATTTTCTTATTCTTTATGATTATTTATTTCACATATACACAAGTAAGAGACATTAATAAAATAATAAATAATATGAAGAAAAAGGTTTAGTCTTGCTTTGGTCATTCTTTGTTACTTCCCCAAGCTTCCAGTTTGGAATGGGAATGTTTTCCCTGTGCCTTTGTAAATTAAAACCTTTTCTTGAATGCTAAAGGTCCTAAGGGAATTTTGTAAGATAGTAGAGTTTTTTGTTAAGTGATTGCCTTTAGCTTATGGAGGCAAGAGGTGACCAGTTAGGGCTTTTAAGTACTGTGTTGTGGTAGTTAGCATTGTTAAATTGACATCTTGAGAATGAGGTGTTATCTAGACTGAGTTAGACTCTAGCCTTGCCTGCAGGGGTTTCCTTAATAAGCTTAATGTGGGTAGGAAGACACACTCTAAAGGTCAATGATATTTTTGGAGCTGGGACAATAGAGGGGACCAGGATTTTTCTCACCAAAAGAGAAGTAAAGGTCTCCAAAGATCATTCACCCTGGCAAGCACCAAAGTGAAGCCATCCTAAGTTTCACATGTAATCAAAGAAGATTTGATGCACCCAAGTGACCACATGTCCATGTTGGCTAAGTTCAAAGCTAACATCCATAGAAACACAACTGTTACAGGTATAAGACTCCCGAGAATCCCCCCCCCTGCCATCTTTGCTCCCAGTCAGACAGGATGGGCGGCTCCAGGTACTGAGATATCCCGAGTTTAAGACTTCTTAGGATGCAGACCGCCAGGCTTCTGCCTGTGCACAGGTCCTGAATAGCTCTGCGGTTTGTCTGTGTGCCAGCCTGTTATGGGTCCTTTACCCTGCGGAGTGGTCAGCACTTGGAGGGACTCCCCACCACCATCTCCGCTCCTGATGTGATGGGACAGGCAGCTTCAGGTACTGAGATAATGTGAGTTTGGCATCCTTTGGGACACAGACAGCTGGGTTTCTGCCTGTGCCCAAGACCTGGGCAGCTCTGAGGTCCGTCTGTGTGCCAGCCTGTTGTGGGTCCATTGCCCTGTGGAGTGGTCCGCACTTGGAGGGGCTCCCCGCTGCCATCTTCGCTCCCAGTCAGACAGGTTGGGCAGCTCTAAGTACACAGAGACAACACCGAGTATAACATTGCTTCGGGCAAGGCACACCAGTGCTCCAACAGCACCCAAGAGTAGGGTAGCCCATCAGTAATCTGTGCCAGGGGAAACCCAGTCATCCAGAGGAGCAGAAATAGCCTTACAGGCTCACAGGAGGTTCAAGCACGACAGTGACAACAGGACAAACTAACGCCAGAGATAACCAGATGGCAAAAGGCAAACATAGGAACATTACTGTAACAGAAATCACAGCAGTATGGCAGCATCCAAACCCAATTCTCCAACAACAGCAAGTCCTGGATACCCCAACACACCAGAAAAACAAGATTTGGATTTAAAATCACTGATCATGATGATGTTAGAGAAACACAAGAAAGACATAAATAAATCTCTTAAAGAAATACAGGAGAAAATGGATCTAAAGTTAGAAGCCGTTACAAGGAAAACACAAAAATCATTTAAGGAAATGCAGGAGAACATGGGTCAACAGAAGCCAATAAAAAGGAAATGAAAAAATCACTTAAAGAAATACAGGAGAACTTGGGTCAACAGGCAGATGTCATGAAAAAGGAAATACAAAACTCTCTTAAAGAATTACAGGAAAACACAAACAAACAAGTGAAGGAACTGAGCAAAGCCATCCAAGATCTAAAAACAAAAGTAGAAACAACTAAGAAATCATAAAGGGAGACAACTTTGGAAGTAGAAAACCTTGGGAAGAAATCATGGGTCATAGATGCCAATATCAACAACAGAATACAAGAGATAGAAGAAAGAATCACAGATGCCAAAGATACCATAGAAACCATTGACTCAACAGTCAAAGAAAATGCAAAATGCAAAAACTTGTAACCCAAAACATCCAGGAAGTCCAGGACACAATCAGAAGACCAAACCTAAGGATTATAGATATAGATGAGAGTGAAGATTTATAACTTAAAGGGTCAGTAAATATCTTCAACAAAATTATGGAAGATAACTTCCCTAACCTAAAGAGAGAGATGCCCATGAATATACAAGAAGCCTACAGAACTCCAAACAGACTGGACCAGAACAGAAATACCTCTTGCCACATAATAATCAAAATCCCAAATGTACTAAATAAAGAAAGAATATTAATGGTGGTAAGAGAAAAAGGACAAGTAACATATAAAGGGAGACCTATCAGAATTACACCAGACTTCTCACCAGAGACCATGAAACCTAGAACATCCTGGGCAGATCTCATGCAGACTCTAAGAGAACACAAATGCCACCCAAGACTACTATAGCCAGCAATACTCTCAATCACCATAGATGGAGAAATGAAGACATTCCATGATAAAAACCAAATTTACACAATATCTTTCCACAAACCCAGCACTACAAAAATAGGTGGAAAACGCCAATACAAGGAGGGAAACTACACCCTGGAAAAAGCAAGATAGAAACCTTCTTACATCAAACCCAAAAGAAAATAACCACTGAAACATAAAAATAACAGGAAGTAATAATCACTATTCCTTAATATCCCTTAACATCAATGGACTCAACTCCCCAATAAAAAGACTGGATACAGAAACAGGACCCTACATTTTTCTGCATACAAGAAACACACCTCAGTGTCAAAGACAAACGCAACCTCAGAGTAAAAGGCTGGAAAACAATTTTACAAGCAAATGGTCTCAGGATACATTACTTCCCCCTTACCTTTCCTCCCTGCAGCCCCTTCTTCCCCCAACTCCCACCTCTCAAAGGGATGCTTCTTTTGTCTTTGGTTTTCATTGTTACTTATGGAGAAAGAGTGTGATTAAGAAAGTGAGGGGTATTCTTTGGCCCGAGATATAGTATGCAATCGTGGAGCACAACTCAAAGCCAGTCGAATTTATGACTCTTGTAGTCTTGTTCTGGAACCAACAAATCTACAATGATTGGTTGTTTGCATCACCAGAAACATTGAACCAAGACCAGAAGTGATCACAAGCCCCACTGTGTTCAACCCCTCCTGACAGGATCACAGGGAGTGTAGAAACAGATTGCTCGGAAGTAATGAGAAGTCCACCATGTTTTATTCTAATTTTCAAGGGTTTAAATCATAACAATTTACCTTGCTCTTAACAATAACCATATTCTTCCAAGTAGCCATATTTTTATGAGACCTTATACTCTCAAATGTATATTTTGGAAAGCTAGGTTTTGTTTTAATTACATGAGGGGAAGTTCATTTAGGTGAGGAAGGAAGAACATTAGCTTGTAAAAGAGCCCACTTTCTTATGAGATATTTTTTTATATCCTCTACTGGAGGAGTAGAAGGAGGTGAACCCATTATTAGGATATATTATGTAAGAAAAGAATCTATTTCCAATAAAAGGGGGAAATTATTTCCCAGTACCAACTGGAAAAGGTACTGTGATCATTATGATGTCAAAAAGTCATATCAAGGTGAATGTTTAATGAGAGAAATTGAAAGAAGAACTTAATTTGTTAACTGAACACTGCAAGGGTAATGGGGGTTTAATGGCTCTGATTAGACAGTGAGTTTTTCTCATTTCTACAGAAATGTATCAGTGAAAGTAGGCTGAACATTCAAATTCAGAAATTAGGCACAAGAAAGAACCCTGTAATGAGGGGAGTCATATGACACAGGAGTCATATGACACATGAATGAATAGTTGAACTTGTGATATATTCTCCAGAGAACCCTCAGAATAGGCTTGATTCTGATGTGTCTGTGGTTGGCCAATTAGATGTGGTCTTGCTCTGTGGTAAAGGGCATAGCCTCACCAGTACTGACTCATTCCAGAGTCTGATTCAATGAAGCAAATACTGGTCCCTCGACATGGAAAACTTCAGTGATGACTCCTGTGTATACCTCTCAGAAATCCCATTTGGGCCAAGATTGAGGTAAGTGCCTAGCATTGTCCAGACTGAAGATAAACTTATGCCTGTTTATTTTTCCAGTGTACATGTGATCAGTTGTTTGTAAATCTGCAGAGAATCCTCAAAATATGATGCACAAGATATGAATTACACTCCCTGGAAGCACTTCGCTATTTAAATTCTTTAATGTTTTAAAAGTTCACTTTGTATAATTATTTCTCTTCTTGCTATTGTTTGAAGAATACACATTTATCTACAATTATCAAATTAGAGTTATGTGATGATAATTGATGATTGGCATAATGGACAGCTGAAGTATCCTTCATATTGACAAGATGTCATTAACTTCTGGCTCTTCCCCTTGCATGTGATTCTCTGAGAAAAAAAAAACTAAGTAGCTGAACTAAACATGATCCCAATTTTCTGTATATAGTGATGTCTATTACACAAAAGCAGAAGAGAATAAATATGATGTGAAATAAACAATAACATAAAACCTTTATATTAACAGAGATATATTTGATTTAGACTCAAAACTTAAAAGTATGCAACTGTTCAAATACCCAATTTTTTCTATAAGACTGACTAACTAAATAGTTAGATATAATCTCGATCATGAAAAAATAATTGTACATTAAGTTATATCAATAGATATACATTTTACTTGGGAAAAAATCCTGTAATAGACAGAAATTGCTGTCCATCTCCACCAGAAGGCAAAGCCTTTGAGGGAGGTCATTAGGGTTCATCCCTGAGAATAGGATTGATGCCTCTTTAGGAAAAGCATCAAAGAGTGGTGTCAGCCCTTTTCTACAATGAAAAGATGCAATCAGAAGCAGCCAATCTGCAATCTAATGTAATATCCTAAGCAGAACTCAATCATGCATGTACTAGTTCTCAGACACTTATTACAAAACACTGATTAATTAATTTATAACCCATTCACTCTGTGGTCCCTTATTATGGCAGTGTACTCTAGCCAAAATATTTCCCCAACCTGCTTCATGTTTATCACACAACTACTGATGAAATTTGCGCCCCATTTAGGGGAATATTGGCGGCATCTATTCCAATGGATAAGGATCAAGCATGAAATATAAGCAGGAAAAACTGAAGTAAGTGATGCCAAATGTCCTTATGAGCCTCATCCCATGCCCTTGCCCTGATTTAATCTACCTTGAGGTCATCACACTCCTCTCTACAACTGTTTACTTGGCTGGTTTCTTGTTCCTTTACTTGGTCTTTAACTAAGGCTAACTTTATTGTTATCTCTCAATCACCTAAATTATCCCTCTGTATGTGAGAGATATATTTCTTAACTGTTCCTCACAATGCCTATTCCAGTTGAGCGTTTGGGGATTTATGTTATCTTACTTCCCGATGGCCTACCAACCATGACTTTCATGAGAGTCAAGACCGAATCAGATTCGTTCAAGGCTTTATCCTGTCAAACACATAGAATGTTTTTAGAATGGCAGTAAATAATATGAAGAAAGCAGCTACTTTTCATGACTCTAATTCTGGGAGAAATGAGAAAGACAAATCATTTATCACAGATGTATTGATGATAAAATATAGAGGGTCTGCAAAACAAACTATCAATGTAAACTCTATAGACTCTCTGAAAGAGTCTTGGGAGATTAAAACTAACTTAAGAACTAATAAAACTGAAGGGTATAGAACTGAATAATTTGAAAACTTTCACAGACTTAAAGTGGAGTTGATTGTGTGTAAATAGACACACATACATGTGTGAGTATAGCTATACATGCTTCTCAACAAATCGTTCATATATGGATGGGTGAGTGGGTGGATGTATGAATGGATGGATAGATTGATGAATAGATATTATGTATCCAAAAGATAGCTGCCCATAATTTGTTGAACAATTCTGCATATAATGATTATCTTTACTTTTTAGGAAGTTATATTACCTAATTTTAATATACCAGCCTTCATGTTATAATATGAGGCTCAAAATGAATATACAAATCTCCTCAATTCATTATTTCATTTACCCAATATATAGGCATTTTAGTATTTTTTGACTCTGCCAAATACCTCATATTTTCCTAAGGGTTTAACAATGAGCACATAGACTAATGTGCTTCTTGGAGCTTAATGCCCATTGATATTGGCAAATGAAGTTTGTTGGTGGTTAGGATGAGAAGTGAAATGAAACACAAATGATATGTATAGGACGATTCTTTCTCACAGTGTTGGAACTTGGAAGAGTCTATGAATGTCTTGCCTCTTTCCCTCCTTCCTTTTAACAAGTGAACCTTAAGTTTATTTTCTAGATGAAAATATTTAGATACTTTC